>CM068866.1:31035300-32235300 GCA_035149815.1 Branchiostoma lanceolatum
GTCTACTTTGGATTCAAAAATTAAAGTAGGCAAAAACTACACATCACTGACTGTTATAGATTATTACAAGCAGTTCAAATTATGTAAACAAATTTGGATCAGTATTGGATCGAATGTTCTGTGGATGCCTGTGTCATGTTTTTTCCCTATCTACAGCTGATAAAGGGGGACATCCAGACCAAGTCGTCAAAGTCGTGGAAGGAGACAGGGTGTTATCCCTCGGAGCCTATCTTTGTGCCAGCACCAGGAGCTACTGCTGAGGATGAAGGTACTAGATAGATGTCCGTGTGCCACCCTCCTTAAAGCATGACCCCTATTGCTCGATTCGTCGTTGGCTCGCTCGCGTAGGGGCCCTGCTCTTCATCAGCGATGGTAGACACAGTTCTGGCGCCGTTATTGACAGTTGCTCATGAATAATCAATGAGCTATCCTTATTTGGTGGTTAATTTGTTCTGAACCTAAGGTAACGATGTGAGACGTAACCTGATTGGTTGATAGCTTCCCAGCGTCCTTTGCGCTTTTACTTGAGATGAGGTTTAGCAAACCCTCTGATTGGCTGAAGCTGTTTTGGTGGCAACAGCGCCAGAACCGTGTCTACCGTCGCTGAAGAGCAGGGCCCTACGTGAGCGAGCGACCAATAGGGGTCCTGCTTTAAGGAGGTTGCCATGTACTAGGCATGGAGTTTTGTACAGCTGCTTTGGCTGAGCTGCATCAAAATTGTCTGCTGTGTTATTCTTTAGAGCCAGAGAGCCTGGGTAGTTTATACACAGTCTCACCAACTCAAGCACACCACAATGGGAGCCATTTTGTTTGTAGAGGTCATGTATTCTACCTGTGTGTAGCATGTCAATGTGACTCCAAAGGGAAAATTGACGCAAATTCTCAATGTTTGCGGAAGTTGCTGCAGTCCAGTGAGATACCCGCTTAACCCTAATCCAACACCTAGGTCGAGTCCTACCCCTAATCCAACAACCAGGTTGATCCTAACCATAATCCAACACCTAGTCCTAACCCTAATCCAACACATAGTCCTAACCCTAATCCAACACCTAGGTGAAGTCCTAACCCTAATCCAACAACTAGGTCGAGTCCTAACCCTAATCCAACATCTAGGTCGAGTCCTAACCCTAATCCAACACCTAGGTCGAGTCCTAACCTTAATCCAACACCTAGGTCGAGTCCTAACCCTAATCCAACACCTAGGTCGAGTCCTAAGCCTAATCCAACACCTAGGTCGAGTCCTATCCTAATCCAACGCCTAGGTCGAGTCCTAACTCTAATCCAACACCCAGGTCGAGTCCTAATCTTAATCCAACATTTAGGTAGAGTCTTAACCCAAATCCAACACATAGTTCAAGCCCTAACCCTAACCAACACCTAGGTCGAGTCCTAGGTCGAGTTGCAGTAAAAACCCTAACCCTAACCCAACCCTAATCCAACACCTAGGTCCAGTCTTAACCCTAATCCAACACCAAGGTCGAATCCCAACCCTAATCCAACACCTAGGTCGAGTCCTAACCATAATCCAACACCGAGGTCGAATCCCAACCCTAACAACTGTCAAAGGTGTTGATCCTAGTTGATTGGTCCGAGTTGACAATGATGCAACTCATCATGATCCCTAAATGTTCACATTACTGATCATTACATCCTGCCTTCCCCAGGAGTGGTGCTGTCCCTTGTGGTGAAGTCGTTGTCGGGCGAGGACCGTTCTGTCTTCCTGCTGGTCCTGGACGGGGAGACGTTCGCCGAGGTGGCGCGTGCGGAGGTGCCCAGCCCCGCTCAGGCCTGCATGACCTTCCACGGGATCTTCCTGCCTAATGCTTAGGTCACAATGGCTGGTCCCTGAGCCAAAAATTTGTCCCGGTGGACTGCCGGGTTACTGGGGGGTACTTCCCGGTGTTTGCACGATTAGCTCACAGCGTGTATTTGTTATCGGGTCCTGCGTTGATTTTAAGTCCGAGATAAAATGATTCGGGTTCCGGCCAGTCCCCAAAATAACACAGGAGCAGCAGGTTGTCCCATGGGGCCACATAGTCGTCACACCCGAAAGTGCAAAAAAAACAGCCTGTCAACTTCCCAGCAGGGCCTTTTTTTCAATTGGGACCTAAGCATAATGTGTAGGAATAATAATACAATGCGAAACACTAAGGTATTCACGGATCAAATTTTGATGACCACTGTCGCCTTCTTCAGGATCAATAATGACCAATCACTGCCGAACGTAAACTCGCGAGAGTTACAGACACATGACTTTATTGAGACATGTCATTACGGATATGTGACGTCAGCAATTGGTCAAACGTGCCAGGAAGTTTATAACGCCCACTGTCTCTGTTGAGTGACGGCTGGAGTGCCCTGATGTATATGGCCTGCTTTATACCTCTCATAAAGTAGTATTATGATTACTACCAACACAGATGAGCTTTCATTATAATGTGTAGGAGTTGGGGCTTGCAAGGCCAACAGTGCCTTATTTTACTTGCCCAATGCTAAACTTTTGTCCAACACAAAGGGTACACAAGGATCAAATTTTCAAGGACCACTATCGCCTTCATCAGGGTAAATAATGTTTGATCACTTCCTAACGTAAACCCACGAGAGTTACAGACACGTGACCTTATCTACACATAAAGACTTTATAAATAGGGATATGTGACGTCAGCAATTGGTCAAACTATTTTACTTAGTTTGCCTCTCCCCTACATTTTGTATACAGGATTTAGAAGAGGGAAGTATATCTTATTGTCTGGTCTGTGGTATAACATACATACATCAATGGCTTCCCATCGAAGTCAGACTAATTGAAGGGGTGACAGTGTAAATTCTCTGTACTATGAAATGTAGTACATTGTTGTCGGTTGTTGTATGCTTTCTTATCTTGTGATACTTTGTTGAGACCGTTATTAGTACAACTGTATCTAACTTTATTTTTTGCAGTAAAGATCTTTTTTTAATCTATTTATTCAGTCAAATAACAAATTAACGGTGGAGGGATTGAGATTGTTGACAGACTTAACGTTTAAAGAACGAAGGTATCATTTTTGAATGAAGAAATAGATGATCAGATACGTCTATTAAAACTCTCTGTATGATATGTATGTTAGAACTTAATTAAATATGTTAACTTTATACTGTATTTTCTATTTGCATATCCTATATATCTATTGAGCTAGAAGCGACTATATCATCAAAGTACATGACTGTGTGCTCTAGTGTGGGGTGAATAGACTGGATTTTTATATGAATGAAGTGATATCAACTAGTTTAGGGTACAAAAACGTATGTTTTACTGTAAGAATGTCATACTGTTTTTGTTGCTCCATCAATCGGATGTTGGCTGAATGTTTGAAGAAGGTTATGTTTTATAATAAATCATGCCTGACTAATAACTTTGAGTTGTAGCAATCCCCATCGCATTGAGAGATTTTCTTCTTAGCTTTGGCATTTTTCTTGAGGTAGTATGGCAATAGTATATTTCTTGAGTTGAAGAGATTGAGTGTAACGTTGTTGAGACTCACTACAAAAAGATATTCGTCCTTTGTCCCATCCTTACGTAGAAAGACGGATTTTTTTCTGCTAGACGAGCTTTTTCATTATCCAGGAGTGTCTATCCCTGGCAACTGGCGCCGCACCATTTTGGCGTAGAGCCCGTCCCGCTGCATCAGCTCCTTGTGCCGTCCCTGCTCCGCCACGCGCCCCTTGTCGATGACGATGATGCGGTCAGCCTTCTCCACGGTGCTCAGTCGGTGGGCGATGACGATGACCGTGTGTCCGTGGAGGTTTTCGATAGTCTGTTGGACCTGGGGCAGAAAGAAGGGGGTTAACCCATGAAAACTTTATCTTGCATTCTTGTAAACATTTTTTATGGTTGGGAAATTAAGATCAAATCAAGCTTACTAAATGATCGATTTTGACGTGAAGTGCATGCAATCATCCTCAGCCATGGTGGATGTGGACATCTCTGTATTTTAGGCACAGCACCCCCAGTTGACTCTGGTGACCTGTAGCCATTTATTAAAGTGTGTTAAAAACTTGGTCCTTCTCATTGGACGTTCCTAATGGCGTTTCCAGTCTGGTTCTGAAGTGACATTGAGTTTTATCACTGGTTGGTTCAGCTCTGGAAGGCTGTTACAAGCAAGAGGTTCACCTGGTGTTTGGATATCCTACGGCTGACTGAAGGCTGGTTTCTTCTTCAGGGTACTTCTTCGTTTAATATGCTGGCCAGGTGTAAATGAGTACCTAGCTCTTCTAGAGTTGGGGACGTCCCTCGGATAGGACGTTAAATGGAGGTCCCGTGTTTGAGGAGAGTCACACCTTGAGCACGTAAAAGAACCCACCACATCTTTCGAAAAAGAGCAGGGGCATGCCCCGGTGTGAGTGGACCAAAAACATTCCGGCCGAAATGGGGTAGGGAATTTCCCGAGCAGCCTTCGTAAACCCTGCTTCTCCTAATGGGTCAGTGAAGTCAATACTTGTCTCGAGCATTGATATTTCTGACCTAGGGTGAAGAGATGCTGCTACAGAAACAATTGAGCCGACTTTCTTCGTAAATCGATGGCGACATCAGGCTCTTACGAATTGATTAAAAAAAAAAAGTTGATACCTTCAGTTCGTAATCCTCAATGCGAGGTGTACTAAGCTCTTACAGATGAGTTTCGTTCTTGTTTTTGTCATTACCAACATGATCGCTAAGTTGAATAAGAAATATGCCGCCGTCCTGCTTCTCGATTATCCGATTATCCAAGTATTCCCTTGTTTTCTGTTGAGTTCTTTGCACATGTTTCTGTGTACATACACGCTTCAGTTTTATTGTCAGACTCACCATTTGTTCGCCCTCGGCATCTAAAGCGCTGGTGGCCTCGTCCAGTAGCAGCACCGCTGGTCTCCTGATCAGCGCCCGGGCAATCGCCACTCTCTGCTTCTGTCCCCCAGACAGCTGCATCCCCTTCTCCCCAGCCTCCGTCTCATACCCCTCAGGCAGCTCCGTGATAAACTGATGGGCGTTGGCCTGCCTAGCAACGTGCTGCACCTCCTCCAAGCTGCAGTTGTCCAGGGCATAGGAGATGTTGTCCTTAATGGAGCGGTCAAACAGAACCGGCTCTTGTCCAACCAACGCCACCTAAAACGACACCAATTTCAAGTTTATACGGACATCTATTTAATTACAGATTGGTGAAGTTCTGTTCTGAAATGATAATTCTAAAACATTCACAGGCCAGACTCGTAATATTGAAAGAACAATAAACCACACAGCAGTAAGAAAATATAGACCTCACCATTCGGTGTAGAGATTTGTGGTCATACGCCATGATGGGGTTACCGTCTAGGAGCACCTGGCCTGACATGGTCTCATAGAAGTGTTCCAGCAGGTTGACACAGGTGCTCTTCCCACTGCCACTTGGGCCGACCAGGGCAACAACTTCGCCTGGAGACACATGGAATGAGACATCCTGGCACACACAAAAAAAGACGAAATTAAACTCCTGGTCACTTTCGCACTCTTATTACTTCGAATCCATGAAACGTCATATAGACGTCCAATTTCGTCTTCATATGCAGGGATACCTGAAAAATGAAACATGTTCATACACATATACATATACTTAACGATATTTTATAGTTGTGCAAGTAAACAATTAAATACAAAGTGTCATATATCACCTTCAAAACTTGCACGCTCTGTCGGGATGGGTAGGAGAAGGACACGTTTCTGAACTCTACTTGTCCTTCAGGTGTTGAAGGTGCCATCTGGACGCCGTTTTTGATTTCTGGCTCGCGGTCTATGTACTCAAGCACTTTCTTGGACGCTCCAACCGCTACCATCAGCTGTACGTAGACGTCTGTCAACTTCTGCGATGTACAAAGAGGCAAACAACATGTAATGTAGACAAGAAGTGTATGGTAAATCACTCATAATCTTTATTCGTATTCAGATCATACAGAAGTGCAGAATCTCTGATACAGATATTCGAGTATGATGACCGTGTCAGTTCCTACACCTGAGTGAGGAGGGTTGACACGGTAGCCTTCGCGTGGATTTGTTTAGGGTGGATGACAGGTTGCGAATCTGAGACCAACACACTTTGGGCATCCGTCTTCTCCAGCAGCGCCAATTCAAGGGAGACGTGCTGGTTCTGGTTGGGAAGTACTGGAGGTCTGGATCTCCTCAAACACAGAACCTACGGCGTAACGGCCTACCGAAGCAACATCTACCAGCAGCGTGCAAAGACGTGTTAGAGCATCAACGGACCCCAGACCATGTGACTCATAAGCCGGACTGCTATCAACTGAGTTACTGTACTACTAGAAGTTTATCCTTAGGGATCAATCACATATCAATGAACAAACAACGTTTGTCCTACCTCCAAGGCGTCACTGAGGTGGTTCTGGTACAGTATGAAGGACACCAGGTTCCCCCCAGTCAGATTCTTCATCAATACAAGATGGCCGCCGTAGTACAAGGTCGTCACAAGTTGGGCAAGGGCGAACAGCTGAACGTGGCAAAAGTTCTCACTTAAATTTCGCTATCAGTTTTCTAAGAAGCACCCTATCTTATTAGAAGTATTCCCCCATAATTAGTTGCATCTTAAGTATGACACTTCCATGTGCTGTACAACATTTTGGAATGTTGTCTTTAATCGAATTGGATTCCAGTGGCAATGCCTGCGTGGTCTTATAGTACAATTATCATATTTTGTTGAGTTCATTTGCTTATAGGTGCGTACCGATGTACCATGGTCTATTTATACAAACGGAAGGTGATGATGATAAGTCTGTTGTGCTACAAGTATATCAAAATCAAAACAGCACCTTTGGCCAAACATAGCCTGTCAGTGCATGCGAAGAACACAAAACGTCAAACTCACATGTTCGATCGTGATGAAGCTGCCTAACAGCAAAGCTTCTTTGAAGAACAACTTGTAGGCGTCCTGAAGTCGATCGCTGTGAATTGAGAAATTGATGTTTGTTAATCACATTTGTTCATCAATAACAGGGGCATGAAGATCACTGATTGTACTGTCTTACTAATATATTCCATATCCGATATGTGTACCCTACATGAATACAATATGGCACACTCTGGATATACGTCAACGGTCTAAGCACACCCTCATTAAATCAGGACTCCTATAATATCGCTCCACGTTAGCTCTCTCGTGTAGGGGCCCTGATCTTCAGCGACGGTAGACATGGTTCTGGTGCCGTTACTGACGGTTGCTCATGTATAATTAATGAGCTATCCTTATTTGGCGGTTAATTTGTTATGAACCTAAAGTAACGATGTGAGACGTAACCTGATTGGTTGATAGCTTCCCAGCGACCTTTGCGCTTTTGCTTCAGATAATAGGAAACCCTCTGATTGGCGGAATCTGTTTTGGTGGTGACGACGCCAGAACCATGTCTACCGGCGCTGAAGATCAGGGCCCCTACGCGAGCGAGCTAACGTGAAGCGATAGGGGTCCTGATTTAATGAGGGTGTCTAAGCATAGATTTGAATATTTCGTCGCCAACCTGTATCTCTCACACTCAGTGTCTTCATTTGCAAAGCTGCGGACCGTCCTTATGTTGGCACATGTCTCCTCGGCGACATGGTTGGCCTTGGCCAGGGAAGTCTGTATTTCCTTAGCCACTTTCTGTACAGGGTGGTACGTAAAAGTATGGAAACGCAATGGGATTGATGTAAGGCGTCAGAGGGCACAAGCTGCTATAAAAACTGCAATTACCAAACAATTACCGTTTCCACACACTCATATACAAGAACAAACACACTTTCCGATGTTTCATCACATAGTTCTTATTATAGACAAACCGATAATTTATACCCAAACACCAGTACATAGGCCACCCAATACGCAAATGAAGGTTATACATCCAGGTCAATAAGATATACAAGGTAACGTGACCAGTAGGTACTCAAGCCACTGGATACATTTAGGAAACGGCCAGTAATACCGATGCTACCTGGAACGTCTGGCCGTTTCCAAAATCTAGCCAGTTGCCTCAGTAACTGTTACCTTACGTAGGCTACCTAATAGTTTCCATTTATTTTGTTGTTCTTGAGTCTGTCGTCTCTTTTCACACAGATCTCTGTTCGCAAACATGAAATTGTCTAGAATATTCAAATCTCACCTTCAAGCATCTGCCGTACACCTTAGCGACCACGGCGATGACAGGGAACAGGAGGAGAGTGAGGATGGACAGCCGCCATGACAGCTTGAACATGAACCCTACGGTAAGAACCACGCGCACCACGGTAGAGCAACACACTTTGAGGTTGAGGACAAGAGTCTCGGTGCTAGTAGTTGTGTCGGAAATCAGGCGAGAAGTAATTTCTCCTAAAAGGAATATAGACAATAATGTATGTTGGAAATGCGCCAAAGCATCTCAGCTTACTGGTACTGTAAGTTTGGCCTCCGTTGCATGCAGATTCCTTCCGGCTGTTTTCTTTTTCAAGTTACAGTTTTACTATTACATTTTTTTCTTATAGCTGGCCGGGAAGCTATAAGAAATTTTTTTTAATAGTAAAACCGTAACTTGAAAAAAAAGCAGCCGGAAAGAGTCTGTAACGGAGGCTACTGTCAGTTGTCGTGCACACCCACTGTGCAAGTATTGTAGTAGCTAAACATTTTCACCAGTCTTACCGGAAACCTGACAGTATTCAAACCTCTAATATGTTGAAAATCATGATTGGTTAGCTGGAATGTCTATACAAGATGTTAAACTAGAAAGGCAACATTTGCGAGCAAATACAGCATGTTTAGCCATACTCCTCGCCATGCAAAAAATGGACTCTCCCAAAATAACAATGGACCATTCTAAAATACTTGCACTAAAAAATGAATCACCCCAGTCCAAAATTGAGTCTTCCAGTAGCACCTCAACACAATATGGACCAGTCCACAACCATATCCACTAATTGATTAACAAATACACTTCTGCTAAAAAATGGACTTTTTCATAATCATTCCAGCTCAAAATTGAAAGAAATAATTAAAGAATCCTCCCCTTGCAAGAATGGGATATTCCGTGCCATTTCCATGTAAACCAGTCGAAAAATATCCGCTGAAAATTACACTCTTGCGCATAATCAACCCAGTTCAAAATTGAATTAAAAAAGATCAACCCCAGGGAAGAATGAAGTTTTCCATAGTATACATATGAAGATTTGACAGGAGACGAAGGAAATGACCAAAAACAACATATTTGAGTCAATTCAAAGTCACCGAGAGGGTTTTAATATAATATTTGTAATATGTTTGAACTATTTTGATTAAAAGAATGTCTAAGTCACAATAGTTCTAAAGTGTTCAAACAATTAGAATTGAAACTTATAACATGTTTGAACTTATTTCACATACGTTGGAAACATTTCGAACGTAACTACACAAAAATCTCTTTATTTAGAACAGTTTCAAACCATCTATCCAAATGTTTCAATGTTCGAACAATTTGTAACAAAAGATTTTCACAATTGCCCTCATAAACGAAGGTGCTAAGTCCTCCTGTGTGTTTCTGCCTATTTTCGGTGGCCGCGCTAGACCACCAGCGGATTTGTTTTGACGGAGCGTCACCCGCGCGCGACGATGTACACTGTTCGGCACCGCTAATATCCGGCATTTTCCCGCTCCAAAACACTCCACAAGACCCACGTTTTTAGTGTTTTGCCTCTTGTGCAACACGATTCGATTTGCATTACTAACGGGACGAAAATGATAGAAAAAATTCACCCCGTCCCGGCGTCCGTCCCAAAAACATGAACGACATGAAAATATATTTTCTTACAGATTCAATCACGAAAATCAACAGCATGGGATTCCAAATTTTCGCAACGGCCGACCATTTATCATGGTTGAACTTCCTTCCAAGGCGTGCGATAGATAAACATTCCCGGCACATAATAGTCACTAGTACCAGACTAACGCAAGCTCATGATGATAATAGGGAGAAAGTTTGTCAGTGAAGTTTGGCCACCAGAGGGTACATTCATTTAACGTTACAAGCTAGCGCAAAGGGGCGAATCATTGACCTTACCGGGGACTGACTCTACTGGCCTAATCATTCCTTTTTTGCCGAATTCTACTATCCATACGCCCGTACGTAGGACATGTAGGAAGGCCTGGTGGTGGACGCTACACATCACGGGAGACGCGTGTTGGTCCGAGACAGACAGCGGAGTGCTTTCGATCGCGTAGCGGCGACGCACCGCTGCGACAACGTGCGGGACCAAAACGCCTGTCCCCAGTGAGTGTCGCGCCAGTCTGAGGAGAAACGATCTCCCGTGTTGTGTTGAAGAATTTGGAGTTTGAAAATATCTGGAATAACTAATGCGAGAATAAACATTCACAAAATCATTGATTTAACTTGTTTTCTGTTATAAAATTTCCTAAACTGCAATTTAACCACTGAGTTTAAGGGAACATGGTGTTTTCCCGATAATCACGTTAAATGTTTATGTCCGGTCTTTCCTCCTCGTAAGCAAACTTCCAGCTTGGCCAGGTGCAAGGCACTCGGGGTCAATGACCTGTAGGTCATATGTAGTATTGAAAGTGACAGAAGTGGCAAATATTGTCAAGAAAGCCCAAAATAAATCGTTTTGAATATATGTATGCCAAAAATGGGAATGTAGTCCTTTAAATATTTGTTCAAGCCACATATACAGCAAATTTCAGGTCATTCGGTTGAAATACCAGGGCGCAGGAGGCCAAGATATGCTAAAAATAGCCTAAAAACCTCAATAAAATCACTTTCAAGGTCAATATCAAACAAAGGAAAAGAACGCACATTGGTTTTTGTCTACATTACCTCTGTACCAAATTTCAGGTCATTTGGTCAAAAAATGACAGAAATGAATCGATTTGAAGATTTGACAGGAGAAGAAGAAGAAGAAGAAGAAGAAACATGAGAGAAAACAATATGTTTAGCCATACTTATGGCTAAACATAAATATATAACGAAGGATCAAAATTATAAATAATTAAACTGTTTTCCAACTCAAATAACATAACAAAATTTTCCACAGGTTCTTTCAGACTTCATCAGCCATATCAGCTTCCTGACCTAATCGCTCGAGATTTACTCACATGTTGCGTCAACAGAGGGTCAAAGGTCGTTGGAAGTCGGTATCACCTCCCGGTTGAGAACCACGTGTCCAGGGCGATTGCGCCAAAAAGTTTAGGAAGACTGGGAGATTCAGTTGAACATTCTGGTATATTTTTTGAGATGACGAACAGTTTGAATCTTCATAATCACGAATTTTAATCAAGAAAATAAATAGAAGAAAATCTTTACCAGTTTTGACGCTGTCGAAGAACCCAATCTCCTGACGGGTGATGGAGCGGAGCAGCAGGTTTCGGACCCGGATGTTGAGCTTGATCATGGTGATTTGAAACAGTCCAGTGCGCATGCCATCAAAAAGTGCGCTGCAAATAACAGCGCAATAGGTAGACATGTTTTTTAAACTCAACTTCTTCATAACAAAGCCATCTAATAGCATGTTCTATTCTCTCTCTCTCTCCCTCTCTCTCTCTCTCTCTCTCTCTCTCTCTCTCTCTCTCTCTCTCTCTCTCTCTCCAGTATTCAATTTGATAAGCTTGAAAAGTATTAGACAAGCGCTATCGAGGGTCGAAATTCAATGTGTTTGCTCTTACGTGAAGGCTGTTAGAAGACACATCACGACAATGGCATGGGTGAACTTGTTCTGGGACGTTTCTATTTTGGCTATCCCGTCAATCACCTGGCCTGTGTAGAACGGTAGGAAGGTGTCACCTGGAAGAGACGGGCATGGTTGTCAGTTGAAAAGAACTATCTACAACACGGCAATCAGAGATGGCATACTTCACCCTTTACCCATACTGCTCTGTGACGTCGTGTGGCGTAATGGATAGGACATTCGACTGTCAAACAAGGGGGCCCGAGTTCGAACCCGGGCTGCCCCTAGACATGTATGGACATGCGCCCCTACGTTCTGCCCTTGGGAAAGGCACTTAACACAACTTTCCTCACTTCACTCAGGTGTAAATGAGTACCTAGCTCATCTAGGGTTAGGGACGTCCCTCGGACGTTAAATGGAGGTCCCGTGTTTGGGGAGAGCCACACCCCGCGCACGTTTAAGAACCCACCACACCTTTCGACAAAGAGTAGGGGCATGCCCCGGTGTGCGATGGTCTAAAACCTACAGTCCTATGACCGCACATGGGTTCGCCCTAAGTAATAGCCTCCTAAGTAATAACCTTGGCATGTACATGCTGAACCAATAAATAACTAAGAAAATCCCTCAAACAAAGAAAGCACAGCACTGAGGATGTATGGAGATGGTGCATATTGTGACATGTACATAGAGACACACGGATAGACAAGCTAAATGCGACATAACTTAAAGGAGTCCTAAACTCCAATAGGAGGTGTTACTGTCCACTAGATTATGTATCAATGAATACATAGTCAGCCGACTTTTTTTTACAGGATTCCGCTTGTGGCGAATCACACAAGGTGTGTTTTGTAAAACAGTATGATACCCACTAAACTCGGGCAGACCCTTCCCTATACGTGTACACACTTCCTTCATCGTGAATATTTTTGGCATAAATGCACAATAAGAAGGCCAGTTGTTAATAACATATTATGATAAAAGAACACATAACAAGACAAGATTTTCTTAGCGTCCCTGAAATTCTTTTTGTAACCTTACTTTCGTCAGGCATTTTCAGGAACATTGTAATCAGCAATAGGCTGAGGTTGTTTAATTTAATTAATCAGAAAATAGAGGGTTACCTGGGGAATTTAGTAGAATACTGAATGCTTTTTGATGTGCACGGGACTAGTGGGTACATAGTATCATATACTGTAATAAGTATTCATTTTGACTTCCTAAAATTATCATCTATTGGAAAATAACTCCCTCCTCTGGATTTTCGGACTCCTTTAACAAACCACCCTCTTAAGCTTGGATACTTACTGACAGCACCTCCAATCAGGAAAGATGTCGCTGCCAGAAAGTACGGTATGACAGGCTTCGAGTAGGAGAACAGCTTCTTCACGGATGACAAGTTCGATTTGCTCTTCACTTCACTCTCCAGCAGCCGTTCTCTCTCCTCGTCCGTCCCCTCCTCCGAGTTTATACTTCTGTAAGACTGGGTACTGATTCTTGACAGTAAGGTCCAGTTAAGGTTGAACACTGCACATCCGACAATACTGCTGACAAAGTTACCCCAAAACCAGGGCTTGTGAGGAAACTTGACTTCCTTCTCTGAAAACAGCAGCAGCTTGACGAAGGTGTACGCACACATGGCAGTTGGCAAGACTCCGACCCACGAAGCCAACAGCTTGATCCTTGGAACAGCATCTCTGGTGTTGCACAGCACGGACAGGACAGCTCCAAACAGCACACATCCTCTCAGCAGTGCGAGTATCCAAATGTCTAACAAAGACGTGAAGATGCTGAAGAAACTGATGTCGTGCGTGAACTTGTGGAGATCCGCACCATTCATGTAGAGGGTGGTGTTGATGGCGGCATCCGCCAGGGATAGCAGTACGACAGCAGCCACCGTTCTCCGCTTTCCCGCCATTGTGACGGCTGCTGTGGATCACAAGAAGAGATATTTCATGGAACGATTACAAGTGCAAGAGACTGCACCTCTTTGGACAGTAATCATTACCTATCTAATCACCAAAAAATGAAAGGAGGAGGAACGCCCGCCTCACCTTTTTCTATAAGCTAGTCAATAACTACATTAATATCAACACAGATAGTCTACTGAAACCAGCTCAGGGGCGCACCCGGGGGAGCCACACGCTCAAATTTCAACCACTTAACGCCCAGAAAGACTCTTACAAACATTCATTCTTTCCCCGCACCATCCCCGAGTGGAACGCCCTGCCTTGCGCGGTTGTTACGGCTCCCACCGTTGAGTCATACCGCGCCAGGCTGGAGGCCTGCCCGCCTTTGCCTGGGACCTCAACTCCCCCCTACTTTGCCCCTCGCGGGGTTATCTGGGGGTAAAATAAGTTGAAGTTGCTAGTTCACGGTTGCTGCTACGCATGTGCAGTGTCAAAGGTGAAGGCCCCCGAGACGTAAACAAAACCCGTCGGGGCGTTGTTATGCAAATCGAGACAACGTCGAGGCGAGCACTGTTTACAAGCCGGCCCCGGGCCTTCACCTTTGACACTGCACATGCGTAGTAGCATTCGTGAACTAGCTTATTGTCGCACTATCGTCCCAGTTTTCTTCATGGCATGTAATCACATGTTACAGCACATACTCTCACTACATTGCTAATAACTTAAACGTCAACTGAAGGTATATGTTATTAGTCACAAATCTGTCACCTTTTCAACATAAAACTGGAGCTAATTTTCAAACTTTTCGGACAACATCAGATCCCCTGCCCTTCCGCAGCGTCTCTGATATACAAATGTCACTGATATGTAAATTTCATTGGTGTAATAACGTAGCTCTCAATGCAGGAATGTGAGAGCGATGGCCAAACTAATGGAATTAACAAAATCGTTATCCTTCCTTCCGCCGGGTTTTAAGGCGAGTGGTTCACGTTACACACCCGTTCGTATATTGCCTCCCTAAGTCCGCCATGTGGTTTGAACGCGACATCAGTGTAGTGCCTACATGTATTTAAGCTCAATTTGCATAGCAATCAACCTCTCATTAGCCTGGCTTGTGTCCTTTGTGGTGTCTAGAAATATCCCATAGCAAATTCAGTCAAACGTGGTCCGTCAACCACCTGGCGCAGCTAACACCTCCAGTCACAAGCCACCACATTCAAACAGTCCCGTCCATTTCTACATAGGTAACCTTGCCTTTGGCCAGGGCAATCATTTTTCCTCAATCCCTTAAGAAATAACAAAATCTAGGTTTGACTATGTCATCTAGAAGTCCCAGCCTGTCAAAGCTGCACAACAACAAAAAAGATCCAACGAGTTGTTTCAGTACTCACTCTATACCTCTAGTTTGTACTATATGATAATCCATACATTGTGACATGTACGATTGTCGTGCAGTAAATGTGTAATGTTCTTCATATTTTACCTGTGTTTCCTTTCCTTGCTTTGTAGACCACCGAATAGTCTGACACCGTTTTCCAAAACATGGAGGTGTTTATCTTGTTGGGCCGGTTTCATTCACCACAAAGCTTACAAACGTACGCAGGGTCAAAGGTTACGCTCTATGTATAGAGCACTAAAGACAAGCTGTCCAGTCAGAACAGGAACATCCACTTTACTCGGACTGCCTTATTAACAGGTGGTATGGGCTACAAAGCAACGTCTTTTATGAGGCTTGAAAACTGGAAATATTCTAGGTGCTGTAATCTTTATGAAATTTACATCTAATCAAGGACATTATGATCTAATGCCTCAGTTTATTACATTTGCGTGCGGATTTCTTATCAAAAGTGCTCTATAAGCGGCACAAAATAAGCTACATAGTGATCTTCTAGTTTCACGCGCCTAGTAAATAGACCGATACCACCTCAGTCAAAACGTAGAAATGAAAAATAAAAAAACATAAAAATGCAAATATTTGACGGACATGCAGTCACTCTCTCATTGGTCGAACCGCTAATTGTGATGGACACTCAGGATCAGTCTATTAGGGCTTGGATGTTCTATCAGTTCTAACCACATCGACATCGTGTCTTTGCTCCTTTAATGTCGATGTGTAATGGTACAGTTTTATTGAAACTTACTCTGTGTAGGACTGACTAGAATTTTTTTACTCAAGTTTTAAGCCTCATGAAATGCTCTGGACGCCTTTAACTGCCACGGCCGTGAAATTGTCCACTTTTAGTGGTAAACTCCACGTCCGTGAAGGGACTGAGTGACAACATTTTGCTGTCGGTGCAAAAAAAACCCAGAAAGGTGATTGATAGAAAAGAGGGTATTGTCACAGAATAATTGGGTGGCTGCT
Source organism: Branchiostoma lanceolatum (assembly GCA_035149815.1). Classification (NCBI taxonomy): domain Eukaryota; kingdom Metazoa; phylum Chordata; class Leptocardii; order Amphioxiformes; family Branchiostomatidae; genus Branchiostoma; species Branchiostoma lanceolatum. Next base: position 31,051,223 of record CM068866.1, read on the forward strand.
TTTAATTTGACCCGGAACACTGCATGGCAGAAAGATGAAGAAGAAAAGGTGTTCATGATTAGATGAGGAAGTTTTTCATACTAGAGTCAATTTTAAGATTCCCCATTTTCCAAAATCTTCACAATACCTCTGGTGATGAACTGTACCAGAGAAGTGATCATTTCCACCATCATGGAAGTCAACAATCCACGGTCTTTGGATATTCATGTACCTGCGAATTCTACATTAACATTACGTTCGGTTATTGACCTTGTCATTATTGGTCTTAGATATTAGATATGGGACTTTGGGTAATATCATAACAGATACTAGTAAATATCTGGTCAACATGTCAGCTTCTTGAGATAAAAAAAAGTGATAAGAAATACATCACCCTAGTCAATCACTTTATTGGAATCGCTCTCTTGAAATTGCAAATATTTGCATCTTTGGTAAAAGACAAACATTGAACAATACTTGGTCACCAGCACTCCGATCTACTGTGAGTTTATACTTTAGGCGTCGGATGTAGTTCTTGAAAATAACTCATGAAAAGTACAGCATTTTCCTGGCATCATATTTAGCTACAGAGACGGTGCACAAGTAACTGTATAGTAAACTATTATTTCATATTCGTATTTTATCATGGATGAAGGCAGTTGCAAAACCTACGCCATCAGAAACAAAGAAGAGAAAAGATCTAGGTGACAACGTTTACTTATCACTTTTTATGGACATTGCTATTTTTTTCAGTTAGTCTAAATGTTTACTCCGTCGTAAATGATGGGGATCTGTGTCGTCATCATCACTGGACGAACTATCCGCAGTTGAGGACCCACTCTCTTTACAACAGTAGTCATCGTCAGTCAATGAGTCCCCAGCTTCTGTGTCGTCAGACGTGTCCAGCCCTAGCAGCTGACGCCTCACCATCTTGGCGTAGAGCCCGTCCCGCTGCATCAGCTCCTTGTGCCGTCCCTGCTCCGCCACGCGCCCCTTGTCGATGACGATGATGCGGTCAGCCTTCTCCACGGTGCTCAGGCGGTGGGCGATGACGATGACCGTGTGTCCGTGGAGATTTTGGGTAGCCTGTTCGACCTGCAGGGGAGAGAACATGGTAGCCACTATAAAATATCATTCGTCTATGTTTACGTGAATCAGAGTTTGTATGGTTAGGTTATGGTTAGGTACTGAGGTGGAGGGACGCTAAATGTGTTATCGGCCAGATCCTGTCTACATATTGCCATTTGTACATATCTGTACGTTTATATTATCTTAACTCCCCAGGCGCACCATTTGTTCGCTCTCGGAATCTAAAGCGCTGGTGGCCTCGTCCAGTAGCAGCACCGCTGGTCTCCTGATCAGCGCCCGGGCGATCGCCACTCTCTGCTTCTGTCCCCCAGACAGCTGCATCCCCTTCTCCCCAGCCTCCGTCTCGTACCCCTCAGGCAGCTCCGTGATGAACTGATGGGCGTTGGCCTGCCTAGCAACGCGCTGCACCTCCTCCAAGCTGCAGTTGTCCAGGGCATAGGAGATGTTGTCCTTGATGGAGCGGGCGAACAAAACCGGCTCTTGTCCAACCAAAGCTACCTAAAACATCAAATGTTGACGGAGAGCTTTTTAATGCCGGATTAATGAGCTTCGGCTCAAAAGTATTGTTGAATTTGCACTATAGCCCCTCGTACTAAAATAGACTGAATCAGGCAAGTATAGAAAGGAAAATTACCCTTCGGTGTAGAAACTTGTGATCATACGCCTTGATGGGGTTACCATCTAGCAGCACCTGGCCTGACATGGTCTCATAGAAGTGTTCCAGCAGGTTGACGCAGGTGCTCTTCCCACTGCCACTTGGGCCGACCAGGGCAACAACTTCGCCTGGAGACACCTTGAAAGAAACATCCTGGTGTAGAAAAGACAAAATAAAATTATATGATCTCGTATTCCAGTCGAGGAAATAAATGCCCATAGCGAAGCTCTTCGTGGTCATCAAAGTCGAGTCCTGAGTTGAAGTACAGAAGTTCTTTACAACTCATATGCCTTCACTACCAAAAATCTTTTTTCTTATTCCTTCTTATTTATCTTGTTTTCTTAAGTTGAGAAAGATTTTCTTATACAAAGAAGAAAATACAAGAACAAGAAAATTCAAGAAACCTTCTGGGAAGTATTGCCTGTGTCAATTCTTACACAAAGAATTTTATTATTTTTTTGTTCTAAATTCAACTTATTTTAAGAAAGTGTTCTAGCATACTGTTTTTGAATAAGAATTTTCAAGAAAAATAAGAAAAATGTTCTTTCTCTGGCTTAATATAAGATTTGTTTTTGTTTCGTCAAATTTGTGTTCTTACAGATTCTTCCCATAAGTTATTTGTTATTGAAAATTTGATTCTACTAGATGCAATTCTTGTTTGTGCTTAAAACAGGGATTCTTGTTTGTTCTTAAAACAGGGATTCTTGTATACAGAATAATATTCTTGCTGACAGAAAAAATTCTTTGTAGAAGGAAAAACAAGAAAAATGAGAAAAACGATTTTTGGTAGTGAAGTCATAGCAATAGCTTGAAGTTCTTCTGTGTTGGTAGAAATCATTCGGAAGCAAAGTTGTACTGTAGCTCCTAACACATAAATCTGATCCAGATGTTAGACTGTCCAACTCCCGCCTTTGTCAATGAGTTCTTGACAATTCCTTATAATCAAGGACAAGAGTATGGCAGTCGACAATTTTTGTGTTGGAAATTGCAGTCAAACTCAGTCATGGCAATTACAAAGTAAAAAAAAAAGAAAGTACATGTATCACCTTTAGAACATGTGCACGCCGCCGGGATGGGTAGGACATCCACACGTTCTTGAACTCTATGCTTCCTCGAAGTTTCGAAGGTGCCAGCTGGCCGCCATTTCTTACTTTCGGTACTCGGTCGATGAATTCGATGACTTTAGTGGATGCTCCCACGGCTTCCATCAGCCTTGCATACACTTGGATCGTCAGTTTCTGTCAGATGAGTAAAAAAGAACAATTTGTTGGACAGGGACGTAGTCAGATTATACAGCACATTACCTCCTACAGTAGATGACTGTAAACAGCGAGTATGAAGGTTTATCTGTGACTGAAATCGACATAGTATGAACAAAAGACAGAGACGGGGGGCTGACACCGACTTCCGGGCACCTTTGACCCGTAGCTGACGTCACACTTTCGCTCAGGTCATCTGAGGAAATATGCTTCGGGTCATCATCAAATCAACTCGAAAAAATATTGACAATTACTTTACTTTATGTAATTTTTTTGCTATGTAGACAAGTGAGGTTTGCACAAATATACCAATTCATTATTATGATAGTGAATTCCACTGTTGAACCAAACGTTTAAGAGATGCATTTTCTACAGGTCTAAATGGAATGTGGCGTTTTCGGCAAGAGCCACGGCTACTAAGATCTTCTGGTGCAACCGTTACATTGCTTGCGCTACTATTTTTCAATTCAATTGTCTGTATTTTAACAGGCCACTAATTAACTATTGAATGGTTCATAGCTCACCTTCAATGATGCCCTAAGGCGGTTGAGGTACAGGTAAAACGCCACCAGGTGCCCTGCTGTCATCTTATGCGTCATCACAAGATGGCCGCCGTAGTACAAGGTCAACACGAATAGGGCAAGGTCAAACGCCTAGAGCACAAGGGAATGTGTAACTATCATGTTGTTCTTTTCTAGTTAATATTTCATTTCCTTTTTTATTTGTTTGATTGTTTGTTTGTTTGTTTCATCGATCACAGTAATCGCTATAAACAAGCATACATACGTTTATGTCTACTCTCATATCAATGTCAAAGATTCTACCAATGCTTGTGCGCAGCCCTGGGAGCCTTATAAAAATAGTACAAGGCACAAAGATTCATATTGTCCATAGTCTATAACTGTCGAAGCAAAAACAACTGACTGGAAATCAATTAAAATAGACTTCTTTGAGTTTTTTCTCCATTTCTCGCGAGACTATGTCACTCCGTGATCAAGACGTACAGTGGACGTCGAACATTTGGAGGTACATGTTTTGTTCCCTTTCTAAAGTCACTGAAGAATATTCTAGTAACTCCATTAAAAAAAAATCATTTTGCGATCATGTATTGAATTTGAATATCTTGATACGACGACGAAGGCTTGCACATCATATAACATCCTGGGCGCAACCAACACTCGTTGATCTTAGACACTTACGTGTTCGACCAGGGTGAAGCTCCCCAACAGCAAGGCCTTCCGGATGTGCAGCTTGTAAGTTTTCTCCAGAAGCTCGCTGTTAGTTGAAGGTAAGGCCTTGTTATAAACGCTTCTTCACAAGTTACATGAAAAACATCACTTCTATCATCGCGGATTGACCAAATACTCACCTGTATCTCTCGCACTCCGTGTCCTCGTTCGCAAAGCTGCGGACCGTCCTCATGTTGGCGCACGTCTCGTCAGCAACCTCATTGGCCCTGGCAAAGGACGTCTGGATTTCTATAGCCACTTTCTATTTGTGACGGCACATGACATACGTTTTAGAATTATTTACGAATGCACATTGCTTTAACATTATCATTGCTTTCGATACAATTTTTTTAATTCCTATCTTTACAGCCTTAGCTTGTAGTTGAGTCGAAGTTTTACTTTCGTTCAACGTTTTTATGCAAATTAGGACTTATTTCGCATAATCGATATACCACACTTTTCCATATACATATGACACGAGTTTGAGAGTCCTATCGGATATGTTGAATCCCCACATAGATTATGTAAATAAGCCCCTGATTTGGATGATTATCATTTTCTCACGTCGCCGGTGTGTTTTTAAACACCACTCTTGTTATTGGTACTAGTTTTTGTTAGTTTTGGTAGACCGACAACTCTCTCTTCGAATTCAGTAAAAGGTCCTTACCTTTAGATATCCTCCAAACACCCTGCTCACTACAGCGATGATGGGCAGCATAATAAGAGTGAGGATGGACAGACGCCACGACAACTTCAGCATGAAGGCTACAATGCCGACAACGCGCACAGTACAAGCGCACAGCACTTTGACATTGTTGATGAAGATTTCGGTCGTAATGGTCGTGTCAGCACTCAGACGAGAAATGATTTCACCTAGGCAGAAAAAAAGGACGACTTAAGAAATATATAAACTAATTTTGAGTTACAGCGCTTAGTCCACTCTAAATACATGTGTTGGTGTCAATCATAAAACATTGTCACGAACAGAGTTATATTCCAAAAACAAGGCAACAAGGACAACAAAAAATTTACCAGTTTTGACGCTGTCGAAGAAGCCGATCTCCTGACGGGTGATGGAGCGGAGCAGCAGGTTTCGGACCCGGATGTTGAACTTTATTTTGGTGATCTCGAACAACCCAGTGCGCATGCCAAAGCAGACGGCACTGCAGGTTTAACAACAAGAAGCGCACTCATGGATCTTCAAATCAAGGATCATTCGTACTTTCTTCAAAAAAGTCTAACAGCGTTTTGAAAATAAATTACCATATCCAACAACCAAATATATGTAGGTGAAATATCATGTGTTCGTTGCAAGTCTTTTCTTAAACAGAATTTTTGTTTAATATCGACGTCTACCTAATCTCCATCTGTATCTAACTTGCATATGGCATGATTATCAAATTTAAATAATCCGTCATAAATACAGAATGGTATTTTCTCAGTAATGATGCAAATAAGACCTTCATTTGCATAATTCATCTATTGATTACATTTTCCCCATCCATTGCCTGCTGATCACAATCATAAGTGCAAAAGTTTCATCATTCTCTGGCATGATAGTACTTAATCATGAGTTATGCAAATGAGGTCCTTATTTGCATACTTGGCATCTAGTAATAGTTGTCTCTTTGCACATGTTTCAAGTTCCTACCATAGAAGACAATGGACATACGAAGTTCCTCATTAACTATATATGCACGAAATCCAATATTTAAGCATACCATAAAGCAAACGTAAAGGTGCGTTTCTTCATAAAAGAATGAAGAAACGTGTCTAACGTATGCTTTAAGGTATGTTTATATATTTGATTTCGTGCAGCTATATCTATTGGATAAAGAAGTGCTTTGACGTAGATAGGACTTGCTTTTACCTGCAGGCAATCAAAATAGTCATGAAGATGATGGCGTGGACAAACTTGTCTTGGGACGTTTTTATTTTGGCTATCCCATCAATCACCTGGCCTGTATAGTAAGGGATGAATGTATCGCCTGGAAACGTGTGGATAGGACTGTCAGTAATACTCCAAACACGCTAAATTTTTGTTCAAAAATTTGCATATCAATGTGATCCAAGATGGATGCCATGTGATTTTCCTCTGCATTTTCAGTTTTTTATCTACTGAAAATCCCTATATTCCTTTGCCATCCGCTCCCGAAATTAGCCAAATTGTACAGATAAGTATATATCCATACTTTCTGTGAAACCTTTTCGTGAAATTTGCTACCTATTCGCTCCAAAACGAACATTTACTTTCTGTGAGGGGTTAGCAAGTATCCATCTTGGTCTGTGTAATTTGTACGCCAGTAATTTTGTTATCTTAGAGAGACTTCGAATTCTTCAAATGTGAAGCATAAGTAAGTATATTGGTAATCAACCATGCTGCTGTTTCAGTGTTGTATAGGTAGTGTAAGGGGCGCTGCCACTTTTGGCATCCCCAGGGCAGTATTTGCTGTTGTACTACTCCTGGCTGTACTCCCCCGACCTGTTGTTATACCGAAATGGAACAAGATCGATAGCAAAGTAAGTGCTGAAACAGGTGACTGGACGTTATTGGATTCAAACATTAGAAAGATGAACTATGGACTAAATGGTCTGAAGCTTGTTGCGCCATCACCCTGCCGAAGTGGTAGGACCCAACGAACTCTGAACACACTCTCATGCCTGGCTCTACTGCTATCGGGTGACATCTCAACCCAGGGCCCAGAGATTCCCTCGTGGACACTGCCTCCAAGATGTAGGTAAAGGCACTACTACTAGTTGTGTATCATGTAATACCTGCAGCGTCACTGTCGATGATAATGCACCTTCTAATAAAAAGTCTCACATAATCTCTAATGCACCTGTTAAATCCCACTGTAAAGGACTATTATTTGCTCATCAAAACATTAGGAGTCTGTTGAAAAAGAAACCACAAGTTGAAGTGTTCTTAGAAAACAGCAATGCTGATATTCTTGCTGTAACTGAGACAATGTTAGACGAGACGGTTACTGACAATCTCCTGTCAATCAACTCGTACAATGTACTCAGACATGACCGTGGCTCAAGGCATGGAGGGGGTGTTGCGTTGTATATTTCAAGTAAGATCCCTTTTAAATCCCGCCCGGATTTTTCAGTCCCGGGCCTTGAGGCCATATGGGCAGAAATTATGCCACCCTCCCGCAAAAGTATCTTAGTCTGTAGCATGTATCGCCCTCCATCCGATGACCACACATTTTTCAACAAATTTGAGGAATGCATGGACAAGGTATGTGACGAGCACAAGGAAGTCATAATTATGGGGGATCTAAACTGTGATTCTTTGTCTACTGACAACTCAGGTCCCATCGGCAAACTTAGATTTTCCTGTATGCTGTATCAACTTGAAAACATCATAACCACACCGACTAGAATCACACAAAACACTAGCACCTCCATAGACGTAATCCTTACAAATGAGAAGTCACGCCTGCATAACCATGGCACATATGAAGGTGGTTTCAGCGACCACACAATGACTTTCGCATTCCACACTGTGAAAAGCCCCAGAACACAGCCAAATATTACTTATAAAAGGAACTACAAAAAATTCAGTGAAGAAAAGTATCTGTATGACTTATCGCAAGTACCGTGGGACATGATAGAGAATTTTACAACCGTTGATGAGCAGCTTGAGACATGGGAAGACCTGCTCGTAGGTGTAGCCAACATACATGCTCCCACCAAGAAGCTCAAGGTCAGAGGTACGCCGGCCCCATGGCTTACCGACGACTTGAGACAGCTTATTTCGCTCAGGGATCAATTGTACAAAGAGGCTAAGAAATCAGGTAACCCAAGGGAAATGTTAGAATACAAGTGCATAAAGAACAAGGTAAACTACCTGTGTCGTAAAGCCAAAAAAGAGCATGCGTCTCAGTCAGTTATACAAGGGTCTGAAGAGGGACAGTCTGGAATGTGGAAAGCCATCCGCAACTTGCTCCCAAGTAAAACACCGAATACCATCAACTGTATTCAGCACGAAGATCAGAACATTACTGAAGTTGGGAATAGCGGAATACTTGAATAAGTTTTTCCACAAAGTGATAGATGACTTGTATAAGTCAATCTCAAACACTGTTCCCCACTTTAGCCCTTTTCAGTTTGTCAACAACGCTGACAGTATTTTCTCTTTTACTCCCGTCACTGAGGAGTCTGTCATAAGTCTACTGTCCAGCCTCAAAGCTAATAAAGCAACTGGACTAGATACCATCGACAATAGGCTCTTGAAAGTTGGTGCACGTATCCTCGGTCCTCCTCTCACCAAACTGTTCAACTTTTCACTGAGTACCGGGGAGTTTCCACAAAAGTGGAAACAATCCAAAATCACGCCGATACACAAAAAGGGGGACAAAACAAATCCGAATAACTACCGTCCTGTGTTCCTTCTGTCGGGGGTATCAAAGATTCTTGAGAGAGTAGTTCACAACCAACTGTACACATACTTGAGCCATCACGGACTGCTAACATCCTGTCAGTCTGGCTTTAGAAAACTACACTCATGTGAGACAGCGTTACACTCTGTGGTGGAAGACTGGACTCAATCCATAGAAAAGAAAGAGCTAACTGGTGTAGTTTTCTGTGATCTGTCAAGAGCGTTTGACACGCTAGATCACGACATACTACTGCTAAAACTGGAATGCTATGGCGTGGAAGACTCAGCTTGTGGCTGGTTTAAGTCTTACTTGACTGGTAGGCAGCAATGCACGGGTGTAAGCTCAGCTTTATCCTCCTCAACTTGTGTCACCTGTGGTGTACCGCAGGGATCCATTTTGGGTCCATTACTGTTTATCGTTTATATAAACGATCTACCAAATTGCATCCAGTCGTGCAAAGTTTCCATGTACGCCGATGATACTATTTTATATTTTGCGGCGCGAAGCTTTCACACACTGGAGAAAACACTCCAAAGTGATTCAACCCGGCTTTCCCATTGGTTTGCTGCTAACAAACTTTCTTTGAACCCTACAAAGTGCAAAACAATGCTCATAGGTACACATGGAATGAATGTGGCCAATATAAAGCTTAATATTACACTAGACGGGGCCAGACTGGAACAAGTAAACGCTTTTAAATACCTGGGGGTTACCATTGACAATGTACTTAAGTGGAGCTATCACTTCGAACACATTTTCAAGAAACTCGCTCAGGTAATTGGCATCATCAAGTACGTTAAGCCATATGTCAGCAGTCAGGCTCTTCGGTTAATGTATACAACGTTATTCATACCCCACATAAACTATTGTAGCACGGTTTGGGACCAGGGAGGGAAGGGATACCTTGATAAGCTTGAAAAGCTGCAGAAAAGAGCAGGTCGGGTAATTCTTGGCTGTGACCGGTACACCCCCACATCAACCCTTCTCAACACACTAGGATGGCTCCCAGTAGCTGAAATTCATAAGAAAAGTAAAGCTACACTTGTCTACAAGGCCCTTAACGGTCTGACTCCTTCCTACATCACTGCAATGTTCACCCAATTATCCCATGTACACACCCATAACACCCGCCTAAGGGCACAAGGCGGCCTTCAGTTGCCAAAGACACATCTGGAATACAAAAGACGAGCCTTCTCGTCCTCGGGGGCTGCACTTTGGAACACACTACCACAACATCTTAAATCAGCCAGATCACTTCCACTTTTCAAACAGCTATATGATGTCCACTGCCTCCCTGCTAAACATTGACATATGTATACAAACTCCTTTCTAGTCGACATTTCTTTTCTCTATGTTATGTTTGACGTTTGTAGTGACCCATAATTTTTGACATGAGTTTTCTTATGATTTACCATTGATATGCAAATTCACTTCTTGTTTATTTATATTTGAGTTTGGGTCATTGTTTTGATTCTTCAACATTATGGTTTGGCTAAATATTTCTAATCTATTACGTTATCGTTATTTCATTTATTATCTAACTCAGGATTTCTGTTTGTTGAATTAGTGGTTGAATTAGTTATATTTTTAAGTTAATTCCTGTATTATTTGTCATTATTTGAACTTTTATTGTTATTATGTACTATTATGTAAGGGGTTGAACCCCCCAGGATTCGTTGAAAAACGCCGCCAGGCGATACTGTATTCCTGGATAAATAAATAAACAAACAAACAAACTAAATGAACGGTGCTAAATAATGCTCGGTACTGTACAAAATATATTGGGGTTTTCAGTGGCAGGTATGCTACCATAAGCTTGCTAAACCGTGCTAAATGGTCTTCGGTACCGTCCAAAACACATTAGAGCTGTCAGTGGCAGGTACACGTGATACTACAATCTAGCTAAACCGTGCTAAATAATCTTTGGTACCGTCCAAAACACATTAGAGCTGTCAGTGGCAGGTACATGCGATACTACAATCTAGCTAAACCGTGCTAAATAATCTTTGGTACCGTCCAAAACACATTAGAGCTGTCAGTGGCAGGTACATGTGATACTACAATCTAGCTAAACTGTGCTAAATGATCTTCGGTACCGTCCAAAACACATTAGAGCTGTCAGTAGCAGGTACATGTGCTACTACAAACTAGCTAAACCTTGTAAATGACCTTCGGTACCGTCCAAAATACATTAAGATTGTTAGTGACAGGTACATGTGATACTACAAACTAGCTAAACCGTGCTGAATGATCTTCGGTACCGTCCAAAATACATTAGAGCTGTCAGTAGCAGGTACATTTGATACTGCAAATAACCCAAACTGTCGTGATTGCAGTATCAAGTTCTTAGAAGATTTCTTTTAGCTACACTTCCTGCTCACCCTTGTGAATGAAATGTGTTTTAATAAAATGTTGTTGTTGTTGTTGTCCTTAATTAACGTCTATTGTATGGCTAGACGTGGTCTCTTGGTGCTGGGTTACGTTTGTTTCAGTACAAGTTACGAGTCGATTGTCTCTCTGGGTATTTAACTCTTGGTGACTTGTAATTTTTATGAAGCTTTTACAGTAAATGATAGCGAAAAGCATATGCTTCTATCTTCTGACCAAGCAACGTACACTACCTATAAGTACATTAAACCACAAACCAGCGATAATCTTTACAAAAATACCCCAGTGAACTTAAATCACGAAAGAGGACATTCTGTCGGAATGTCTCAAACCAGGCGAGCGCGATGTTGGGAGGCGATTTTTCAGCCACAATTAGTTCCAAGGAGTAATGTATGGTACTTACTGACGGCACCTCCGATCAAGAAGGACATCGCTGCAAGAAAGTACGGTATAACAGGTTTTGCATAGCTTATCAGCTTTGTAAGAGGGGATGAGTTTGATTCGCTTGTCGCTTCTCTCTCCAGTAGTCTTTCGGTCTCTTCCTCAATTCCGTTCCCCGGATTTACACTTGCATGAGACAGTAAGGTCCAGTTAATGTAAAATACGGCGGATCCAACGATACTGCCGACAAGTATACCCCAAAACCAGGGCGTGTGAGGGAACTCGACTTCCTTCTCTGAATACAGCAGCAGTTTGACGAAGGTGTACGCACAGATGGCAGCTGGTAAGACTAAGATCCACGGAGAAGTACACGGCTTGGTTCTTGTATTGCACAGCACGGACAGGACAGCTCCAAACATCACACATCCTCTCAGCAGTGCGAGTATCCAAATGTCTAACAATGACGTGAAGATGCTGAAGAAACTGATGTCGTGCGTGAACTTGTGGAGATCCGCACCATTCATGTAGAGGATGGTGTTGATGGCGACATCCGCCAGGGACAGTAGGACGACAGCAGCCACCATTACGGTGTTCGCTTTCCCCGCCATTATGGGCTGCAAATCACAATCTGTTTACGACACAAATAAACACAACACTGCATGCATTCTAGATACATACAGAGGGTCAATCGCAGGTTGCAATTCCTGTGCAGCAGCCGAGAAAATCGAAGAAAACCTACCTATCCATTGTGACGAGAAAGACTATGGGCGAATCAAAAGAGGATCAAAAAAGGTAAGCCCTGCTCGCGGAATCCAACCCTGTCATAGCTTCCGAGTCTAAAAAGTAGATATTACAGGCTAAAAGAAGATGGAATGTGAATAGAATTAAACTAGAATTCCACGACCTCACTAGGCATTGATTTGGCATCACCGTAGCTTCCTACTCAACCCCTGCATGAGTTACCCCCTTCAAAAGTTATCAACAAAAAGGAAAACTTCAGTTCCAAAAAGATGCCAGAGGCCGAATCCTACACAACTAAATGTCTGCCCCAAGAGCTATCTACCACTCTGAAAAACTAGCCTGGAAACCATACCCTCGGTGGCTCCCCGATATCTCTACGGCACTGTGAGTGACCCCCGCCCGCCCAGACAGCTTAGCCCGCTCGGGGTGTTGTTTACTGCCTTGGATTGAATTAGCCCAACCTTTGACCCACCTATTTAGCAGTCTAACCGGTTGGGTTAACTATGGGTTATAATAGTCTGTGCTATTTCAGTTGTGCAACTGGTTTGTGGAACTGAAGAGGCTACATTTTGTTTGTTTGTTCGTTTGTTTGTTTGTTTTGTATAACCCTTTTGTTTGTTTGTTCGTTCGTTTGTTTGTTTTGCATAACACGTAAACGCGTAGCACCCAGTCAGTAAGACGGCACTGTAAGGTTTGATCCGCTGCATGTGCTTGGGTCACATTTCCAATTCGGGGCCTGGCCGGGCAGTCTTTGGGAACGAAAGATATGATATAAAAGAAAACAAATGCACAAAATTCCTAAAATTATTTTAGAGCCTAGCTTGGTCATATATTTATTGATATACACGTTAACGAACACGTTTCGGAAAACAGCACGGCCGGGCACCGGTTGGGAAATGTGGCCCTAGGAATACCTAAGGATAGACTAAAGTGTGCCGGGATGTCATAAGATTAAAAACAGGACCTCTGGCTTTACGTCCACTCCGAGATGACGTTCTTCAAGCTAAGGACTATTTTTCACAGACTGAGTCGAGTGAGGAAGTATATATCAAACGTATAAATGAGAAGTTCCCAAACTTTGAATATTTAAACGCAACGGATAAATTCATATTTTTGTTGCGTCTAGACAACCCTTGTACAAGAAACATGATCTGTTCATACATCTACACATGTACAAAGAAGCGAGAAGAAGTTGACTCTACTGGATTAGCTTAGCTTATCACTTTCGTCTACCATGTTACGTTATTTTTAACTATGTACTGTATTTATTTCACTGTGTATGTCACTAAAATGTTAGTTAAGTTTATGATAAACGACTTTAGCCCCTCGGGGTACGAATGTACAATAAAGGTCTTCATTCATTATGTGTAATGTGCCCTTCCCAAGGGCAAAGCTTCGGGCCTGCCAGAGATTCGAACCCGGAACTTTTATATTCTATACCAACAACACTAACCACATCATGTGACACACTGCTAAACTTTCTTCCAACACTAAGTATACACAGGATCAACCTTTCGACGACCACTGTGGCCTTCTTCAGGATCAATGATGACACTAAGCACAGGATCAAGGTATCAGGACAACTCGGTCCATTTCCAACTCGACCCATCGCAAAATTGGCCAACTCGGCCCGTCGCGGTGGTCAACTCAGCCCATCGCCGTGGTCAAGTCGGCCCATTGCCAAATTTCCACAAAATAAAACAGAAAACACTCACCTTCTAAACAACGTGACTGCAACTCTTCAATATCTTCTTTGCTCGGCAGGTATGTATGAGCATTGAATTCCTCATGCGCTGGTCGGCCTGCGGGCCTGGTCGCGTCGACCCGCCGTGTCCCGGGCGGTAACAAGTAACAATGTCCCCTTGTCAGACAACTGTTGATGCTTCGGTCACAATTGAAAAAAGGGGTCCTGCCGGTTAGTTCTCGGGCCTTCTTTTGGCACTTCCTGGCGTGACCCCTACGTGGCCCCGTGGGGCAACCTGCGGCTACCGGGTTATTTTGGGGCCCGGCGGGGACCCGAGAAAAATTTAGTTCTGACTTAAATTCTGCCCGGGCCCCGCGGACAAAACGTCGCCGTGACCTCAACGTGAGAACACCGCGAGGTACCCCTACGGGTGCCGGCAGTCCACCGGGACAAGTAATTATTTGTCTGTTTGCTTGTTTGTTTGCTTGTTTTTTATTCATTTGCACAAGAAGAAAATCTATAATACATAATACGATGAACAACAGATAGAAACAGGTTTAGGAGGAGGATAAAGCGTATATAGCTTATACCAAGGACAAGGACATTATATAATGTCCTTGCTTATACTAGGCCCTCCTGGTCTATACTTCTCAAACTTGATTATGAATTATAAATAATATAGCAAAATTATACATAGAATACAATAATTATAGATAATGGAAATCAAATAATTAATAGTATAGATTAAAGTTAGATGATAACTGAACATATGGCTACTACATATTCCATTCCTTACTACAACAGTGGGCTATGATGGGTTTTAATGGCACTTTCAAACGCCTGAAAAATGTGATTGTTTGTATGTTTATTGGTATCGTGGATATCTAGTACTTTGTCTCAGCGAAAGCCAGAAGCGGTTGCTATCCTTGTGAATCTCTTTTGGAGAGTTATAAGAGGATGTAAAGTTGTACGGCAGGCGCATCCCCAAACAATGTTACAGTAAGTAAGATATTGGTATATAAGACTGATTCATATTATATAGTTGTGAGAATCTTTTGAAAGATGATGCATTCGATTTTCACAATAACATCAATTCTTTAAGCATTTTTTGTTTAACTTATAGCTGAGATTGGGCTTTAGAGTTTACTTTTCATCTATTATTACCCCCAAAACGTTGGTTTGTTTCTCTTGTCTATTAGGAACATTTTGGCCTTGATGATATCATATCTTTGATTTTTTACTTCAGAAAATAAGGCAATCTGTCTTTTAAGACTTTGTTTGGAACTTATTTGCTTCAAACCATGTACTTTCCATATATCTTGGTTAGCCAGTCATATCAGAGAATCAAAGTTTTTGTGAGAAAGGGATATGTTGGTGTCATCGCCAAAGAGTATAGGATTAACTATTGTTATGTTTTGGAACAAACCAAGTGCACAGAGCAAGTGTGTGTACTTCTTAAGACCGGGCCAAGTGTGTGACGTTACAGATCAGGTGAGCAGACCTAAGGCGTAAACTTCGTATATCGTGTTTCTTTTTGAGCTTCAGTGCAGTTTTATATACCCCCGAGAGTGCCCACGAGAAGCCTGCCTGATGCCCGACCGTCGTTCGCGGGGCAATCGACAGGGTCCCTACAACTGCCCCACCTGGATGTGAAAAGCACGCGGTATCTTGTCGGACCGTCCCGCAGGGGTCACTACAAGACATCGTCAGAGCAACTGACGGGTTCCTACCGGAGACCGACCAATGAAGGTGACAACATTTTACAAAAATGCCGCGAGTGCCCGCCGGAGCACCCCAGGACCCCTGCAGGGCAGCGTGAAGGAAACTTTTATTTGTGACCACGACAGTCGGTGCCCCCCGGACGTCAGAGCCCGGCCGGGGTTATATCCCAGACGGGCACCGGCGCAATTGTGACCTAAGCATGACCCTGAGGTTTTTGGAGTCTCATACCGCAGGCGGCAAACCACCTTGTCACCTGTGACCTATGAATATCAGCTGTGTTAATTAAAGGTAACTTGTCGAACCAGTCTATAGATCTGATGGTTAGGGGAAACATTACAAGGCGAGTCCAGGTAAGATCTCAGAGCACTACGAGATTATATTTCGTGATTGCTGCCACAGATACTAGAGTCATTGAGCATTACACGATGGGGGGGTAAAGTGGGTACTAGTATCTAATTGAACTGCGCCTTAAGTTGCGACAAAATGTTGCGACAACTTTGCGAATCTTCGTCAAATTTCCCTTGCAGTCACCTTGACATGCGGCGTATACCGGTAAAATGTATGACCTCTACAAACAAAATGGCCGCGATCGGAATGTCATGACGCATTCTCAGTTCCGTCGCGGCTCCAGTCATGATCAGCTACATGGTAACTTTATTGGAATTCGCACTGTTAACACTGACTTACACAACAATGTACAGTTACAAAATTCACTAAAAATAAGCCAATTTGCAAATTTGAAATATAAAAAAATCGCAATTTCGTGCGACTGTCTTTCGCACTTTGGCGCAATTAGGTGCTCGTCTTTGCGATGCAATGATTACTGTCCAAAGACGTGCAGTTTCTTGTACTCGGAATGGTCCCAGTGAATATCTCCTCTTGTGATCCACAGCTCACAATGGCGGGAAAGCGGAGAACGATGGCTGCTGTCGTACTGCTGTCCCTGGCGGATGCCGCCATCAACACCATCCTCTACATGAACGGTGCGGATCTGTACAAGTTCACGCACGACATCAGTTCCTTCAGCATCTTCACGTCATTGTTAGACATTTGGATACTCGCACTGCTGAGAGGATGTGTGCTGTTTGGAGCTGTCCTGTCCGTGCTGTACAACACCAGAGATGCTGTTACAAGGATCAAGCTGTCAGCTTCGTGGGTCGGAGCCTTACCAGCTGCCATGTGTGCGTACACCTTCGTCAAGCTGCTGCTGTTTTCAGAGAAGGAAGTCAAGTTCCCTCACAAGCCCTGGTTTTGGGGTAACTTTGTCAGCAGTATTGTCGGATGTGCAGTGTTCTACTTAAACTGGACCATACTGTCAAGAATCAGTACCCAGTCTTACAGAAGTATAAACTCGGAGGAGGGGACGGACGAGGAGAGAGAACGGCTGCTGGAGAGTGAAGTGAAGAGCAAGTCAAACTTGTCATTGGTGAAGAAGCTGTTCTCCTACTCGAAGCCTGTCATACCGTACTTTCTTGCAGCGACGTCTTTCCTGATTGGTGATGCTGTCTGTGAGTATAGTCAATTTCACCAGGAATGGCCAAAGCAAGTAGATTTGGTAAGAGGTTTTAAACAGCTTCTATCATACAGACAATTGATGAAGATCCGTGAATAGTTTCATCAGGTTGGTAAGTCACTGAATAAAAAAAAATAAATCTTTTTACACAACCAAGAGATTTATTCAACCAACGTTTCGGAGACCATCTGTCACCTTCTTCAAGGCAATTCTAACTGGTTCACATTACACTGCAGCACAGGTGTTGCTGCTTATAGATGTGCCGTTCCCAAACGCAAAAATATTTACATATCTACAGTCATAGGGAATGAGGGGGGGATGTAGCCTCAGTCACGTTTGGGAACGCATTCTTAAGAAGTAGATGATAATCGTTGCATTGTTTATTGCTCGATTGTTGTGTATGTGATATACTTCTGTACGTTTGGGACCGCATTGTGATGTCATTCACTATGACTGTGTATATGTAAATTCTTTGCGTTTGGTTGTGTAATTTTGTATTTTTTATTCAATAGATGAAGACGATTCAGACACATCTGCACAATGGTACAATTACAATGAAGTCTCCTAACTTATAAACACAAACGTTCTACTGTACCTTGTCCACCACTACATTAAGATGTGAACAAATTCCTACAATCTGCCACTGCCTTAACTCTTTTATCGCATTCCAGGTGATATCTTTGTCCCGTACTACACTGGTCAGGTTATCGACGGGATAGCCAAAATGCAGACGTCCCGTGAAAAGTTTCATCACGCAATCATCGTTATGTCCCTTTTGACGGCAATGACGTAAGGAGAATTCGTCACATTTGTCGTGCGATCATCGCACGATCGCAAACCGACAGCATTATTGGGAGAGTCGTACATGTGTCGCACAAAGGTCGGCTGTCTTGTTACGGAAAAGGCTGTCTTAGATATCCTCGTCGGCGGTTGGTTCTGTCACCGCCTGCTTAAAATTTATATTGTACGACATCAAAATCGTACGACGGCCACGACGTTTGTGACCGTACCAATGAAAGTAAATGTTTACTTCAATGTGTCCTCAACAATGTTTTTGTATTGTTGTGAAATCTGTAGTGCGGTCTGCTTTGGCATGCGCGAAGGGTTGTTCGAGATCACCCAAATAAAGTTCAACATCCGGATCCGAAACCTACTGTTCCGCTCCATCACCCATCAGGAGATCGGCTTCTTCGACAGCGTCAAAACTGGTACAACTTAAAGTTTGCCTTTTCCAGTTTGGGAATATATATAGACATCTATTATTGTTGAGTTTTCACGCTGATTACTTTAATGTGTGTGAAATAATCCCTCAATCAATGCCGTGTATACCTATCAATACTTTGTCGTGTCTGTCTGTCTGTAGTTTCTATCAGATCAACTACGCTGGCTACAACCGTCATGACTCATGGAGAATAATTTGCCAGGGGAGTCTGACCATGGCCACAATAGGGTTCCACTTGCATTCGGAGGGGGGGGGGGGGGGGGTGTTAACCTTTCAGCGGACTTACTCTCCTGGCCAATTATTGAACAATTTTGTCGAGTTCTACGATCGATACCCCCCTAGGACAGTCCTGGTGGAGGCTAGTGTTTCTGTCTTTGTGTTCGTCTCTCTCTCTCTCTGTCTCTCTCTCTCTCTCTCTCTCTGTGTTTGTGAGTGTGCTGTCTCTCTTTCTCTCTCTCTCTCTCTCTCTCTCTCTCTCTCTTTGTGTGTGTGCTGTGTTTGGGTCTGTTCCTGTGCGCTGTGTGTGTATCGTGTGTGCTGTGTGTGTGCGTGTATGTATGTTTGTGTTGTGTGTGTGTGTGTGCTGTGTTTGTGTCTGTTCCTGTGTGCTGTGTGTGTATCTGTGTGTGCTGTGTGTGTGCGTGTATGTATGTCTGTGTTGTGTGTGTGTGTGTGTGTGTTCGTGTGTGTGCGCGCGCGCGTGTGTTAGTGTGTGCTTGAGCTACGCATACGCGAATGGGTGACGTCTGGCCTCACTCATATTGCCTTTTTTCCGTTTCAGGGGAAATCACTTCTCGTCTCATTTCTGACACAACCACGATGACCGACACTCTCATCGACTGTCTCAAGGTGTTCTGCGCCAGCCTGATCCGCGTGGTTGGCACGGTCATCTTCATGTTCAAGTTGTCCTGGCGTCTGTCCATCCTCATCACCATCCTCTTACCCATCATTGTCGCCATAATGAAGGTCTACGGTGACTACTTAAAGGTGAAACAAGAGTTAGAAGATCTCACCCGCCCTTGAAATACTAAACGTTTCTCATGTGCCTTTTTTTAAAAGATTTTAGAAAACACTTCGAAAACAAAGACAGACGAAAAACACCTGCTCGTGGGCTAATGCCCTCTTCCACTGGCCCTATGACCTGGAATGTCTGACATATATTCCCACCCACTCCTTGCCTCACTGTTAGGGATTGACGCATTTTTAGCATTTAAATTTAGTACGTCATTTCAGTATCCAGATCTATGACCCCTTCCAAATTATCTTTGAAAAATGTCTTTTTTCGATTACCAATTTGTTTTTTTTTATACGCATCTTTGAAAAGATTTGAAACGTTTTTCATGTACCGTCTCAAAAAGAAAGTGGCCATGGAAATCCAGACGTCCTTTGCCAGGGCCAATGAGGTTGCTGACGAGACGTGTACCAACATGAGGACGGTCCGCAGCTTTGCGAACGAGGACAGAGAGTGCGGAAGATACAGGTAAGGGACAAATAAACAAACACAGACACACACACATACGAACACTCACACACAGACGGACATACACACACACAAACAAACACGTACATACTCACACATGTACACACACGAACACATCGTGACAAATGGACATAATGTAATAATGATATTTGCCCAACCGAGTGCTTTCCTTTTAAGGCAGAATGCTCAATATTTAGGCATATGAGCTGCCCAAAATTGGCAAAACAAACAGTAAGTGGACTTCATTGCCCACAGTGATCACATTGAGGATACGTACAAGCTGTACACCAAGAAGGCCTTGCTGGAAGGGAGTCTCAGTACGATTGAACATGTGAGTTTGAAACATACCATATAATGTAAAATGATGTATATGTAACACCAGGAATGGAGGAAAGGGCATCATAGCTAAGTTTGATCGGTGGTAATAGGCGCTGAGTACATATGATACTTATAATTAGTAGCGCTGTGCTCTGATTTCGTTTACATCCGCTTATAAAATGATACTTTTACTGCATCATAGCTGTTCGGCCTTGCACTGTTCGTCTTGACCTTGTACTACGGCGGCCATCTTGTGATGACGCATAAGATGACAGCAGGGCACCTGGTGTCCTTTTTCCTTTACGTCAACCGCCTCAGGACGTCATTGGAGGTAAGTTTGAATCTATTTTTATCTCCATGATAAAGGGACATAGTGTTTTGTGTGTGCGTGTTCACGTGTGTTTGTGTGTGTTTGTGTTTCTGGATTGTTGTAGTTAGCATAATTCAAGAACCTGGATTACAATGATATTTGGTATGTGGGTAGGTGTTGGGAAGACGAAGGTCAAGGTGGATTTTTAAAAATCTTTGTATCACATATATCCCCGGTACTACGCAGAATGATTAGAGATATCACTACTCTTATATATCATGGGACTTTATAACATTTATTAGCTCAAGTACTTCACACATGAACACTGTTTTCCCATCTAACAGAAACTGGTGGTCGACGTATATGCACAGCTGATGGTGGTGATGGGAGCGTCCAAAAAACTACTTGAATACATAGACATCGACCCGGGAATAAAAAACGACAACACGCTGGCACCTTCGACACTGGATGGACACATTGAGTTCAGAAACGTGTCCTTTTCCTATCCGTCCCGAAAGAGCGTGCCAGTTTTGAAGGTGATATGTTGTGGCAAATCTTTGCCCTTGTGTGACCGGTATGCGTGTGTACTTCATTATAGCTTTTACAACTGAAAAAACGATTTCTTTGTATTTTTGTACATGTTTCTTTAACTCAACTAAATAAGGGCAAGTTGTGTTTGATAACGACAGTGCTATAGTTTGGGAAGAACATTCAAAACAACATTTTTCCGACGTGTGGCGATAAGATTACATATGAACTTAGACAACAGCCTACCATTTCCAAGAAAAGGGTACATTTTTCTCGCACAGCTTGCCATGACAGAATAAGGGAGGGTGTTGTCACTAGAATAACGATAACCTCGATATACATTGTAGATCAATGCTTTCGCGATTGAAATCGCAATTTTCTGCTCCAGGATGTCTCCTTCCAGGTGTCTCCAGGCGAAGTTGTTGCCCTGGTCGGCCCAAGTGGCAGTGGGAAGAGCACCTGTTTCAACCTGCTGGAACAACTCTATGAGACCATGTCAGGGCAGGTGCTGCTAGATGGTAACCCCATTATGGCGTATGATCACAAGTTTCTACATAGAGTGGTAAGACTTAAGTTTGTTCCGGCATCTACCTGTTTACTACTTTAAGTATTTTGGGCGAAAGTGCACGTTGTACAATTATGAATTTAGGATTTAAGCTATAAGTCTTAACTTAACTTAGATTAAACGTTTTCAGGTAGTTTTGGTTGGACAAGAGCCGGTTCTGTTTGCCCGCTCCATCAAGGACAACATCTCCTATGGCCTGGACAACTGCAGCTTGGAGGAGGTGCAGCGCGTTGCTAGGCAGGCCAACGCCCATCAGTTCATCACGGAGCAGCCTGAGGGGTACGAGACGGAGGCTGGGGAGAAGGGGATGCAGCTGTCTGGGGGGTAGAAGCAGAGGGTGGCGATCGCCCGGGCGCTGATCAGGAGACCAGCGGTGCTGCTACTGGACGAGGCCACCAGCGCTTTAGACGCCGAGAGCGAACAAATGGTGCGTCTAACTATATAACTGTAGCGTACACAGAAACATATGCAAATAAGCTGTAAAACGAAGTCTTTAATGAAAATTCGATAGATAAGAGGATGGTATACTTCTAATTATCTCCATGAAAAATGGGTTTGAGTATGTTTCTGTGTGTGTTTGTGTGTATGTGAACGTCTGGTTGAATTGTAATGATATTTTGTAGTGGGTAGGTGTTTGGAAAACAAAGGTCAACATCGATTTTGGGCAGCTAACACCCAGGGGCCCTATAGTCAGCGGTCAAACAAAAAAAACTTGATATACAACCAAACCTGTATATTTGTTTTTGATATGTGGATAGCTCAAGGGATGCTTGAGAAAGTAAAATGGTAATACTGCAAATCAGAATCTAATTTGCATAATAAATTGGGAAATTTCATAACCCCACTCCATTCAATGGTAAGACTATTAATACATGCAACATATGTAACTGAAAAATAGAAGGACATTGATAGATAAAAGTTATGCAAATGAAGACCTAATTTGCGCCATTAATGAGAAAATACTGTAATTCTAAATTGGAAGATTGGAATTTCATACTTGTGGCTTTTGGAAGTTATGTGAAGGTGAACATGGTTGAATTTAAAGTATGCAAATGAGGGTCTAATTTACATGATATATATTTTATGGAGATATGAGGTCTCCAAACTCTTGTTAGATAAGCGATCTAGACGTGTAAGTTGATGAAGACATCGATCTAGAAGAATGGAAGTACATGGATATTTACATGAAACTCGCCTTCAAGCCTTTATGCACTTAAAATCCGCTCACTTTTTAATTTTTATTTGGTCTTTTGTAACAAAGTCCCTAACTATAACAAGATTGTAAAGATAAACTTTAACGTGGCATCCCTTTCCTTCTGCTCCAGGTTCAACGGCTTACCCAAAACCTCCACGGACACACGGTCATCGTCATCGCCCACCGCCTGAGCACCGTGGAGAAAGCTGACCGCATCATTGTCATCGACAGGGGGCGCGTGGTGGAGCAGGGGCGGCACAAGGAGCTGATGCAGCGGGACGGGCTCTACGCCAAGATGGTGCGGCGGCAGCTGCCTGGGTTAGGCACTCCTGGATGACGAGCCAGCAGCAAGTACAGGCTTCTGAGCGCAGACACGTCTGACGACACAGAAGCTGGGAACTTAACCGGCCGCGGTTAAGTTGTAAGGAGAGTGCATGGGACCTCAACTGTGGATCATGAGTTCGACCAGCGATGATGATGACACTGCACTACTGATTCCCATCGTTTACAACCACGGAGTAAACATTTATACTACCTGAATTAATGTCCATAAAAGTGATAACATTATCACCTTAATCTTTTGTCTCCTTATATAAGGAAATACATAACATATGGTTAGGAGTAATTATTTGTACGTTTGGTGTCTTTTGTTGTCTTTTATATGATATTTTTTGCTCCCACAAGCTGCCCGGGAGGGCCCCGCTTTGCCCCGCATATGCTAGGGTCACATTTCCAAGCCGGGGCCCGACCGGGCTGTTTGAGAAAACAAAGAATAAAAGCTGAATATCAAGAATATACATAACGCATGGTAAGGAATAATCTTTAAACTGTTTGGTGTCTTTTGTTGTCTTCTATTTCATAGTTTTCGTTCCCACAAGCTGCCCGGCCGGGCCCCGGCTTAGAAATGTGACCCTTAAGCAATAACAGGAATAATGATGTGAAAATTGTGGGAATGATGTGAATTGTGAATTGGCACACAGTCGCTTGGCGACTAATTATAAACAGCTGAGCCTTTGTCCGTCTAGTTTCTGAAATTCTGTATGCACCATTGCCCTACTTGTTCACTGTCCCTTGACCGGTGTTAATTAAGGGTTAATGACCCGCCCCGAGGTGTATATGGTGTCATAACGCCTGGTCATGTGCTATAACCACCGAATAAAACCACCAAGTGAGCGAAGCGAACGAGGTGGTTTTATGAGGTGGTTATAGCACATGACCAGGCGTTATGACACCATATACACCGAGGAACAGGCGGGTCATTAACGTTATTATCACATAGCCTATCCAAACTGACCCATATAAGAGAGACAAATTTCTGTATAATACATGTAAAATCAATCCATTGTACATATGATCTTCATATAATCCAATGTAAACAAGCGGTGACTTGTCTTCGAGCCCACACGGTTATAAATTGACAGGTTGTTAGACGGCTAGGTGTGGTAAGAATCGTACATGTTTACCTCCCCTTTGCCGCAAGTTGTAGTTTCCCCGGATAATTATTACTCAAGCCGGGAAAAAAATCCCACAGAAGCGTACACATATCGAGCCAAGATCATTGAAGGTACAAACCTGTAAGAATTTGGGCGATTTTGACCGTAATTCTTTCGATGCCAACACATCGGTTTCGGGAAGTTACGTGTTCGTGACTTGGGCCATGGGGAGGGGGGCGTTTGTTTTTAACAAGACGACATCACTTTGCCAGTAACATTTTTAATTTTCGTCAGGTAAAACCCCTCAGAAACGTGAACATACCGGTCTGGGGTCCTCTTGGGTAGAAACGTAGGAGGTTTCATGGGCGATTTCTTTGTCTGCCATGATTTGCTACTTCGGGAAATACAATGTGATGAGTGGGGAGGGGACTCTGTGTGCCCGCTGCTTCTTGTTGGTCACACTCGTCAGCTTCCTTGCCCCTCAACCATGTCAACCGCTGAAGTATGTTCCTGGGCGTCTTCCCCAACTTTCCATGACCCGAAAACTGACTCTAAGTCGGCGTCTGACAGTTCCTCGACGAAAAACTGTGGTACTCTTATGGCGGACGTTCGAACGCGTTCTGCGAACGATCGTCTGGGCCGGTTCCACTTTGACGGCGGGGGTGTGAAAAATATTGTTTTTAGTCCTGCCGTTTGAATTTTACTTGAATTGAATTTTTTTTCTTTTTTCATGAATTCTCCATGTATTCTTAGGACATTTGGGGGAATTCTAAGACAATAAAGATATTTTAAACAAGGTTAAGAAAAAGATTAATCAAAAAGATACCCCCATCTACAAAATGCAACGGTTTTGTTATGGCATGACGTCAATAAGTGGTGTGTTATGGCGTGATAACAGACCACTTATTGTGGGCAATGGAGGCTTCTGATTGGCCGACACCATCTGGCCATGTGATAATTTGACTTCAACTCTTCCCTCATTGTCTGCCTTTTCTGTCATTTAAGGTTAAAAAAAAAAGAATACTGTCCCACTATACCGAGCAATCTACCGCCCAAAAAGGGTACGAGGGGCACGGACATATGAAAGATTAACATTGTAATATAAAAAGCTATATATAGAGAAAATCTTTGATTTCCGTCTTATTTTTAGGGACTCCAGAACTCGTGCTTGCGTCATCGAGTGGGCAAGATCTCGCGAGGTTTTTTTACCGAGGTTTGACGAGACAGGGGGGTTTCACCTTTGACCTCTCGTTGCGTCATGGAAGTGACACATGTCACGGAAATCCTTCTGAGGTCGGACCCTCTTTTGTTGTTGTCAAGTGAATCTGCGAACAAAAGGTAAGGTAGCTAAGATTTTGTAGTAAATATTACTGACAGGATTTACAGTAAGTTATTTGAGCACTAACGTTTAATATAGCCGTGGCGACTCTTTAATCGGGTATATTTTGCTGTATGTCTAAAGACTCTTTTACATTACCCTCACATGTGAGGGTAATGTAAAAGAGTCTTTAGACATACAGCAAAATATACCCGATTAAAGAGTCGCCACGGCTATATTAAACGTTAGTGCTCAAATAACTTACTGTAAATCCCTCACATGTGAGGGTAATGTAAAAGAGTCTTTAGACATACAGCAAAATATACCCGATTAAAGAGTCGCCACGGCTATATTAAACGTTAGTGCTCAAATAACTTACTGTAAATCCCTCACATGTGAGGGTAATGTAAAAGAGTCTTTAGACATACAGCAAAATATACCCGATTAAAGAGTCGCCACGGCTATATTAAACGTTAGTGCTCAAATAACTTTCTGTAAATCCCTCACATGTGAGGGTAATGTAAAAGAGTCTTTAGACATACAGCAAAATATACCCGATTAAAGAGTCGCCACGGCTACGTTTAATAGTGCTTTAGTTACTGGCCAGGTTATAAGTTTGATATAATTTGACGTTTACGAGACATAATTTCATGTCTCAACTCTCAACCACTCAGACTGAACCTAATATCTACAAGAAAAGGTATTCTAGAATCTATATTAGTTACGCAGCCCGGCTAGTAATATGTATATAAATATTTTATCCAGCTCCATGCATGTGCAAATTTTTAGACCCCTCTGAAGTCTTTTTTTTCTGAGTAAATTCTGTACTATATCCTGGGATGGACATTGGTATGCTACAGTCTCTAAGTGTAGGTTTATTTGTTTGTATTGCATACCCCTAAGTAAACCGCATGAAGGCGTAACACACCAGGTTTGTACTGAAGAGTACGCTGCATATCCGGACAGATTTATGTAACACTGTGACACACCGAAGGACCCCTTCTCTTTTCGATAAGTGTGTTGGGTTCTTAAACATGCTTGAGGTGTGGCTGACTCTACAAAGACGGGACGTCCATTTAACGTCCTATCCGAGGGACGTCCCTAACCGAAGCTAGGTACTCATTTACACAAGAGTGATGTGAGGAAAGTCGTGTAAAGTGCCTTTCCTAGGGGCACTGTAAACGTCAACAGGACAAATCAGGCAGGGTGCGAAATACTTTTTTGAGCCAGGTTGCCCATGTTGCAACAAAGGGCAAATGCTAGGTTGCACATCCAAATTTCAGGTTGCTCCAGCAACATTCACCGATTTCTTCAAATCAAGCTCGTATGTAGCGCATAATACTACTAACATTTCAAAATATATATTAGATAGTATTGTGTTCCCATTGACCTAACAACATCTTGTTTAGATGAGGGCAGTGTGTTTTTGTCTTTTTCAGCTCAAATTCCACGATCTATGAAGGGTTTTGGATTGTTTAAAACGAAAAAGTGTTGATTTCTTTATTTCAATTGAAGATTTACCGAATTTTATGAGAGTGACACTGTGTTTTTGTGAGCTTCCAGGGCTCCGATTGAAATCTTTGGCTCAAAATATAAGGTTGCACACTGCGCTACCTGGGCTTGGAATTAACTTGCACCAACCGAAATCTTGTTGCACTGTGCAACGTGCAACCAGGTATTTCGCACCCTGAATCAGGGAACCCCGGATTCGAACTTAGTATCTCTGGGTTCTGGGGCCAAACGTTCTGCCACTATGCCACCGCGATGCCACTGCTTGTCTCTGAGTGTAGGTTGACTCAGTTGATCTGGAACATGGGACAAAGTTGTGTAACTCAGGTGTCCCATGGTGAGACAAGCTTTGTCTTGTAGCTGCTGATCTGTAAAGGGGACAAAGTTACATGTAACTCAGGTGTCCCATGGTGGGACAAGCTAAATGTCTTGTACTAGTTGTAGCAGCTGATCTGTAATAGGGACAAAGTTGTGTAACTCAGGTGTCCCATGGTGGGACAAGCTAAATGTCTTTAATGTAGCAGCTGATCTGTAATGGGGACAAGGTTGTGTAACTCAGGTGTGGGTGACCCAGGGACAAGGCCACTGACATGTCATTTCAGTCTCATGAATATGCAACAGTTAAGTAAAAGGAGAAAAGGATTATCCGGTAAAAGGCCCTGACCTTTTAATTAAGGGTTAGTGACCCGCTCACTCTGTGGTTTAATTCGATGGTTATAGCACATGGCCAGGCGTTATGACAGTCCATATACACCAAGGAATAGGCGGGTCATTAACGTTATTATCATATAGCCTATCCAACCTGACCCATATAAGAGTAGACAATTCC
Source organism: Branchiostoma lanceolatum (assembly GCA_035149815.1). Classification (NCBI taxonomy): domain Eukaryota; kingdom Metazoa; phylum Chordata; class Leptocardii; order Amphioxiformes; family Branchiostomatidae; genus Branchiostoma; species Branchiostoma lanceolatum. The sequence goes on from CM068866.1 coordinate 31,078,958, forward strand.
TGTATGACGATAGATCCCTTATACTATTAAGAATGCATTTCAGAATTTACATTTGTCCTTTTCGTACAGAAGATGATAGATTTCCTTTTGAAAACCAAAATTTCCACAGATAATATTTCATAACATATCAATCTTGGCATGTCAAATCTTTTTCAAATCTATTCTATTATCTATTATCATCATTCCTCCCTGCTGGGTGTCTGAATACTGTTTTCTTCCCGCCCATTTATATTTGACTTGTATTGAAATGGTTTATTCTATTTTGTCATATGCTTACAAAATATTTGATTTATTCTATGAATAAGTAAACATTTTTGGGAACAAATAAACATTATACGAATGTTAACAAAAAGATAACCTCCCCATCTTCATAATGGAACAGTCGAACGGGTGTGTTATGGCGTCATAACACATGGGCAATGGAGGCTTCTGATTGGTCGACGCCATCTGGCTATGTGATAATAATGATAATACTTAGAGTTGGGTTGTTCTTATTGATCAGTTAATAGGTAAAGATACCCTTGGTTAAATATCTACGATTACAATTTGAAGAAGAAAGAACTAATGTCCATTCTCTTGTTTCAGCCCAGTATGGCGGGAAAGGGAAAGACAGTCACAGTTGTCATGCTGCTAACACTGGCCGACCTCGCCGCAAACACAGTCTTCTACATGAACGGTGTGGATGTCTACAAGTTCATGTACGGCGTCAACTTCTTCAACATTTTCACCTCCATGTTTGACACCTGGGTACTGGGGGTACTCAGGGTGTGTGTGATGTTTGGAGCTGTCCTGTCCGTGCTGTGCAACGCCCGAGATGCTGTCCCAAGGATCAAGCTGACACAGTCGTGGGTCAGCTTATATCCAGCCGCTGTCTTTGCGTACACCGTTACCAAGCTGCTGTTGTATTCAGAGAAGGAAGACAACATTCTGCATAAACAGTGGTTCTGGGCACAGTTTGGAGGGAGTCTTGTGGGATGTGTCATATTCTACCTCAACTGGAGTTTACTCACAAAGATCAAGACACAGGCACACTTAAGTGTTAACAAGGAGGAAGGAACAGAGGAAGAAATTAAGAGCCTGGTTGGGGATGAACCAAAGGACAAAAAGACGAAGAGGAAGAAAGAGAAAGATGAAGACAGCAAATCTGCTGTGTTGAAATTGATGTCCTACTCGAAACCTGACATACTGTACCTCCTCACAGCAACTGCCTTTCTGTTTGGAGCTGCTGTTAGTAAGTATATGTGGAGGTTTTTGATCAATATATGGTCATATTAGCTCTTTGTTTGGTATCATGTCAGTAAACAATCTTACTTTTTTTCCAATCACTGCATAGTTTCCTAAATTGTAAAGGTACAAGGTAGTCCCATATAGTATAATTAGGGATTAGGTTGTTAATCCACTGTGTCTGGGTCACCATAATGTTGGAATGTAGAACTCTCCAAGCAGACGAGTGGGTCTGGCTGGTTTTTGACGTGTTTTAGGCGTTTTAGAAAGCTAGAGGCCCATTTTTGTCCTTTCAACGTCTTTTACCTCTCCAACCGAATACAGGTACCTATTTTACACCTGGGTACAGTGAGGAAAGTAGTGTACAACAGTTCCTTTCCCATGGACACTGACAACGGCTAGCTTAGAGGCCTCTTGGCTATTCGATGCCACGGAAATTATGCAGAAGTCAAGAACTGCTGACTGATGAATTTTTTGTTTGTTCCCTGCAGGCGACATCTTTGAACCTTTCTACACTGGCCAGGTGATTGATGGGATAGCGATTGAGAAGTCCCAGGAAAAGTTCACACGAGCCATCGTCATCATGACCCTGCTGTCCATAGCAAGGTCATACTTTGTTTGTTACACCCCAGTTTTGTACAGTACATGAATAAGACCTGGTCATAACTTTACACAGTGCAAGAGTAGTCTATTTAGCCTCTACCTTTTTCTCAACGACTTTTGAAGAATTATTTATTATAGAAAAAAGAAATTTATGTGTATTCCGGTGTATCCCAAATCAGAACCGCCCCACCCCCTTTGTGCATGTACAGTAGTTTTGTTTGTAAACATTTAACTACCTTGAAGTAATTACTGAACATAGTGCTTTTGTTTTGATCCCAATATTTGATGAATTCTTTTTCTGTTAGTATTTTTATATTTTAACAGGTTTGTTCAATGCAGTTCCAGAAAATTCAATAGTCACAAAGATCTCTTGCAGACTGCATTGGCATGTTAATTGGATAAATTAAGATTCCAAAGATACAGTGAAACACCAAAAGTGGAACCTAACTAGTATCAATGTTGCCTGCTACCACTAGTTCCTGCTAGTCAGACACTAAGCTTAAGCTTTTTGCCTTGTGTTTTAATTTCAGTAAATGGCTTGTTGTGTATAGTTCCGCTATGTGCGCACTATTGACTAACATTGTTTGATGGCTTACACTGTTGCAGCTCCGTGTGTGCAGGCCTAAGGGGTGGCCTGTTCTCTGTTTGCATGTCCAGGCTGAACATCCGTCTCCGCAACCTCCTCTTTAAGTCTGTCACACAACAGGAGATAGGCTTCTTTGACAGCGTGAAAACAGGTAAACAGGCTGTCACACTCACAGTTGACAGTGTTGGGCCTTTGATCTCCAAATCTTCTGTTTCTTGTCTCTAGATCTGCATTTAATGCCTTCATGACAATAGACCGATCCTAACTGTCCATCACAATTAGCAGTTCAACCAATGAGAGAATGACAATAGCAGCTCGACCAATGAGAGAGTGGTTGCATCTCATTTATCTGTTTTTATTTTGCATTTCTGTGTTTTGTCAGAGGTGGGTGGGGCTAGTTTCTATCGGATCGGTCTATTGCAAGAGATGTGATGAGGACCAACAAATTAACTTGGTCTGGCTTTCTTTTGTCCAGGTGACATCACTTCTCGCTTGACCTCTGACACGTCCACCATGTCAGACATGCTGTCCTTGAACCTGAACGTCTTCCTGCGGAGCTTTGTGAGGGGAGCAGGCACGCTTGTCTTCATGTTCAAGTTGTCATGGCAACTCACCATCTTCACTTTAGTGATTGTCCCTGTTGTTGCTGGTGTGTCCAAAATTTATGGAAAGTATTTTAAGGTAAGATGATGTTCTGCTGTTTTCTGTAAGCATTTGTTTAATCAGTGATGAAGTGTAATCATAATTTTGTAAGAAGGTCCAATTTTTGTGATTAGGCCATTAAATGATTTGATTATATGGATGACATCCTCTGATTGAACATTGAAAAAATTGATGCTAGGAAAAGTAAAGGTGCCTTCATTATGAAATCTAAGTGGATTCTTTATTTTTATTTTTTTCACATCTTCTTCGGATGCCATCCATATAATCAAGTGAGCATGGCTGTATCCCAATTAAAGGCTTTTCAGTTTGCATGAATGTGAAATATATTAAATCAAAAGTGCTCATAACTTATCATGATTACCCAATGGATACAAAGGCTACCCAACTATATATTGAATCATTTATAATCCTCTCTGTGCCTCCAAATCCTCTCTCTAAAAACTTCACCTTAAGGCTCTGCAGAACAGTTAGTCTACCAATTTTCTTGGTGTAGAAATTGTCCAAGGTAGCGCAGGATTCCCTTGCCAAAGCCAACACGGTTGCAGAGAAGACAATTGTGTCTTTAATTTATTTGGTAATGTATCAAACACCATGATGTCTGAAGTGTGCATACCTTGGAAATTACCATTGCTGCACCAGTAGATCTCTTTTCATTCATCATGTTTTAAATTTGGCGGTATTATGATAAGTATTTTTTTAGTATTATGGTAGTGGATGTTAGTCTTTTATTACTTTTATTACTTTCCTTTGTGTAGAAATTGTCCAAGGATTCCCTTGCCAAACCAACAAGGTTGCAGAGGACCCAATTGCGTCTTTAACATTTGACCTCCTTGATTTCGAATACATGTACATCGCTATTGAGGTATTTTTTTGGTAATGTATCAAACACCTTGATGTCTGAAGTGTGCATACCTTAGAAATTACCATTGCTGCACCAGTAGATCTCTTTTAATTCATCATGTTTTAAATTTGGCAATATTATGATTAGTGGCAGTTTTGTGGTAGTGGATGTTAGTCTTTTATTACTTTCCTTTGTGCAGAAATTATCCAAGGCAGTGCAGGACTCCCTGGCCAAAGCCAATGAGGTTGCGGAAGAGGTGATTGCATCATTAAGAACAGTGCGCAGCTTCGCCCATGAGAGTGGGGAGTGTTCGAGATACAGGTATGTGAGAAGCAGACATACATTTGTACACTTCTCACAAAGGGAGTGCAGTATAAGCTTGAAAATTCATCTGCCCTCAATTTTAGTAGATGCCATTTTTATAGTAACAACTATCCCTTAGGCCACACCATTTTAATTTCTTGTTTAACGGAATTTTAAAAACCCTGCTAGATTGGAAAATCAACAGGAAAACAGAATCTCAGAGGAAAGTTTTAACTTTGCATTCAATTTAGTGTACACAATTTCAGGGAGTGAACAGGGTCAGGTGCAAGTTTTCACCCCTGGAGCCTTCTGTTATCATGATTTTGTTTTCTAAAATAAATAAAAAATCCGTTAACCAAGAAATTAAATTGGTGTGGCCTTAGCAGAGACGGGGGAAAGGGAGGGATGGTGCCATAAACTTTCTGCAACTTATGATCATGTGTTACATGTTCTGCATAATGTATCGTCACAGACATTGCTCATTCCTTGACAAAGACTGGAGTTAGGCAGTCAAAAATTTGATTAAGTACAATTTTTGTATTAGAAAATCACAGTTCAGCCTTTGTTTTGGAGTGAAGTATGTTTGTGGGCATGTCTGTGTGTGTGTGTCTGTATGTGTGTGCAGAACAGAACAAATGGGAAAGGAAGGCAAAGGAAACATTCTATGTTGAAGTTATAATGTTAAAGTCAAGACATTTAATTCAACTTAAGCTATTTAATTTCATCAGTTATTTCTCTCCTTTTTTTCCAGAGAAATGCTGAAGTCTACCTATAAGCTGTATGTAAAGCAGGCTATTGCCTACGGAGGCTACTCAATGACAACACGTGTAAGTAAGAGCTACACACACATATGTACATCACCTTGTCAATTGGTTCATACATACCTACCTACCTACCTATTTATATGAATTGGATCCACCTGGTCATAACCCTTCATTGTATACATTTTGATATAATGACAATGTCTAGGGAGCAAAACAGTTACCCAACCAACCCTAGCCTTATTTTGGGGGTCGACCCCTAGCAAGGGACATTTCAATAGCAAAAGTGATATTAGCAGACCCACCAAACCTTGGTCTCCTTTATAGTATTTACTATTAGATCTGTATGAATTAGGGGTGGATACCGGTTCAGCTTGATAAGGTCCAAGTCCAAGTTTAGGTCCAGAGATTAAGGTTCCGGTCCGAACCTGATCCTGTCCAATTGATGTTTTGCTTTATTAGACCAATATTAAGCATATAGAATTAATACTGACACGCACAACTATAGAAGTTTCTTGGTGAGAAGATTTTCAAGATAAACCAGTGTTTGATATTTTAATGCCTTTTTTGTCAGAGGGGAGACTCAAAACACTTTTTATCAAACAAAATAGAAAAATTAATCTGTACTTTGTTCAGTTTTATTTGGACTCAAGTTTTTGGCTTTCGGTTTTTTTGCACTCTGTACTTGGTCAGAATTAGGTCCATAGAACCGGTATCCATCCCTAGTATGAATAGAATATGATGAGTAGTAAATACCAGTATCTAACTGTAAATGTTTGTTCACATTGCACGAAATTTAAAAGAAAAAGAAAATCCCTACCTACTGACCCTAGCTTTTTGCAGGACAATGATTGGAAACATAACATTACTTTTCCAAGGCTTTGATAGATACTTCTCCCATGTCAACCTACAGACCCTTGAACTTACCATGACGGTGTTGACCTTGTACTACGGCGGCCATCTTGTCATCACGGACAGGCTGACTGGAGGGAACCTGGTGTCCTTCATACTGTACCAAGAAGAGCTTGGAGATGCTATAGAGGTAATGTTTCAAATATCTGTATTTGTATGTACATAGCAGATATAACCGCCATTAGGCGTAACACACCAGCTTCGTAGGCACGTGGCGCAGCAGCAGCTGGTTATACTACACTGATCGACATGTCACACATTACTTACTTACTATTTCTCCCGCTCGGAGCAAACTTGAAAGCTTTCTCCACTCCACCCTATCTTCCATCATCAGGGGCTGGATTTCCTTCACTTCGGTAAGGTTGGTATCAGTTCTTAGGGTATCATTGAAGGTGTCACACCTACACTGTAAATTCTCTCACAGAAGCCACCTTGTTATATTCAGATTCCATATTTATAACCCTAACATCATCATCATCATCATTGTCATCATCAGTCTAGTAGCTGAACAGCCCTAGGAACAGTATGAAAAGTTGTTATGGAATTTTTTTTTGCAATAGGCCCCTATCCAAATTCTGGCGTCATTGCAAAATCTGCTTGCGAGAGCACAATAATCTAGTGAGAGTGTACGCGAGTTGGGCAGAATGTTGGGTTGGGCAGTAAAACTCAAGAAATGGTACAAAGTAATAAGATTTTACATTTGAAATGTTTCACTGCCTGACCCTCATTTTCGCCCATATGCATGTTTCTGCCTGATTGCGCTCTTGCAAGAGAAGATTTTACAATGGTGCGGAAGTTTGGAAAGGGGTCTATTAAACGGTTGGCAAACATGAATACGCCAAAAACAATTACTCAAGCAACTGGATAAGATTGGGACTGTTTCAAAATCTTATCCAGTTGCTTGTCAATGAGTAATTATTTTTAGCGTATCTTATTACCTGAATGTCTCACCTTCATCAACGTAGCAAACATGACCCTTCAGTTCTTTCTGTATCATAATGCACAGGCTATGGGAACTGTCTACACTGGACTCATGCAAGCAGTCGGGGCATCAGAAAAGGTTTTCGAGTACATTGATCGCACACCTGAAATCCAGAACAACGGTTTACTGGCACCTGACAAACTGGAAGGTCACATAGAGTTCAAAGATGTGTCCTTTGCCTACCCAGCTAGAAAAGACATTCCGGTTTTGAAGGTAAGACTTAAAGCATGTAATGTTGCGTAATATTACAACTTGATGTCATTGGGACAGGTATTCAACAAATTATGCTGTTTTCTTTTCAATTCATGCCTCATATGCGTAAATTTGCATAAATATCATTGGCACCATGATGTCCCACCTGGACCATAGAACAACATACCTTAAAATGATCAAGGGGCATCAAACTATCATTCTATGATAGTGGACGAAATATATAAAGTTTGTCAATTTCTAGGCCTCTTCTGAGAATCTCCTCCTAGACTTAAAGCATGTACGTAACAACTTGATACAGATATAGAGGACCTGGTACAGTTACTGTTAAAACCCATGGCTACTCAAATATTTCTCAACTCATTTTAGTATCTTGTTTGTGCCTATCTCTTTTTTCTTACATTCAACATTCCCCTGCCACACAGCAGGAAAATCGAATGTCTTTTCTGCAGAAGTACGCTCGGTTATCTCTGAATCATCACATGATTTTTGAGAAATGGCCGATGTTTGCTTGTCACCAAGCCCAGTACAATGTGGGGATGTACATTGTCAGGTGAAAAATACACTAAAATCACTGACAAGCCACCTTCTGGCTTGACTTTATTTGGCGATCCACAAATAAAGCCGAAGGTCAGCAACTTTGTGGCAGGGGCTTAGTAATTAATAGTTATGTTCTTGAATAATTCAAGCATCCTCAACCAAAGCATGTTGTTTTTACAATCATGGAGCAAAATTCTGTCACGTTTGGATACTTCAGCCACTCAAAGTTGACACTCAAACTTTGTTGTGGTAGTGACCATATCGTTTTTTTTTGTTTTTTTTTGCACCAGGATGTTTCTTTCAAGGTGTCTCCAGGCGAAGTTGTTGCCCTGGTCGGTCCAAGTGGCAGTGGGAAGAGCACCTGTGTCAACCTGCTGGAACACTTCTATGAGACCATGTCAGGCCAGGTGTTGCTGGACGGTAATTCCATCAAGGCGTATGATCACAAATTTCTACACCGAATGGTGAGGACATTTTTTAAACCTGTTTGTCTTTTTGATCCTTTAGTATCATAGGGTTTAATGTTTCAAGAGAAAAAAAGTCTGTTTGTGAATCCTAGCTGGACTAAGAAAACATTTAGAGTTTAATGCCCTTACAATGTTTGAGCCAGAGACAAATGATGTCGTTTTCAGATTGCTTTGGTTGGACAAGAGCCGGTTTTGTTTGCCCGCTCCATCAAGGACAACATCTCCTATGGCCTAGACAACTGCAGCTTGGAGGAGGTGCAGCATGTTGCTAGGCAGGCCAACGCCCATCAGTTCATCACGGAGCTACCTGAGGGGTACGAGACGGAGGCTGGGGAGAAGGGGATGCAGCTGTCTGGGGGGCAGAAGCAGAGGGTGGCGATCGCCCGGGCGCTGATCAGGAGACCAGCGGTGCTGCTACTGGACGAGGCGACCAGCGCTTTAGATTCCGAGAGCGAACACTTGGTGAGTTAACAGCATCTCTAAAACGTCTTCATGTTTGGTATATCTTAGCTTGCAGTTGTCTCAACATGAATCTTGACTATCATTATCATAACACGTTTTTCTTTTAAACGCTAAGCAGTCTAGTTTTGTTTACCCAAGGAACCAATTCTGGAAAAAAAACATTAAAAAAGGCTTGACAGTACATTGTATTATTCAATACAAGTCTAGAAGGTATGTAAATTATTTTTTAGCTCTTCATGTTGGGGACTGCCCTCTATTATGATTTCGGACACACCTATGTTAGGGTTAGGGGGTGTCGAAATATAGGGGTGTTGGAACATTAGGGCCGTATTAACTCTTCATATGAAATGTGTTGTACCAGGTTCAGCAAGCGATCAACAATCTCCACGGACACACGGTCATCGTCGTCGCCCACCGCCTGAGCACCGTGGAGAAGGCTGACCGCATCATCGTCATCGACAAGGGGCGCGTGGCGGAGCAGGGACGGCACAAGGAGCTGATGCAGCGGGACGGGCTCTACGCCAAGCTCGTACAGCGCCAGTTGCTAGGGTCGGACGTCAAGCAAGACAAGAGTAAAGCAGAGAACGATGAGATAGATAAGACAGCGAACAGCCAGGTGTATGGGTCAATAACGGGCAGTCGTGCTATATTGAAAAGTAGTTTGAGCGGTTCAGACTCAGATTCAGACAGTTCTGGATCAGATCTTGAAATAAAAGTTTAAGTAAGTAAAAGGTGAGAAATTACTATTTTTGAAATCTCAGATTGACTACCTAGTCAATATATCTTCAGATTGCTTCTTAGGTAAACCATACAGTTTACTAACAATTCATTTGGTTATAGTGATATTTGTGTATATTTATCCAATGTCAGAAACAAAGCTTATATCTTCCATCAATCATAGGCTTCTCAGGTAAACCGTATTGGTAACCAATAATGAGATTTGTATATAATGGTGAAACATGTATTTGTATTATCTATGCTGTATCTTAAACATGGGTTGGTGACCACATGACATTCAAAAAAGTGCTTTTGAAATCAATTATGATGGACAATCATGGGTTTAGGAAGGCTAGTGGTGCTATATTGAAAAGTAGTTCGAGTATTTCAGACTCAGATTCAGACAGTTCTGGATCAAGTTAGTTAGTTGAAATAAAAGTTTAAGTAAAAGTGAGAGTTGGGATTTGCTATTTTTTCATTATCTTAGACGTATACGTAGTCTGTACATCTTGATATTGTCTATTCTCAAGGAAACCATTATGAGATTTTTATGGTCGTGATACTTATATTTAAATTATATTTATTCCTTCTCAGGTAAACCAAACAATTTACCCATAATGAGATTTCTTATGGTGATATTATTGTATATTTATGCAGTGTTTTAAATGAAGCTTGTTGGCTATGTATAAACATGTAAAAAAAGTGCTTTTGAAAAGTATTAATATTATGGCCAATCATGGCTTGAGGAAATTTTTCAAAGGAAAGGATAGGATATAATCGAGTTGTACAAAGCTGTACAATTATTTCATTTTTGATGGACCATTCAATGTACAGTTACTATAGTAATGTTAACAACATAATATCTGTTACTGTAACCGTTGCTTGTATGATAGACCATACCGTCTATTCACAATGTTAATTTATTTGTTTGTAGAATCTATATCCAGTATCATATTAACTGTAACTACAACTTGATTTTGTAACATAGAGGTGAAATGAGTACTTTTGAAAGTAAGGCCACAGCAAGTAATTTTTATGGATGACAGCCCGGTCATTAACTTTTGCCTGATTTCGAAATAAAAAACAAGAAATTTCATTGCCCTCCGACGGTGGTCAACATGCCAAAAATTGGCAAATATGTCGTAAACGTTGACAGTCTAAAATGTTTAATTGCATATGAATACCCAGTGTAGTTCCTGCCCATGATGGTATGACAAGCTGTTTTCTGCGTTTGTTCTACATGTAGTTAATTGAGCTGTATACACATCTTCAAGAATAGTTTAATGTTGGCAGTCTAAGGTGTTTCATCGCATATGAATACCCAGTGTAGTTCCTGCCCATGATGGTATGATAACAAGCTGTTTTCTGCATTTGTTCTAGCAAGGACATTATATGAATAATGGGGGGGGGGTCTAGTTAATTAAGCTGTGTACACAAGGTGTTTCATTGCATATGGATTCCCAGTGTAGTTGCTTCAGATGATGGTACAACAAGCTCTTTTCTGCATTTGTGGTTAGTCTATTGAGGTGTATACACATCTACAAGGACATGTTTACATTAAATCAAGGAGGTTTTATATCATACATGAAACCTCATTGGTTGAATACAGGAAGAAAAGACCTGTTGGTCATTATATCATATTTCGTCGCCTCAATTCTTGTTTAACAAGACTTATGATCTCAAAATTTGAAAATATAGGAATCTTGTTTTTTTTGACCCGCCTTTTTTTTTTTCGCCCTATCTCATTAATTTTGGAGTCTGCGGAGGATGTCATCCATAGAATTTACTTGCTGTGGCCTAAGGTTCATTGTGCAGACGAGTGATAGTGTCAGAGAAAGAAAAATACAAGATAATGTTCCCCTCTTTTTTACGATACAGTAGACTTATCCTGCTTCTCCCTCCAAGATGGAATGAGATTTTGGTAGAACTAGTAGGATAGTGTATATTTGAAAGGACGGCCTATTTAATCTTCTGTATAATAGCATCTTGGCCAAAATATAAGGACAATATCTTCATATAGAAATATATATGTATATATATATATATATATATATATATACATACATACATACATACATACATACATACATACATACATACATACATATATATATATATATATATATATATATATATATATATATATGTGTATATATGTATACCTTGCCATAGCTGCCACCGAAGCAGACTTGACCTGAACTTACTTGACCTAAACTTGCCTTCGAAGCAGACTTGGCATTTACATGACCAAACCTTGCCATAGCTGCCACCGAAGCAGACTTGCCACTTACTTGACCAAACCTTGCCATAGCTGCCACCGAAGCAGACTTGCCACTTACTTGACCAAACCTTGCCATAGCTACCACCGAAGCAGACTTGGCACTTACATGACCAAACCCTGCCATAGCTGCCACCGAAGCAGACTTGGCACTTACATGACCAAACCCTGCCATAGCTGCCACCGAAGCAGACTTGGCACTTACATGACCAAACCTTGCCATAGCTGCCACCGAAGCAGACTTCACCTGAACTTACTTGACCTAACTTTGCCATAGCTGCCACCGAAGCAGACTTGGCACTTACATGACCAAACCTTGCCATAGCTACCACCGAAGCAGAGCCATGCATGCACTATCTGGACAGCTGACAGCACCTCAACTTCAGCCGCGCATGCATGACCTGCACACCTGACAGCCCCAAGGTCCAGTTCTGAATGCAATACTTGCACAGCCGACGTCACCTCAGCTTTTATCGTGAATGCAGTACCTGTCGAGCTGACGTCACCTGAACTCTTGTTATGTATGCAGTACCTGCACAGCTGACGTCACCTGAACTCTTGTCGTGAATACAGTACCTGCACAGCTGATGTCACCTGAACTCTTGTCGTGAATACAGTACCTGCACAGCTGATGTCACAAGAACTCTTGTTATGAATGCAGTACCTGCACAGCTGACGTCACCTGAACTCTTGTCGTGAATGCAGTACCTGCACAGCTGACGTCACCTGAACTCTTGTCGTGAATACAGTACCTGCACAGCTGATGTCACCTGAACTCTTGTCGTGAATAGGGGAACCTGCACAGCTGATGTCACAAGAACTCTTGTTATGAATGCAGTACCTGCACAGCTGACGTCACCTGAACTCTTGTCGTGAATGCAGTACCTGCACAGCTGACGTCACCTGAACTCTTGTCGTGAATGCAGTACCTGCACAGCTGATGTCACCTGAACTCTTGTCGTGAATACAGTACCTGCACAGCTGATGTCACCTGAACTCTTGTCGTGAATAGGGGAACCTGCACAGCTGATGTCACAAGAACTCTTGTTATGAATGCAGTACCTGCACAGCTGACGTCACCTGAACTCTTGTCGTGAATGCAGTACCTGCACAGCTGACGTCACCTGAACTCTTGTCGTGAATGCAGTACCTGCACAGCTGATGTCACCTGAACTCTTGTCGTGAATACAGTACCTGCACAGCTGATGTCACAAGAACTCTTGTTATGAATGCAGTACCTGCACAGCTGACGTCACCTGAACTCTTGTCGTGAATGCAGTACCTGCACAGCTGACGTCACCTGAACTCTTGTCGTGAATGCAGTACCTGCACAGCTGATGTCACCTGAACTCTTGTCGTGAATACAGTACCTGCACAGCTGATGTCACCTGAACTCTTGTCGTGAATACAGTACCTGCACAGCTGATGTCACATGAACTCTTGTTATGAATGCAGTACCTGCACAGCTGACGTCACCTGAACTCTTGTCGTGAATGCAGTACCTGCACAGCTGATGTCACCTGAACTCTTGTCGTGAATGCAGTACCTGCACAGCTGATGTCACCTGAACTCTTGTCGTGAATACAGTACCTGCACAGCTGATGTCACATGAACTCTTGTTATGAATGCAGTACCTGCACAGCTGACGTCACCTGAACTCTTGTCGTGAATGCAGTACCTGCACAGCTGATGTCACCTGAACCCTTGTCGTGAATGCAGTACCTGCACAGCTGATGTCACCTGAACTCTTGTCGTGAATACATTACCTGCACACTGCTGATGTCACCTGAACTCTTGTCGTGAATGCAGTACCTGCACAGCTGATGTCACCTGAACCCTTGTCGTGAATGCAGTACCTGCACAGCTGATGTCACCTGAACTCTTGTCGTGAATACATTACCTGCACACTGCTGATGTCACATGAACTCTTGTTATGAATGCAGTACCTGCACAGCTGACGTCACCTGAACTCTTGTCGTGAATGCAGTACTTGCACAGCTGATGTCACCTGAACTCTTGTCGTGAATGCAGTACCTGCACAGCTGATGTCACCTGAACTCTTGTCGTGAATACAGTACCTGCACAGCTGATGTCACATGAACTCTTGTTATGAATGCAGTACCTGCACAGCTGACGTCACCTGAACTCTTGTCGTGAATGCAGTACCTGCACAGCTGATGTCACCTGAACTCTTGTCGTGAATGCAGTACCTGCACAGCTGATGTCACCTGAACTCTTGTCGTGAATACAGTACCTGCACAGCTGATGTCACATGAACTCTTGTTATGAATGCAGTACCTGCACAGCTGACGTCACCTGAACTCTTGTCGTGAATGCAGTACCTGCACAGCTGATGTCACCTGAACTCTTGTCGTGAATGCAGTACCTGCACAGCTGATGTCACCTGAACTCTTGTCGTGAATACAGTACCTGCACAGCTGATGTCACAAGAACTCTTGTTATGAATGCAGTACCTGCACAGCTGACGTCACCTGAACTCTTGTCGTGAATGCAGTACCTGCACAGCTGACGTCACCTGAACTCTTGTCGTGAATGCAGTACCTGCACAGCTGATGTCACCTGAACTCTTGTCGTGAATACAGTACCTGCACAGCTGATGTCACCTGAACTCTTGTCGTGAATACAGTACCTGCACAGCTGATGTCACATGAACTCTTGTTATGAATGCAGTACCTGCACAGCTGACGTCACCTGAACTCTTGTCGTGAATGCAGTACCTGCACAGCTGATGTCACCTGAACTCTTGTCGTGAATGCAGTACCTGCACAGCTGATGTCACCTGAACTCTTGTCGTGAATACAGTACCTGCACAGCTGATGTCACATGAACTCTTGTTATGAATGCAGTACCTGCACAGCTGACGTCACCTGAACTCTTGTCGTGAATGCAGTACCTGCACAGCTGATGTCACCTGAACCCTTGTCGTGAATGCAGTACCTGCACAGCTGATGTCACCTGAACTCTTGTCGTGAATACATTACCTGCACACTGCTGATGTCACCTGAACTCTTGTCGTGAATACAGTACCTGCACAGCTGATGTCACATGAACTCTTGTTATGAATGCAGTACCTGCACAGCTGACGTCACCTGAACTCTTGTCGTGAATGCAGTACCTGCACAGCTGATGTCACCTGAACTCTTGTCGTGAATGCAGTACCTGCACAGCTGATGTCACCTGAACTCTTGTCGTGAATACAGTACCTGCACAGCTGATGTCACCTGAACTCTTGTCGTGAATGCAGTACCTGCACAGCTGATGTCACCTGAACTCTTGTCGTGAATACAGTACCTGCACAGCTGATGTCACCTGAACTCTTGTCGTGAATACAGTACCTGCACAGCTGATGTCACCTGAACTCTTGTCGTGAATGCAGTACCTGCACGGTTGATGTCACCTGAACTCTTGTCGTGAATGCAGTACCTGCACAGCTGATGTCACCTGAACTCTTGTCGTGAATACAGTACCTGCACAGCTGATGTCACATGAACTCTTGTTATGAATGCAGTACCTGCACAGCTGATGTCACCTGAACTCTTGTCGTGAATGCAGTACCTGCACAGCTGATGTCACCTGAACTCTTGTCGTGAATGCAGTACCTGCACAGCTGATGTCACATGAACTCTTGTTATGAATGCAGTACCTGCACAGCTGATGTCACCTGAACTCTTGTCGTGAATGCAGTACCTGCACAGCTGATGTCACCTGAACTCTTGTCGTGAATGCAGTACCTGCACAGCTGATGTCACATGAACTCTTGTTATGAATGCAGTACCTGCACAGCTGACGTCACCTGAACTCTTGTCGTGAATGCAGTACCTGCACAGCTGATGTCACCTGAACTCTTGTCGTGAATGCAGTACCTGCACAGCTGATGTCACATGAACTCTTGTTATGAATGCAGTACCTGCACAGCTGATGTCACCTGAACTCTTGTCGTGAATACAGTACCTGCACAGCTGATGTCACATTAACTCTTGTTATGAATGCAGTACCTGCACAGCTGACGTCACCTGAACTCTTGTCGTGAATGCAGTACCTGCACAGCTGATGTCACCTGAACTCTTGTCGTGAATGCAGTACCTGCACAGCTGACGTCACCTGAACTCTTGTCGTGAATGCAGTACCTGCACAGCTGACGTCACCTGAACTCTTGTCGTGAATGCAGTACCTGCACAGCTGATGTCACCTGAACTCTTGTCGTGAATACAGTACCTGCACAGCTGATGTCACCTGAACTCTTGTCGTGAATGCAGTACCTTCACAGCTGATGTCACCTGAACTCTTGTTATGAATGCAGTACCTGCACAGCTGATGTCACATGAACTCTTGTTATGAATGCAGTACCTGCACAGCTGACGTCACCTGAACTCTTGTCGTGAATGCAGTACCTGCACAGCTGATGTCACCTGAACTCTTGTCGTGAATGCAGTACCTGCACAGCTGATGTCACCTGAACTCTTGTCGTGAATATAGTACCTGCACAGCTGACGTCACCTGAACTCTTGTCGTGAATACAGTACCTGCACAGCTGATGTCACCTGAACTCTTGTCGTGAATGCAGTACCTGCACAGCTGACGTCACCTGAACTCTTGTGAATACAGTACCTGCACAGCTGATGTCACATGAACTCTTGTCGTGAATACAGTACCTGCACAGCTGACGTCACCTGAACTCTTGTCGTGAATGCAGTACCTGCACAGCTGATGTCACCTGAACTCTTGTCGTGAATACAGTACTTGCACAGCTGATGTCACCTGAACTCTTGTCGTGAATGCAGTACCTGCACAGCTGACGTCACCTGAACTCTTGTCGTGAATGCAGTACCTGCACAGCTGATGTCACATGAACTCTTGTCGTGAATACAGTACCTGCACAGCTGATGTCACATGAACTCTTGTCGTGAATGAACGCCTGACAGCACCTGATATCCAGTCGTGCATGTAATACCAGCACAGCTCATACTATATCAGCACCTGAACTCTAGTTACGAATGCAGGGCTTGTACAGCTGACATCAGCTTTTTAATCCAAATCATTCACAAAACTAGAAGTACCTGTTGTTGCATTGTCTCACATTGATAATGTCAAAGTAATATTTGTTTGATTTTGATAAGTTAATTTCAAAAGCAATCTATCTAATTGTGCTTCCACTATTCACAAATGTGAAGACAACTGTGAAAACAAATTAAAATCAGCTACTGTACATATCCCTCCTGATCTCCTCTCCTTATTTAATTTTTTTAATCATGTGAAAACCGTTTTTTCAATAGTTGGTTGACCATACATCAATGACAGCAAACTTTCAAGTTTGCCATTCACTGAGAAATCTGTTATGCTGACGAAAGATTCCACTCCTATTTCAGCTGCAGCAAAACCACTACTGTTAAACAGTGTTATATTAATTTCATTCACTTTCGATAAAAGTACACCTTTCTCACTGCATCTAACTCAGTTCATTTAAGTTCTACAAAGAAATACACAAATGAAAGCTGCACAAAATGAACCTGACTTTAAAAACAGTTTATTCCATATCGAACAAAACTGAATAAAACACTGCACTTCACCTCAACCGATTACCATTGTCCTTGCCCCTCTATTTACTAGCACACAGCCATACTGTACCAGTGCAGCCTACACCAAACTCACAGAAAATGCACTCATTTCACAAACTAATACTTCAACAATTTCACCCCCCCCCTCCATAATGAGGTCGCATGGCCCGCTTTTTATCAAAGCTTTCTTGTTTCAACAGCGTCTGGTATATTGTCGGAAACATTCGTACGTCCAGGATTGCATAAAGACTTATCAAAACTGACCCATACAAGAGTAACGACGTGCATGACGCATAGATCCCTTAATATTATGTATGTAAAACGTTAAACACATTTGTCCAATTCTTTAGAAATGCATTGGAAAGTTTACATTTGTCCTTTTTGTACAGAAGATTACAGATTTCATTTTTAAACCAAAACCTCTGTACCTGGTGTTACGTTTATCTCATTCTTGCATCCTGCTATTTACCTGTCCTAATTGTGACATCAGGACCAACTCAACATTAGATCACTGAGTAAATAATTAAAGCGATTTGACGTTAAAGCTGACAAAGCGACTGTATCTCGGCAAGATATTTGAGACAGAATGTATTTGTGTTTAAATCGTTTTATATAGCTTTATTCTACATAAAATAACATACAACATACATACATATTCTCTGTGATAACAGCAAACTACGGTAGCAACATCATCAATTATGTAGCGTGAATGACTCGTACTGTCATTATTGCTCCGTGAAAATTTGTGTATGTTGTATGTTATTCTATGTGGAATAAAGTCATATAAAAACATTAAATCAAAAATAACAATTTTTGCGTGACAATATATCCCAACTAATTCAACTGGTATTATACAAAGTTATAGGTTTAAGATTTTATTCGTCTCGCATCAACAAAGTTTTACGTTATATTTGTGACAGGATGGGTGTTCAACCTTCGCACATCAACTTCACGGCTGGCAAGACGAGCTGGTGTGTTATGCTGAAGGGCGGTTATACCGGCTATACAGATACAGAAGCTGCTGTGTTACGATGAAGGGCGGTTATACCTGCTATACAGATATAAAAGGTAGTGTGTCACGTATACGCAGACTGGTGGTTATACCGGCTATACAGATACAAAACCTAATGTGTTACGCTGAAGGGCGGTTATACCGGCTATACAGATACAGAAGCTGGTGTTTTACGCTGAAGGGCGGTTATACCGGCTATACAGATACAGAAGCTGGTGTTTTACGCTGATGGGCGGTTATACCGGCTATACAGATACAGAAGCTGGTGTTTTACGCTGAAGGGCGCTTATACCGGCTATACAGATACAGAAGCTGGTGTTTTACGCTGAAGGGCGGTTATACCGGCTATACAGATACAGAAGCTGGTGTGTTACGCTGAAGGGCGGTTATACCGGCTATACAGATACAGAAGCTGGTGTGTTACGCTGAAGGGTGGTTATACCAGCTATACAGATACAGACACAGACCTCGGATCAGGTGCAGCTAGTTTTTTTTTTTTGGCCTTTCCTTATGATTAGGATCACAAGCAGCCATAGCGTACATGCAGGAATACACTGGACGAACTATACGCAGTTGAGGACCCACTCTCTTTAGTCATCGTCGGTCTCAGTGTCGTCAGACGTGTCCAGTCCCAGCAGCTGCCGCCGCACCATGTCGGCGTAGGTTCCTTCCCGCTGCATCAGCTCCTTGTGCCGTCCCTGCTCCACCACGCGCCCCTTGTCGATGACGATGATGCGGTCAGCCTTCTCCACGGTGCTCAGGCGGTGGGCGACGACGATGACCGTGTGTCCGTCGAGGTTGTTGATCGCTTGCTGAACCTGGTAGAACACAGGAAAGGTTACACCCTTAAGTTCCAACACCCCGATATATTTTACAACATCATCTAATGCTAACCTAACGTAGTTGTATGAGAATGTAGTCTTATACTCTAGAAACATAGGGCTGTACCCAACATAAAGAGCTCATGAAAAATGCACATTTCAGGTTTGTATTGAAGAATACAATGTAAATACTGTTATACAGTATTCTTTCTTAATGTTTTTTTTTTAGAATTGGTTCCTTACTTTTGGGAAGTCTGTTGGACCTGCAGGGGAAAGGACATGGTAGCCACTAATATCGTTCGTCTTAACGTATGTTCACGTGAATCAGAGTTTGTATGGTTAGGTGTTGGTTAGATACTGGCGTGAAAAGGCCCTAAATGTGTTTATCGGTCAACCTCCTGTCTACATATTGCCATTTGCGTCAGAAATAGAAGTCCTCTCTTTTGAGTTTATTGCACATATCTGTACGTTTACATTATCTTAACTCCTCAGGCGCACCATTTGTTCGCTCTCGGCATCTAAAGCGCTGGTCGCCTCGTCCAGTAACAGCACCGCTGGTCTCCTGATCAGCGCCCGGGCGATCGCCACCCTCTGCTTCTGCCCCCCAGACAGCTGCATCCCCTTCTCCCCAGTCCCTGTCTCGTACCCCTCAGGCAGCTCCGTGATGAACTGATGGGCGTTGGCCTGCCTAGCAACGTGCTGCACCTCCTCCAAGCTGCAGTTGTCCAGGCCATAGGAGATGTTGTCCTTGATGGAGCGGGCAAACAGAACCGGCTCTTGTCCAACCAAAGACACCTAAAACATCAACGATGACACTGCATGGAAACAAAGATTTCCACAAGTTTGCAAGCTTGGGCACTATGGTGAAACCCAACATTTCCTTGCTGTGTACACGGCTTTCCTACCCCCGTGTCACCAAGATTGGACACATGTGCACACAAAAGTGCACACAAAGTGTCCAAAGTTTCCCACCTTAGGAAACATCTCATGTCGGGAATAATTAACCATGATAATAGAGACTTGTGAAGTGCGTGAAAATTTACCTCGAGCAAGGAGCGCCTTGCCTGAGTAATTGTTTAAACTTTTTGCCCTCGGTAAAATGACGTAAACCTATGATTCTTTAAAACCTAATTGTGTAAACCCCTGATACGTGTCTAAAACGTTACATAATCGGGAAAGCCTAAAATACTGGCGCCAAACGATAACGCATTAAATGTGTGGCATGGTGTTGTATTGAAAACACTTGAAATCGAATGCTCTCATGATTTCACTCTTATAAACATTGACATATGGGTCGGAGTCGTTGATTAAGGAGAACTCCAGAATATTGCCTGCTTTGCGTTTTCATTGCAAATATTGGCGTCTCTTGGTGAAATTTTGACTCCCATTTGTCTAAGCCTGAGTCACGTTGTAAACAAAGACAACACGACGTACCCACGCGGAGTCTAATTAGCATATCATTGTTCCCAAATCAAACCACAGAACTCCATATCTAACATTGAAGTTCTTGTTTCACGTCACTGCTCCATAGGTATAAAATATACGGGTGATTTGGGTTCTAAACCTTATCCCCAAACCGGGACCGTACGTCATCGACATAGCCTCTAAAAGGCCCTGAGGATGACTGGGATAATAGTACAAATTGGCCAAATAGATCAAGGATTGAATAGTATGCTAAGGGTGTCGGCTACGGAGAGAGGGTTCAACTTGCAAACAAATATTCTCACTATAGCCGGCGTGGCTAGTTTATTATCGACCATTCGTGATCTTCTGTATTTGGGTCTATGATCTACGAGTTGATTTGAATCTGTGCTTTTGTGAAATAGTCATTTGCCCGTTGTAAAAACAAACACCGATTTGATGTGTATTGTGCTGTCTGGGTTTTTGTTTCTATGACAAGGGCGACAAAAAACTGAACGTAAATCTTATCTTTCTGTATTAATTTCTGTACCGACTGTGATGTTAGTTCAAGTCACATGAATCTAGACTGCTATGTGTATCACTTTGATCATAGAAAGATTACCTACGTCACACGCGAACTCAACTATTATCGACATAGGTCCGCGTCTCCGTACAACACACACACACACAACATGTTCACCTTGCACTGAATGGCGTCCATTGCCTTTCAGTAAATGTTGTTTTGGAACATGACATGTTATATACTAGTATTTGACTTGATGTATTCTAATTACCTCGCCGATTATATCGTCGATAGAACGATTTACTTGCAACTTCTACTGTTAACCTACTAGTTTATCAGGCTGTCGTCATCATTTATAAGACACAGCCGCATGTTTTTACACCTTCCTTGGCATGTATTGTTAATCTGTGAAAAACCAGTAATCAGGCTGCTCAAAACTGAATGTATGCAATAGACATACACGGTGTTTCACAAGTAATTATGTCTGTGTCAATGCAAATTCTAGTAAAAAAAAAGGGACATCCAATAGTATTTCTCGGCTAGCACGTGGTTTAAAAAGCAGGGACCAATCAAGGTTCTTGTCACCATTTTCAAATCTTTCAGTTTGTATTTGAGGAGCCTGTGTCGTTGTGTGCAGATGTGTGTTGTTGCTATCTCTGTGTCTGGATACTAGCGTGGGTTATTCGACTCCTGCCTGGGATTATTTTGAGCTTTTTAATGCCAGATAAGTGATCTACGGAGCAAAAGTATTGTTGAACTTTGACTATAGCCCCTCCTACTAAAAAGAGACTGAATCAAGTATAGAAAGAGAACTTACCATTCGGTGTAGAAACTTGTGATCATACGCCTTGATGGGGTTACCATCTATCAGCACCTGGCCTGACATGGTCTCATAGAAGTGTTCCAGCAGGGCGACACAGCTGCTCTTCCCACTGCCACTTGGGCCGACCAAGGCAACAAATTCGCCTGGAGACACCTTGAAAGAAACATCCTGGTGCAGAAAAAACAATCTAAGATTTGAAACATTACTATGATCTCGTATTCCAGTCGAGAAAATAAATGTCATTAGCGAAGCTTTTCATGGACATCAAAGTCGAATCCTGAGTTGAAGTACATAAGTTCCTAACAACTCATATCCCTTTAAGGTATGTTGTATCAATTTTACATGTATTGCGTTCAGGTCATTGCCTGAACCAAACCGCCGTAATAGCTAGAGCCACTCCCAACGATGACTGCCTTATTAATCATCGCTGGAATTCACACTAACAAGCCATATATAGCAATAGCTTGAAAGTTCTTCTGCACTGCATTTTTGTGTTGGAAATTGGAGACCAAATTTGCTTCATAGCATATTATCAAGTCATTGCAATTAAGAAAAATTTAAAAAAAAATTATCACCTTTAGAACATGTGCGTGCCGCCGGGTTGGGTAGGACATCCACACGTTCTTGAACTCTATGCTTCCTCGAAGTTTCGAAGGTGCCAACCGGCCGCCATTTCTTACTTTCGGTACTCGGTCGATGAATTCAATGACTTTTATAGATGCTCCCAAGGCTTCCATCAGCTTTGCATATACTTGGACCGTCAGTTTCTGTCAGAGGAGTAAAGAGAGAACAATTTGTTGGACAGGGACGTAGTCTGATTATACACCACATTAGTTTTAACAGGAGGAGTCCTCTTATCCTCTCTCTAATACTATAAATGATAACTTTATTGCACAACAATTGCACAGGGTACACAGTACGGCATCCACTCGGCTGGTACATAGATAACATTCTATTAAGCTAATCAATCTATCTAATACAATATGGTGCAGTAGTATGGGATGACAATGTGATTTTACAATCATTGGAGCAGTTTCTAACGTCTAGACATTCTTTGATATATTTTCCAATGTATACCATGCAGGGGTTGTCACACGTCACTATGTACTTAAATTTGCTATTCAATTCCATTTAGAGAGAACACTAAAACGAAATAAAAGAGATATTGAAATAGATATTTAAAATAAAAGCGATCTTAAAATAAATAAAAAAATTAAGAGATTCAAAACAAAAGAGATCTTCTGATGACTGTACACAGGGAGTATAAAGGTTCATGCTGTTATGATGAAGTGTTATCTATCACATTTCCGCTCAGATCGCGTGAAATATGCTTCGGGTCATCATCAAATCAACTTGAAAAGAACCATATACCTGCGAGCTGGTTGAAAACGTAATTACTTGACTTAATTTTTTTACTATGTGGACAAGTGAGGTTTGCACAAATATACCAATTCAATATAGTAAATTCTACCGATGAACCAAACGTTTTTAGAGATGCATTTTGTACAGGTTCAGATGAAATGTGCCGTTTTCGGCAAGAGCTACGGCTACCAAAGATCTTCTGTTACAACCGTTACATCACTTGAGCTAGTTACTACATGACATTGTATAATTCAATTCGATTGTCTGTATTTTATGTAACCGGCCACTAATCAATTATCAAATGGTTCAAAGCTTACCCCCAGTGATACCCTAAGGCGGTTGATGTACAGGAAAAACGTCACCAGTTCCCCTGCTGTTATCGTATGCGTCATCACAAGATGGCCGCCGTAATACAAGGTCAACACGAGCAGGCCAAGGTCGAACGCCTAGAGCACAAGGAAATGTGTATCATGTTGTTCTTTGCTTGTTTGTTTGTTTGTTTGGTTTCTGAACAAAGACTGGGATCCCGTGGAATGCATCTTTTTGGTGATCTGCATATTCTATGATACTTTTTGACATGCCAAGTACATGGACTATACTGTAGTATAAGCAGGAAGTAAACTGCAACGTCTACGACATAAGCCGATCATGGTAATCACTATTAACATAAAGACATTCCTTCATGTCTACTTTCATATCAATGTCAAAGATTCTACCAATGCTTATGCGCAGCCCTGGGAACCTCATAAAAAACAGTGCAAGGTACAAAGATTCATATTGTCCATGGTCTATAACTGTAGAAGCAACATAACAACAAGTGACTGGTAATCAATTATATAATAGCCTTCTTTGATTTTTTCTCCATTAGAAAATAATCATTATGTGATCATGCATCGAATCTTATTGTCATAGATTCGACGACGAGAACGTGCACGAACATCCTGGGCCAAACCAGCACTCATTAGTCTTAGAGACTTACGCGTTCGACCAGGACGAAGCTCCCCAACAGCAAGGCCTTCCGAACGTGAAGCTTGTAAGTGTCTTCCAGAAGCTCGCTGTGAGTTGGGGGTAAGGCCTTGTTATGAAAACTTCTTCACAAGTTACATGGAAAACGCCATTGTTCGTAAAGAGGCCCTTCATATCCATCTAACACAAGTATTTGTATAGAGCTGTATTCTTTTTTGTATTCATATCTTTATGCACACACTAGAGAGAGAGAGAGAGAGAGAGAGAGAGAGAGAGAGAGAGAGAGAGAGAGAGAGAGAGAGAGAGAGAGGGAGAGAGGTACATGCGTCGACCCCTACAGGTACCGGCACTTACCCTGTTTTTTGCAACAAATTATCTAAAATAAACTACATGACAGAAATCTTGAAATGTAAGAAAATTAAAATCGATAAACAGATAAATATGTGGGCAGGTACTACAAGACTGGTAGGATGGGGGGTTTGCTACTCAAATCTTTTGGTAAAGGTTTGGCATTGTTTGAATTCGCAAGGTAGGGTGAGCCTTTAAGCAATACTTGAATTACGACATTATCCACACTTATCCTTGGTGGAGAACCACTCACCATTGTCACGAAGGCCAAGCTGTTAGGACTGCACATAAGATCTGATCTACGGTGGGATGACCAGGTAGCCGAGATGGTGTCAAAAGGCAGTAAGCGTCTGTTCCTCATCAGTATATAGACTGCGTCGATCGGGCCCGGGGTACCGACATCGGATCTTACTATCATATACTGTGAATACATTCGCCCTATACTCGAGTATGCCGCTCCTTGTTGGAGTGCAGCACTCACACAAAACCAGTCCGCCGCTCTAGAGCGAGTACAGAAACGAGCTTACAAAATAATCATTGACCGCCAGTATAGCTCACACTCGGAGACATTAAAGCGATTTGATCTCCCGTGCCTAGCAAGCCGAAGACAGGACTTGAGTAATGACTTTGCCATCAAAGTGGAGAAGTCCGCACGCTTCTGCTCTTGGATGCCCCCTACCCACGGCCAACAGCACGGCAGGAACCTGCGCAACTCTGCTTGGTACCAGCAACCCTCTGGGTCAAAGCGCTACAGGACGAGCGACATTCTTGCCGTTGTTGAACTGCTCAATGAACTCTAAACAAACATGACTATATTCACTCTATTTTTTGTGATAAATTTTCGGATGTATTTAAGATATTGCTATGGTTTAGATGTTAATGATTTTAGACCATTCAGTGATCGTAATTTTAGGCTTTGTTGCTAATGAGATAACGTTAATACTGCAAATGTGAAGTGCTGATTTAGAAATCGTGTTTTAATCAAGTATCATCGTTGAAATTTTTGTAATGCAATCATAATGTCTTGGTATGTCACCAAAGGCGATTGTTGATGTGTGAGGATGTTTCTTTTACCAACTCGGTGTAAACAACCTCGTAAGTCAGCCTCCCAGCCTGCCAGGAGGTTTGTACGTCTTGCTGTTTCTGAATAAACCAGTCTACTACTACTACTGCTACAGGGGAGAGAGGGAGGAGATGCATTCACAACATTATCAGCGGTCTATTTCATCGCGGATTGACGAAATGCTCTTGTTACTCACCTGTATCTTTCGCACTCCCTGTCCTCGTTCGCAAAGCTGCGTACCGTCCTAATGTTGCCGCACGTCTCGTCAGCAACCTCATTGGCCCTGGCAAAGGACGTCCGGATTTCCATGGCCACTTTCTATTTGACACGGTACATGACAAAGGTTCTAAAATTCTTTACAAGTGCACCTTGGTCATTGCTTTAGAATTATCATTGCATCTATACATTTTTTAAACTCTTATTTTTAAAGCCATGGCTTGCAGTTGAGTTGATGATGTTGTACTTTCGTTTCACGTTTTTTGGCAGTTTTGAAAAATTGATTTTTAACACAAGACAACTCTCTCCTCCAATTCAGTAAAATGTTATACAATTATCATGAAAGCTCATCTGTGTCGGTAGTAATCATAGTTGAATACTAAACTTTCTTGTGCGCAAGGATCGAATTTTCAATTTTCAACGACAACTGCCGCTTTTTTTCGGGTTCACGTTCGGAGGAAGGGATTGGTGATTATTTATCTTGATAAAGGCGACAGTGGTCGTTAAAAATTTAATCCTTGCATACATTTTGTTTTTGAAGAAAGTTTAGTAGCGTACTATACATACATACATATATACATACATACATACATACATATATACATATATAAACATATATGTATATATGTTTGTATGTATGTATGTACGAACGTGAACCCGCAAAAAGGCGTACTTACCTTTAGATATCCTCCAAACACCCTGCTTACTACACCGATGATGGGCAGCATAATGAGAGTGAGGATGGACAGACGCCACGACAACGACACCATGAAGCCTACGACACCGACAACGCGGACAAAACTAGCGATCAGCACTTTGACGTTGTTGACAAACATTACGGTCGTAATGGTCGTGTCAGCACTCAGACGAGAAATGATTTCACCTAGGCATAAAAAAAGGAGGAATCAAAAATGTATCAACTATTTTGAGTTACAGAGTCCACTCCAAATACATGTGTTGGCTTCAATCACAAAATATTGTCATGAACAGAGTTATATTCCAAAAAACATGGCAACAAGGACAACAAAAGATTTACCAGTTTTGACGCTGTCGAAGAAGCCGATCTCCTGACGGGTGATGGAGCGGAACAGCAGGTTTCGGACCCGGACGTTGAACTTTATCTTGGTGATCTCGAACAACCCAGTGCGCATGGAATAGCAGGCCGCACTACAGATTTCACAACAAGAAGCGCACTCATGGATCGACAGGTCAACGATCATTCACGATTTGGTATGGTATTTTCTCAGTAATAATGCAAATAAGACCTTCGTTTGCATAATTCATCTATTAATTACCTTTTCCCCATCCAATATTGCCTGCCGATCAACATCATAAGTGCAAAAGTTTCAACATTCATGATAAAACTTAATCGTGAGTTATGCAAATGAGTCAAGTAATAGTTGTCTTTTTCTAGGTAACACATTGTACGTGTACACATTGTACGTGTTTAAAGTTCCTATCATAGAAGACAATGGACATACGAAGTTTTACTATTAAGCTGTATTTATTAGATAAAGAAGTGCTCTCGCTGACGTAAAAAAATAGTACTTTACAAGCAGAGGTCGGTGGGGGAAGATCGTAACCTTTTTATCATATGCCCCTATGCCCCGTTTTTTATCCACTCTCGTTGATGGGGAGAGCGGGCAAACACGGGGCACGGTATGATAAAAAGGTCACAATCGTCCCCTCTGATTGGAGAGTAGTTAATTGGTCTTGCTCTTACCGGGAGGCCGTACAAATAGCCATGAGGATGACGGCATAGATAAACTGGTCCTGCCCATGGGACGTGTGTATGCTGTTTATCCCGTCAATAACCTGGCCTGCATAGAAAGGGATGAAGATGTCACCTGGAAAAAGGTGGATAGGAAGGAAGGAGGACTGTCAATGGCGGGTACATGTAATACTACAAACATGCTGAACTGTAATATTCAATAGTACAAACAAGCTAAACTGTAAAATGAAATACTACAAAAAAGCTAAATTGTAACATGTAATACTACAAACAAACTAAACTGTAACATGTAATACTACAAGCAAGCTTAACTGTAACATTCAATATCACAAACAAGCTAAAATGTAACATGTAATACTACAAACAAGCTAAACTGTAACATGTAATACTACAAACAAGCTAATCAAGCTGAACTATAACATGTGATAGGGGCAAAACCAAGGTGGCTAGCGCGATGGTGGTGGTGTGTTTATTTTCAGCCAAAATTTGTTCCAGGGAGAATTTTACATGTACGTGTTGGATTTGAGTCGTTTTTAGGGTTATTATGGTAATGTTACTGTACTTACTGATGGCACCTCCGATCAAGAAAGACATCGCTGCAAGAAAGTACGGTATGACAGGTTTTCCATAGCTTATCAGCTTTGTAACAGGGGAAAATTTTGATTCGCTGTTCGCTTCTCTCTCCAGTAGTCCGTCGGTCTCCTCCTCAATTCCGTTCCCCGGCTTTACACTTGTATGAGACAGTAAGGTCCAGTTAATGTAGAACACTGCACATCCAACTATACTGCCGACAAAGCTACCCCAGAACCAGGGCGTGAAAGGAAACTTGAATTCCTTCATGGAATACATCAGCAGCTTAACGAAGGTGTACAAACACATAGCCGATGGTAAGACTAAGATCCACGGAGAAGTCCATGGCTTGGTTCTTGTATTGCACAGCACGGACAGGACAGCTCCAAACATCACACATCCTCTCAGCGGTGCGAGTATCCAGATGTCTAACAATGACGTGAAGATGCTGAAGAAAACTGATGTCGTGCGTGAACTTGTGGAGATCCGCACCATTCATGTAGAGGATGGTGTTGGCGGCCAGGTCGACCAGGGACAGCAGCACGACAGCAGCAACCCTGATTGCGGTGTTCTCTGTCCCCGCCATTATGGACTGAAAAGAACCACAACACTGTTTGCGATACAAATAGATAGTAACACGTGCATTCTAAAACATACAGAGAGTCAATCGCAGGTTGCAATTTCAGTGCAGCAACCGCGAAAATCGAAGAAAAACTACCTACCCATTGTTCAAGGGTTACGAGAAAGACTATGGGCGAAAAAATGTTAGCCCGGATTGCGGAATTATAGCTTTCGACTCTAAAGAGTAGACTCTAAGTAGAGTCTAAAAGAAGCTGTAATTAAATAGCAACCTTTTACCCAGTTTACCTGTTATGGTAACACAATTGTAAACATCAACATATATCCAATTTACTGTCAATATGATTTTGGGTAACCTATCTCTCATATCCCTCAACGCTCGAGGACTCCTGGAGAAAAGTAAAAGAGGTTCAATATTATTAAAAGCAAAAAGGTTACATTACATCCTCCAGGAAACACATTTCACCGATGAAACTAGACACATTTTGACTAAAGAATGGCAGGGTCCATGCTTTCAGACTTTTGGAACAAATTGTAGCAAGGGCCTTGCCATACTGATTAAGCCTTCACTCGAATTTGTTTTGCTTGATACTGATTCTCTAGATTGTGATGGTAGAACACTCGTTTTAAGATGTACTATTGAGGGAACAGACTTCTGTTTGGTAAATATGTATGCCCCAAATAGAACCAGGAAAAGAAATAAATACTTCGCAAAAGTGTCAGAATGGTTAAATGGACACGACCCGATAATTCTGATCTGTGGTGGAGACATGAATTGTGTGCTAAATCCCCATGTGGATAAAAAAAGGGGGCAGAGTGGACAATGCATTAAGATCAGTTACAGCTATGAAAAACCTATGTTCTAAGTTAAATATGTGTGATGCCTGGAGGTCAGCAAATCCTGACATCTCACAATATACATGGGGCCAAACATATGGCTTGTAGACTCGATTATTGGTTAATTCAAAAAAAGTCTTGTACAAAAAAATAGAAAGATGTGACATTAGACCAGCAATTCTTACTGACCAGTCTTCCTAATTAAGGCTCAGATTTAAAACTAATGCCAGAGGCCCTGGACTCTTTAAATTAAATGTGAGCCTTTTGGAAGATATGGAATATGTCTCAGAAGTTCATGATGTAATAGAACAACAGATGAACAGTATAGCATCAAATCAAGTAGAGATAAGCTAGACATGTGTCTCATAAAGATTGCCGAATTCTCCAAACAGTATGGAGCTAGAAAAGCAAGAAAAAAACAGAGAGAATATGGAATATCTTGAGAAAAAGCTTAGTCAGCTCATAACTGTAATAGACAAAAATCTAACCAAAGAAGATATCCTCATGAATGAGCAAGTGAAATCTGAACTTGAGAATCTTTATAAGAAAAAAATCTCAGGGTGACTATATTAGATCCAGAGCTAAGTGGAGAGAAGAAGGGTAAAAACCATCAAAATATTTCCTGAATCTGGAAAAAAAACAAGGCATAGAAACGGAAATAGACTGCTTAGATATTGAGGGAAAGGAAGTACAGGAGACATCAGAAATATTGATATAATGTACCGATTACTACTGCAAACTCTATCAGGAAGACAATGTAGATGAAGATAAAATTGATTAATATCTCAAAAACATAAAACTGACCAACACATTAGACCAATCAGACAAGGACTTTCTTGATAAAACAACCACCACCAATGAGTGCAAAGAAGCCCTCTTTTCTATGAACTTAAACAAATGCCCTGGTTTAAATGGTATACCACCAGAGTTCCTCATGTTCTTCTGGCCGGCTATAGGAGATCTTGTCTATGAATGCATTCAAGAAAATGTAAGGAAGGAAAGATGTCTGTATCACAAAGACGTGCAGTTATAACACTTATACCAAAAAAAAATGAGCGAAAGTATTTAGACAACTGGTGGCAAATAAGTCTCCTTAATGCAGACTATAAGATCTATGCCCTTATGTTTGCAAACAGACTGAAAAAAAGTAATACACAAGTTGATCGAACATGACCAAACTGCTTCTATAAAAGGAAGATTTATCGGTCAGAATGTATGCCTGATAAAAGACATTGTAGACTACACAGAAATCAGAAACTTACCTGGAGCTATCATTTTTTTGGACTTTGCTAAAGCATTTGATTCTATAAACAGAAAATTAATGTGGAAAGTGCTTGAAAAGTTTAATTTTGGTCCCCATTTCACTCACGCCATGCAATGTATGTACAGCGACATTAGTAGTAATATTATCAATCAAGGTTGGATGTCTGAATCCTTCCCCCTTAACAGAGGTATCCGACAGGGATGTCCTATATCTGCACTTCTCTTTATCCTAGCTGTAGAAGTTATGGCAGTGAACATTAGAGATGCACAGGACATAGCTGGAATAAAAGTCAAAACCAGCTCTGTCATGATACTGTTGAAATTAAAATCTCACAGGTGGCCGATGACACCACTTTATTTGTGTCTGACGTTACATCTATGAAATGCCTTCATACATATTCACAATTTTTGTAGTGTTTCTAGTCTTAATTTAGATGTTAAAAAATGTGAAGGTCTATGGATCGGAACTTATGTAGATAGACAAGACACCCCCCTAGATATATCTTGGCCGAAGCGCCCCAAAAAATCTTTAGGCATCTATTTCTATAAGTCTTCCCTCCACCATGAGTGTGAACTTCTAAATTGGGAGAAAAAGATAGAAAGGCTGAAAAATACATTGCAAGTCTGGAGATGTAGAAATCTAACTCTGTATGGAAAAATCACTATCATTAAGTCATTAGCTCTTTCCCAGATAATACACAAGATGGCAATGATTGTTACCCCACCCTGGTTTGTTACATCTATAAAAAGAGAAATTTTCAAGTTTTTATGGAAAGGTAAAAAGGACAAAATCAAAAGATGTCATAAGCCAACCCACTGAAATGGGTGGACTAAACATGTTAAACTTAGATTACCTGAAAAACGCACTTTTATCACGTTGGATATATAGGTTGATAGTGGATGATAAATCTAGATGAAAAATACTCCCCCTGTTGTATGTTAATTCTTTTGGTCCCAATAATCTTATTTTTCAGATGAACTTTGAAAAAGAGGGCGATGGACCAAACTTAATCCATGAACTCAAATTTTACAATCAAGTCATTTTATCCTATCACAAAGTTGAGAAAAGAGATGACATCAGGCCCCAGTACTCAAAAGAACAGATAATATGGTGTAATAAAGATATAAGATCACAGGGTAAAACTTTATTCTTCCCTCAGTAGATTAAAGAAGGCATAATATATGTGAAAGACCTATGCCCCCGGGGAAAATTCATCTCAACGAATGAGTACACTACACTTAGCCACCGACCCAATATTTTAATTGAGCGCAAATAATCCTCTATCAAGCCCTACCCAGCAGCTGGAAAACTCTTGTCAAAAATGAACCCTACTCGGAAGACCGCCCAGCACATTTTGTTATCCCTACCCACATCAGTTTAAACCTACAACAAGTTAAAGAAACATGACAAAATCCTGTAAAATACTCTATTGTACACTCGCTCTTAAACAGGCAGTATTGCCAAGCTGTCAACAGAAATGGCAAACAATTTTTCACTTCACTGAATACTTTGACTGGAAAAACAAAAGGAATTTGCTCTGCAAAACTGCATGTAAGGACACACAAATAGCTCAACTAAATTACAAACTACTACATCAAATACTGCCGTGCCGGGATGTCATAAGATTAAAAACAGGACCTCTGGCTTTACGTCCACAGCGAGATGACGTTCTTTAAGCTAAGGACTATTTTTCACAGGCTTAGTCGAGCAAGATAATGTCCTTGAGTCGAGTGAGGAAGTATATTATGTGTAATCATCGGGCCTGCCAGAGATTCGAACCCAGAACTTTTATATTCTATGCCAACAACCCTAACCACATAATAAAATGCTAAACTTTCTTCCAACACCAAGTATACACAGGATCAACTTTTCGACGACCACTGTGGCCTTCTTCAGGATCAATGATGACACTAACCACAGGATCAACTCGGCCCATTTCCAACTCGGCCCATCGCAAATCTAGATCTGGTCAATTCGGCCCATCGGCTGTGGTCAACTCGGCCCATTGCCGTGGTCAACTCGGCCCATCGCCCTGGTCAACTCGGCCCATCGCCCTGGTCAACTCGGCCCATCGCAAATCTGGTCAACTCGGCCCATCGCTAATCTGGTCAACTCGGCCCATCGCCGTGGTCAAGTCGGCCCATTGCCAAATTTCCACAAAAAACACACACAAAAAACAACACTCACCTTCTAAACAATATAACTGCAATTTTCAAAACTTCAATATCTTCTTTGCTCGACAGGTATGTAGCATTTACTCCATCATGCGCTGCCAGGCCTGGTGAGCACGTCGACCCGCCGCGTCCCGACTAGTAACTTACATGTAGTAGCATACGTGTCAGTTAAAGACGACTTGTCGAACACGTCTAATCGTTAGGGTGAACATAACACGACGGATTACACGGTGGGAGAGTAAAGCGGTTGTTTTGAATAACCCTTTTGTTTGTTCGTTTGTTTGTTTTGTATAACCCGTCAACGCGTAGCACCCAGTCCGTAAGATGAATGAAGAAAAATGCGATGTATTTGAGTGTACAGTACGTCATGTTTGTCTACTACAATACAACGTACTTTGCTGAAATACGTCGTGTTTGGCTGAAATACGACGTATTTTAATTTTTGACCGGAATAGGAAACCATAAACACTCCTTTTTCTGTCATTTAACATTAAGTAAAACGAATACCGTTCCTGGCTATACCAATAACCTACGAGGGGCAGGAAATATGACATTGTTATATAGCGATAGCCGAAAAACATTTGGAGCCCAAAACTATATATAGAACTAGAGAAAACCTTTGATTTCTGTCTTAATTTTTAGCAAGGAGTATCAGAACGGGAAATTTGATTCGTGGTTGCGTCATGGAGTGTACACGATCTCGCGAGGTTTTTTCCAAGGTTTGACGAGACAGGGTTTTTTCACCTTTGACCCCTCATTGCGTCATTGAAGTGACACATGTTTGTGTTTGAAAGCCTTCAGCGGGATTTCTTCAGCAGAGGTCGGGCGCTCTTTTGCTGTGGTCAAGTTGATCTTGGCACAAAAGGTAAGACTGTAATTAGATCATCAACATTGACAGGATTTACAAATCTTGACTCTGAAATATAGTGGTGTTCATAATTTGAGCACTAGCGTTAGCGCTTTAGTGACAGGTCAGGTAACCAGTAAACCTTGTAGTAATTTACCAGACATAATTCTATTCAGGTCTCAATTCTCAACCACTCAGGATCACTCATACCCCTTGCTCAGACTGAACCCACACAATTCTTCAGAAACTGGTATTCTAAGTTGTGCAGCGCGTCTTGTCTTATGTAAGTCGATATATGAAGATATTGTCTAGACCCTCAGACATTTCAACTTTTATCTTTAATATGTGGTGCACCCAAAATTCCTTCTGTGCACCTAATTTTTGTTTGTTGGGTGCACCAGTACACTAAAAAATGAATTTCGAGCCCTGCATATGTATATGGGATGGACATAATTTGCCCATCATGGTATGCTTGTCTCTAAGTGTAGGTTTACCTGTTAGCTGTTGGAATAATGGACAAGCTAAGGTTTTGTCATTCATGTGTCCCAGGGTGAGACAAGGTCCTGTAGCTGTTGATATGAAATGCGGGGACAACGTTGTGTAACTCAAATGTCCCAGGGTGATACAAGGTGCTGTAGCTCACAGTTGATCTGAAATGGGGGACAAGATTTTGAAACTATTAGTTGTGGGTCACCCAGGGACATTACCTGAGCGAAGACTCTACTCTACTCATTAGGTCACTGACATGAATTCTTATTGAGAGTAAAGCCCAAAAGTAAAAGGAGGAAAAGAATTATCCAGTAAAAGGCCCTTGAATCTTTAAAGTGAGGATCATACCTTAAAGAACTGGGTTGTTCCTATACCGTCAGTTATTTTAGAGGTAAAGCTGCCGTTGGTTGAATATCTTTGTCTATCTTTCTCTATATTTCGAAATTTAGAAGAATCACATGGGTATTTGCAAATTATTCTAAATAAAGATATATTTGTGCAGTCTCTTTCAAAATGTTTTTAAAACATCTAAATGAATTCAAATAAATTCAAAATTTTATACCATATTTTTTTCTAAATCTAGAATCATTGTGACTTATGTATTCTTTTATTCAAATTTATTCAAACTAATTACAAATATCATTTAAAAACCATTGTGGTGACTTGGAATGGACTACACTGTTTTGGATGGATGGGTGATGATGGTGTCAGAGATACCTAGTGAACAATAAAAGATTATATTTCGGTTAAGATGCTTTATAGGTTAAAATTTGCAGTTTAAAAAAAAATGGTACTGTCCTGTCTTTGTACTCTTGAGACACTTTCTTGGACGCTCCAACCCCTACCATCAGCTGTACGTAAACGTCCCGTCAACTTGTGTAAAGAGTCAATTAACATGTAGACAATATTTTATTAAAACAATTAAAGTTTTAACCAGTAACCTCAGATGCTAGAATTCAGGTGAGAAATATCACTTCTGTACATCTTTACCACTGTTACAGCTTTACAAGAATGATCATAAGCAAAAGTTCTTTGAGGTGTGCCTGACGTCAAACATTACTCTGGCTTAAAGGCATCCAGAGCGTTTTATGAGGCTTAAAACTTGACTAAAAAAACTCCAATTTCTAGTCATTCCTACACAAGGTAAGTTACAATAACACTATACCATTACATACGGACATTAAAGGAGCAGAGATACGATGTCATTGTGTGGTGAGAACTGATAGAAAATCCAAGCCCTAATAGACTGATATCCTGACTGCCCATCACAATTAGCGGTTCGACCTATGAGAAAGTGACTGCATGTCCGTCAAATAGTTGCATTTTTATGTTTTAATTTTGCATTTATACGTTTTGACGGAGGTCGGTGGGGCTATGGTATCGGTCTATTTACACCAGGCGCGTGAACTAAAAGATCACCATATATGTAGCTTATTTTTATGCCGCTTTTGGGCACTTTTGATAAGAAATCCGCACGCAAATGTGGTAAACAGTGGCATTAAATGTCAATGTTATAAAGATTACAGCAACTAGAATATTTCCAGTTTTCAAGCCTCATAAAATGCTCTGGGTGCCTTTAACGTCCCTCCTGATGAACCGCAACACATTGAGAAGGTCGCAAAGAAGTTTTCACAACATCAACTAACTGCATACACTGTGAATCATAAATCAGACTGCTACAAACTAAACCACATCTAGGAGTAAAGTAGAGTTTACGGCCAGGTAGGGTGTTCTTCCAGTTTCAACCGTACAATGCAACTTATCTGTCTCTTTTTCATTCGACTGATGCAGTTGGGTTTGTGTGGATGATGCAAAGGTCTGTGGTAATGTACTTCACAGGGTGGTTCTCCACGAAATTGTCCGTCACATATCAATAAACAATCAACGTTTGTCCTACCTCCAAGGTGTCCCTGGGGTGGTTCTGCACCCCGACCAATCGAATCACGTGAATTCGTATCAGCCATTTCCAGACAAATCGCTTTCTAACTTGCGTTAACGACTACATCTGACCAAACAAACTCGCCAGTGAGATGGTGGAAGGTGTCATCTTCCAAAAGACGTTTTCAGATTGACAATTTTGGCACTTTTGAAGTAATTGAATCCGCCCGCGAATTAACGTTTAGAGAAAAGTAGTAGAAACTAGAAGTTAAATCGCGGGCGGAGTTTTTTTAGTCAAGTTTTAAGCCTCATAAAATGCTCTGGATGCCTTTAAGCCAGAGATTCTGTTTGACGTCAGGCACCGTCAAAGAAATTTTGCTTATGATCATTCTTGAAAAGCTGTAACGGTGGTTAAGATGTACAGAAGTGATATTTCTCACCTGAATTCTAGCACCTTAGGTAACTGGTTAAAACTTTAATTGTTTTAACAACATATTGTTGATTGCCTCTTTACACATAGCATAGTTGACGGGACGTTTACGTACAGCTGATGGTAGGGGTTGGAGCGTCCAAGAAAGTGTCTCAAGAGTACAAAGACAGGACAGCACAACTTTGTAAAGAACTGCAAATTTTAACTTATAAAGCATCTTAACCGAAATATAATCTTTTATTGTTCGCTAGGTATCTCTGACACCATCATCACCCATCCATCCAAAACAGTGCATCTACTAAGTAAAATAAATAAAATGAATAAATGAAAGTACAATATACACTTTATTTTCAAAAGTAAACATTCCTATTAAGTTACCGAAAGTACTTATAGTTACCATTCTAGATAGAGATTCATTTATTGATATCGTGTGCATGGCATGGTCCATCTCAGATAAAATCATTGCATTTTTTTTGTAAAACTCAACTATCCTAATCTTAATTAATCTATAATCGTCCGTGATTCATTTGGAGATAAAATATTTTACATGTAGCCACCAAGCTGTGTTTAAGACGACGCAGAAATATACATAAATATCACCATAACAAATCTCATTGTGCGTTAACTGTATTTTCATCTGAGAGGGAATAATAGAATATATGAACTTTTAGACACTGCATCATGCATCCGTTGACCCCCGCGGGGGACAGGGCGAGTCCATATGCATGCACCACTAAGGATCACACCTAGTCCAGTCTATCCACCATGATACAAAGTAAATACAAATATCACCATAATAATGAATAAATACAAATTGCACCATAAAAAAATCTCATCCTAGTTTACCTGAGATAATAGACAATATCATGAGGTATGAACTATATATGTTTTAAAAATTGGAAATCCCATCTGTTTCTTCTACTCAAAGCCTTCTTGCAACACTTGGTCCAGAACTGTCTGAATCTGAGTCTGAATCGCTCAAACTACTTTTCAATCCAGTACGACTGCCCTTTATCGACCCATACGCCTGGCTGTTCGCTGTCTTATTGATCTCATCGTTCTTTGCTTTACTATCGTCGTCCTTGTCGTCCAGTCCTACCAACTGGCGCCGCACCATATTGGCGTAGGTTCCGTCCCGCTGCATCAGCTCCTTGTGCCGTCCCTGCTCCACCACGCGCCCCTTGTCGATGACGATGATGCGGTTAGCCTTCTCCACGGTGCTCAGGCGGTGGGCGACGACGATGACCGTGTGTCCGTGGAGGTTGTTGATCGCTTGCTGAACCTGGTAGAACACATTTGACAACAAGGGCTTCATCCTAATGTTTCAACACCCCTATATTACATCATTAACGTAAACGAAAGTAAACAGAAGTAGAGCACTTATTGCTTTGA
Source organism: Branchiostoma lanceolatum (assembly GCA_035149815.1). Lineage (NCBI taxonomy): Eukaryota > Metazoa > Chordata > Leptocardii > Amphioxiformes > Branchiostomatidae > Branchiostoma > Branchiostoma lanceolatum. Next base: position 31,116,810 of record CM068866.1, read on the forward strand.
AGTATTAAAGAGATTAAAGAGCTTTGATTGATGATATGGTCAAGATTAATCTTGAGACCTTATTCATGTGAAGACTTTTCGGAGTTGCTGATAACTCACCAAATGTTCGCTCTCGGCGTCTAAAGCGCTGGTCGCCTCGTCCAGTAGCAGCAACGCTGGTCTCCTGATCAGCGCCCGGGCGATCGCCACCCTCTGCTTCTGCCCCCCAGACAGCTGCATCCCCTTCTCCCCAGCCTCCGTCTCGTACCCCTCAGGCAGCTCCGTGATGAACTGATGGGCGTTGGCCTGCCTAGCAACGTGCTGCACCTCCTCCAAGCTGCAGTTGTCCAGGGCATAGGAGATGTTGTCCTTGATGGAGCGGGCAAACAGAACCGGCTCTTGTCCAACCAAAGCTACCTAAAACATTAAATGTAGACGGAGAGCTTTTTAATGCCGGATGAGGTTCGGCTCAAAAGTTAAGTATTGTTGAACTTGCACTGTAGCCCGTCGTACTAAAAAGAGACTGAATCAGGCAAGTATAGAAATAGAAATTACCCTTCGGTGTAGAAACTTGCGATCATACGCCTTGATGGGGTTACCATCTAGCAGCACCTGGCCTGAAATGGTCTCATAAAAGTGTTCCAGCAGGTTGAAACAGGTGCTCTTCCCACTGCCACTTGGGCCGACCAGGGCAACAACTTCGCCTGGAGACACATGGAAGGAGACATCCTAGGATAGAAAATGGCAAATTTGATTGTCGAAGCCTTGAAAGCGATTTTTATCGAGATTACCATTATCTTAGTGGAAACGCCACCCGCTATTGTTTAATGGCAAACTATGCGAGAAAAAAATGTACTCTTTTTTGGAAATGGTAGGCTATTGTCAAGTTCATAATGTAATCTTATGCCACACGCCGAAAATATGGTTTTGAGAATGTTGTTTTTAATGTTCTTCCCCAACTATAACGCTGTCCTGATCAAGCACAATAGGTTTTTGTATAGTTGAACTAAAGACATATGAACAAAAATACCAAGAAATCATTTTTTTGCAGTTGTAAAAGCTACGAATGAAGTACACACGCAGTGCAAAGTAAAGGGTGTGGCACAGCATATCACCTTTAAAACTTGCACGCTCTTTCGGGACGGATAGGCAAAGGACACGTTTCTGAACTCGATGTGTCCATCTATTTCCGGAGGTGCCAGCACGTTGTCGTTTTTTATTCCCGGGTCGAGGTCTATGTATTCAAGTAGTTTTTTGGACGCTCCAATCGCCACCATCAGCTGTGCATATACTTCAACCACCATTTTCTGTTAGATGGGAAAAACAGTGTTTCATTTGTGAAGTACTTCAGCTAAAGCGATGTAAAAGTCCTGTAAATGATGAGTTACAAGTGATATGAGTTTGCCAAGTCAAAACCAAATTATCATTCTGGGGAGTATGTCTTCTAGATACAACGATCAACAGATCGATTCAAACTTACTTCCAATGAGGTCCTGAGGCGGTTGACGTAAAGGAAAAACGATACCAGGTGCCCTGCTGTCATCTTATGCGTCATCACAAGATGGCCGCCGTAGTACAAGGTCAACACGAACAGGGCAAGGCCGAACAGCTAGGATGCAGTTAAAATATTATGATCTTCATGTTGATCTTCTTTTACTGTCATCGAAAATACCAGGATCTCGTGTGGAGATTGCAATATTATAGAGCCCTGTATTCTGTTGCATGATACATAATACCTCACGAAAAGTACATGCTTCTAGTCAACTGAACGCGATCATAGCTGCATCGGAACATCAGATCTAGAGCACAACATGGTGGCAGCGGTGGGAAGCGGATGTATTTGGACATCAGAGAACAGCACTACTAAGTATCATACATGCAACACTCAATATGTATTACCATCGATCGAACTCAATGCGAAGCTCCTCGCAGCTGTCCTTGTATATCTATCTCTAAAAAAAGATGAATCACAACTGTGGTGTCTATTCTTCCAGTAGTGTGAATCATTTCTGTTATATACATATCATATAGTATTGTAATGTTTCAAACTTATGATGATGTTTCAAACTCACATGTTCAATCGTATTGAGACTTCCTTCCAGAAAGGCCTTCCTGGTGAACAGCTTGTAGGTATCCTCAAGTCGATCGCTGTGGGCAAGAAATTCGAAGTTATGGTTTGTTTGTATATCTGCCAATTTCGGGTACCTCATATGCCTAAGTATTGCACTTGAGCATTCTGCTTGCAAAAAGCACTCGGTGGAGCAAATATCATTTTTGTGTCCATTTGTCACAATGTGTGTGTTTGTGTGTATGTGTGTTTGTGTGAGTGTGTGTGTGTGTGCGTGTGAGTGTATGTGTGTGTGTGTGTGTGTGTGTTTGTATGTTTGTGTATGTGTGATTGTATGTGTGTGTGAGTGTATGTCTGTGTGTGTTTGTGTGTGTGTGTTTTTGTATGTATGTATACGTGTGTGTGTGTGTTTGTGTGTGTGTGTTTGTGTGAGTGTATGTATACGTGTGTGTTTGTGTCCGTGTCTGTCTGTGTGTTTGTTTGTTTATTTGTTTGTTTGGATGTATGTGAATGCTAGCACCAAATACGTTTCGCTCACCTGTATCTTTCGCACTCGCTGTCCTCGTTCGCAAAGCTGCGGACCGTCCTAATGTTGGCGCACGTCTCGTCAGCAACCTCATTGGCCCTGGCAAAGGACGTCTGGATTTCTACGGCGACTTTCTATTTGAGACGGTACATGAAAAACGTTTCAAATATTTTCCAAGATGCGTATATGAAAACAAACTCTGGTACATTTATACGAAAAACCCTAAGACATATTTTCCAAGTTGGAATTGGTCATCTGGATACTGAAATGACTGAATTTGAAAAAAAAATGCATTGATCGCTGAGACTAATTGACAGCAAGCGAGTGGAAAGATATGTCAGATATTCCAGGTCATAGGGTCAAAGGAAGTCGACGCTATTGATCCTCGGGGAGGCATTTTTGTCTGTCCATGTTTTCGCAGTTATATAGTATCCATACGCTAGTCACATTCGCCGGGAAAGGAAGTTATCAATGGACACATGCAATGTTAGTCAAAACCTTATTTGCATAATTGATGAACTAGAATTAGCATAGAAACTCTGAGTATTTCACGGAGGCGTGAGATCTTCGAACTCTTCTTTCACCTTTAAGTAGTCACCATAGACCTTCACGATGACGACAATGATGGGTAAGAGGATGGCTATGAGGATGGACAGACGCCAAGACAACTTGAACATGAAGATGACTGTGCCGACCACGCGGATCAGGCTGGCGCAGAACACCTTGAGACGGTCGATGAGAGTGTTGGTCGTCGCGGTTGTGTCAGAAATGAGACGAGAAGTGATTTCACCTGAAACGGAAAAAAAGGCAATATGAGTGATGCCAGACATCGCCCCTTCGGGTATGCGTAGCTCAAACACACACACACACACACACACACACACACACACACACACACACACACATACACGCACGCACGCATGCACGCACGCACAGACAGACAGAAACACTAGCCTCCGTCAGGACTGTCCTATGGCGTATCGATTGTAGAACTCGACAAAACAGTTCTATAATTGGCCAGGAGAGTCAGTCCGCGGAAAGGTTAACACCCCCCCCCCCCCCCCTCCGAAGGTAAGTGGTGGTCCTGGTCAGACTCCCCCGGAAAATTATTCTCCATAACGGTTGTAGCCAGCGTAGTTTGACTGATTAGACTACAGACAGACAGGCACGCCAAAGTATTGATAAGCACACACCGCAATGATTGATGGATTTTTTTCACACACCTTATCAGCTTGAAAACTCAACAACAGATGTCTATATATATTCCCAAACTGGAAAAGGCAAACTTTAAGTTTTACCAGTTTTGACGCTGTCAAAGAAGCTGATCTCCTGACGGGTGATGGAGCGGAACAGCAGGTTTCGGACCCGGATGTTGAACTTTATCTTGGTGATCTCGAACAACCCACTGCGCATGCCATAGCAGACAGCTCTACAGATTTCACAACAATAAAACATTGTTGAGAACACATTGAAGTAATCTTTTCTTTTCATTCCTCTCCGTAGGCAATTCCCTTAGCATACAATTCACTCTATTTGGCCAATTTCTACTAGTACTATTTTTCCAGCGATCCATAGGGCCTGTTAGAGGCTACGACACATGCACGATACATAGAATTCCCTCGGTTTGCGATCGTGCGATGATCGTACGACAAATGTGACTAGACTATTGGTGGATTTTCCTTACGTCAAGGCCGTCAAAAGGGACATAACAGTGATGGCGTGACGAAACTTTTCATGGGACGTCTGTATTTTAGCTATCCCGTCGATCACCTGACCAGTGTAGTAAGGGACAAAGATGTCACCTGGAAGGCAATAAAACAGTTAAGACAGAGGCAGATTGCAGGAATTAGTTCACATCTTAAAGTAGTGGTGGACAATTGGAGTATTTCTTCGAGTTTAAATAAAGGCACAAACAAACAAACAAACAAAGCCCAGTAGAATGTGTTTTATAAGTTAGGTCACTTTATTGTAATTGTAGTATTGTACGAAAGTGTTGGAATATTGTCTGAATCATGGTCATCAATTGCCTGAATGATAGAAGCTGTTTGGAATCTCTTAGCAAATTTACTTGCTGTGGCCATTCTTGAAATCGATTATACTCACAGACGGCTTCACCAATTAGGAAAGACGTCGCAGCCAGAAAGTACGGTATGACAGGCTTCGAGTAGGAGAACAGCTTCTTCACGGATGACAAGTTCGATTTGCTCTTCACTTCACTCTCCAGCAGTCGTTCTCTCTCCTCGTCCGTCCCCTCCTCCGAGTTTATACTTCTGTAAGACTGGGTACTGATTCTTGACAGTAAGGTCCAGTTTAGGTAGAACACTGCACATCCGACTATGCTGCCGACAAAGGTACCCCAGAACCAGGGCTTGTGAGGGAACTTAACTTCCTTCTCTGAATACAGCAGCAGCTTGACGAAGGTGTACGCACACATGGCAGCTGGTAAGACTCCGACCCACGAAGCTGACAGCTTGATCCTTGGAACAGCATCTCTGGTGTTGTACAGCATGGACAGGACAGCTCCAAACAGCACACATCCTCTCAGCAGTGCGAGTAGCCAAATGTCTAACAAAGATGTGAAGATGCTAAAAAAGCTGATGTCGTACGTGAACTTGTACAGATCCCCTCCATTCATGTAGAGGATGGTGTTGGCGGCGACGTCAGCCAGGGACAGCAGCACGACAGCAGCAGTCGCCCTCCGCTTTCCCGCCATTGTGACGGCTGTTGTGGATCACAAGAAGAGATATTCAATGGGACCATTCCGATTACAAGACACTGCACCTCTTTGGACAGTAATCATTTCACCGAACAGACGTGCACCTTATTGCGCCAAAGTGCAAAAGACAGTCGCAAAGTGGCTTAAACCTGTACGAACCTGTGCCAAACAGCGCCAGTTTGTCGCACGAAATTGCGATTTTTTTCAAATGTCAAATTTTGGAAATTGGCTTATTTTAAATGAATTCTGATCACTGTACATTTTTGTTTAAGTCAGTGTCAACAATGCAAATTCCAATAAGGATAATCTTTCAGCTGATCATGACTGGGGCCGCAACGGAACTGAGAAGGTGTCATAACATTCCGATCCCGGCCATTTTGTTTGAAGAGGGCACATAGTAGTATTTCACTGGTGCGCCGCAGGTCAAGGTGACTGCAAGGGAAAATTGACGAAGATTCGCAAAGTTGTCGCAACATTTTGGCGCAGTTCAATTAGATACTATAGTACCCGCTTTACTCTCCTAACGTGTAATCATGCTAAATGCTCTGAGATCTTACCTGGATTCGCCTTGTAATGTTTACCCTAACCATCAGATCTATAGACCGGTTCGACAAGTTGTCTTTAATTGACATAACTGATATTCATAGGTCAAAGGTTGCAATGTTGTTTGTCGCCTGCGGTATGGGGCTCCAAAAAACTCAAAGTCAACAGTTCGAAGTTGTCTGACAATGAATGAATGAAGACCTTTATTGCATATTTCTGCCACACTTGACTAAGCACAGGTCACAACAAAACAAAATAACAAGTACAGCTAACGGATACAAAAAGAATATGACTATCTATCTTTAGATAAATCCTACTTATCCTCGCTTTTCGGTTATAGCAGATATAAAAGAACAGACATATTTTTCAATGGAAGGTTTGCCTAGTCACATTAGGAATATGAATTTTGGTACAGTACGTAACTGTGTGAAGTAGGGTGATAGGTTTTCTACAAGCTTATACAGTTCATTTTCAGACAAAATGCGTACATTATGGCCTCCAGTGCCTTGGTGTTGAAACCTAAGGACCTGAAATTTGGTTTAGTTGTGCATTGGATATTTCCCCAATGGACCCCATTATTATTTTTTGTGTGCATACACTACATCAAAATGATTTATTTTGCGATTTTTTCATGGATTTTTTTTGGCTATTTTGTGTCTCCCGCGGCGCCGGCGGCGTTTCAAAGCGGCAACCAATAGGCGCGCTACACGTGGTACAAGCGATTGCGTGGTTGGTCAGCTCTCTTACAGCCGATGAGTAACATACACCAGAGGTCCTGTTTTTAATCTTATGAAATCCCAGCACACTTTTTATATCCTGGTATACAGCGGATCAAACCTTACATTGCCGTCTTGCGGACTGGGTGCTACGCGTTGACGGGGAAATACAAAACGAACAAGCAAAAGGGTTATACAAAACAGCCGCTTTACTCTCCCACCGTGTAATCATGCTAAATGCTCTGAGATCTTACCTGGACTCGTCGTGTTATGTTCACCCTAACGATTAGCTTTATAGACTGGTTCGACAAGTTGTCTGTAAGTGACACATGTTACTAGTCGGGACACGGCGGGTCGACGTGCTCACCAGGCAGCGCATGATGAAGTAAATACTACATACCTGCCGAGCAAAGAAGATATTGAAGAGTTGAAAATTGCAGTCATATTGTTAAGAAGGTGAGTGTTTTTTTGTGTGTTTTATTTTGTGGAAATTTGGCAATGGGCGGGCTGGTCGGTATCAGGACAACTCGGCCCCTGGGACAACTCGGCCCCTAGCCATTCAGGACAACTCTGCACCGAGCCCCAAAACTGGCATAGATCAGCAAACAAAACAGAAACTTTTTAAAATCCATGTGAGGAATAAAACATGTTTAGCTGCCAAACATTTCGTCTAAAAGAAATAGGAAATTGTGGAACCCTGCAGGTCACTTCGATCAAGGAGGTTATCTAGTCTATATAACCTCCTTGCTTTGACGGAACGCTTGAATATACCTCCTTGATATCAATAAGACTGGTCCAAGCGAAAGTCCGAGTTGACCAGATTTGCGATGGGCCGAGTTGACCAGATTTGCGATGGGCCGAGTCGGAAATGATATTGTGGTTAGTGTCATCATTGATCCTGAAGAAGGCCACAGTGGTCGTCGAAAAGTTGATCTTGTGTATACTTAGTGTTGGAAGAAAGTTTAGCATTCTATTATGTGGTTAGTGTTGTTGGCATAGAATATAAAAGTTCTGGGATCGAATCTCTGGCAGGCCCGATGATTACACATAATATACTTCCTCACTCGACTCAGTCTATGAAAAAAATAGTCCTTAACTTGAAGAACATCATCTTGGAGTGGACGTAATGCCAGAGGTCCTGTTTTTAATCTTATGACATCCCGGCACACATTTTAAATCCTGGTATGCAGCGGGCCTGGTCATCACGTCGACCCGCCGTGTCCCGACTAGTAACATACGTGTCAGTTAAAGACACCTTTAGAACCAGTCTATAAATCTAATGGTTAGGGTGATCAAGGAGGTTAAACACGAATCCAGTTGCCGCGATATTGGGCGCGGCTTAAGGTGCAGTTCAATCATATACACATGTACTAGTACCCGCTTTACTCTCCCACGGTGTAATCATGCTAAATGCTCTGAGATGTTACCTTGACTCTTCGTGTTATGTTCACCCTAACCACCATTAGAAGTTATAGACTGGTTCGACAAGTTGTCTTTAACTGACACGTAGCTATACTTTGGGTACCTCAGGTGCAGAAATACACAGCGGGAGTTTCGTCACCACACGCCATATTCGCACGCGCGTGTAAAACTTCCCGTACCGCGATGTTGGCACGCGCGTGTATTGCTTCCCGTAGCGCGATATTCGCACGCGCGTATAAAGTTTCACGTAGCGCGATGTTGGCACGTGTGTGTATAACTTCCCGTAGCGCGATGTTGGTACGCACGTGTATATCTTCTCGTAGCGCGATGTTGGCACGCTGGGCGCCCGCACAAAGAACCGTTGACACGCCCGCACAAGGAATGGGTGACATGTGCGTGTATTCCTTCCCCCTAGCGCGATGTTGGCACGCCGAGCGCATGCCTAAGTAATCCAAGATGGCTACTTGACACGCGCGGGTAGTCCTTCCACTAGCACGATACTGACACGTGGGTGCCTCCCACCAGTCTTAAAACGCTGTGTGTCTCGTGTTATTATCAATTCTTTTCGCCAAACACAAGATCTACGGACAGATTTTCAACGCCCTAACCCTATGTTGGCACGTGGGGCGCACATACAATGAATCCCGGTAACGTGTGGTTCAATTTACCAGACAAACTCATCCACCGTGCGAGCACAAGATCTACTCGGGGAATTTGTCAGTCGGCACCGCACACACCAGGTAATAACGTGGATTTCTTCAATTTACCGGACGAACGCACGTACCGTGCATACACGCGACCCACTGCAATATTTAGCTTAGAATATTTGTCAGGGTTAACATCCAGGATTACATTTCCTTCCATATGCCTTTTTTTTACTTTGGATTATCTAAAAGTGGTATATACTCTGTGGTTGTTTGTTATGAACCGTTTGTCATGCGCGTACAGATGATCTACTGAGCGAGCATTTACCGGTACCTGTATCGGTACTTCGCTCTGCTAAATTGGTAACAAAACTATGTCAGTAATTATAAGTACATTTCTATAACACAAGATATAGTAACAAAATAAAACTCATACCTGCACATCTTTAGCCACGCAGCTTTGCTGTATTCCTTGACCGCTGTGCGCTGGATGGCGTCTAATTTGAAAGTGACGCGACTCTGTTCTAGATGCTAATACATATGCGCGCATGCCCCATGCGTAACCAAGACAACCAGGATACAGAATTTGCATCACAATGCGTGTTCCATCCAGTTGTAAAGTGTGCTTTCTCTTTGAATGTTACTGTAGTACTTAGCTAGATGTTTTTTTTATTCAAAATAAATGATAAAATAAAATAGATTGATGTTTGACGTTCATAAACGTATCACCATGCGCCATTTCTATATATTGTTATCTTGCTTTCCTTCAATAACAAAAAGTTTTGTTGTACATGTTCTTTGGAAAGTAATTTTGTTATACACGCACTACTCAACTTTATTACACAAATTTCGAACGGAAAGTGTCCGAAAATTTAGTCGGAATTTAGCAGCTTTACACACGTCATCGCCAGGCGATCGTAGCAAAGAATACAAGTATCATTGCGTCGCTAACCATTACGGCAAGCTGACAGATCTTTCAATGTTCGGCTAGTCATACTTTTAAAACTCAGTAAGAGTGCAACTAAACGATCAAACACATTGGCCTTATAACCATTTTACCGTCTTTTTTATATCTTTTGGATGAAAGTGTCAGCAAATTCAGCGGGAATTAGGCAACTTCACACACACTGCCGATTGTAACAAGGACTATCCTAGCGTCACTAACCGTTACTTTCGTCGTTCGTGTAAACTAACACATTTAGTGGTAAAATGTTTTTTAAATTTATTTTTTCAAACTTCATTCAGATAAACAAAAGATACAATACAGAAACATGAAATAAACTAATACAGTTGTACATACGCTGACAAATGAATAACTTGTGGCCACAATCAATTGAAAACAAGGTATAACGATTCCCATGTCTTATTGTGTTTACCTATTTTGTTCCGAAATGTTGCAATATTTTCCACCAATCTGTATATATACTTGACAAAGGAAATAAATCTTTTGATGGATAGATTATGAGTCGCGGTTTTTATATATAAATATTTTTCCTAACAAGATAATGACATTTGAAATGACTGGTGTTTCGCTTGATAAGTTCCCCAACAATACATTCAATGGGTTGTTAATGTCTAAGTAATGTCCCGTTGTGAAATTGTACCATGTTTGCACCTTTTTCCAAAAAGAGAATACAATGTGACAGTTCCAAAATAAATATTTCGTTGTTTCTTCTTCCTCCCCGCACTGGGAACATTTCGAAGTAGTTTTGATGTTCCAAATATGCAAAATTCTATTTGTGGCAAGAAACTTATGTAAGAGTTTGAATTGGAATATCCTGCCTGCAGAGTCGATAGTAATTTTGTAAGGTAATTGAAATATCTGTCTCCAGGGGAGAGTAATGTGAAAATCGTCCTCCCAATACGAAAGTGGTAAAACTTGACATGATTGACTATCTCCCTTTGATAATGATAGATTAACTGTAGCAACGTTGTGTGTATGTGTGTGCGCGTGTGTGTGTATGGATCTGCTATAACATATGGTTTATCCTAACACTACATTCGAATCTTCCGGTTTCTACTAACAAGCTTTTAGTATAAACAATGATATATAAAGAATTTGACATAAATGCATTCCATTTCTATGTACTGGGTTTCCTCCCTTCGTAACAAAACAAACCATGATCTAGAATACACATCTCTGTCTGGCCATTTGCATCGACGCCAACGTCGCGTCCTCCAAGTGAACAAAGGCTAAGTACAAACGTTGTGTCATACATTCTATTCTAACGGATAATAAAGGCATTTCCTTTATCAATTCATTGTTACCCCATTGTTATGTACATCGCACAAACAGAATGCCTAAAATGTGGTCGTCGGTTTGTGAAAGCCGCTCAATTTTTATCTAGCTTCGTGATTATTTTGACTACGGTAATTTTTTCTTAGACACAGGATTTGATTTAATTTCATTGATTTCGTTTTGTATTCGACTCAGTGTTGCATACTATAAGTAATGTATACAACAAAGGTCTTCATTTATTTATTATTAGCACCTGGTAACTTACCTTTTGCAGTGTGTAAGCATGCCGATTTCAATTGTCAGAAGAAGAGTTTCCCACGCCGTTTTGCTGAGACCTCTCCTCTATGAAGTCCACGTCCTGACGAAGTTGTGTATGTTCTGCCCTGTGTTGCGTTTGTATCTAAACCGTTACCTTCTCCTAACTGAAGTTGTGGTCGGAATTATGGTTTTGCTAACACAATTTACGTCAGGGCTTACCTTTCAATGATATATGTTTGACATTTGATGAGGAAACAACATGGATTTAACCAAGGAAGTTAAAAGAAAGGTATACACCGAAACTGATAATTCTGTACGAATAAAAAAATATCTGCCAACAATGACGTCTACTAAAGCATGAATCAGACAGAAACAGCCGATAGTATCAATTTTCCCACTGTGACCAAGTAGATTAAAATAGACTTTTAAAGGCAACCTAAGCAATATTAGGGCGCTGAAAGTCATATATTCAAAATCAATTTTTTTCTGATTTCTATCCATAGTCAGTTTAGATAACACTATCCCATTGTATATCGACCATCATGGAGCAAAAATGTGATGTCTTTGTGCGGTGGGAACTCATTGAAAATCTGAGCACTTGGAGGCCAGCCATCATTTCAAATCTTCCGAACATGCACGATTCTGACCGATAAGTCCCGAACGCTTCCGAAGAAATAATCACGTGGTCATGGCTCAATGTGCTTGGGCATTGTGACGTCACGCGGCCGGAAGTTACCGAAGATTGTCGACAGAAAACGGTTACGGCTGGATCCTGGGCTGATTTTTTGGGGGACCCAATAAATAAAATACTTCTTTTGTGGCTTGCTTCTGTACTATTTTTAAACGCCCAAAGTATGAAATAATGATGCAGATGTGCTAATATAGGGAAGTAAATGTAAATTTCAACCTCACCAAACAGAATTGCTTTCCCCAGAATATTTCAAGTTTTACCCCCTGAAATCGCTTAGGGCACCTTTAACCGCCTTGGTTTGACATCATTACGTCAATTTTGTGTTACGAACTTACTCATCATTCCCTAGCGCAATATTTGACTTCTCAGTGGCTACTTTGGATCTATTCCCAAAGCACCCCTCTCACTGGACCCGCGGCACACAACGAATGTCACCGACAAAAAACGAATCCTTTTTAAAACTTTGTGTTTTTGTTGTCTTTTGGGTCAGACTTATACGTTTTGAATGATATTCCCATTATAAAGTCAAGAGTAACACAAATCCAGTTTAGGACACTGCGACGCCGCCAGCGTGCCGTGGGTCCAGTGAGAAGGGCGCTTTATCATACGGTTCAACAAGTACAAGATACAGAAACATGTAAGGTAAACGAGAACGGCAAAGGTGAGTCACTGATTAAGTTGCATCCCACGTCGACTACAGCAGTATCCACAATAGAACACAGTTAATTGGGAGCAATGCGCTTGCAACTAAACAACTGGATTTCTTGTGAATTTCAGTGTTGAGATTGGGTCCAATTTTAAATCTTTTTCAATGATTTTATCAACCCTTCATTGCGTATTTGTTTTAAGTTGTGTTGGAGCTGGTCGGTTGTATTTCTATTTTATACTTCTAATTATATTCCCCTTCCAGTGGGAAGGGGGATATACTGTTTTTGCTTGCCTGTTCTTCTTCTTCTTCTTCTTCTTCCGCCAAAAACCAAGTAGATGTGAGGTGGTAGCTCTACTAATGGTATTACAGAAAGTTATATGTGCCTTATGTTACATGGTACGGATGTTATATTTGAGATGTAGGTACCTATAGGAAAGGTGAATACACCTGACAATAAATTTTGTTAATGAGGAGCTAATTTGCCTAATCTATGCATAAACTTGTCTTTCCCTTACCGTAAAAGCTGCGGACGTCATCTTTGAGATGTAAGTACCTTTAGGAAAGGCGAACACACCTGGACATAAATTGTGCTAATGAGGACCTCATTTGCATAATTTATGCAGAAACTTGTATTTCCCTTACCGTAAAAGCTGCAGATGTCATATTTGAGATGTAGGTACCTTTAGGGAAGGTGATCACACCTGGCCATGAATTATGCTAATTAGGAACTCATTTGCATAATCTATGCATAAATTTGTATTTCCCTTAACGTAAAAGCTGCGGATGTCATCTTTAAGAGGTAGATACCTTTGGGAAAGGTGAATGCACCTGGCCATAAGTTATGCTAATGAGGACCTCATTTGCATAATTATGCAGAAACTTGTATTTCCCTTACTGTTAAAGCTGCAGATGTCTTATTTGAGATGTAGGTACCTTTAGGGAAGGTGAATGCACCGGACCATGAATTATGCTAATGAGGACCTCATTTGCATCATTTATGCATAAACTTGTATTTCCCTTACCGTAAAAGCTGCGGATGTCATCTTTAAGATGTAGGTACCATTCGGAAAGGTGAATGCACCTGGCCATATATTATGCTAATGAGGACCTCATTTGCATAAATTATGCAGAAACTTGTATTTCCCTTACCGTAAAAGCTGCAGATGTCATATTTGAGATGTAGGTACTTTTAGGAAAGGTGAACACACCTGGCCATGAATTATGCTAATGAGGGTCTCGTTTCCATAATTTATGCAGAAACTTCATAAGACCCTTACATTCAATGCTAAGGATGTCATATTTGAGGTGTAGGTAATGGGAGGGGAATATCCTGCATTTTCCCGAATATGTTGCCATTCTAGTTTATAATATAATACCTAACAGTTAGGCTAACACTTGAAAATGTGAACCCTAATACCACTGACCCAGTTAATCGTCACGGTTTCAATTCTTAGAAATGCAGCAAATAGAGTTCAAATTAACAAACTAATGTCTAATTAGCAAATTACTTGTACTCTTAAAAATTGGGGATAGTACATAGATGGTGTAATTGTTGCAGCCAAACTCTGGGGGAAATACTGTTTTTTTCTTCATTTGCCACCAAACATCGCGTCCCAGAGCAAACAATGGCAGTATCAACAAGTGACATCAGGACTTACATTTCAAGATCTTTCAATAATAGATCTATACGTTTGACGTTTTAGGAAATAGCAGGAATTAAACTTTAGAAGAAATGTATGCAACGAAACAAATAAGTTTATACCGAGGAAAAGCTTGCAACAACGACGTCTGCTAAGGCATGGATCAGACTGTCAGATAGAAATGGTCGATAGCTTCTATTTTCCCACTTGCGTGCAAAGATCGTCTTTAAATAGCGGAAGGAATAGTGCAGTCTGTTCACCGTAACACCCTGGGCATAAAATTGTAGCCGCCGGGCAGGGCCGGGGGAGGGGGAGGGGGTGGGGGGAATGCTGCGTGTAAAGATCGTCTTAGGCAGAAGGAATACACGCACTGCCAGTCTGTTCACAGTAACAAAACTAACATAGTCCGTAACACCCCGGGTATAAAATTGTAGCCGCCGGGCAGGGGAGGGGGGAGTGCTGCGTGTAAAGATCGTCTTTAGCGGAAGGAATATACGCAGTCTGTTTACCACCGTAACATAGTCCGTAAAACCCTGGGCAGAAAATTGTAGCCGCCGGGGGGGGGGGGGTGCTGCGTGTAAAGATCGTTTTTAACTTTTTAGCGGAAGGAATAGTGCAGTCTGTTTACCACCGTAACAAAATTACATAGTCCGTAAAACCCCCAGCAGAAAATTGTAGCCGCCCGGGGCGGATCCGGGGGGAGTGCTGCGTGTAAAGATCGTCTTTAGCGGAAGGAATACACGCAGTCTGTAGTGTTTACCGTTACATAGTCCGTAAAACCCCGGGCAGAAAATAGTAGCCGCCGGGCGGGGGGAGTTTTTCGCGCAAAGATCTTCAATGGCGGAAGGAATACACGCAGTCTGTAGTGTTTACCGTAACATAGTCCGTAAAACCCCGGGCAGAAAATAGTACCCGCCGGGCGGGGGGAGTTTTGCGTGTAAAGATCGTCAGATCGTCTTAACGGAAGGAATACACGCAGTCTGTTTACCGTAACATTGAGTCTGAACCCCGGGCAGAAAATAGTAGCCGCCGGGCGGGGGGAGTTTTGCGTGAAAAGATCGTCAATAGCGGAAGGAATACACGCAGTCTGTTTGCCACCTCAATTCGCTCAAGAAATACGTGTCAACTCTTGTGGTGAAGAGGAAATACACGCGCGTGCCAAATTAGCGCGACGTGACGAAATACACGTACGTGCAAAGTGAGCGTGTCGTGAAGAAACTCCCGCTGTGTATTTCTTCACATTTGGGTCAGTTTATATACCTGTCTACACGGGGCGCCGAAAATCGTATATGCTAGCCAGAGAAGCTCCAGTCAGCCAGATAAGCTCCAGTCAGCCCCGTAGAATCATAGGCTGCGCCATGTCGCAACTGAACAAGGTTTAATATTAACACGCAATTGTTATAATTACGTTATCTCCCCGCAATCAAACTGCGCTTAGAAAGAAGGTGCGAATTGTGCCGGCCTGCGAAGCCCGGCGCCCGTCATGGGTCAGCTGCGCCGTCTCACAGTTACCCGGCAGGATGGAAGCAAGCAGGCGCTGGTGGACGGAAAGAGTCCGCCGTACTTTTCCATTATTCTCCAAGCAGAGGTTTTGGTCGGCTGGCTGGGGTAGTAGTGGCCGGGGTTTTTTAACATCGCCTCCCGTAACCACTACCACTACTACCCCAGCCAGCCGACCAAAACCTGCTGCTTGGAGAATACTTTTCCATGCTATCTGGGAGTTTGAAATTAGAGAGACTAGATGCCATTCTAGCATGTCTGGAGAGTAAACTAAGAAGTATTTGTTGGGATTGCGACGGGCCAGGGGAAATCCCTGAGCTACCAATGCATTCCGCTGTGTCTGCTTGAAACAAAGCTTGTTTTGGTCGTCTCACCGTTACGAGCGCTCATCAGCGACCAAGTAAGGACGCTATGTAGAGACTTCTCGATCATCGGACGACGCCATGGCTTCTGTCGTAACTCAAAACATGACAAACGACAAGACTCCGATTTTACTGAACCGAATGTAGACGCGAGAATCTGACTCTCAAAAAGATGATAAAGATGGCGGTGTTTTTGGCGTGGGCCAGGTTTTGAACCGCATCCAAGCGTGAAATAATGGCCAAAAACAGATTCCAAGTTGTGGTTGAAAGAATTACACACCAAGCATTCACATAGATAAAACGACATTTTAATCTATTACGGTATAACATTGAACTAGATACTAATGGTGCAAATTTGTCTAACGGAAAAGTCTGTATGTCGATACGTTTGCTTTGATGCGGTGTGTTCCCGCACAATTGTATCTGAGGGGAAACATTCCAGCTGTGAACTGGCCGGCTACGTTCGACCCAGATTCAGGTTGTAAACGATACTCCCTGCCAATTTTCACGTTGGAGTTTAGCAGGCACGAGGCGGAGCAGAGACAACTTTCTCAAAAGGTTGCGCCTCCAGTCCTCGTGCGTGTTAATAACCTTGTTCAGTTGCGACGTGACGCAGATCCTATGGGGCTGACTGTGGAGCTTATCTGGCTGACTGGAGCTTCTCTGGCTAGCATATACGATTTTTGGCGCCCCGTGTAGATCTGCTTGGGGATTATGTTACAAGTCGGGACACGGCGGGTTGACGTGATCACCAAGCCTGCCAGCGCATGCTGAAGTAAATGCTACATACCTGCCGAGCAAAGAAGACATTGAAGGGTTGAAAATTGCAGTCATGTTGATTGTTCAGAAGGTGAGTGTTTTTTGTGTGTTTTATTTTGTGTAAATTTGGCAATGGACCGACTTTACCACGGCGATGGGCCGAGTTGGCAACGGCCGATAGTCTGAGTTGACCAGATTTGCGATGGGCCGAGTTGACCAGATTTGCGATGGGCTGAGTTGGAAATGGGCCGAGTTGATACTGTGGTTTAATAGTGTCATCATTGATACTGAAGAATGCCACAGTGGCCGTCGAAAAGTTGATCTTGTGTATACTTAGCATTTTATTATGTGGTTAGTGTTGTTCTCAGTCTGTGAAAAATAGTCCTTAGCTTGAAGAACGTCATCTCGGAGTGGACGTAAAGCCAGAGGTCCTGTTTTTAATCTTATGGCATCCCGGCACACCTTTTATATCCTAGTATGCAGCGGATCAAACCTTACAGTGCCGTCTTACGGACTGGGCGCTACGCGTTGACGGGTTAAACAAAACAAACAAACGAACAAACAAAAGGGTTATACTAAACAAACAAACAAACAAACACACAAATAAACAGAATGTAGCCTCTTCAGCTCCAGAAACCAATTACAGAGCTGAAATAGTACAGACTACTATAGCCCATAGTTAGCCCAACCGGTTAGACGGGGTCAAAGGTTGCTATCTAATTACAGCGGGGAAACGACCTGACCCCCTTTTAGACTCTACTTAGAGTCTACTTTTTAGACTCGGAAGCTATAATAGGTTTGGATTCCGCGATCCGGGCTAACCTTTTTTCGCCCATCGTCTGTCTCGTCACCCTTGAACAATGGGTAGGTAGGTTTTCTTCGATTTTCGCGGTTGCTGCACTGAAATTGCAACCTGCGATTGACTCTCTGTATGTTTTAGAATGCAAGTGTTACTATTTATTTGTGTCGTAAACAGTGTTGTTATTTTCAGTCCATAATGGTGGGGACAGAGAACACCGCAATCAGGGTTGCTGCTGTCGTGCTGCTGTCCCTGGTCGACCTCGCCGCCAACACCATCCTCTACATGAATGGTGCGGATCTCCACAAGTTCACGCACGACATCAGTTCCTTCAGCATCTTCACGTCTTTGTTGGACATCTGGATACTCGCACCGCTGAGAGGATGTGTGATGTTCGGAGCTGTCCTGTCCGTGCTGTGTAATACAAGACTCAAGCCGTGGGCTTCTCCGTGGATCTTAGTCTTACCATCGGCTATGTGTGTGTACACCTTCGTCAAGCTGCTGATGTATTCAAATAAGGAAGTCAAGTTTCCTCTCACGCCCTGGTTCTGGGGCAGCTTTGTCGGCAGTATAGTTGGATGTGCTGTGTTCTACATTAACTGGACCTTACTGTCTCATACAAGTGTAAAGATGGGGAACGGAATTGAGGAGGAGGCCGAAGAACTACTGGAGAGAGAAGGGGACAGCGAATCAAATTTTTCCACTGTTACAAAGCTGATAAGCTATGGAAAACCTGTCATTCCGTACTTTCTTGCAGCGATGTCCTTCTTGATCGGAGGTGCCATCAGTAAGTACCATACATTACCATAATAACCCTAAAAACGACTCAAATCCAACACGTACAGCAAATTTCATGTTGCATAACTAATGAACGGCTTACGTGACACTACTAGGTGCATAAATGTGAAAATTATGTGAATTTTCGGCAAAATTCGAAGAAAATGTGATAAAATGTGATTTAATGTTAAAAATTTTGAGGTCCAACAGCATTACATTTTTTCACATAAGTTGACAGATAATTACATAAAATAACATTCAGGTCACATTTCTGAAGAGCGACACTAAAATGTCAAAAAATGTTATTATTTTCCGTCACATTATTTCACATTCACCCTGAAAGATCTAGAAAAATCACATTTTCAAATGTAAAAATATGTTATCTAAATGTGAAGTTGGCTGTTCACCCATTATGTGAAGTTATGTGACTACCAGTGCATTTTTCCGCCGCCTATATTTATGTGATTTAATGTGAAACGTGCTCTCGGTGAAAATGTGAAATAATGTTATATCAAATCACATTTTATAAAATGTGACTTCATGTGGAAGTTATGTGAAATGCGGTCTGCTGCAAAATGTTAAAAGGTGTGAAAACAGCTAGCAAGCCGAGAAATGTGAAATTTATGTGATGTTGAATAAAAGCGAAATGTGAAAAAATGTGATACGGGAATCACATTAATTTCACATTTTCTAAATGTGAAATTAATGTGAATTGCGTTACACAAGATTTTGAGACATTTGAATTAACAGAATATGTAAAAGATAAGTGTTGTGATTTCCCGACGTGTTTTCCCGACGTTTATATATGACGTCTATACTGTATTTAACTACAC
Source organism: Branchiostoma lanceolatum (assembly GCA_035149815.1). NCBI lineage: Eukaryota > Metazoa > Chordata > Leptocardii > Amphioxiformes > Branchiostomatidae > Branchiostoma > Branchiostoma lanceolatum. The sequence continues at coordinate 31,135,931 of CM068866.1, forward strand.
ATTTTCGATACCACAAAGCCCCCCCCCCCACGTTTACACATGTAGTCTTTCTTAAAAGTATTGTAATTCACCATCATTAAACGATGACATTTGTAAGCGAGCTAGAAGGTAGCTTTTTTTTCTCCACGTCACTTTTCTTCGTCGATTAAGCTAAACATTCATGAGATATGCTCGCAAAATATGCGCTGCAAACGATATAACCAACGCCTTGCGCTGTGACTTGACTATCATTTAGTATTCAGACAACAATTGACAGAAGGTGTGAAAACTCTTCCTTTCCTCACGCGTGCCACTGTTTAGTTGTTGTTTAACTACTTAACAAGTGAAAGCAACTAATGGCAAGCCCCATTCACACTATGACATCAACGCCCATGTCCCACCATAGATTTTAAGAGAGTCAAGAAGTTCCTGATCTATTTGAAACTCCTCGTCCAAGTTTGTAAAGACAGTTTGTGTAAAAGATTCAATGTAAGTATTGTGGCCGACATCAAGTAGATGACTAAGATGTTTCAAACTCTCACAGTTGTTTGGAGAACCTAATTGATGAATAACCAAGTCAATATTTGCATCTCATATTTTATTAAAATACGTTCGGTTTCTGAAGCCAACATGATTACGATCTACAAATGCAAGCATCGCATAAGTGTATGTTCCCAATTTGCAAGTTCACAATAGATACTCTTTGTTGGACGCTCAAATTCAAAGCTCCTGCCATCAAAATAGAGAAATTGTTTATTTGTTTGAAAGGCTAACGCCTGTTTTGTAAATCCTTGCCGCGCTCCTTGTACATATGCAGCTCTATTGTAACGGACTCTTTGATATTCAAATAAAACTCCTTTTTTGCGAAGGTGTGAAATGGTAGAATTTCACACATGTTGGACATTTCACAGATAAAACTCCCATGTGCCAAAGCAGGGATAAAGTGAGACTGTCTCAATAAAGACACATACAGAAATTACATTGCGTTTTTTTGTTACAATACGGTCTATGCACGTATCTATATAGTCGTTTAAAATCCCCACATCGCCCTTCCCTGGTATTTGGACTGTCTTAATCACTACAGATTTCCCCTGAATTAGCTACAAATTTGTAACCGCTACTTTTAATGGTACTAAAACCTTCATCGAAAAACTACGAAAAGGACAGCTATAAATTTCACACACGTCTTGACAAACATCTATTACGTAGTCTTTTATTGGAAAACCATTGGTTCCGTGTTGTTTTCTTCGCCAGAGAACCTTCGATACCCCTGAAATACATGTTGTAATATGACAAGATATATAGCATCCTAGTAATTGATTTTGAGTAACGGGTGTTTTATTGAGCATTCGAGAAGAAAACTTCTAAATAAGAAAGTTACACAGCCCGGTTAAAAGAATATTAATGCCCTCGCGGACACGCTACCCCGGTATTGTAAATCGTCTGATATTAAAAAGTTGACGGTTCCGTGTTGTTTCTGGTGTAAGGGACACTGTAGAAAATTAAAAAGACTTGTTGTAACGTCACAAGATACTTAGAATTCTAGTATGAGATCATAGGCTACGGACCACTTGTACAGCGTTTGGAAAATGGCATACGGGCAGAAATATATGCAGCGCGGATTTCGTGCACGTCAAATAAAACGCTCGTTGGGCAGTCTTGGATTAGAAAATTAATAGTTGCGTGTTGTTTTCTAGACCTACAAATCTTCGACTCCCTCAAAAATGCATGTTGTTATACGACGAGATATACAGCATCATTGTAATTTATTATGAGTAACGGGCGTTTAGTTGAAGATTTGAAAAATGTAAGGTTTCTAAATGTAAAGTTACACAGCGCGGTTTAAAGGGTTTGAATGCGCTCACGGTCACTCTATTGTAAATCGTCTCGTATTGAAAAGTTGATGGCTCCGTGTTGTTTTCTGGTCTTAGAAACACTGTAGGAAGTTGAAAAGACTTGTTGTAACGTCACAAGATACATAGAATTCTGGTATAAGTCCATAGGCTACGGGCCACTTGTACAGACTTTGGAAAATTGCATCCGGGCAGAAATATATGCAGAATTGATTCCGTTCACGTCAAATAAAACGTGTGTTGGGCAGTCTTGGTTTAGGAAATTAGTAGTTCCGTGTTGTTTTCTAGACCTACGTACCTTCAACTTCCTCAAAAATGTATGTTGTAATACGACAAGATATACAACATCCCTGTAATTCAATTTGAGTAACGGGAGTTTTGCGGAAGATTTAAAAATAAGATTTCTAAATAGAAAGTTACACAGCGAGCGCGGTTTAAAGAGTTTGAATAGGGGTCCCCCGAAAGTGCGAAATGGAACGAAATGGAACGAAATGGAACGAAATGGAACGAAATGGAGCGAAATGGAACGAAATGGAACGAAATGGAACGAAATGGGACGAAATGGGACGAACTAAAACATATGTAACATTATGAAATGAAATACCAATAGATAGCGAAATATAAGGAACGTTGTAACATTCACAGTAGACGGGAACAGGAAGCAAATACATAATATAACGTGTTTTATTTCTTGAATCTGTTTGAAAATAATAAATACAACGATTTTGCCGCGTTTGTGTGGCTAAATTCTTCCCTGAAAATGGGTGAAAAGTTATCCACCGCTCTTCCTTTGTGTTTACCAACGATCTGCAAATGAACTGCACCTCATGGACACACTAAAGTATTGTAAGTGTTTAAAGAGTTTGAATGCGCTCGCGGACATTCTATTGAAAATCGTCTGATATTAAAAAGTTGATGGTTCCGTGTTGTTTCTGGTGTTAAGAACACTATAGGAAATTAAAAAGACTTGTTGTAACATCACAAGATACATAGAATTCTAGTATGAGATCATAGGCTACGGCTCACTTTTACAGCATTTGGAACATTGCATCCGGGCAGAAATATATACAGCGCGGATTTCGTGCACGTCAAATAAAACGTGTGTTGGGCAGTCTTGGATAAGAAAATTAATAGTTCCGTGTTGTTTTCTAGACCTACGAACCTTAGACTTCCTCAAATATGCATGTTTTATACGACAAGATATACAGCATTGTAATAATTCACTATGAGTAACGGGAGTTTTGCGGAGGATTTAAAAAAAAATAAGAATACAGCGCGGTTTAAAGAGTTTGAATGCGCTCATGGAAACACTATTGAAAATCGTCTTGTATTGAAAAGTTGATGGTTCCGTGTTGTTTTCTGGTGCAAGGAGCTTTTTAGGAAGTTGAAAAGACTTGTTGTAACGTCACAAGATACATAGAATTCTAGTATAAGATCAAAGGCTACAGGCCACTAGTACAGCGTTTGGAAAATTGCTTCCGGGATGAAATGTACACCGCGAGGATTTCGTACAGGTCAAATAAAACGTGTGTTGGGTAGTCTTGGATAAGAAAATTAGTAGTTCCGTGTTGTTTTCTAGACCGTCGAACATTTGGCACACCTAAAATGCATGTTGAGATACGTCAAGATATACAGCATCCTAGTAGTTTAATTTGAGTAACGGGCCTTTTGCGGAAAATTTGAAAAAAAGAAGATTTCTAAAATCCGAAAGTTACACAGCGCGGTCTAAAGAGTTTAAATGCGCACACGGTCACTCTGTTGTAAATCGTCTCGTATTGAAAAGTTGATGGCTCCGTGTTGTTTTCTGGTGATAGGAAGACTGTAGGAAGTTGAAAAGACTTGTTGTAACGTCACAAGATACCTAGAATTCCAGTATGTAATCATAGGCTACGTATACGGGCCACTTGTACAGCATTTGGAAAATTGCATCCGGGCAAAAATATACACAGTGCGGATTTCGTACAAGTCAAAATAATGTGTGTTGGGCAGTCTTGGTTTAGGAAATAAGTAGTTCCGTGTTGTTTTCTAAACCTACGAACCTTCGATTCCCTCAAAATCCATGTTGTTATACGACAAGATATACAGCATCCTTGTAATTCATTATGAGTAACGGGCGTTTTGCGGAAGCTTTAAAAAATGTAAGGTTTCTAAATAGAAAGTTACACAGCTCGGTTAAAATAGTTTGAATGCGCTCAAGGACACTTTATTGTAAATCGTCTTGTATTGAAAAGTTAATGTTTCTGTGTTGTTTTCTGTTGTAAGGAGCACTTTAGGAAGTTGAAAAGACTTGTTGTAACGTCAAAAGATACATACAATTCTAGTATAAGATCATAGGCTACGGGCCACCTGTAGAGCATTTGGAAAATTGCATCCGGGCAGAAATATACACAGCGCGGATATCATACACTTCAAATAAAACGTCTGTTGGGTAGTCTTTGATAAGAAAGTTAGTAGTTCCGTGTTGTTTTCCAGACCGTCGAACCTTTGACACCCCTAAAATGCATGTTGTAATACGTCAAGATATACATCATCCAAGTAATTCAATTTGAGTGGCGGATGCTTTGTGGAGGATTCGAGAGAAAAACCTCTAAATAGAAAGTTACACAGCGCGGTTTACAGAGTTTGAATGCGCAACGGACACGTACACTATTGTAAATCGTCTCGTATCGAAAAGTTGATGGTTCCGTGTTGTTTCTGTTGTTTAGAACACCGTACGAAGTTAAAAAGACTTGTTGTAACGTCACAAGATACCTAGAATTCTAGTATAAGATCAAAGGCTACGGGCCACTTGTAGAGCATTCGGAAAATTGCATCCATATACAGCGCGGATTTCGTACACGTCATGAAAAACGTCTGTTTGGCAGTCTTGGATTAGAAAGTTAATAGTTCCGTGTTGTTTTTTGAACCTTAGAACCTTTTACACCCCTAAAATCTATTTTGTAATATGACAAGATATATAGCATTCTAGTTATTTATTATGAGTAACAGGCGTTTTGCGGAAGATTTGGAAAAACACATTTTGAAAAATAGAAAGTCACACAGCAGGCACGGTTTAAAGTGTTTGAATGTGCTCGCGAGCACACTACTGTAAATCGTCTCATATTGATAAGTTTATGGTTCCGTATTGTTTTCTGGTGATAGGAGCGCTGTAGGAAGAGAGAAAGATATGTTGTAAAGTCACAAGATATCTAGGATTCTAGTATGAGGTCATAGGCTGCTGATGACTTGTAGAGCGTTAGACCATTTTCATTGTTCCATATTCGGGAAGATATATACACAGCGAGGATTTCGTTCACTTCATGAAAAAACATCTGTTTGGCAGTCTTGGATTAAAAAAACTTAATAGTTCCATGTTGTTTTCTAAACCTGAGAATCTTCGCCATCCCTGAATATATATGTTATAATATGACAAGATATACAGCATCCTAGTTATACATTTTGAGTAATGGGTGTTTTGTGGACGGTTGGAAAAATACTTCAAAATATAAAATTACAAATACACGCCCTGATAGACCTTTACTAAATCGTCTCGTATTGAAAAGTTGGTGGTTCCGTGTTTCTTTTATAAAGCTAAGGACACTGTAAGAGGTGTTTAAGATCAGAACATATGTTAGATTCCAGTATGATACCTTGGGCTCATTACATTTCAGATCCCAAGTCAAGGGATCATTAACCCTATCTAGACGGGGGGGGGGGGCTAAAAGTGCCCGCGCCAACTTTGACATCGTATAACTGCCAAACGACGCATGGTAGGACAACCAAACTTGGTGTCTTTTCCTAAAATTTAGTTGGCAACAATATTATGATAAAAGTATAAGTTTATCATTTTTCGTGTTGCCATGGCAATGGGTTTCTGAAGAGGCACTTTATGCAAATTTCACTACTTTCGATTTAAACATAGTTGTTTCCAATGTTTTCTTGCTCAACCACACTAGTTTCCTACATGTATAACATTATATGTATTTTAATGTAACTCTCATGATTCAATATTAATAAATTATGCTAATTTGATGACATCATCGCTCAAAATCCAAGATGGCGGACAAAATCATTATTTTCGGTATAAACAGGCTTTTTCGCCTTTAAATTCGTCACAACCTGGACTTTTCTTAACCAGAAACATTCAGATTAATGTTTTTTGTCTATTTTGACTGTTATTTGGGGTCATAAATGGGAAAAAAGTATTTTTAAAAATTTCAAAATGGCCGATCCAAGATGGCGGATCCCAGGGGGTCGCTTACAACACATGACGTCATCGTTCGACGTTATTTTGACGTCAACTTCGTAACCACTGACGTCAAATGTCTTGGCATACCTTTAAATCAATAATGCGCACTATTTTGTCTAATGCGCTTAGATATTATGGGAATTCCGTATTTAGCCAATAAAATGACATCAATGACGTCATAATTACGTCATATTATGTCATAACGTCACCAAAATTACAGGAATTATAAAACTTCACGTGACCATCACTCCCTGCAAATTTGGTGATGATAGGGCATACCGTTCAGAAGTTATGATGGGGGGGTCGAAAGAGCCCCCCCCCCCCCGTCCAGGAAGTCTAAAAAAAGCCCGGTCTAGATAGGGTTAATCTCGTATCCGGTCTACCATGTTTTGGCCGGGATCTCTTCGGAACAGAAGGGTTTACCACCCCCGGGTAATATTTGGCACCCGATAGTAGTTTTTCGTGGTAGGTGTTAATTTGTTCCCCGTTCATCGTTGAAACCGATTACATTTTTACCATGTGATACATCCACCTGTTGCCAAAGATAACCTGTACCGTAACGGCAGAAAGCTCAGTCTTCCCGAAAGAAAGCTTGGCCGAAAATAGCCCGGCCTATAGCTAATGACGACACGCCAGACTGGATGCCAGGTTAGGAATTTCGAAGTCATACAGCAGTGGAAATGTTTACCGCATCCACCCGTGAGCTCACTTAACACATAATTGATAATGATATCATAATGTAAATATTACCAGAGATTACTTCTGATAGCATTTACAAGATCGAACGTAGGTAGATGCTGGAAATGAAAAGTTTAAAGGGTGCTGCATTAGTTCTTGATGCTCGCGAATGAATGATTAATTGATTGATTGCAATAGTATCTTTTTCTTATTGATAAATATATAGATGATTACTACATCAACACAGTATTTACTGTTGAGAACTTGCGGAAAATAAAAGCTGTTACCTGTTGGGCATTTTTTCACATAAAATCATATAATCATCTAGGGGACTGGCAAATGTGAAATTATGTGAAACATTATCACATAGAATCACATTCTCATGATTATGTGAAAAACTGTGATTTGAATTTCACATAATTTCACATTTGACTCCTTGCAGTTTTCGGAAGAAAACCGCTTCACATTTCTTCACATTTTCTTACATTTCACATTCACATTTTTTTTGGTCACGTTTTAGGGTTGTGCGATTTCACATAATGGTTTCACATTTTTCAAAGGGTCACATTGTTTCACATATAATAACATTTCGCGATTCACATTTTGAATAAAATCGCATTTTGTGTTTCACATATTTTTGATCGGATTCACATTATGTCACATTTTCTTCGAAATCTATAATATTCAACATTTATGCACCTAGTAGTGGTGAGGGCTACCAAATTTGGCGACTTTTCATAAAATGTCCTTAACAAAAATTCCAAATTAATAAAGCAAAGTCGTTTTTCGTGTTGCCATGGCAACGGGTTTTTTAAAGAAATATTTTATAAAATCTTCTAATTTCAGTTCAAAAAATGACGTTTCGAGGCTTTGTTGGTACGCCAAATGTGTTTTCTTACGTTGTTATCATCTTATTTAATCCAATGTAACTTTTATGATTTAATATTGATATTCTAAGCTGATTTGATGACGTCATCGGTCAAAATCCAAGATGGCGGATAGAATCACATAAAATTATGTCATTATGACGTCATATTACGTAATTATGACATAAAATTTGTTATGGTAATATGAATTTACATGTGCATCATCCTCTGAAAATTTGGTGGTCATATGATAAGTAGTTCAGGAGTTACAGAGGGCAGGTCTCAAAAACTACACATTATTTTTGCTGGGGTCAAAAATGACCCCAGCGGACTCAACACAGACCCTCCTATATAATGCCAACAGTATTGTGCCGAACTTCCTGGAAAATTTGGAGAGGTTAGAAAAGATGTCTACTGACAAAGTCACGGAAGGAATTTTTTTCAGATCAAACATGTTCAAATAGCACGTCAAATCCACGCCTGGGGTCAAAAATGACCCCGTTTGGGTATTTGAGGGTTAACTGGGGTATTTCTGCAAACATTACCGCTGGTCTGTGGTTCAATGCATTTGCAGGTCAGACGAAGCTAAATGCTATTATTTATTGTGAAAGCTACATAAAGGTTAAAACACATTTCGCACAGAGGAAAAGAAACGCCTTGTTCATAGATTTGGCCGATACAATAAATACATGCGTGAGAGGGCATTATAGCTGAAAGAAATCTTCGAAGAACTTTATTATCATATCACTTTTAGCTTGTTTAGCTTGGTTGTAGTACTACACACACCTGCCACTGACAGCCCTTATGGACTTTGTGCAGTACCAAAGATTATTTAGAAAAGTTTAGCTTGTTTGTAGTATTACATGCTTTTTTTTAAATTTGTAGCATTACATTTTGCAGTTCAGCTTGTTTAGCTTGTTTGTAGTATTACATATTACAGTTTAGCTTGTTTGTAGTGTTACATGTTACAGTTAAGCTTGTTTGTAGTATTACATGTTATGGTTTAGTTTGTTTGTAGTATTATATGTACCCGCCATTGACAGTCCTCCTTCCTTCCTATCCACCTTTTTCCAGGTGACAGCTTCATCCCTTACTATGCAGGCATGGTGATTGACGGGATAAACAACATACACACGTCACAGGACCAGTTTATCTATGCCATCATCTTCATGGCTATTTGTACGGCCTCCCGGTAAGAGCAAGACCAATTAACTACACTCCAATCAGAGCGAACGGTTGTGACCTTTTTATCATACTATGCCCCGTGTTTGCTCGCCTTCCCCATCAACGAGAGCGGATTAAAAAACGGGGCATAGGGGCATATGATAAAAAGGTCACGATCTTCCCCCACCGACCTCTGCTTGTAAAGTACTATTTACGTCAGCGAGAGCACTTCTTTATTCAATAGATACAGCTGCATAGTTAATGAGGAAACTTCGTACGTCCATTGTCTTCTATGATAGGAACTTTAAACACGTACAACGTGTTACCTAGAAAAAGACACTATTACTCGACTCATTTGCATAATTCACGATTAAGTTTTATCATGCCAGAGAATGTTGAAACTTTAGCACTTATGATTTTGATCGGCAGGCAATATTGGATGGAGAAAGGGTAATTAAGAGATGAATTATGCAAACGAAGGTTTTATTCGTATTATTACTGAGAAAATCCCATACCAAATTGTGAATGATCGTTGACATGTCGATCCATGAGTGCGCTTCTTGTTGTGGAATCTCTAGTGCGGCCTGCTATGCCATGCGCACTGGGTTGTTCGAGATCACCAAGATAAAGTTCAACGTCCGGGTGCGAAACCTGCTGCTCCGCTCAATCACCCGTCAGGAGATCGGCTTCTTCGACAGCGTCAAAACTGGTAAATCTTTTGTTGTCGTTGTTGCCTTGTTTTTTGGAATATAACTCTGTCCATGACAATGTTTTGTTATTGAAGCCAACACATGTATTTGGAGTGGACTAAGCGCTGTAACTCAAAATAGTTGATACATGTTTTATTCGTTCCTCCTTTTTTTTATGCCTAGGTGAAATCATTTCTCGTCTGAGTGCTGACACGACCATTACGACCGTAATGTTTGTCAACAATGTCAAAGTGCTGATCGCTAGTTTTGTCCGCGTTGTCGCCGTGTTAGCCTTCATGCTGTGGTTGTCGTGGCGTCTGACAATCCTCACTCTCATTATGCTGCCCATCATCGCTGTAGTGAGCAAGGTGTTTGGAGGATATCTAAAGGTAAGTACGTTTTTTTGCGGGTTCACGTTCGTACATACATACATATATGTATACATATATGTATACATATATGTATATATGTATGTATGTATAGTACAGTACTAAACTTTCATCAAAAACAAAATGTACGCAAGGATTAAATTTTTAACGACCACTGTCGCCTTTATCAAGATAAATAATCACCAATCACTTCCTCCGAACGTGAACCCGACAAAAAACGTCAGTTGTCGTTAAAAATTGAAAATTTGATCCTTGCGCACCTTTTGTGTTGGAAGAAAGTTTAGTATTCAACTATGATTACTACCAACACAGATGAGCTTTCATGATAATTGATTAACATTGTACTGATTTTCGAACAGAGAATTGTCTTGTCTTAAAAATTAATTTTTCAAAACTGCCAAAAACCTTAACCGAAAGTACAGCATCAACTAAACTGCAAGCCATGGCTTAAGAAATAAGAATTCAAAGAAAAATGTATAGATGCAATGATAATTCTAAAGCAATGACCAAAGTGCACTTGTAAAGAATTTTAGAACCTTTTTCATGTACCGTCTCACATAGAAAGTGGCCATGGAAATCCGGACGTCCTTTGCCAGGGCCAATGAGGTTGCTGACGAGACGTGCGGCAACATTAGGACGGTCCGCAGCTTTGCGAACGAGGACAGGGAGTGCGAAAGATACAGGTGAGTAACAAGAGCATTTTGTCAATCCGCGATGAAATAGACCGCTGATAATGTTGTGAATGCATCTCCTCCCTCTTCCCCCCTCTCTCTCTCTTTCTGTGTTAGTGTGTGCATAAAGATATGGATACAAAAAAGAATACAGCTATATACACAATCATACTTGTGTTAGATGGATATGAAGGGACTATTTACGAACAATGGCGTTTTCCATGTAACTTGTGAACAAGTTTTCATAACAAGGCCTTACCCCAACTCACAGCGAGCTTCTGGAAGACACTTACAAGCTTCACGTTCGGAAGGCATTGCTGTTGGGGAGCTTCGTCCTGGTCGAACGCGTAAGTCTCTAAGACTAATGAGTGCTGGTTGCGCCCAGGATGTTCGTGCACGTTTTCGTCGTCGTATCTATGACAATAAGATTGAATGCATGATCACATAATGATTATTTCTTAATGGAGAAAAATCAAAGAAGGCTATTATATAATTGGCCAAAAATAATTACTCAAGCAACTGGATAAAATTTTGAAACAGTCAGACGTTTCAGACAGCATCCACTGTCTTTATGTACTGCCCCCCACCCCCCACCCCCGGACGAACAACATTTAGTTACTGTACTAAAATCAACAGTAGCTAATTGAACTATTGGCACATAACTTTGTCTTGAATTAATCCTCTCTTAAAGACTACTTCAAGACATCCTAAATTGTCTTAACCTCATTTACATACCTATTCAGAGTTTTGGTACAAAACCTGGTGTTCTCAGTCCTATCGTTAGTCACTGACGAAAGACAGTGGATGCTGTCTGAAACGTCCGACTGTTTCAAAATTTTATCCAGTTGCTTGAGTTATTATTTTTGGCGTATCTTACTACCTGGATGTCTAATTGATTACTAGTCACTTGTTGTTGCTTCGACAGTGATAGACCTTGGACAATGTGAATCTTTGCACCTTGCACTGTTCTTATGAGTTTCGCAGGGCTGCGCATAAACATTGCTAGAATTTTTGACATTGATATGAGAGTAGACACGAAGGTACGTATGTATGTTTATATCGATTACTATGATCGGCTTATGTCGTAGACGTTGCAATTAACTTCCTGCTTATACTATAGTATAGTCCATGTATTTGGCATGTCAAAAGAATCATAGAATATGCAGATCACCAAAGAAATGCATTTCACGGGATCCTAGTCTTTGTTCGGAAACCAACCAAACAAACAAACAATCAAACAAACAAACAAACAAGCAAATAATAACCAAAAAAGCAAAGAGCAACATGCTAGTTACACATTTCCTTGTGCTCTAGTCGTTCGACCTTGGCCTGCTCGTGTTGACCTTGTACTACGGCGGCCATCTTGTGCTGACGAATACGATAACAGCAGGGGAACTGGTGACGTTTTTCCTGTACATCACCCGCCTTAGGGTATCACTGGGGGTAAGCTTTGAGCCATTTGATAATTGATTAGTGGCCGGTTACATAAAATACAAACAATCGAATTGAAGAATACATGTAGCAACTAGCACAAGCGATATAACGGTTGTAACAGAACATCCTTGGTAGCCGTGGCTCTTGCCGAAAACGGCACATTTCATCTGAACCTGTACAAAATGCATATCTAAAAACGTTTGGTTCATCAGTGGAATTCACTATATTGAATTGGTATATTTGTGCAAAACTAATTGTCTACATAGTAAAAAAAATAAGCTAAGTAATCACCAACAAGTTTTCAACCAGCTCGCTGGTATATGGCCCTTTTCAAGTTGATTTCATGATGACCCGAAGCATATTTCACGCGACCTGAGCGGAAGTGTGATGAACCTTCATACTCTCTGTGTACTGTCATCAGAAGATCTCTTTTATTCTAAATATTTACTTCAAGATCTCTTTTATTTCATTTTAGTGTTCTCTCTAAATGGATGAAAATAGCAAATCTAAGTACATAATGACATGTGACAACCCCTGCATGGTATACATTGGAAAACATATCAAAGAATGTCTAGACGTTAGAAACTGCTCCAATGATTGTAAAATCCCATTGTCATCCCATACTACTACACCATATTGTATTAGATACATTGATTAGCTTGACACTGCACGAAATGGCCACGTATCCTGACGGATCCGACGTATCCGGAATCGGGCCTCATGGCGTTTCCGAGCGAATCCGGAAAAATCCCAGTTCACTGCTCGGATACTGAGGTGCCCGCAGATCCGACCGATTCCGACGCCGTATTCCTCTGGATCCGTGATACGCCTCGGATACCCGAAAATATTTGTGCGGATCCCTCGTTTTTTTTAATATTTGGAATGTTCGGATTGTTTGTATGTCGGTAGTTGTTTCGGATCCTGAAGAATAAATACACACGGCACGGCATGATCTCATTTCCTGACGAATCCAGCAGATCCGGAATTACGCATCATAGCAGATACGGAACGTTTCCGATTGAATCCGATGCACCTCAGATCCGACAATTCCGGCGCCGTATACGGAACGTTTCCGAGCAAATTCAGACAAATACCAGGTACAGCTCAGATCCGGCAATTCCGACGCCGTATACGTCTGGATCCGTGATGCGCCTCGGATACCTGAGGATATTTGCACGGATCCTTCGTTTTCAGATATTTGTCAATATGGCAGAGATAATCGGATTGTTTGTTTGTCGGTAGTTGCTTCGGATCCTAACCAACAAATACACACTGCACGGCATGATCTCAGATCCTGAAAAATCCGATGCACCCTTGATCCAACAATTCCGACAAATCCTGACGTATCCGGAATACGGATTCGTGTCCAATCTCCCACAAGACACTGCGTGTCATGACGTCAGGCGCGAGAAACGGTTTTGTCGGTGAACAGCACGGAGACAAGAACGGCGTTTCATCACTCTCTGTGCTTAACATGGCATCGTCAGAGTCTACCATGGTCGACCAGTGATTTTAGTGACTTGAGAGTCGAAGGGGATTCGGTGTAAACTCAAACGCGCGGCATTGCGAAGTAGTCTTCTTCGTGCATGCAATATTCGTCGCCCCCCTCCCCCTTGTAAAGTTGGTAGGGAGTCGATTCATCATTTAGAGGGACTGCCCTTTGGTAAGTACAAATTGGAAAATTCCTGTTTCTAACTAGTTTGAACGTCAGTTATCCTCCTCTTGTGGCTTGACATATCATCGCATTTGCATGACAATAAGAATTGTCCAGTCGACCTGCACTTCTACACCGTTAGGATCTAGGAAATTTATAGCTTTCAAATTGTTCGTTCTTGCCAATGGTCAACAGACATTTGTGTCTGGTTAACGTTTCAGATACAACATAGCAAGCGGTTGAGGGAAAGATAATTAAAGATATCCTGTAACGGAAGAGAATGTCATAAGTATTTGTCCCACAAAGGTCCCACAGTTTGTGGATAGTGAGCTGGAACTTATGTGGAGGTAGTAGTGTGTCTCAGTGATTATTGCATTCAGTTATAGCTGTACATGTTTGATCAATATCATATTCAAGTTATGAATGTAAGTTTTACGTATTCAATTAAACGATGCCAGATTCATTTTTTACAAATGTGATTATGTGATATGTTTAATATTTGTCATTGTTTCCCTTTATAAATATATCCTATACAGCATCGGCAGATACTTCCTTCACTAATGCAGCACATGTTGTGAGGACCTTAGCTTGGCTTGGAACAAAGCAATCAGCTGTCAGATGCTCAGAGTACCTCAGGCTCCTTTGGTAAGGCTTAAGTCCATCATCGGTACACTTCAATGTTAGCTGAGACAGGCATGATGGATACCCATTGTCCCTTGTTTTTTGTTAGCTGCTGTGATGAAACGAAGCCCATCACAGCAAGGAGGTTATATAGTCTATATAACCTCCTTGATCACAGTTATGTCAAAATCATGTGACATGTTACTTAAATACTAAGTATGTGAATTGATATTTATTCATCATTTGGTTTTAACATATAGGAACTGGTTCATCACAAGATGAACTCCAAGCTGAGTCCAACATGTTGATACAGAAGAAATCAGCCTTGCCTGTACCTTACCAAGAGTGCATGGAAGAAGTGAACTCAGATGAAGTCAGAGAATGGGGAGAGGACGATTATACACATGCAGTTCCACGGCATATACTACTTACGTGTAAAATGTGGCGTGTCATCACGGGAGTTTTTCAGACAGTATAATGTTACTTTGAAGTTTCTATTTTCAACCTCTGTATTTGAAATTAATTGTATCTGATATCTTTTAGACGAAGAGCTGGCCACAAAGGCTTTCATTACTTGAGTAGAATATGTAGAACATGTAGAAATATTTGGTCCAGGTGCACTATACAGCAGTAAATATTACCACCATGATGTGATGGTTGTTAATTGTAATACATTTTATACCAAATGTGCTTACACAACCCCAATTTACCGACATTAACCTGCATATGCAGAGGTGCTTTGAGTATGTGGATGTCCCTCGGCCTGTCTTAAACGAAATGGATTATTTAGCCACATAGAGCTTCCGTATTGTATTTGATAGTTTTTGAACTTAGAAATGCATATATGTTGAAATATGAAATTATGTTACATTCAGGCTTTCCCAAAACTTCCTGTCATTGAATAATAATGTTTTGGGTATCGTTAAATTAAGAATGCACGCGTATTTATGAATAATCAACCATTCTATCAAACTTTGTGTGTTTGATTTGTACATATTCGTGGCAAATACAAACATATTCAGAGTCACAATATGTCAAAGATTGTAGAAAGTCTGTATGTTGGATCAGTCTGTATCCGTGGCAAATACATACTGTACGTATCTGTCAGGATCTTGGGCAATTTCGTGCAATGTACGGCCCCATATCCGTCGAAAATTCCTATTTTTGTATTCCTCCGGATCTGAGGTTCCGGATCACAGTCCGCTTGTATCCGTCAGTATCCGCCATTTTCTTTTAAAAAATACAGAAAAATTCCTGTACGTATCCGTCAGGATCTCTGGCATTTCCGTACAGTGTACGGCTCCGTATCCGTCGAAAAAAACTCATTTTCGGATTCCTCCGGAAATATTCCCGATCCCGGTGCGGAAGTTTTCGGATCCGTTAGGTTGGATTCGTCAGTCTCCGTCAGTATCCGCCAAAAATACCGAAAAATCCCTGTACGCATCCGTCAGGATCTGTGGCAAATCCGTACAGTGTACGGTTCCGTATTCGTCGAAAATACCTTACTTTCGGATTCTTCCGGAAATATTCCATATTCCAGTGCGCATTTAGTCGGATCCGTTAGATTGGATCCGCCTGTATCCGTCAATATCCGCCAAAAATACAGAAAAATTCCTGTTCGTATCCGTCAGGATCAGTGGCATTTCCGTGCAGTGTACGGCTCCGTATTCGTCGAAAATACCTTACTTTCGGATTCTTCCGGAAATATTCCATATACCGGTGCGGAAATAGTCGGATACCTTACACGAATCCGCCTGTATCCGTCAGTATCCGTCAGTATCCGACAAAAATACAGAAAAATACCGGTACGTATACGCCGGGAAACGAGGCCATTTCGTGCAGTGTGATAGAATGTTATCTATGTGCCAGCCTAGTGGATGCCGTACTGTGTACCTTGTGCAATTGTTGTGCAATTAAGTTATCATTTATAGTATTAGAGAGAGGATAAGAGGATTCCTACTGTTCGAGGTGATGTGCTGTATAATCAAGGTATGCCTAAACACCTCAAACAAAGTCAACCGAAGTCAACCGAACTCAACCGAGTGTAAAATGCGGTGTATATGGGGCAGGGACATTTTTTGACGCTCTGGATACATTATATATGCACTTATGTTTTATACAAAACCAGCAGCAAACTTGAAGTATTTATAAGTTTCTCCGCTCGTTTCCAAGATAGAAGGAATTTGTGGCCGCCATATTGGATCTTCAATGAATACACACAACTTGCTTGTATTCGAGGCTTAAAAGCACTTTGTGTATAGTTATCATGAGTGGATCACGATGAAAATGTAATAAGTACCCGTACCCACCATTTTATCGTCCGTGAAAAAAGGTATAAAGAACTTCCCCATGCAGACCCCAACAGTGAAAATCCAATATGGCGGCCACAAATTCCTTCTATCTTGAAAACGAGCAGAGAAACTTATAAAAACTGGTAAATACTTAGAGTTTGCCGCTTGTTTTGTATTCATAAGTGCATATATAACGTATCCACAGCGTCAAAAAATGTCCCTGCCCCATGTACATTGCATTTTAGACTCGGTTGTGTTCGGTTGAGTTCGGTTGAGGTGTTTATGCATAGCGTTATCAGGCTGCGTCCCTGTCCAACAAATCGTTCTCTCTTTACTCCTCTGACAGAAACTGACGGTCCAAGTATATGCAAAGCTGATGGAAGCCTTGGGAGCATCCATAAAAGTCATCGAATTCATCGACCGAGTACCGAAAGTAAGAAATGGCGGCCGGTTGGCACCTTCGAAACTTCGAGGAAGCATAGAGTTCAAGAACGTGTGGATGTCCTACCCAACCCGGCGGCGCGCACATGTTCTAAAGGTGATACTTTTTTAAAATTTTGTTTGATTGCAATGACTTAATAATATGCTATGAAGCAAAGTAGGACTGCAATTTCCATCACAAAAATGCAGTGCAGAAGAACTTTAAAGCTATTGCTATATTTGGCTTGTTAGTGTGAATTCCAGCCATGTTTAATAAGGCAGTCATCGTTGCGGAGTGGCTCTAGCTACTACGGCGGTTTGGTTCAGGCAATGGCTTGAACGCAAGACATGTAAAATTAATACAACATACCTTAAAGGATTTTGAGTTGTTAAGAACTTATGTACTTCAACACAGGATTCGACTTTGATGTCCATGAAAAGCTTCGCTAATGACATTTATTTTCTCTACTGGAATACGAGATGTTTCAAATCTAATATTGTTTTTTCTGCACCAGGATGTTTCTTTCAAGGTGTCTCCAGGCGAATTTGTTGCCCTGGTTGGCCCAAGTGGCAGTGGGAAGAGCAGCTGTGTCGCCCTGCTGGAACACTTCTATGAGACCATGTCAGGCCAGGTGCTGATAGATGGTCACCCCATCAAGGCGTATGATCACAAGTTTCTGCACCGTGTGGTAAGTTCTCTTTCTATACTTGTCTGATTCGGTCTCTATTTAGTACGAGGGGCTATTGTCCAAGTTCAACAATACTTTTGAGCCGAAGCTCACTTATCCGGCATTAAAAAGCTGTCATCGTTGATGTTTTAGGTGTCTTTGGTTGGACAAGAGCCGGTTCTGTTTGCCCGCTCCATCAAGGACAACATCTCCTATGGCCTGGACAACTGCAGCTTGGAGGAGGTGCAGCGCGTTGCTAGGCAGGCCAACGCCCATCAGTTCATCACGGAGCTGCCTGAGGGGTACGAGACAGGGACTGGGGAGAAGGGAATGCAGCTGTCTGGGGGACAGAAGCAGAGGGTGGCGATCGCCCGGGCGCTGATCAGGAGACCAGCGGTGCTGTTACTGGACGAGGCGACCAGCGCTTTAGATGCCGAGAGCGAACAAATGGTGCGCCTGAGGAGTTAAGATAATGTAAACGTACAGATATGTGCAATAAACTCAAAAGATAGGAGGGCTTCTATTTCTGACGCAAATGGCAATATGTAGACAGGAGGTTGACCGATAACTCATTTAGGGCCACTTCACCCCAGTACCTAACCATCACCTAACCATACAAACTCTGATTCACGTGAACATACGTAAAGATGAACGGTATTTGTGGCTACCATGTCCTTTCCCCTGCAGGTCCAACAGACTTCCCAAAAGTAAGGAACCAATTCTGAACAACAAAAAAAAACGCATTAAGAATGACTACAGTGTATAACAGTATCTATATTGTTTTCTTCAATACAAACCTGAAATGTGCATTTTTCATGAGTTCCTCATGTTGGGGACAGCCCTATGATTCTAGAGTATAAGACTACATTCTCATACAACTACGTTAGGGTTAGCATTAGATGATGTTGTAAAATATATCGGGGTGTTGGAACTTTAGGGTGTAACCTTTCATGTGTTCAACCAGGTTCAGCAAGCGATCAACAACCTCGATGGACACACGGTCATCGTCGTCGCCCACCGCCTGAGCACCGTGGAGAAGGCCGACCGCATCATCGTCATCGACAAAGGGTGCGTGGTGGAGCAGGGACGGCACAAGGAGCTGATGCAGCGGGAAGGAACCTACGCCGACATGGTGCGGCGTCAGCTGCTAGGGCTGGACACGTCTGACGATACAGAGACCGACGATGACTAAAGAGAGTGGGTCCTCAACTGCAGATAGTTCGTACAGTGATGATGACGACACGGATCCCCATCATTTACGACGGTGTAAACATTTCTAGTTTCAATTCAAGAATCTGTTGCGACGTGTAACTATGGACTGACTATGATTACCGAATATTGAAATAATGTTATATCGTCGAATTATACCTTTATATGCTGAATATGATTATGGAATACTGATCGTAACGTTATCTTTGTAAAAAAAAAAAAATTGGCTATATTTTCCGATAATATGTTAAAAGGACCCCTGACCTCCTAGATCCTTCTTTGAACTCTTGGAAAAACAGCCTCGGCCGAATGAGTGTATATTATATACTTTCAAGATTACATAAAGGTTGAAAAAAATACTGACAAAAATAGCATTGTCCATGACAAGTGTTCAAGTTGTCATCAAGATCTTTTTTCTTCTTTGTTTCTGATGGCGTAGGTTTTGCAACTGTCTTTATCCATGTTGAAAAACGAATATGAAATAATAGCATACTATACAGTTACTCGTGCACTGTCTCTATATCTAAATATGATGCCTGGAAAATGCTGTACGTTTCATGAGTTATTTTCAAGAACTACATCCGACGCCTAAAGTATAAACTCACAGGAAATCGGAGTGATGGTGGCCAAGCATTGTTCATTGTTCAATGTTTGTCTTTTACCAAAGATGCAAATATTTTGCAATTTCAAATAAATTCATTGACTATGGTGAATCTTCAAATTGACTCTAGTTTGACAAACTTTCTCATCTCATCATGAACACTAGCCTGATCCCAGTCTCCAGGGGTCGGCTTAGGGGCGTTTAACCGGGCCCAGTCTGCTTATGATTGAGCCGTTTCTTTCAGCCTTTCACTTACTTTGTTCGCAGCCTTTCCTACTTTAGCTGCCATAGACAATATCGCCGCCGCCCGAGGGGGCGAAGTAATTTAATCCAAGGCCGTAAACCCACACCCCGAGTGGGCTTAGCTGTCTGGGCGGGCGGGCATCACTCCCAGCGCCGTATAGAGATATTGGAGAGCCCCCGATGGTATGGTTTCCAGGCTACATGAAAACCTTTTTTTCTTCATTTTTCTGCCATGCAGTGTTCAGGGTCAATTTAAAAGCAGCCACCCAATTATTCTGTGACAATACCCTATTTTTTATCAATCACCTTTCTGGTTTTTTTTCACCGACAGCAAAATATTGTCACTCAGTCCCTTCACGGACGTGGAGTGTATCACTAAAAGTCTACAATTCCTCGATCGTGGCAGTTAACAACAATATCTATTTTTTTTTAAACTCGAAGTTTAGAATACTTGCTGTTGTATGCGTTACAGACAAAGACGTTGCTTTGTAGCCCATACCACCTCTTAATAAGGCAGTCCGAGTAAAGTGGATGTTCCTGTTCTGACTTTATAATTAGTGCTCTATATAGAGAGCGTAACCTTTGACCCTGCCTAAGTTCGAAGATGTCTGACAATGAATGAATGAAGACCTTTATTGCACATTTCTGCCACACTTTGCTGAGCACAGGTCACAACAAAACAAAATGACAAGTACAGTTAACAGATACAAAAAGAATATGACTTTTTGAATCCGTTAACTGTACTTGTTATTATCTTCGCCGAGTACTCTAGTACTCGGGAAGATTATGTTTTTGGTTGAGCCAGCTGTTTTGTGGGTCTGTTTGTATGTCAAGAGCATAGCTCAAGACACCTTTAATGAATCTTTATGATTTTTGGTAGGTCTGTAGTGGTTTTGCAAAGGAAGGTCAAGTTCAAAAATGATTTACCTTGCGTTTTTCATCAGTACTGCAGCGGACTTTTAATTTTTGTGTGTTTGTATGTTGGCAAAAAAAGTGACGGAAACGTTGATGGATCCTCATGATTTTTTGTAGGTGTGTAGATGTTGTGGAAACGGAGGTCAAGTTCGAAAATGGTTCCCGTGAAATATCTGACTTCCTTCAGTACTGCAGCGGGCTTTGCGTGGATGTGAATTTGTATGCGGACAACATAACTCCAGAAGCTGTTTACGGTTTTGTATGATATTTAGTGGATAGGTAGGGTTTACAGAAAGGAAGGTCAAGTTCGATAATTGGCCTTCTAGCGGGTACCTAAGGTACTGCAGCGGAGTTTCAAAATTTTGGAGCATATTTTCTGAAAGTGCTATGGTCATGACTTATGTGTGGCAGATAGCTCATGCCACAGGAATTAAGTTGTATACGTTTGGGCCCCCTAGCGTCTTGTTTGGAACTACAGTGGGTGTTTTTGTGAACTTTAGACATGAATAACTTGAGAAGGGGTCGACTGATCTTCGTGAAGTTTGGTATCTAGAGAGCTCGATGGTGCATTGCACAATCAATGACTAATTATGCAAGTCAGGAGCTAATCTGCATAATTAGTAAGGATAGTTTGTAAATCCACTACTTTTTTTATAATAATAATAACTTTATTGCACAACAATTATACAAGGTACAAAGTATGGCATTCACTGGTACATAGATAACATTCTATTAGGCTAATCCGTCTATCTTATACAATATGGTGTACTAGTCTATCTTATACAATATGGTGTAGTAGTATGGGATGACAATGGGATTTTACAATTATTGGAGGAGTTTCTAACGTCTAGACATTCTTTTATATATTTCCCAATGTATACCATGCATGGATTGTCACATGTCATAATGTACTCAAATTTGCTGTTCAAGTCCATTGAGATAAATCCTGGTAAGTCCGACGATAGCATTGAGTATAGTGAATTACGTATATCAAAATATTTGGGACATACAATCAAAAAGTGATATTCGTCATATTATTTATATAACTTTTTTATATCATTTTATAGATAAACAGATGGGGCAGTCTGCACTTCAAGCAGATGTGTGGGTCCGGTTGGTTTTTATCGTGTTCAGTTTAGGCATTTTTGTCCAACACACGGTTGGAGACATATTATAACGAAAAAGGAACAAAATAGAAAGCCTGACAGAAAACACCTAAAACATGTCAAAAACCAGCCGGATTCACTCCTCTGCTCAGAGAGTACACTGCACCAAAACTGGACCACTGCTAGGTATTACCTAGCACCGTATGGAAAAGTCACATGTACTATGTCTTGTAAAATGTGTGTGATATGGAATTAAGATGTATTCTATTCGTATATATTGTTGACTGTACCATTTAATTATAACTTTCAATTTTTTTGATGACCAGTTATAACATATATCAGCACACTATACAGTGTGTCACATATACTAGTCCTGTACCACCAAATGATTTTTATCCCTATCTAGACTGGACTCCTCCCCCCCCCCGATTATAACTTTCAAACGGTATTGTGTATGATCAAATTTGCAAGGGGTGATAAGCATGTAAATATTAATTGCTCTCCACAATAAGCCTTGATTATTTGGCGAAGATAATGTGTTCGTGGAACTCTAGTTTTATTTTGTTGTGACCTGTACTTAGCCAAGTTTGGCAGAAATGTGCAATAAAGGTCTTCATTCATTCATTGTCAGACAACTTCGAACTGTTGACTATGAGGTTTTTGGAGCCTCATACCGCAGGCAAAAAACCACATTGCAACCTTTGACCTATGAATATCAGTTATGTCAATTAAAGAAACTTGTCGAACAAGTCTTTAGATACATCCTACTTCTCCTCGCTTTTCGGTTATAGCAGATATAAAAGAACAGACATGCATGTTTTGTTAATGGGAGGTTTGTCTAGTCACATTAGAAATATGAATTTTTGTACAGTACTTAAATGTGTGAAGTATGGTGATAGGTTTTCCACAAGCTCATTTCTTTCTTGGTTATATAAGCTGCATTCTACCACAAAATGACATTCGTCTTCTATTCTATTCAAAGTACAATGTTTACATGATCGCTGTTCTAGAGGAGTGCGGGTATATCTTCCCGTTTCAATATGTAGTTTGCAGCAACATATTGTTTTTGTCAGGCTTCTTCTCCTTCCCCTCCTCCTTCTCCTTCTTAACTTCTCCTTCTCCTGTCAAATCTTCAAAGCGATTCATCTCGGTCGTCCGTGGACCAAATGAGCTGAAATTTGGTATGCAGGTAGAGTAAGTGTATCCCCCTAGGTTTTCTTCTTCATTTTTTTAATATAAATTTTAAAATGATTCCATTTAGTTTCTTTGGTCATTTTCAGACAAAATGCGTACATTATGGCCTCCAGTGCCGTGGTGTTGAAACCTAAGGACCTGGCATTTGGTTCAGTTGTGCATTAGATATTTACCCAAAGGACACCATTATTTGTTTTTCCATACACTTCATCAAAATAATTTATTTTGCGATTTCTTGATGGACTTTTTTGCTATTTTGTGTCTCCCGCGGCGCCGGCGGCGTTTCAAAGTGGCACCCAATCGGCGCCCTACACGTGGTATAAGCGATTGCTTGGTTGGTCAGCACTCTTACAGCCAATGCGGAATATACCCCAGAGGTCCTGTTGTTAATCTTATGACATCCCAGCACACTTTTTATATCCTGGTATGCAGCGGATCAAAACTTACAGTGTCGTCTTACGTACTAGGTGCTACGCGTTGACGGGTTATACAAAACAAACAAACGAACAAACAAACAAAAGGGTTATGCAAAACAACTGCTTTACTCTCCCACCGTGTAATCATGCTTAATGCTCTGAGATATTACCTGGACTCGTCGTGTTATGTTCACCCTAACCATTAGATTTAAAGACTGGTTCGACGAGTTGTCTTTAACAGCTGACACGTATGTTACTACTAGCCGGGACACTGCGGGTCGACGTGATCACCAGGCCTGCCAGCGCATGCTGAAGTAAATTCTACATACCTGCCGAGCAAAGAAGATATTGAAGAGTTGAAAATTGTAGTCATATTGTTTAGAAGGTGAGTGTTGTTTTTTTGTGTTTTATTTTGTGTAAATTTTGCAATGGGCCGAGTTGACCAGATTTGCGATGGGCCGAGTTGACCACGGCGATGGGCCGACTTGACCACGGCGATGAGCCGAGTTGACCACGGCGATGGGCCGAGTTGACCAGATTTGCGATGGGCCGACTTGACCAGATTTGCGATGGGCCGAGTTGGAAATGGGCCGAGTTGATCCTGTGGTTAGTGTCATCATTGATCCTGAAGAAGGCCACAGTGGTCGTCGAAAAGTTGATCGTGTGTATACTTATAGTGTTGGAAGAAAGTTAAGTATTTTATTATGTGGTTAGTGTTGTTGGCATAGTATATAAAAGTTCTGGGTTCGAATCTCTGGCAGGCCCGATGCTTTGCCCTTGAGAAGGGAACATCACACATAATATACTTCCTCACTCGACTCAGCCTGTGTCCAATAGTCCTTAGCTTGAATAACGTCATCTCGGAGTGGAGGTCCTGGTTTTAATCTTATGACATCCCGGTACACATTTTATATCCTGGTATGCAGCGGGCCTGGTCATCACATCGACCCGCCGTGTCCCGACTAGTAACATACGTGTCAGTTAAAGACACCTTGTCGAACCAGTCTATAAACCTAATGGTTAGGGTGAACATAACACGACGAGTCCAGGTGTCAAAGACTTCTGGTGGGAAACGGATCGCGGATCCCTTTCCCACTGGTAGAGACACACTGTGATCATTACGTTATGTTATGTTTACTTGGTTGCTTTAGTTTGATTATGTTGTACATACACCTCCTTGTGGGCTTCATTATCAAATGCCGCAGGTTCCCTCCGCCGGGACGGAATTCCTGCATAATGAGTTTATCAAAACCCAGCTGTATGGGGAAATTCCACCTGACTTTAAGTTATGGCTCCCTCCCGTTTCCTTCGTTAACAATGCTGAGCAAAATTCCAAAAATCCAAAATGATGATAAAAGAAGCTGGTTTCAATTGTAATGGGATTGCGGATCGTGAAAAAAGGAGGGAGATTTTCAACTGGTTGTCTGAAGTCCCATGTGATATTATATGCCTTCAGGAAACACATTCTGTATTCAAAGACGAAATGTACTGGACTTCAGAATGGGGTGGTACGGCGAGTTTTTGTCACGCAACGAGTAACACTAAGGGAGTTATAATCCTATTCATAAAGCATTTGAATTTTGAAATTCACGGAAAGACTGTGGACACAGATGGGCGTTGGATGGTATCAGGACAACTCGGCCCCTGGGACAACTCGGCCCCTAGCCATTCGGGACAACTCGGCACCGAGCCCAGAAACTGACATAGATCAGCAAACAGAACAGAAACTTTTAAAGATCTATGTGAGGAATAAAACATGTTTAACTGCCAAACAGTTCGTCTAAAAAGAATAGGAAATTGTGAAACTCTGCAGGTCACTTCGCCGAAACGCTTTGATAGTTTAAATACCAATAAGGAAGTTTTATCATCTCGGTTATCTCGACGCGTTTTGAAAACCTACAAACTATTATTATTTATGTCCAACAAAACATAATGAACTGCTATACATTTAGTTTCATCGGTAATAAGTTGTAAGCACTTTCATAGCAGAACATAAGCATAGAGACTTCGTGAAAGAGCGTCGAAAATAACAAATAAAATGGCGTCGTCGCCCCGGCCCGCAACTTGTTTTTGACAGTCTTGTAACATTTGAGACTAAACGGAAATAGAAAAATGCTTATGTATGGACTGAGTTTTGTTTCTTAAAATTCTTATTGCACTTATCAGCCTGTCAGATCGGTAGAATTGTCATTCTTCGAGCCCCAAATACACTTATCATGCACTGATGCCGAGTTGTCCTGGGTTAGGTGCAGAGTTGTCCCAGGGGCCGAGTTGTCCCAGGGGCCGAGTTGTCTCGTGGATATTGTGGATATCACGGTTGAAAATCTTAGATTCTGTCTTGTTAACCTGTACGCACCCAATTCGGACAATCCTGACTTCTTCGAAGAGATTGAAAGTGAAGTTCAGAAATTGAAAGATTACCAAGATGTTGACAAAGAACAGTTAAATCTGGATATTACCGGTGAATGTATTATCATCGTGGGTGACTTTAACACCGTTTTAGATGTTAAAATGGACCGGGCTGGAAAAAGGGTGACTAATTATCACCCCAGAGCATTTGAGAGGATCTCCGATATGGTAAATAAATTCGACCTTCAAGACATCTGGAGATTCAAAAACCCTAACACAACTCGCTACACATGGCGACGAAATATACAGGCGAGCAGAATAGACTATTTTTTCACCTCTTTTTCCATGCTCCCCAAGATATCCAATGCAAAAATAGGAAGAAGATTAAGGTCAGATCAAAGAAGATATTGAAGAGTTGAAAATTGCAATCATTTTGAATGTTCAGAAAGTGAGTGTTTTTGGTGTGTTTTATTTTGTGTAAATTTGGCAATGGGCCGACTTGACCACGGCGATGGCCGAGTTGACCACGGCCGATGGGCCGAGTTGACCAGATTTGCGATGGGCCGAGTTGGAAATGGGCCGAGTTGATGCTGTGGCTAGTGTCATCATTGATCCTGAAGAAGGCCACAGTGGTCGTCGAAAAGTTGATGTTGTGTATACTTAGAGTTGGAAGAAAGTTTAGCATTTTATTATGTGGTTAGTGTTGTTCTCAGTCTGTGAAAAATAGTCCTTAGCTTGAAGAACATCATCTCGGAGTGGACGTAAAGCCAGAGGTCCTGTTTTTAATCTTATGACATCCCGGCACACTTTTTATATCCTGGTATGCAGCGGATCAAACCTTACAGTGCCGTCTTACGTACTAGGTGCTACGCGTTGACGGGTTATACAAAACAAATAAACAAACGAACAAACAAAAGGGTTATACACTGACTACAATGGCCGATAGTTAGCCCAACCGGTTAGACGGGGTCAAAGGTTGCTATCTAATTCCAGCTTCTTTTAGACTCTACTTAAAGTCTCCTTTTTAGACTCGGAAGCTATTTTCATGGAAATTTTTTTCGAGGTGGAGGGGAGGGTCATGGAAAAAATTCTGGGTTGGGGGAGGGTCATAGATTTTTTGTTTTATGAATCCGCTGAATTATTGTGCATAAACATTATGACTGATGCTGTGAATAGCCCGCTATGCTTTTTTTTCACCCGGCGTAGCGGCGAAAAAATACAAAACTACCGTAGTAAAAATGTCGAGGCGCTGACAGCATCGCGCCAAAACGTAAACAGTAGCCGAATACGTCTCTCTGTGATACGTGCAAGATCAGCGGGGTGGGTCCCGGACTATTAGAACAGCCGTAAATATTAAATGTATCAGATTCCCGGTAAATCTCCTTGGAAGTTGACCAACACAGAAGCTGTTATTAACGTAAAATATTC
The DNA here is from genome assembly GCA_035149815.1 of Branchiostoma lanceolatum. Classification (NCBI taxonomy): domain Eukaryota; kingdom Metazoa; phylum Chordata; class Leptocardii; order Amphioxiformes; family Branchiostomatidae; genus Branchiostoma; species Branchiostoma lanceolatum. Next base: position 31,162,997 of record CM068866.1, read on the forward strand.
CTTTCTTTGTCAGTGCGGGAATAGAATTAATTCTTACCGTAAAATTCCTATTTACGCACGCACTTTTTAAACTTTTCAAGTTGCAAGCAGGGGCTCCAGGATGACGCTAAAGTCGGGTTGCGTACGTTAGGAGGGGTTCTTCCTCGGAAAAAGTGCATATCAGCATGAGAGTACGGTACATCTTCATGAAAATGAAGTGTGGAATGCTACCGCACAATCAATCAGTAATAAAGAATAAATAATACATATATCTAAATTGTTTGTTATTTTCTACCCAGAAACATTTTCTCAGTAAGTTGAACATAGCGGGCCGCTACGCTGTGGGTCGACAAACCGACGCTGTAAATCACCCGCTATGCTGTTTTTTCACCCAGCGTAGCGGCGAAAAAAAACAAAAATACCGTAGTAAAAATGCAATGGCACGCGTCTCCGCTGTTTCAAAGGAAGCCATCCAGGTATCAGCTCAAAGGGAGGTGCCAATTACTAAATTAGCACCCTGCCCTACCGCTCCGATCTTGTCTTGCCGCCCCTCCCACCCGGGAAAATCCCATTGCGGCTCGTGTGCCGCTGGCAGCATTGCGCGAAAACGTAAACAATAGCCGAGTAGGTCTCCATGTGCACAATCTGCGGGGCGGTTCCCGACTATTAGAACAGCCGTAAATGTATCAGATTCCCGGGGAATCTCCTTATTTGGAAATTAACAGTCCGCAGTTGACCAACACAGAAGCTGTTCTTTCTAAAAGATTCCTTTCTCTGTCAGCGCGGGAATAAGAATTAATTCTTAACTGTATTTCTGACAAAGGTTACGTCATTTTCCCATCCATAACAGCGAATCAATGCACAGAAAATTCATTTTTACAAAGAGAGGAAGATAAAGTTTCAACTTATCTATAAGCTTCGCCATGATTGGACAATTCGGCTACTGCAAATTTGTGGCACCGCCCACAAACCGCCGACTTTCCTTTTAGTAGACTTTCTGCCGCCGACGTCGCCATGGTCGCGACTGTCATCAAAGGCTGCCGACTGTCAATCAGCGGCAACTTTGTGGGGAAAACGCGCGAGTTGGATCTCCGTGTGCTAGTTACAGCGAACCTATGGCGATGTTACGTTCCCTGAACTTTCCCACAGCGATGCTTGTACAAAGTTTGTATTAAGACGGAAGTTCCACGTTATCTGTAAGACGAAGAACAGCGCTTTCGGCTTCCTGGAACGGGCCGGCGGCGTATATATTTCGGGGAGGGGGTGACGCGATTTCTTAGACGGGCCAAGGTTCTTTAAATGCCGCGGCAAGGGACTTTCGTATTAGGACTTTCGCCGCCGACCGCCGAGGGAAGATCGCCTCGGCGGCGATTTTTCTGGAAACATGCCTGCGCTGAAGCGTAGTATACCAGGAATATCGCTTCCTATTTCGCACCGAAGAGAACTTCTGACAGCGACGACATTGTAGCGATTCGACTTCGGAGAACACGGACACAGCCAAAAAACGGAAAACTGGTATCGACTATTGATATTTTTGAGTAGCTAAATAAACCAACGATTGATATTGTTGTTTCTGAGCTTTTACATGTCTTTCACGGTTGGTTTCACCTAAATTTAATTGCATGTCAAGGTCCTTTGGAGAATAGAAGTTGATTGACCGTCTCCCGCGGCGAAAAATACTAGTACTATGTCAGAGGGCGTCGCCCCCAAGAAATCAAGCTGTATTTCGTTTTACAATAGAGATGTCTATATATCTCCTTGATTAAACTTAGCTAAACTCTTCCAGCAAAATTTGTCCCTCATATAGTAGTTTAAACGGTCCCGATTTCAAAATTGTCTCAACTGTCTTGCCCCATATACATTTTGATTTTCTGCTGCCGCCTCTGGTACCGACATCCGCTGGTTCCCGGTTCTTGTTTTATAGCCTGCGTCAGCTATCCCAAGTGGACGCCCGATGTCCATATAGGCCATATAGTAGCTGTTTTATAAATGGGGGTCGTTTTTCTACCATTTTTACATGATACCTGTGGGAGGAGGGTAATGGAAATTTTTTTTGAGATGGGGGGGAGGGTCATGGAAAATTTTTTTCACCGGACTTCCAGCGCACCACCCCTCCCTCCCCGGTAAATATCGTTTGGTCCCTAATAGGTTTGGATTCCGCGATCCGCGATAACCTTTTTTCGCCCATCGTCTTTCTCGTCACCCTTGAACAATGGGTAGGTAGGTTTTCTTCGATTTTCGCGGTTACTGCACTGAAATTGCAACCTGCGATTGACTCTCTGTGTGTTTTAGAATGCACGTGTTACTATTTATTTGTATCGCAAACAGTGTTGTGGTTCTTTTCAGTCCATAATGGCGGGGACAGAGAACACCGCAATCAGGGTTGCTGCTGTCGTGCTGCTGTCCCTGGTCGACCTCGCCGCCAACACCATCCTCTACATGAATGGTGCGGATCTCCACAAGTTCACGCACGACATCAGTTTTCTTCAGCATCTTCACGTCTTTGTTAGACATTTGGATACTCGCACCGCTGAGAGGATGTGTGATGTTTGGAGCTGTCCTGTCCGTGCTGTGTAATACAAGAACCAAGCCGTGGACTTCTCCGTGGATCTTAGTCTTACCATCGGCTATGTGTTTGTACACCTTCGTTAAGCTGCTGATGTATTCCATGAAGGAAGCCAAGTTTCCTTTCACGCCCTGGTTCTGGGGCAGCTTTGTCGGCAGTATAGTTGGATGTGCAGTGTTCTACATTAACTGGACCATACTGTCTCATACAAGTGTAAAGCCGGGGAACGGAATTGATGAGGAGGCCGAAGGACTACTGGAGAGAGGAGCGGACAGCGAATCAAATTTTTCCCCTGTTACAAAGCTGATAAGCTATGGAAAACCTGTCATACCGTACTTTCTTGCAGCGATGTCCTTCTTGATCGGAGGTGCTGTCAGTAAGTACCATACATTACCATAATAACCCTAAAAACGAATCCGATCCAACATGTACAGCAAATTTCATGTTGCATAACTAATGAACGGCTTACGTGAGGGCTACGAAACTTGGTGACTTTTCATAAAATGTCCTTAACAAAAATTTCAAATTAATAAAGCAAGTTCATCGTTTTTCGTGTTGCCATGGCAACGGGTTTATACAAAATCTTCTAATTTCAGTTCAAAAAATTACTTTTCGAGGCTTTTTTGATACGCCAAATGTATTTTCTAACATTCTTATCATCTTATCTAATCCAATGTAACTTTTATGATTTAACATTGATATTCTAAGCTTATTTGATGACGTCATCGGTCAAAATCCATGATGGTGGATAGAATCATATAAAATTATGTCATAAAGACGTCATATTACGTCATGATGACGTACAATTTGTTATGGTAATATGGATTTACATGTGCATCATCCTCTGAAAATTTGGTGGTCATTTGATAAGTAGTTTAGTAGTTACAGAGGGCAGGTCTAAAAAACAGCATATTATTTCTGCTGGGGTCAAAAATGACCCCAGCGGACTCAACACAGACTTTCCTATATAATGTCACCAGTATTGTGCCGATCTCCCCAGAAAGTTAAGAGAGGTTAGAAAAGATGTCTACTGACAAAGTCACGGAATGAATTTTTTTCAGATCAAACATGTTGAAATACCACGTCAAAATCCACCCCTGGGGTCAAAAATGACCCCGTTCGGGTGTTTGAGGGTTAACTGGGGTATTTCTGCAAACTTTATCGCTGGTCTGTGGTTCAATGCATTTGCAGGTCAGACGAAGCTATTTGCCATTATTTATTGTAAAAACTACATAAAGGTTAAAACACATTTCGCTCAGAGAAAAGAAACGCCTTGTTCATAGATTTGGCAGATACAATAAATACATGCGTGAGAGGGCATTATAGCAGAAAGAAATCTTCGAAGAACTTTATAATCATATCACTTTTAGCATGTTTGTAGTACTAAACACACCTGCCACTGACAGTCCTCATGGACCTTGTGCAGTACCAAAGATTTTTTAGAAAAGTTTAGCTTGTTTGTAGTATTACATGTTTGTTTAATTTGTAGCATTACATTTTGCAGTTCAGCTTGTTTGGCTTGTTTGTAGTATTACGTATTACAGTTTAACTTGTTTGCAGTATTGCATGTTACAGTTTAACTTGTTTAATTTGTTTCATTACATTTTGCAGTTCAGCTTTATTAGCTTGTTTGTAGTATTAAACTTTGCAGTTCAGCTTGCTTAGCTTGTTTGCAGTATTACATGTTACAGTTTAGCTTGTTTGTAGTATTACATGTTACAGTTAAGCTTGTTTGCAGTATTGCATGTACCCGTCATTGACAGTCCTCCTTCCTTCCTATCCACCTTTTTCCAGGCGACAGCTTCATCCCTTACTATGCAGGCCAGGTGATTGACGGGATAAACAAAATACACACGTCACAGGACCAGTTTATCTATGCCATCACGCTCATGGCTATTTGTACGGCCTCCCGGTAAGATCAAGACCAATTAACTACTCTCCAATCAGAGCGGACGATTGAGACCTTTTTATCATACTGTGCCCCGTGTTTGCCCGCCTTCCCAATCAACGAGAGCGGATTAAAAAACGGGGCATAGGGGCATATGATAAAAAGGTCACTATCTTCCCCCACTGACCTCTGCTTGTAAAGTGCTATTTACGTCAGCGAAAGCACTTCTTTATTCAATAAATACAGCTGCATAGTTAATGAGGAAACTTCGTATGTCCATTGTCTTCTATCAAAGGAACTTTAAACACGTACAATGTGTTACCTAGAAAAAGACGCTATTACTCGACTCATTTGCATAACTCAAAATTAAGTATTATTATGCCAGAGAATGTTGAAACTTTAGCACTTATGATTTTGATCGGCAGGCAATATTGGATGGAGAAAGGGTAATTAAGAGATGAATTATGCAAACGAAGGTTTTATTCGCATTATTACTGAGAAGATACCATACCAAATCGTGAATGATCGTTGACCTGTCGATCCATGAGTGCGCTTCTTGTTGTGAAATCTGTAGTGCGGCCTGCTATTCCATGCGCACTGGGTTGTTCGAGATCACCAAGATAAAGTTCAACGTCCGGGTGCGAAACCTGCTGCTCCGCTCAATCACCCGTCAGGAGATCGGCTTCTTCGACAGCGTCAAAACTGGTAAATCTTTTGTTGTCGTTGTTGCCTTGTTTTTTGGAATATAACTCTGTTCATGACAATGTTTTGTGATTGAAGCCAACACATGTATTTGGAGTGGACTAAGCGCTGTAACTCAAAATAATTGATGCATTTTGATTCCTCTTTTTTATGCCTAGGTGAAATCATTTCTCGTCTGAGTGCTGACACGACCATTACGACCGTAATGTTTGTCAACAATGTCAAAGTGCTGATCGCTAGTTTTGTCCGCGTTGTCGCCGTGTTAGCCTTCATGCTGTGGTTGTCGTGGCGTCTGTCCATCCTCAATCTCATTATGCTGCCCATCATCGCTGTAGTGAGCAAGGTGTTTGGAGGATATCTAAAGGTAAGTACGCTTTTTTTGCGGGTTATATATATATTTATATATCTATGTATGTATGTATATATGTATGTATGTATGTATAGTACAGTACTAAACTTTGTTCAAAAACAAAATGTACGCAAGGATTAACTTTTTAACGACCACTGTCGCCTTTATCAAGATAAATAATCACCAATCACTTCCTCCGAACGTGAACCCGAAAAAAACGTCAGTTGTCGTTGAAAATTGAAAATTTGATCCTTGCGTACCTTTTGTGTTGGAAGAAAGTTTAGTATTCAACTATGATTGCTACAAACACAGACGAGCTTTCATGATAATTGAATAACATTTTATTGAATTCGAGAAGAGAATTGCCTTGTCTTAAAAATTAATTTTTCAAAACTGCCGAAAAATCTTAAACGAAAGTACAACATCAACTCAACTGCGAGCCATGGCTCTAAAAGTAAGAATTGAAAAAAAATGTGTAGATGCAATGATAATTCTAAAGCAATGACCAAGGTGCACTTGTAAAGAATTTTAGAACCTTTTTCATGTACCGTCTCAAATAGAAAGTGGCCATGGAAATCCGGACGTCCTTTGCCAGGGCCAATGAGGTTGCTGACGAGACGTGCGGCAACATTAGGACGGTCCGCAGCTTTGCGAACGAGGACAGGGAGTGCGAAAGATACGGGTGAGTAACAAGAGCATTTTGTCAATCCGCGATGAAATAGACCGCTGATAATGTTGTGAATGCATCTCCTCTCTCTCTCTCTCTCTCTCTCTCTCTCTTTCTGTGTTAGTGTGTGCATAAAGATATGACTACAAAAAAGAATACAGCTATATACACATACTTGTGTTAGATGGATATGAAGGGACTATTTACGAACAATGGCGTTTTCCATGTAACTTGTGAAGAAGTTTTTATAACAAGCCCTTACCCCCAACTCACAGCGAGCTTCTGGAAGACACTTACAAGCTTCACGTTCGGAAGGCATTGCTATTGGGGAGCTTCGTCCTGGTCGAACGCGTAAGTCTCTAAGACTAATGAGTGCTGGTTGCGCCCAGGATGTTCGTGCACGTTTTCGTCGTCGTATCTATGACATTTAGATTCAATGCATGATCACATAATGATTTTGTCTTAATGGAGAAAAAATCAAACAAGGCTATTATATAATTGGCCAAAAGTAATTACTCAAGCAACTGGATAAAATTTTGAAACAGTAAGACGTTTCAGACAGCATCCACTGTCTTTATGTACTGCCCCCCAGACGAACAACATTTAGTAAAAATCAACAGTAGCTAATTGAACTATTGGCACATAACTTTGTCTTGAATCAATCTTCTCTTAAAGACCACTTTAAGACATCCTAAATTGTCTTAACCTCATTTACATACATATTCAGAGTTTTGGTATAAAGCCTGGTGTTCTCAGTCCTATCGTTAGTCACTGACGAAAGACAGTGGATGCTGTCCGAAACGTCTGACTGTTTCAAAATTTTATCCAGTTGCTTGAGCAATTATTTTTGGCGTATCTTACTACCTGGATGTCTAACTTTCATCAACGTATCATATATATAATTGATTACTAGTCACTTGTTGTTGCTTTGACAGTTATAGACCATGGACAATATGAATCTTTGCACCTTGCATTGTTTTTATGAGGTTCTCAGGGCTGCGCATAAACATTGGTAGAATCTTTGACATTGATATGAGAGTAGACATGAAGGTACGTATGTATGTTTATAGCGATTACTGTGATCGGCTTATGTCGTAGACGTTGCAATTTACTTCCTGCTTATACTACAGTATAGTCCATGTACTTGGCACGTCAAAAGGTATCATAGAATATGCAGGTCACCAAAGAGATGCATTCCATGGGATCCCAGTCTTTGTTAGGAAACCACCCAAACAATCAAACAAACAAACAAACAAGCAAATAACAACTAAAAAAAAGCAAAGAACAACATAATAATAACACATTTCCTTGTGTTCTAGTCTTTCGACCTTGGCCTGCTCGTGTTGACCTTGTACTACGGCGGCCATCTTGTGATGACGAATACGATAACAGCAGGGGAACTGGTGACGTTTTACCTGTGCAAAAACCGCTTTAGGGTATCACTGGGGGTAAGCTTTGAACAATTTGATAATTGATTGGTGGCCGGTTACATAAAATACAGACAATCGAATTGAATAATTCATGTAGTTACTAGCGCAAGTGATGTAACGGTTGTAACAGAAGATGTTTAGTAGCCGTGGCTCTTGCCGACGTTAGAAACTGCTCCAATGATTGTAAAATCCCATTGTCATCCCCTAATACTACACCATATTGTATTAGATAGATTGATTAGCTTAATAGAATGTTATCTAATAGTATGTACCACCCTAGTTGATGCCGTACTGTGTACCTTGTGCAATTGTTGTGCAATAAAGTTATCATTTATAGTATTAGATAGAGGGTAAGAGGACTCCTACTGTTCGAACTAATGTGGTGTATAATCAGACTACGTCCCTGTCCAACAAATTGTTCCCTCTTTACTCCTCTGACAGAAACTGACGGTCCAAGTATATGCAAAGCTGATGGAAGCCTTGGGAGCATCTATAAAAGTCATTGAATTCATCGACCGAGTACCGAAAGTAAGAAATGGCGGCCGGTTGGCACCTTCGAAACTTCGAGGAAGCATAGAGTTCAAGAACGTGTGGATGTCCTACCCAACCCGGCGGCGCGCACATGTTCTAAAGGTGATACTTTTTTAAAATTTTCTTTAATTGCAATGACTTAATAATATGCTATGAAGCAAAGTTGGACTGCAATTTCCATCACAAAAATGCAGTGCAGAAGAACTTTTAAGATATTGCTATATATGGCTTGTTAGTGTGAATTCCAGCGATGTTAAATAAGGCAGTCATCGTTGGGGAGTGGCTCTAGCTATTACGGCGGTTTGGTTCAGGCAATAACTTTAACGCAAGACATGTAAAATTAATACAACATACCTTAAAGGGATATGAGTTGTTAAGAACTTGTGTACTTCAACACAGGATTCGACTTTTATGTCCATGAAAAGCTTCGCTAATGACATTTATTTTCTCGACTGGAATACGAGATCATAGTAATGTTTCCAATTTTATATTGTCCTTTCTACACCAGGATGTTTCTTTCAAGGTGTCTCCAGGCGAATTTGTTGCCCTGGTCGGCCCAAGTGGCAGTGGGAAGAGCACCTGCGTCAACCTGCTGGAACACTTCTATGAGACCATGTCAGGCCAGGTGCTGATAGATGGTCACCCCATCAAGGCGTATGATCACAAGTTTCTACACCGTGTGGTAAGTTCTCTTTTTATACTTGCTGATTCGGTCTCTTTTTAGTACGAGGGGCTATTGTCCAAGTTCAACAATACTTTTGAGCCGAAGCTCACTTATCCGGCATTAAAAAGCTATCACCGTTGATGTTTTAGGTGTCTTTGGTTGGACAAGAGCCGGTTCTGTTTGCCCGCTCCATCAAGGACAACATCTCCTATGGCCTGGACAACTGCAGCTTGGCGGAGGTGCAGCACGTTGCTAGGCAGGCCAACGCCCATCAGTTCATCATGGAGCTGCCTGAGGGGTACGAGACAGGGACTGGGGAGAAGGGGATGCAGCTGTCTGGGGGGCAGAAGCAGAGGGTGGCGATCGCCCGGGCGCTGATCAGGAGACCAGCGGTGCTGCTACTGGACGAGGCCACCAGCGCTTTAGATGACGAGAGCGAACAAATGGTGCGCATGAGGAGTTAAAATAATGTAAACGTACAGATTTGTGCAATAAACTCAAAAGAGAGGACTTCTATTTCTGACGCAAATCAGAAACGAAAAAAAAAAGACGAACGATATTAGTGGCTACCATGTCCTTTCCTCTGCAGATCCAACAGACTACCCAAAAGTAAGGAACCAATTCTGAAAAAAAAAACATTAAGAAAGACTACTGTATAATAGTATCTACATTGTCTTCTACAATACAAACCTGAAATGTGCATTTTTCATGAGCTCCTCATGTTGGGTACAGCCCTATGGTTCTAGAGTATAAGACTACATTCTCATACAACTACGTTAGGGTTAGCATTAGATGATGTCGTAATATAGGGGTGTTGGACTTTAGGGTGTAACCTTTCATGTGTTCTACCAGGTTCAGCAAGCGATCAACAACCTCGACAGACACACGGTCATCGTCGTCGCCCACCGCCTGAGCACCGTGGAGAAGGCTGACCGCATCATCGTCATCGACAAGGGGCGCGTGGTGGAGCAGGGACGGCACAAGGAGCTGATGCAGCGGGACGGAACCTACGCCGACATGGTGCGGCGGCAGCTACTAGGGCTGGACACGTCTGACGACACAGAAGCTGACGATGATTTAAGAGAGTGGGTCCTCAACTGCGGATAGTTCGTCCAGTGATGATGACGACACGGATCCCCATCATTTAATATATTTATGACGTAGTAAACATTTATAGTTACAATTCAAGAATATTTTGCGACGTGTAACCATGGACTGACTATGATAACCGTATATTGAAATGATGTTATATCGTCGACTTATACCTTTATATGCTGAATATGATTACGGAATACTGATTGTAACGTTATCTTTGTAAAACCATTTTTGTTATATTTTCCGATGATATGTTAAAAGGACCCCTGACCTCCTCCCTTGAAGTCTTGAAAATCGGTCTCGGCCGAATGAGTGTATATTATATACTTTCAAGGTTACATAAAGGTTGAAAAAATACTGACAAAAATGGCATTGTCCATAACAAGTGATAACGTTGTCACCTAGATCTTTTTTTCTTTGTTTTTGAAGGCGTAGGTTTTTCAACTATCTTCATCCATGTTGAACAACGAATATGAAATAATAGCATACTATACAGCTACTTGCGCCAAAAAAGCAGTTACTCAAACAACTGGATATGATTTTGGAAACGGTCAGACGTTTCAAGTAACATCCACTACTTTTCGTCAGTGACTGTGAGCAAGTCGAACAGCAGGTTTATAACCACGAACTTCATGAATTGATATGCAAATAAAGAGAAGACAAATTTTTAGATAGTCCAATAGAAAGCAAATTAGACAACTCAAGACAAGGTTGAAGTAAAAGGGGACAATAGCTTCTATTGTTTTAATATAGGAGCTAAAGCTGGTTTGCCCCCAAGGCCATGTCCCAAGTGCCAGACAGTTCCACCCTTAGCCCTCCTTTCCTGTTGAGGGTTGGATTGTATATCCTCTCATATATTGCCTCCTTCACTCCACGTTCGAACCAGCGGGGTTCGCGGTCAAGGATATCAGTGGATTCGAGATTGAACAAGTGCCCCTGGTTGTGTTTTAGGTGGTGGAAAATGAGTAACTGTTTTTTTGGCGTATCTTATTACCTGGATGTCTAATCTTCATCGACGTATACAGCTACTTGTGCACCGTCCCTATACCTAAATATAATGCCAAGAAAATGCTTTGCGTTTCATGAGTTATTTTCAAGAAATACATCCGACGCCTAAAGTATAAACTCACACTAGTCACAGGAGATCGGAGCGATGGTGGCCAAGCATTGTTCAATGTTTGTCTTTTACCAAAGATGCAAATATTTTGCAATTTCAAATTAAGTCATTGACTATGGTGAATCTTCGAATTGACTCTAGTTTGACAAACTTTCTCATCTCATCATGAACACTAGCCTGATCCCAGTCTCCAGGGGTCGGCTTAGGGGCGTTTTACCGGGCCCAGTCTGCTTATGGTTGAGTCGTTTCTGTCAGCCCTTCACTTACTTTGTTCGCAGCCTTTCCTACTTAAGCTGCCATAGACAATATCGCCGCCGCCTTATAGCTAGGGGGCGAAGTAATTTAATCCAAGGCCGTTAACCCACACCACGAGTGGGCTAAGGTGTCTGGGCGGGCGGGCATCACTCCCAGCGCCGTATAGAGATATCGGAGAGCCCCCGATGGTATGGTTTCCAGGCTACAAGAACACCTTTTCTTCTTCATTTTTCTGCCATGCAGTGTTCTGGGTCAATTTAAAAGCAGCCACCCAATTATTCTGTGACAATACCCTATTTTCTATTAATCACCTTTCTGTTTTTTTCATCGACAGCAAAATATTGTCACTCAGTCCCTTCACGGACGTGGAGTGTACCACCAAAAGTGGACAATTCCTCGGTCGTGGCAGTTAACAACAATCTAGGTTTTTTTTAACTCGAAGTTTAGAATATTTGCTGTTGTATGCGTAACAAAGCATGAGCGTTACAGATAAACACGTTGCTTTGTAGCCCATCCCACCTCTTAATAAGGCAGTCCGAGTAAAGTGGATGTTCCTGTTCTGACTTTAGTGATATGAAGAGCGTAACCTTTGACCCTGCCTACGTTTGTAAGCTCTCTGGGTGAATGAAACCGGCCCAACAAGATAAACAACTCCGCGTTTTGGAACTGGGTCAGACGACTCAGTGGTTTACAAAGCAAGGAATAGAAACCCAGGTAAGATAAGAAGAACGTTATTGCACAACAACCGTGATGTACAGTGAATGGCGACATAGCACAACTAGAATGAGTATTGATACTTGACCCAGTGAATCATCTTGTTGTTGTCGGAAACTATGTTGGTTGTCATTGACAATTTTTGAGTCTTAAAGTGCTGCATCAAAGAGCTGACAACTATATGTTCCAAGATTTTACAACCAATACATGTAAGCGAAACCGGCCTATAGTTGGCGGGATTGTACTGTTCGCCCTTCTTGAAAATTGGAGTAACATACGCAGTCCTCCAGTCATCTGGGACAACACCAGACGCCAGTGATGACTGAAAGATGACGGTTAACGCAGGTGCCAGCTCCACCGCAAGTTCCCGTAGTAATTTGGGATTCATGCCGTTTGGACCCGGTGCCTTATGCGGGATGAGCTTCTTCAATAACTCTGTGACTCCCTCGCGTGTGATGTTAATGGAATTTATTTCAGGTATGGTTTTGGTGGACATACCTGACTTGTTCACAAAGTCCTCATGTGTGTATTGCTTCCCATCTCCGAAGACCGATTGGAAGTGATTGTTCAGGAACACCGCCCTGTTCCTGGGGGTCAGTTGTGAGCCGACCGTCTTTCATAAGCGGAACGATGCCGACATGACTGGAACGCTTGTTTTTTATAACCGCCCAGAACTTCTTGTTTCCTGCTTTATAGACAGTTGCCTCTTCGATGAAAATAGAATTAAGATAGTTCCAATAACTATGTCTTATCAGTCGTTGAAGCAAACCCTTAACCTCTTCTCTCAGACCGAGTTCGCCGGTTTTCTTCATCAGACGGTATTTTTTATTTCTCCTGCGAATGAGCCTGCGAATGCTCGGAGTGATCCACGGTTGACTGGGCTTAGGTCTTGACGTCTTAAGTGGAACAAATTTCTTAATGGCTGTCAAAGAGCATCTTTGAAGACGTGCCAAAGTTCTTCCGTTGAGCTGTTATTGCACTAGTCCTGAACTTCTGCACTAAGTGTCTTAGCTGCTTCCCTCAAGCCATCCCAGTCTGCCCTGGCATAGAGAGGGATCTAGCGTTGTGGTTGTTTCTGCCTTCTGGCACTTGTGTTAATCTCACAGTATGGGATACAATGATCGGAGCGGCCTGGGATAACTTCCACCCGGGGTACCATGTCCGGGAGATTTGTAAGGAATAAATCCAACGTGTTGCGAATTGGTTGTTTAACCAGTTGTTCCCACCCGTTATCATACAATAAACTCGAAGAAAGTTTTGGTGAATGTGAGGATACGGTGACCTTGGTTTCAGGGTGGTTGTAGACCAGTCCCAGCCTGGAAGGTTGAAATCACCTCCTATGAGTAAGGCTGCATTCTGTAGTCGGGATGCTCTCTGAAGCGATGTACCGAGTCGTACCGGGCTAGGTTCATCTCCGACGTCAGGTCTGTAGAAGGCAGCCACGTATACAGGCCGCCTGCCTCTCAGTTTGACACGTACCCAGAGGAGCTCGCATCCATCCACTTCCAGCTCCGGGGCTGTGAAGCTGTCAAGATTACTGCGGACGGCAACTAAACTTGACTCCTCCACCGCGACCGCTCCTGTCTCTCCTATGTACCCTAAACATGTCTGGAAAATTTTCTGCGGTTGCAATAGTTGGGTCTAGCCATGTCTCTGGTTCTATATAAATATCGGGTTTCAGGCTTTCCAAGAGATATGGTAGTTCTGCTCGTTTTGAACTAGCAGATTGGAAATTAATATTCAATAGCCGTAGTGGTCTTTCTAACCACTTGTCTTGCTGACTGCTTGTTGGAGTAGATGCATGCTGGGGTTTGAACTATACCCCGATAGAAATGCACTGATTACCCACATAATGTAGCATTAAGAGTGGTACCATCATATCTCGAATTTGGGTCCGCTGATGACTCACGTTAGAGATAACGTTAAAGCTGCACTATGTAACATTTTGGCGCAAAAATTGAAAAATTTTTTGTGAACAAATCTTAATACAAATGACATGGACAACCACTTTTCAGCATATTTCCATCATTAATTCGTCTATTTCTGGCATGTCTGGTGTTTTTAACTATACAAAAACAAGCTGCAAAAGTCTGTGACACCACCCCAACCTGGTGTAAACAACAACATCCTGCACACTGGCAGGACCCCTGGGTAGGCTAACTACTTAGCAACACTTCAGTGGATCTAGATAACAGCTGATGTTATGAAGATCATCTTCTTCAAAAACACTCTTTTTTTTTTGAATGAGGATAAAATATATCAGCCAAGTTTATAGGGAACTGATACAGCGGATTTTCCCCGTTCAAAACTGCTAGAACTCTGGTAAGGAGGTTTGGCAGAAACTGTGGTGACTGTAATCAGGCACCCAACTGGGCAGTTGCCTGATAAGCCATGTGTGGCCACAATGCCCCAACTGCCAACTGGCTTTGAAAGTTCAGTTTTAAACATGTTTGTATGGTGAAATGATGTTGAAACATTCCTTCCTGAATACTGGTATGTCATTCTACAATGTTTATTCAACATACTATGTAAAGAAATGGTAGAAAAACTGACTTTCTGTATTGACCAAATCTTACATAGTGCAAATTTAACGTCACCTGTTCACCTGTTTGTGTCTTTCTTTTGAAATATGGTATTAACCTTTCATTTTGACTGTGGGCCATTCTTCGTCGTTGCATGCACCAACAGCTTTGTTTGCTGGTCAGTTTGTAAAACAGAATCACTGAAGAATTTAAAAAAATGAATTCATTGCAACATTAGGTAATGCAAATAGGTATGTACCTTAACCTGTCAAGTACGCAACCTAGGACAGAACCTGCCCAACCAATGAGGACACTCTGAAATGCTAAAAACGTCACCTGCGACAAAAAAAAAACATGTTGGTTAAATGTTTACAATACATGGGGGGTGGCTGAAACAACAACATGAACAGTATAGAAATAAAAAGTGCTCCAGCTTGGGTCTCAGGTGCTGTGTGTGCCTAAGCCGTCACCTTTATAGAAGCCCCCTCTTATACTTCGTGTCAGGAAACCTAAAGTACTGTATACTTTTGCAGTAATGGAATGGAGATCTTTATTGCACATTTCTGCCACACTTGGCTAAGTACAGGTCACAACAAAACAAAATAACAAGTACACTTAACGGTTAAAAAATGATATGACTCTCTTTAGACAAATTCTACTTCTCCTCCGTCGCTGTTCGGTTATAGTAGATATAAAAGAACAGACATGATTTTTCTAGGGAGGTTTGTCTAGCCGCATTAGGAATATGGATTTTTGTACAGTACTTAAATGTACGGAAGTACGGAAATAGGTTTTGTACAAGCTTACACTGTTTATTTCTTTCTTGGGTATACATGTATAATCTACATTCTACCACAAAATGACATTCGTCTTCCGTCAGTATTCTATTCAAAGTACAATGTTTACTTTATCGTTGTTCTAGAGGAGTGCGGGTATGTCTTCCCGTTTCTATGAGTCGATGTGGTGGGACCACTTGAGGTCCTGTGATAATATGATCCCCAGGTGTGGGTGTCGACCTCAAGCGGATCTGTGAACAATTGCGTAGATGTCAACTGAGGTGACTTTCGTGATTTGTGAACATGTAGAATACAACATTTCTTAACATTAAATGTTAATGGTCTTTGTCACCGTTAGATCTGCTTGGAGATTAGGTAGAACGGTATCTTTGCTGGGTGAAACAAAGAGAGCAAAGCGTTATGCTGCGATCTGTGATTTGACACAAGTCTGTATCAGGTGTATGACCTCTCACCTTTGACTACCGCCATTTTGTTGTGCGTCATCGTCTTCGGTATTCATCCTCCTCCCGAGACTCCTCCAAAATGTCGGGATTTTGCGGAAATCCAAAAGTCATAGAGACCGCTATCACCTAGGCCTACAGGTAAGAGCTATTTTTATCGTTAATGTTTTCTGGTAGGTGCTTGTTCTGTCGTGAATTGCAATAAGAAGTAAATTTGCGATCGCAAATTGATGGGGAGGGGGGCTATGAGCTGTAATGCATGGGATGTAGCCGTGGCGACTAACGAAGGGAGTTTTTGCTTGATATTACATATACTTTCCCTTCTTAGTCGTGGGGCACGCCAGAAATTCACTTCTACTCTAGCGACGCCGGCCTTTTAACTTGCACGCCGGGCCCGATTCTTGTTCTCCCTGAACTCCCAACGCCCTTAGGTACCTGCGCCGCCAGTCATGTGCGTTCACTCACATGACTGGATTTGACCAATCAGACTGTACAAGCGATGACGTCACTCTCTTTGCATTTTTGAACGAAAAATGGCGGCCCCGATGCTGTTTTCCATTGACTTCTGCCGCATCAACCCCCATTTTGGATTAACTTGTGGTTTCCGGCGTTGCTAAAGTGCCCGGCGGCGCAGGTAAGGGCGTTGGGAGTTCAGGGAGAACAAGAATCGGGCCCGGCGTGCAAGTTAAAAGGCCGGCGTCGCTAGAGTAGAAGTGAATTTCTGGCGTGCCCCACGACTAAGAAGGGAAAGTATATGTAATATCAAGCAAAAACTCCCTTCGTTAGTCGCCACGGCTAACATCTACCCTTTGTCGGTTTGTACCTTCAATATACCGTTAGAAATGGTGCACAAATCACGAGCTATGTTGTTGTATCCTTAGGGAAATATTCGAGTTCTCAGATAAGCCCGAGTACGAATGTGCAGGGTTAAAGGTCAAGACCCCTCACCAGGCTTGTAAACAGTTGTCGTAGTAGTCGCCTCGACCATTGTCTTAATTTGCATAACGACGCCCATGCGGGTTTTGTTTACGTCTCAGGGGCCTTCACCTTTGACCTTTCTCTTCATCATTATCATATCGGGCGACTTTCTCTGACTATGTTTTTTTCTCATTATATATTTTCTCAGAGATGGCGGGGTAATATGTGGACCTACTCCTGTTAAAAAGCCTTCAGACTGCGAACGAGACGCATATCAAAGAGGAGACGGGATACACTGGATGGCAACAGGATAAAGAAGAGAACCAGATCCCAGAGAACATTTCTTAGATCCAAAAGAACATTTCTTAGTAGAGCGATTTCACTGTGGAACTCTCTTCCTGGTAACATCACTCACCGTCAGCTCCTTCAAAAACAAACTCTGCACATCACTCGGCAACAAATACTCTGTAAATATTGACTGAAATATTTGATATATGTATTGTATAACCCAAGTAACCTAGTACGTACTGTAAACCTAAGTTTTGGCTTTGAGTTGTCAACGATTTTATGTATAGTTTAGTCTCGTGCATTTCTGCCATAGGCGCTCAGTTTTGTGCTGTTTTTTTAAAGTTTGTTTCTTCTATGTTTTTAGCTTGACGTTTTTATGTATCTGTTTGGCGTGCTTTGTGAACATTTGTAATGAACTCTGTGAACGTTTGTAATGAATACTGTTCCCAGGGCTAACCCTTTGTTATAGCATTTGGCTAGTTGGGTAGCCCTGGCTGTACTTTTTACAGTCGAATAAATCAAATCAAGAGAACGTGCTGCGCTGGGAAATGCACGGTGGGGATCAGGAAACCTTCGACGCATTCGGCGCAACCCTACCAACCGGACATCCTTGGAACGAGACTTGTAACAGTAGGGAGCAGACACCAGACATGGACCGACAGCAAGACAAGGAAAGGGACGTTTCCAACAATGGACCGTGCGGTGTAAGCACAAAAGTTTCCAGCTGTGAACCCTCTACTGCAGAACTGTGTGCTGGACATATTTGGAAGGCAATTGGCCATTCTGGGAAGGAGATGGGCCATCCTGGGAAGAAGAGTGTCAGGGTGCCCCAGACAACAGATAGGGGCTTGCAGCAGGAATCCAGCACTGGAGAGAAACCCTACAAGTGTGACCAGTGTGACTATTCTGCTGCACGGAAATTCAATTTAGATCAACATCGTACAAAACACACCGGTGAGAAACCATACATTTGTGAGGAGTGTGGGTACAGGACAGCTCGTAAGCCTGTTTTATCCCGACACATGAGAACACATACAGGAGAGAAACCCTACAAGTGTGACCAGTGTGACTATTCTGCTGCACAGAAATCCACTTTCGACCAACATCTAGCAAAACACACTGGTGAGAAACCCTACATTTGTGGGGAGTGTGAGTTCAGGACAACTAAAAAGTCCCATCTATCCCGACACATGAACACCCATACAGGAGAAAAGCCTTACAAATGTGACCGGTGCGACTATTCTGCTGCAAACAAACAGTCTTTGGAGATGCATCTAATGACGCACAGAGGTGTAAAGCCATACATGTGCGGGGAATGTGATTACGGGACAGCTCAAAGATCTAAGTTAGCTATACATATGAGAACCCATACAGGAGAAAAACCCTACAAGTGTAACCAGTGTGACTATTCTGCAGCAGAGAAATCCACTTTGGACAGACACCAATCAAAACACACCGGTGAGAAACCCTTTATGTGCGGGGAGTGTGGGTACAGGGCAACACAAAGGTATGCCATATCCCAACATATGAGAATCCACACAGGAGAAAAACCCTACAAATGTGACCAGTGTGGCTATTCTGCATCAGTGAAATCTAATTTAATCCATCATGTAGCAATACACACTGGTGAGAAAACGTACATGTGTGATGAGTGTGGGTACAGAACTGCTCGAAAGTTTGACCTATCCCAACATATGAGAACCCATACAGGAGAACGACCCTACAAGTGTGACCAGTGTGACTATTCTGCAGTAAGTAAGTCTAATTTGAACGATCATCTAGCTAAACACACTGGTGGAAAACCATACATGTGTGGGGAGTGTGGGCTCAGGACATCTCGAAAGTGTGACTTATCCCGACATATGAGAACCCACACAGGAGACAAACCTTATAACTGTCATCTCTGTAACTACTCTGCAGCTAGGAAAGATCACCTGTCTCTACATATGAAAACACATACTAAAGAAACTTGACTGTACAAGTGTGACAAATGTTCTGCATACAACTTTGTCCTCTCGAACCGTTGAACAGGGGTATCTACTCGTAAGCATTCGCACGGATTTTATGAGAATTTTATTTGGAACGCACGAATACTATGCGAAAACGCACGAATCTTATGAAAAACGCACGAATCACTATGTGAATACACACGAATTTTATGTACAGCTGCATGCAAAATTATTCACCCCCCTTCACATTTTGGACATTTCAGCAAAATGAGGAACAATACAAGTGTTCTCGCCAGAATTTTTTCACAGCATAGGGGTCAGGTACAGAAGGCCAACTTTACGCGGCGCCAGCTACAAAGAAATTACCAGAGTAGGAAAATTTTTGAATTCATAACCCAATGAGACACTATTTCCTGCATTTTGAGGGATAAATTTTGTGAAGTAAAGTTTTTCCTCTGTTACAGCCTCATTCTAAAGCTAAATATGAACTTTTTATAAGATTTATGAAGGGTCACAATGTTCTTTCCAGAAAGAAACACCCCTATGCTGGTTGAAACACAGCATAGGGGGTCCAAATCACAGCATAGGGGGCCCCTATGCTGAAAAGGCCTGGCGAGAACACTGTACAACTGCAGAATATTATTAAATCATATAAGTGGTAAACAGATAGTTTATTGCAATCTAATACCAGGGCAAAAGTCAAGATTTATTTCATCGTTCATCCAAAATTGCAACTTTCACAGAAAAAGCAGGTTGCAAAATTATTCACCCCCCAAGAGGGTCTGTCCTACGTACTTCGTGCAGCACCCCTAACTTGGGTCTAACCTGCAATTACCTGGTGCAAACGGGAACAATAGCCTGTCACAAGCTTCTGGCAACTCTCTAAATGAATTGTGGCCCATTTCTCGCTGGCAATGGTCTCCAGCTCAGCAATGTTCTGAGGTCCACGTGCCACAACAGCTTTCTTCAGATCCCACCAGAAATTCTCAAATGGGTTTACGTCTGGAGGCTGTAATGGCCACTCAAGAACCTTCCAGCCCTTTTCTCTAACCTGGCTTGAAGCCTTTTTGGATTTTGATGTGTGTTTTGGGTCATCGTCTTGCTGGAAAGTCCAATGACGCCCCAGTTTCAACCTTTTGATAACAGACTCAGTGACATTCTTGGCCAGAATAGACTAGTATTGTTTGAATCCGTGATGCCTTCATCATGGAGGATATCCCCAGTGCCATTAGAAGCCATACACCCACACCGCACCCCAGACCCATCACCATGTTTCACGATAAGCAGGGTGTTCTTCTCCGCGTACGAATTCATTGAGACACATATCTCTGACCCAGAGGACTGAAAAGGTAAAGCTTTGTTTCATCAGTCCATAGGACAGTGTCCCAATACTCTTGTGGCCTTAACAGGTTTGTTTGAGCATACTGCAGGCTTCATTGCTTGTGGCATGGCTTCTGCAATGGTGTGGGTCTTGGGGTCCTGGCATTGAGCCCTTCAGCATGCAGTGTGTGGCATACTGTGTCCTCTAAAACATCAGTTCCTCCTTCAGCCAAATTGTTTTTCAGGTCCTTTGCAGTAAGATTAGGGTCCTTGACCGGGAATCTTACCCTGGCTACTGAAATTCTGACCTAGAATGTCACCGAGTCTATTATCAAGAGGTTGAAACTGGGGCATCATTGGACTTTCCAGCAAGACGATGACCCAAAACACACATCAAAATCCAAAAAGGCTTCAAGCCAGGTTAGAGAAAAGGGCTGGAAGGTTCTTGAGTGGCCATTACAGCCTCCAGACGTAAACCCAATTGAGAATTTCTGGTGGGATCTGAAGAAAGCTGTTGTGGCACGTGGACCTCAGAACATTGCTGAGCTGGAGACCATTGCCGGCGAGAAATGGGCCACAATTCATCTAGAGAGTAGCCAGAAGCTTGTGACAGACTATCGTTCCCGTTTGCACCAGGTAATTGCAGGTTAGACCCAAGTTAGGGGTGCTGCACGAAGTACGTAGGACAGACCCTCTTGGGGGGTGAATAATTTTGCAACCTGCTTTTTCTGTGAAAGTTGCAATTTTGGATGAACGATGAAATAAATCTTGACTTTTGCCATGGTATCAGATTGCAATAAACTATCTGTTTACCACTTATATGATTTAATAATATTCTGCAGTTGTATTGTTCCTCATTTTGCCAAAATGTCCAAAATGTGAAGGGGGGTGAATAATTTTGCATGCAGCTGTAATACACAGTCTTTTTATCCAAACCGGCCAGCCGCTGCGCGGATCACGTGACAAAGCGGGATTTTCAAGATGGCGTCGTCGAGATGCGGCGACCGAAAAACGATGTGACACGCCGAAATGGAGCAAAATAATAGCTCACAGGCAATTTAATATGTCCTAGGGACGGCATGCACCGGTTCAATGCTTTAGAATCAAAATATCGTGGGTAGAAACACTTTGAAACATCCCGCCCCCCAACGCCGGTTTGCATAAAAAGACTACGTGTACGTGTTTCCATAAAATTCGTCCGTTTTCCATAAAATTCGTGCGTATTCACATAAGGTTCGTGCGTATCCCATAGTGTGCGTGCGTTTCATGACACATAAGGTTCGTGCGTATTCACATAGTGATTCGTGCGTTACTCATAAAATTCGTACGAATCTCATAACATTCGTGCGAATGCTTAGGCACCCCTATTAAAAGCGATAAGGATGGAGATTGGAGATGTCTCCAGGAGTGATCATAGGCATAATCTGTATGTGGGTCCGATAACTACTCTGCAGTTAAGAAATCTACATTAGAGGCAAACATATCCAGGTTGGCTGTGAGGATTCTGTTAGATGTGCGAAAGAAGGGCTTATGGCATCATTTCCGTGTCAAAATTACGTACGTAAAAAACGTCACGTTTTGTCGTTTATACGTGACGTATTGGGGGTCAATACGTCACGTATGAAAGGCCTACGTCACGTATGCCGGAACGTACGGATACGTGACATACATATGGTTTTGCAATTTCCGTGTCAAAATTACCTGCATAAAAAAACGTACGATTTCTCGTCCAAACGTCACGTATAACAGGTCATACGTCACATAAGGCATATACGTCACGTACTAAACGTGACATACATATGTCGTGGCAAAATATCGTATCTACGTAGACGTCACGTTTTGTGGTTATACGTTACGCACATAAATGGGTTATGTTAACGTACCACGTTAACGTAACGTATGTACGCCCTTCAAGTTATTATAACAAACAACGTTAACATAACGTAGTCGTAGTTATCATAACGCATTACGTTAACGTAACATAGTCATTTACGTTATCATAACGCAGAGCGCTAACGTAACGTACACTAGAGTGAACCTTTATAATAGGCGTGTTCTGTTTACGTCATTGGTTTATGTTGTGTATAACGTCTACGATAGACGCGTTCTGGTGACGTCATCAGTTTATGTTATGTACAACGTGTATGATAGACTTGTTCTTGTGACGTCATCAGTCTATGTTTTGTAAAAGCCGCAGCACACAATGTATTAGTGTGGGTACAAAGTAGTACGGACACAATTTTTGATGCCTGGCTAGAATATCCTTTGTGAGCATTAGCCAGATTTAAACTGTGCCGTGGGATATACTGTCTGAATTGATGAATTGAATTGTGAACCATTCTGTTCGTGTATATTCGAAAGTGCGTCATACTACGCGTCAACCCGTTCATTGAGTGAACTCAACAGATAGGCGATGCTCTTGTCGACTGTCCGCATCAAATCGTCGTCCAAATGCCCGAAGGTCGCGTACAGTCTTCCTATCCTCTGCCTCGTATTCGCTCAGACTTGACCACAAGCCCTTTGCGAAATCCTTCGAGCGGCTCTTGAAATGTAAATCCTCCAGGGAACGGGGAACTTTCTCGTCCCGGCGCAGAGAATCGTAGTGGACCTCGGAGCGTGCACGTCCGACCCGACACTTGCCAACGCCATGAGGTCCCTTGTGTCCCTTCACGGGTAGAGAACAAGCACGACTGTGAGCACTTGGAACCTGCCATGATCCTAGCGCGATGCCGGAAGCGGTGACCTTGAAGGACGAAGACGAACACGAGCTGGAAAAACTTGAAATTTTACAGAGAATGGACCGCTGTGGCCGGCACGCGCCCTGTGATCGCCGAGTTACTGTCGGCGGAAGTGGTCTGAGCGGAGATGCAAAGGGGGGGGGGGGGGGGGGCACGTGCTCAGGACCCGTATGTCGGGGGCGGAGCTTGACCACAGAGACGCCAGACTACGCGTCAACCGTTCCATGGTGATCAGCCATTGGTTGGAAATCAAGGTGGTCGTGAGCTCGCTGCTTGTGTGGATTACCGCCCAGCGGGCCGGGTGACAGTTTACAGTTCACCATACTTTCTGTAAAGACGCATTGCATTATCAGAATATGAATTTACATGAATGTTATAGCCGACTTGATGGATAAAATATGGGGAAGTATAGTAGAGCATTTGTCATCGATTGTGTAACTATTGTGACATTCGTCCCATTCTCATCCATTTGAAACCTGAAATTGTTGTCTGGCCTTGTTTGGATCTGAAATGTTTAGATTTATGTGGGTTAGGATATGGAGGGATCACTATGTACTTCTGTGGAATACTGCCATACGGAAATAATGTTTTGGTCTGTCTATTACAATGTAAAAGCAGTGATGGGCGATGGTTTTAATCCCATATATGACCGCGGCTACAAGTACCCGCGAGAACTAACAGACACAATAGCTGCCCGTATACATCGATTGTACTCGAAGATTCCCTCTCATTAACTTTCCAAGCCCCTTTGTGTCGATTTTGTAGACACTCTGGCAGATCACACAACAAGGTGGTCTTTATACAACCATCAGAGAATCACACCTTTTTGTCTCCAATTGGCTTATCACAATACAAACTAATGCACCTGGTAGGGAGAGCGGCAAAAAAAAAACCCGGGACATTTGATATAAAGGTCACTATCTTCTACTCTCCGAGCAGAGGTTAGTGGGGCAGATCGTCACCGTTTTATCATATGCCCCGTAATTTTAGTTTGGATGGGGCTAGCAGACAAAAAACGGGGCATATATTATGATAAAACGGTGACGAGCTGCCCCACAAACCTCTGCTTGGAGAGTAGTAAGGGACAATTAGAGAAGCCCGCGGCCGTCGCTCAGAAAAAAATGATCTTTCATTGCCTCCATTGCAGACTCCGTCCGGCCAAGGAGGTCGGTGAGGTTGTTTACTTTCAAGTTAAAGCTTTACTATTACATTTTGTTGTTATTGCTGGCCTTCTCAGTCTTCCCGGACAGCAATAAGAAGAAGAAAAATGTAATGGTAAAGCTTTAACTTAACAAAGAAAACAGCCGTAAGAGTCTGAAATGGAGGCTAGATCTTTCAACCAATATCGATCTTCTAGGAGCTCTTCACATCTGCTTTGAAGCCCAAGCATCTGCTTGGATCACAAATATCTGATGGATCCCAAACATCTGCTTGGAGCCACTACCATGTGCTTTTCTAGATAATTTTCCATTGCTCCCAAGCAGATCTATAGGTCCCAATATCTGCTTTGAGTCCCAACATCTGCTTTAAGCCTCTATTATCTGGTCGGAGCTCCAAACACCCAATGGAGCAGAACGAGAAAGGCACAAGCCTCACTCAGAGTGCCAGCCCTTTTTAGCTTTCCACGTCCGCTTGCCACGACCCGCTACCTGGCTGAAAAAAAGAGCTGACACTCAGCAAGCACTCAGGC
Organism: Branchiostoma lanceolatum; assembly: GCA_035149815.1. NCBI lineage: Eukaryota > Metazoa > Chordata > Leptocardii > Amphioxiformes > Branchiostomatidae > Branchiostoma > Branchiostoma lanceolatum. Next base: position 31,187,616 of record CM068866.1, read on the forward strand.
TAGAAAGGCATATCTATATATAGAAAGCACATGTTAGTGGCTCCAAGTATATGTTTGAGCTCCAAGCAGACCCTATCTCCATAGCCGACTTCCTTCATAAATGAATGAATGAAGACCTTTATTGCACATTTCTGCCACACTTGGCTAAGTACAGGTCACAACAAAATATAATACAAGTACAGTTAGCGGATACAAAAGAATATGACTATCATTAAATAAATTCTACTTCTCCTCACTTTTCGGTTATAGTGGATATAAAAGAACAGACGTGTTTTTCAATGGGAGGTTTGTCTAGTCGCATAAGAAATATGAATTTTTGAACAGTACTTAAATGTGTGAAGTAGGGAAATAGGTTTTCTACAAGTTTATACAGTTCATTTCTTTCTTTGGTATATAATACACATTCTACCACAAAATGACATTCGTCTTCTACTCTATTCAAAGTACAATGTTTACATAATCGTTGTTCTAGAGGAGTGCGGGTATGTCTTCCCGTTTCAATATGTAGTTTGTGGCAGCTGATTCTTAGTCTTGTGAATGCATTCCTGACCCTCATATTTGAATAACTTAGATATTTTTCTTCATTATAAGTAGTTTTGAATAATCTATATGATCTTAACTTATATTTGGAAGCCCCACCTTTGTTGTCGTTATGTATTTCTTTCAGAAACGTTTGGAAGTAAATGTCTTTTATCCGTTGGCCAATGGAACTAACAATTTGTAACGTATTTGAATTATATGAAATTGGTAGGTGCCATAAGAAAGCAAACCCGCTCTCCTCTAAAGACTTACGTATTCCTGTCGCCCAACATTTCACACCAGATTTGTCTAGATCTAACTGACAGCAGAAAGCATCTGCTTGAACAGGAATTTGAACTTTTGAATGAACCCCATATTTCAGAGCCATACAGCTGACTCTATTTGGCCAATTTCTACTATTTCCCCAGCGACCCGCAGAGACTGATAGAGAAACTTTTATTGTGAGAACATTTACAAGGCTCAACCATAAAACCTCCTTGGCTCAACCAAGGCGCGAACCTCCCACTGGGACGTGCGCGGGTGACTGGGTTTGTGCCAGAAATCGGTCATAAAAAGATTAGTAACCCGGACATTCGTACGGCTGTTAACATTACCACGCGCGAGGAGGGGAGGCGACAATACAAAAGGTCACTATTGAATAGAAATATTCCGCCCTGTCTGAGTTATCGCACATCTTATAATTAGGTTGCAAAACATACTTCTTCTTCCAGTTTGATACGGTCTTCGCAACATATAGATCTGCTTGGAGATTATGGCACATCTATGATCTAGAAAAGAACATATTCCAAGCAGATGTTTGGGCTCCAAGCAGATGTTTGGGCTCCAAGCAGATGTTTGGGATCCAAGCAGATAGTTGGGATCAAAGCAGATGTTTGGGATCCAAGCAGATGCAGAGAGCTCCAAGGAGATCGATATTGGGTGAAAGATTTAGCCTCCATTGAAGACTCCTTCCGGCTATTTTCTTTTTCAAGTTTTACTATTACATTTTTCTTGTTGCTGTCCGGGATTAGGACCGGAAGGCCAACAATAAGAAAAAAAATGTAATGATAAAGCTATAACCTGACAAAGAAAACAGCCGGAAGGAGTCTGCAATGGAGGCTATGAAAGTTACGGCCGGGCTTCTCTTAGCATACTTCTCTGCAAACATAGGCTGGTGGAGAGTTTGTGACCTTTTTATCAAATGCCCCGTTTTTTTGCCCGCTCTCCCCACCAGGTGCAAGTTTGTGATATTTACTGGAGACAAAGAGGTGTGGCTCTCTGATGTTTTATGACAGGAAGATTGTAAAAAGACCGCCATGTGTGGTCTGTCAGAGTGTCTAGCCGATCGATGGAAATATGTGCGCAAACAGTCATACCTTTATGATCAAGTGGATTCACTGGAAGTATGGTCCAACACTGCGCAGCTTTAAACCCCTAAGAAATGTATGGTGCTGACTATGTCTTATGAAGTGCCCACCTCCCCCCTCCACCCATAACTCTCGGGGGCAAACCCCTTCTGATCCCTTCTGGCAGTGATCGCTGCTAAAGTGTTGGGAATCTGGTTTCAGTCTAATCTGAAATGGGACAAACAAGTCTGCGAGTTTACCAAGAAGGCCAACAAATTTATGTTTATGCTCCGGAGACTTAAGAGTCATTGCATGAGAAAACCAGGCAGAGGTGGGAAGATGGGGGTCGGCCAAATCGGCTCAAACTTCGTATGTGTGATAGGTATGTGGAACTATGAACAGCCATATAATCAAAACCCTCCAGCTATTTTTCGTTATGGCGTTATGGGACCCCCCTCTGAGACCCTCAAAAATTCAACAATTTATGGCTGAAAATTACTGAAATTGCAATAGCTACCCTGACAATTCTGATTAAGATACGATTATGAATTTTATATTTCCATATGGCATGGGTTCCCTAGTTTTGCCTGCCAAAAGTTGAAGGTGAAGCATTGACATTAAGAGGGTGTACTAGGGGGTTACCAGAACCAATAAAAGCAGAATTTTCATCTCTTTGAATTTTAGCCATTTTCTATGGGCATTATCTGCCCTGAGCAGTGGCTCTGGGGACTGGTTTTACTGTTGCTTGAGAGAGGAACATCTACTGATTCAAAAACAAGTGTCGTAAATTTGGGCCACTCATAACGCGAGCCGTGAATGGGGGCTCTTTATGGGGATTTTTCGGGTTCGGGGCTATAATAAATCAGGTTGTGACGTCTCACTACGGGGTAAGTTATGGCAATTTTTTCTGTCGCTACGTGAAAACCATGCATAATTGTCATAAAATGCTAGCACAAATCAGAAATGTTGATTTGGGCTCTACATGGGGGATATGAGTGTACTTAAAAAGTAAATTAAGGTTGTTTTGCACATTTTACAGTTGCTTTTTAAGACATCAATCAGTAAATCACTTACTAAAAAATTATGTGCAATTATGAAGTGGTCAATAGTGAAAAAGGCTATGTATGGGGGTTATCAGGACCCCACATATGTGATATCACTGGTACACGCAGCTATATGGAAAAATCAAGAAACAAGACAGTCACTATAACAAATGTCGGGGAACAGTTTGAAACTAAATACATATAATATACTTCTCAATTTGGGTCAGTACATGAATCATAATGAAATCAACAGATTGTACATTGCAGTTGCAATTGTTCCATTTCAAAGAACATTCAATATCTGGTATCAAGCATTCTCGAAGAACTCAGCCAATGACTGTAGCTAGTAATTTCAATCTCTTTTGCACATTTACAAAATCTAAATGATACAATCCACACAATTCATGCAATACAAGGCACCTGGCTAAGCAGGGCAGCCAGGTACTTGGGAGCTAAGTGGTTAAGTACTATGCTACAACCGCAATAGTTTTGAATATTATTTAACCAAAACATACATTTGCTGTAGGCGGTTAGAGGTTGTCATAATGTTATGGGAATGTGAAATCTCAAAGATTGAAAAAAAGTCAAGGGCATCACTGAACTTCTTTGTATGTATTATTACCGTAAGAAGAAATACTAAGACAGATAATAGTGAATTTAAAAAGTCAATGCTTCATAACATAGAAAAGTCCATAGTTTTAAATGCTGACCCTCGCAATATTAAGAGGTGGCTAGATGCAAACAGACTGACACTAAATGTCCGTAAATGCAAGTCTATGCTCTTTGGCACTATACGAAGGCTGCGCCCAGGTAATGAACAGCTTAATCTTACTCTTTCTGGAACGTCTTTGGAAGTAGTTTCATGTTTTAAATATCTAGGTGTTTGGTTTGACCCCTGTCTAACTTGGAGCATACATGTCAACAAACTGTGCAATGCGGTGTCATCTAGGCGGAGTGATAAGACGTTTAGCTTCCATTTTACCTCCTAAGACACTTTCTATGCTGTTCAACTGTATGGTTCTTCCAAAGATTGAGTGCTGTGATACTGTTTGAGCCAACTGTGAATAATCTCTCTCTGACAATGTCCAGAAACTTCAAAACCGAGCAGCACGAATTGTCCTCGGTCTGTCACGTACAGCACATGTGGACATAATGTACACTTATCTGTTTTAGGTTGAAGTTCCCTCGCATCTCGCTGGCAAATGCACCTCCTTCAACCCGTCTTTAAATCTATTCACCAACAAGTGCCAGAATACCTACAAATATTTGACAGAACATCTAACATCTATGGAACAAGACATAATTCAAACTTATCATTGCAACTTCCAAATGTCAGACTAGAATCCGGGCGAAGAAAATTTCGGTACAGGGGTGCATTTGCCTGGAATGATTTGCCGGCTACAGTTAGAGTGGCCACGTCGGGCCTAACTTTTGAAAAGCTAGTAGAGCAGTACTGCTGACCTCTAACCTCCAGACACGGCCTGCCACATCGACTTTGATTTACGGTGTTTGATTTGACACTCAGTTGTGTATATATTATTATTTTGGTTACTTTTTGTTCATTAGTTCATGTTATTTCCTTGTTATGTTATCGGTCTGTTTATGTTATTCTGTACAGAGCACGCCTGAGAAGCAGTGCGTTTAGCACTGAGTGCGCCTGCCCTGGCTAAAGAAAACAGACATAAATAAATAAATAGAAACAGCCCAACATGTACAGATGCGCACAATGGTTTCCACTTGGCAGATGTAGGAGGCTTTCCCGGATGCTGGTCGTGTTAATGGCAAGTGGCAAGTACGTGGAAATTGCGATGCGTCACTCCTATCAACTTCAGTGCATTCAGCCCTTCACCTTTGGCGTGATTGCAGATATTCGTTTCTCACAATGATAGATGATGGCAATAGTTGATATTTTTGTATTATCCCATTAATTTCATCCTCTGTGAGGTGACACAAGTTTCTTTACAAGTCCCTGTCAAGATCAGAATAAAGATCATCATCCTGTAAACCAATATCCTCCTTAATCACCTTCTTGAGAGTCAGACTGAGTGAGTGAAGAACAAGTTGATGTGCATGATCTTGGACTTCAATTTTTGCATAATGGTATTCATTTGTTCAACGCTTATGACTGTTTCAATGGTCCTATGACATAATTTTAGGAATTGCATGCATTTTGTAGATACATGTAGTATCAAAATTTTGATATGGTGTGTGTAACCCTGGGAATGAAAATTACATTACATGCTACAGTAATGGGCTTCGTTTCTGAGAACACTTTGTAAGTTTGATAATCTATCAACTGCAGTTTGTTGAATTCAGTATGATACCTGTACTGATCCTGATTGACCATCAAAATTATATACATTTAGCTGAAATCTTAAATTGTTCTTGACATTTGTTATAGTCTAATTCTTTATTGTCCAAATAAAGTATATGTAGCTCTGCACCCATGTGCACGGGTGTGTTCCAGTGAAAATGTGGAGTTCTTATAACCCCCATACATAGCCTTTAATTTGAAGTATTACCATCTAATGAATGAATACATGTTTGCATATAATTATTTAGTGAGGAACTAACTAATTCTTAGAGAGCAACTGTAAAATGTGTAAAACAAGCTTACTTTTTAAGTATCCTCATATCCCCCATGTAGAGCCCAAATCAACATTTCTGATTTGTGCTAGTATTCTATGACAATTATGCATGGTTTTCACCCAGCGACAGAAAAAATTGCCATAACTTACCCCGTAGTGAGACGTTACAACCTGATTTATTATAGCCTCGAACCCGAAAAATCCCCATAAAGAGCCCCCATTCACGGCTCGCGTTATGAGTGGCCCAAATTTACGACACTTGTTTTTGAATCAGTAGATGTTACTCTCTCAAGCAACAGTAAAACCAGTCTCCAAAGCCACTGCCCAGGGCAGATAATGCCCCTTAAAAATGACTAAAATTCAAAGAGATGAAAATTCTGCTTTCATTGGTTCTGGTAACCCCCTAGTACACCCTCTTAATGTCAATGCTTCACCTTCAACTTTTGGCAGGCAAAACTAGGGAACCCATGCTATATGGAAATATAAAATTCATAATCGTATTTTAATCAGAATTGTCAGGGTAGCCATTGCAATTTCAGTAATTTTCAGCCATAAATTGTTGGATTTTTGAGGGTCTCAGAGGGGGGTCCCATAACGCCATAACGAAAAATAGCTGGAGGGTTTTAATTATATGGCTGTTCATAGTTCCACATACCTATCACACATACAAAGTTTGAGCCGATTTGGCCGACCCCCATCTTCCCACCTCTGCCTGGTTTTGCCTGGTTTTCTCGTGCAATGACTCTTAAGACGTTCGGTCTTTCGACGGCAGATTTGGTGTACTGCGGCTAGACCTATCCTGGAATACTGTGTACCCGTCTATTAGCCTCTACCAGTCTCTGCGGGTCGCTGGGAAAATAGTAGAAATTGGCCAAATAGAGTCAATTGTATGAATGGAGTCCGCTATCATGGAGAGAGGGTCCAATAGGCCGTAGCCGACTCCCTTCATATAATTGACTCTATTTAATTTCTACTCTTTTCCCAGCGACCCGCAGAGGCTCGTAGAGCCTATTATAAAAGTACAGGGGAGTTGATACCGCCGCCCGTTACGAACAAAAACATTACCTCCGTGTGCCAGCATTTATAGATCAGCAGAGATTGTACTCGTATACAAAACTCCCTACCCTGGGAGACCAGGCACTGTATATCATTCCACAGAGGTACATAGTGATCCCTCCATATCCTACATAAATCTATATATTCCAGATCCAAACAAGGCCAGACAATAATTTTAGGTTCCAAATAAATGAGAATGGGACGAACTTGCATCTGGTGGGGAGAGCGGGCCAAAAAACGGGGCATTTGATAAAAGATCATAAAAAGGTCACAATCTCCCCCACAAACTTTTGCTTGGAGATTAGTAAGAGACAGTCAAAGAAGCCCGGCCGTCACTCAGAAAAAATATATTTCATAGCCTTCATTGCAGACTCCTTCCGGCTGTTTTCTTTTTCATGTTATAGCTTTATCATTACATTTTTTTTCTTATTGTTGGCATTCCGGTCCTAATCCCGGACAGCAACAAGAAAAATGTAATAGTAAAACTTGAAAAAGAAAATAGCCGGAAGGAGTCTTCAATGGAGGCTAAATCTTTCACCCAATATCGATCTCCTTGGAGCTCTCTGCATCTGCTTGGATCCCAAACATCTGCTTTGATCCCAACTATCTGCTTGGATCCCAAACATCTGCTTGGAGCCCAAACATCTGCTTGGAATATGTTCTTTTCTAGATCATAGATGTGCCATAATCTCCAAGCAGATCTATATGTTGCGAAGACCGTATCAAACTGGAAGAAGAAGTATGTTTTGCAACCTAATTATAAGATGTGCGATAACTCAAACAGGGCGGAATATTTCTATTCAATAGTGACCTTTTGTATTGTCGCCTCCCCTCCTCGCGCGTGGTAATGTTAACAGCCGTACGAATGTCCGGGTTACTAATCTTTTTATGACCGATTTCTGGCACAAACGCAGTCACCCGCGCACGTCCCAGTGGGAGGTTCGCGCCTTGGTTGAGCCAAGGAGGTTTTATGGTTGAGCCTTGTAAATGGTCTCACAATAAAAGTTTCTCTATCAGTCTCTGCGGGTCGCTGGGAAAATAGTAGAAATTGGCCAAATGAGTCAGCTGTATGAAGGGGGTCGGCTATGGAGATAGGGTCTGCTTGGAGCTCAAACATATACTTGGAGCCACTAACATGTGCTTTCTATATATAGATATGCCTCCTTGCTGAGTGTCAGCTCTTTTTTTCAGCCAGGTAGCGGGTCGTGGCGAGCGGACGTGGAAAGCTAAAAAGGGCTGGCACTCTGAGTGAGGCTTGTGCCTTTCTCGTTCTGCTCCATTGGGTGTTTGGAGCTCCGACCAGATAATAGAGGCTTAAAGCAGATGTTGGGACTCAAAGCAGATATTGGGACCTATAGATCTGCTTGGGAGCAATGGAAAATTATCTAGAAAAGCACATGGTAGTGGCTCCAAGCAGATGTTTGGGATCCATCAGATATTTGTGATCCAAGCAGATGCTTGGGCTTCAAAGCAGATGTGAAGAGCTCCTAGAAGATCGATATTGGTTGAAAGATCTAGCCTCCATTTCAGACTCTTACGGCTGTTTTCTTTGTTAAGTTAAAGCTTTACCATTACATTTTTCTTCTTCTTATTGCTGTCCGGGAAGACCGAGAAGGCCAGCAATAACAAAAAAATGTAATAGTAAAGCTTTAACTTGAAAGTAAACAACCTCACCAACCTCCTTGGCCGGACGGAGTCTGCAATGGAGGCAATGAAAGATCTTTTTTTTTCTGAGCGACGGCCGCGGGCTTCTCTAATTGTCCCTTACTACTCTCCAAGCAGAGGTTTGTGGGCAGCTCGTCACCGTTTTATCATAATATATGCCCCGTTTTTTGTCCGCTAGCCCCATCCAAACTAAAATTACGGGGCATATGATTAAACGGTGACGATCTGCCCCACTAACCTCTGCTCGGAGAGTAGAAGATAGTGACCTTTATATCAAATGTCCCGGTTTTTTTTTGCCACTCTCCCTACCAGGTGCATTAGTTTGTATTGTGATAAGCCAATTGGAGACAAAAAGGTGTGATTCTCTGATGGTTGTATAAAGACCACCTTGTTGTGTGATCTGCCAGAGTGTCTACAAAATCGACACAAAGGGGCTTGGAAAGTTCATGAGAGGGAATCTTCGAGTACAATCGATGTGTACGGGCAGCTATTGTGTCTGTTAGTTCTCGCGGGTACTTGTAGCCGCGGTCATATATGGGATTAAAACCATCGCCCATCACTGCTTTTACATTGTAATAGACAGACCAAAACATTATTTCCGTATGGCAGTATTCCACAGAAGTACATAGTGATCCCTCCATATCCTAACCCACATAAATCTAAACATTTCAGATCCAAACAAGGCCAGACAACAATTTCAGGTTTCAAATGGATGAGAATGGGACGAATGTCACAATAGTTACACAATCGATGACAAATGCTCTACTATACTTCCCCATATTTTATCCATCAAGTCGGCTATAACATTCATGTAAATTCATATTCTGATAATGCAATGCGTCTTTACAGAAAGTATGGTGAACTGTAAACTGTCACCCGGCCCGCTGGGCGGTAATCCACACAAGCAGCGAGCTCACGACCACCTTGATTTCCAACCAATGGCTGATCACCATGGAAGGGTTGACGCGTAGTCTGGCGTCTCCGTGGTCAAGCTCCGCCCCCGACATACGGGTCCTGAGCACTCCGCTCAGACCACTTCCGCCGACAGTCACTCGGCGATCACAGGGCGCGTGCCGGCCACAGCGGTCCGTTCTCTCTAAAATTTCAAGTTTTTCCAGCTCGTGTTCGTCTTCGTCCTTCAAGGTCACCGCTTCCGGCATCGCGCTAGGATCATGGCAGGTTCCAAGTGCTCACAGTCGTGCTTGTTCTCTACCCGTGAAGGGACACAAGGGACCTCATGGCGTTGGCAAGTGTCGGGTCGGACGTGCACGCTCCGAGGTCCACTACGATTCTCTGCGCCGGGACGAGAAAGTTCCCCGTTCCCTGGAGGATTTACATTTCAAGAGCCGCTCGAAGGATTTCGCAAAGGGCTTGTGGTCAAGTCTGAGCGAATACGAGGCAGAGGATAGGAAGACTGTACGCGACCTTCGGGCATTTGGACGACGATTTGATGCGGACAGTCGACAAGAGCATCGCCTATCTGTTGAGTTCACTCAATGAACGGGTTGACGCGTAGTATGGCGCACTTTCGAATATACACGAACAGAATGGTTCACAATTCAATTCATCAATTCAGACAGTATATCCCACGGCACAGTTTAAATCTGGCTAATGCTCACATAGGATATTCTAGCCAGGCATCAAAAATTGTGTCCGTACTACTTTGTACCCACACTAATACATTGTGTGCTGCGGCTTTTACAAAACATAGACTGATGACGTCACAAGAACAAGTCTATCATACACGTTGTACATAACATAAACTGATGACGTCACCAGAACGCGTCTATCGTAGACGTTATACACAACATAAACCAATGACGTAAACAGAACACGCCTATCATAAAGGTTCACTCTAGTGTACGTTACGTTAGCGCTCTGCGTTATGATAACGTAAATGACTATGTTACGTTAACGTAATGCGTTATGATAACTACGACTACGTTATGTTAACGTTGTTTGTTATAATAACTTGAAGGGCCTACATTCGTTACGTTAACGTGGTACGTTAACATAACTCATTTATGTGCGTAACGTATAACCACAAAACGTGACGTCTACGTAGATACGATATTTTGATCTAAAAATGCCACGACATATGTATGTCACGTTTAGTACGTGACGTATATGCCTTATGTGACGTATGACCTGTTATACGTGACGTTTGGACGAGAAATCGTATGTAGGTAATTTTGACACGGAAATTGCAAAACCATATGTATGTCACGTATCCGTACGTTCCGGCATAAGTGACGTAGGCCTTTCATACGTGACGTATTGACCCCCAATATGTCACGTATAAACGCCAAAACGTGACGTTTTTTACGTACGTAATTTTGACACGGAAATGATGCCATAAAGGGCTCTTGTAATGAAGCCTAAAGTAATCATACCTATTACTTTATAGATTTAGGTTTTGTGGTTAAGTTATGTATTGTACATATGTAATAGGAATAGATGTGTTGATTTTACCTATATCAAAATTGTGTTTTGACATTCATTGTAGAAAGGAGGTCTATAGATAGTTTTGTTTAAATTCTTATTAACATCAGTATATTTACCTGTTAGTATAAATCTATTCTAAATAATATGTGACCACAAGAAGCAATTATGTTTAGTACTTATGTATTTAGTAGTGTAGACAACAGTATTCTCAGTGTATAGATATCAAAGTAACCTCTTGAAAACTTTGTATGTGTTTGGTAAAGATCTTTCATACGAAATGAGTGTAAGAGCTATTCCAAGATTACCGGGTTGTAGTTTCCATAAACCGAATGTGTAGTCCTGAATGCCGTAGGTATTAGCACCATATGTGATTATAATGGCATTCTTGTTGCAATTGTTTCGAATGCTTTGGTTACATATTTGTCCCCTCTTTTATTTCTGTTACCCCATTTAACATTTTGTCAACATAAAATAAAAGTCGAAGTACAGGGCTTTTTTTGTGGGGGGGGAGATATACAGTACTAAAATTCCGTCAAAGAGCACCATTTTTAGAACGCTGGTCCCTAGCTATCCAAAATATCGAAGAAAAAAAGGTTTATGCATAGGATCACTTAGTTAGTTCAATTTTCCGTACTGAAAGTGGAATAATGTGAATCTTGAAAAGTCCTTCCACGTGCAGCACTGTGGTACACACTAATATTGGCTAGAGGTAAGCAAAGCCAATGATTTGGTGTTGATTTACATCGTCTGATAATTCATTTTTATTAATCTATCTTTATCCAAGGACATTTTATAATGTCCTTGCTTTATCTAATTCTTGCTTGTGTTAGTAGTGTTATATGTATATATATACATATATATATGAGGTAAAAAAACAATTGTGAAGTAATTATGGCAAAGATATCGATTTGTAAAAAGCCATGCAAAATATATGTTGACTTTGACCATTGTTTACAGACGGACTCATAATTTGTTGCAGCAGTGTTTCGAAGTGAGGTATCCAAACAATCCTGCTCATATCAATGAGAGTGTTCACAATATTTTTGCATGTTGCAACATCTTGCACTATGAAGTAATCAAAAGTTTTGCCTGATGATGACTTGCATCCAAACTAACGTTTCACCTGTTGGTATCTTTTTAAATATGATTATTTTGACTAATACTAACGATAAGTCCTTCCAATATCTTCGCATAAAGCCCAAGTAGCTTCGTTAAAAACTGACCTGAATCAACACATATTGTGCAATAAATGTAGTAATTTTGTGATTAATTTATGTTGACAAATAGTCAAAACATGATTTCATAGAAGGTATCACGACAAAAATTATAAAAGGTTTATCTACGAACTTCTTAAAAAACCAATAGCCTTCCAACAGAATAGCTCTTGACAAAACGACGACTTTTCCTGTTATTTATTGTTTTTATACAATGTACAGAAACTCGTATTAATTTAATGTGCGTAACTTTGGAATTCTTTGGCTTTGTGAGCAAAACTTTACAAGTTGACAAGTAACAAAATAAAAAGAAAGTGATAACCTAATACAATGTAAAGCTAACCTCAGAAACAAACGCATCAAATGTACAACAAGAGTTCTACGACCTCATACCTTCGTCAAATGATTTTGACCTTTATGACTGACGTATTAGGAGTGTTTTTCATCAATCATCAATCATACCAGTTGACCCTCTTCACCCAAATAACATAAGTTGTCCAAACCTCCTTGTTATGACTATGAGCTTAACAAAGAAGGTTATACTAACATTTATCATCAATTATGCAAATAAGCTCCCTCCTTATTAGCATAATTTGATTCCATGGTGTTCACATTCACACAACTTCCTAGTGCCACAAGTATGAAATTGCCGTCATTTACTAGTATGGAATTATAGTAGTTTCTCATTGATTATGCTAATTAGGCCAACATTTGCATATTTCCTATCTATCAACATTCCTCTCTTCCTTAGTTACAAATGTCACATATTTGAATAGTCATATCATGGAACACAGCAGATTTTTAAAATTGCCTCATTAATCATGTGAGTTAGAATTTGATTTGCATAATTATCATCCAATCATACAAAGCATCACGTAAGCTATCTACATACCAAAAATCATGACCATCCATCAAGACCATCTCGAGTTATAGTTTTTCTCATTAATTATGTCAATGAGGTTCTCATTTGCAAAGCTGATATCTATTAATATTTCTCTCTTCCTCAGTTACATATGTCACATGTTTGAGAGTCCTATCTTTTGATGGATGTATAAACTTTCCTCATTAATCATGCAAATTAGATACTGATTTGCATAATAAGTATCTAATTATGTACATCAGCACTCAAGCTATGTACTTACAAAAATTTATGACCATCCACCAAGCCCTTCTTGAGTAATTCCCTTTCAAAGTCTGAAGCAAAACCTGCCCCTGCTATAGCCAACCCATACGTCTGCTTGGAGACTACCTTACCAATGCCAACAGCTGGCTGACAGCCAATTTGTGTAACTGACGTTTCCTGCCTCCAATATGACCCCTCAGGACCCTTGCCCCTATCCATGACGCCTTAAATTGGAATAACACAGCCAACACTACACATACTTCAGCATACAATGTAACACATTTTTACACTTTTCTCGTTAATTATGCAAAACACTTCGCCCAAAATCTAATCATCTTGAGATGTCCCACATACACACCGACACACCAACTACGACAACAAACCATCCAGGCGTTCTCGACTTATTCTGTTCACTAACAGACACACAGACAAGCACCATCGAATAACCTTGTCGACGAAACCATTTCGTCGACGAAGGTAATTACATAATGGTAAAAGTTCCATAGAGTATGGTGTCTTAGTATGGATGCCATCCATCCTAGCTACTTTACTGGGGCTAATACTCCCTCACTGACTAGTTAACTATAGGATGGTACCCAACCTTATGGTATCTGATATAAAGACTGTAATTACTGCAGTTAGACTTTAAGGCACATGGCGTTAGTTCAGTTCCAGATAAAAAGATGCCCCTTAACTTATTACCTACAATAAAAAGATGGAAGCGTTTCTGTACAGTTTCTACTATAGTTTGAATGTCAGTACAAAATCCATCCCATTGTGGAGGCATTCAGCAAAAGACACGAGCTAAATAAAATGTCGTTAAACAGTCCTGACTTGTATTCTGCACAATAAACATTGAAAGACATAACAATATAATGTGTTTTTATGCCTCCTTAAGATATGGTAAGTATATACGTGCCACGGGGCAATGCGAAGCATATCCTACATAACTCTTATCAGGCAGGGTGGCCTTAATATCTCTCCAGGCATCAGCTGACCTGTAATACACATATACGAGACATATTTCTTCATTCTGGTCATCATTACAGACTAAATACATGTGCAGCTGGTTTTCCAGTACGAAAAGACTGGGCAGAACCTCAATATCAAGGTTTTCTGGGTTTGACCAGCCTTGCAGTTTCTGCCAGTGGTCTGACTCTGTGTCATACACCATGGTTTGACTGAAGTTAAAATCTGTGCAGAAAATCTTTGTTCCCATAGCAACGGCGGTGCAGACTTCAAAATAGAGTTGAGATGATAGGCTCCGCTCGCACCAACGGTCCTGTATTGGGTCGTAGAGATGGACCTCCGTGCTTGTGAGGAAACAGAGGTGTGAACCGCAGGATAAGGCTACACTGTAAGATATACTGCTGTCAAGTTGCAGCTGTGAACACTCCTGCCACTGGTCCGTGTGCCAGTTGTACTTTCTCATCTGCAGCAATGGTCTGTTATCATCTGGATCAAAAGCCATGTAGTACAAAATCTGATCAACTTCAAAAAGGTAGTGTTCCTCAAAGTAATTCTGATCATATTCGGGTCCCTTAGGTATTGGGGATATGTCTGCATGTTCCCACACATTCCTTGCATGGTTGTACTTAAACAGGGACAACTGATTCTTCTTCTCTAATTCATTAGTTAGCAGGATGTAAATGCTGTTATCATTGGTGACTGTCATGGCTGAGAAAGGAGGAAGGTCTTCAGGGTCATAATTGCAGCTGATGTACTTTCCTTTCAGAGGATTCATAAGGAAGAGGTCATTGGAACTGAAGAGGGTAAAAAACATTGTAAGCTGTGAATAAAACTGTAAATTCATACATTTTCTTCAATCACAACATGCAATGTTATCATCTATGAAATCTTAATTTTGTAGCCCCTTGAGACATAAGCTCCAGGCTAAGTTGCAAATAGAGTACATTTACATAACTGTGGGAATGTGTGTGCACGGATTGTTTGCGACTTACAAAGTCAAATCAGTCAACTCCTGAATCAATCAAATGTTTACTCTAGCGCCTGTATAGAATTCTGACCACACCTTTATATGCAAGCATCAAGCTGTTTGGTAGTTCTGTTCCGAAATAGCACATCAAGAAACCACGATGGTCAAAAACCGGTCCAAAAATTCCCACTTGTAGGACATGAATATTGATGATTTGAAAATGCCAATCACGCTTATCACCACTGGCAACTGTCCGTGATTGGTTGACGTCTTTACAGGCGGACCGCAGCAATGTTTACCTTTCTATATCCCCCCTGTTGCTTTTTTTCCGCGAACCGTCCTATTCATATGCGTACCTTCAGTCAGTCTCAATTGTTCTTACATAACACATTTTAACAATACCAAGTGTGGGCATGATTATTTCCAGCATACTTTCGTTCATCTAGTGGTCATAATTCCCATGTACAAGTAATCCTAAGCTGGCGCGTGGCTGACAAAATCGGAGGGTTTGTAGTTTTGAAGGCCAAGCCGCAAAATAATGATTAAAGATGGCGCCAGCGGGAACAGACTACTCTAATATGGGTCGAAGTTTAGCTGTAAGCATGATTGTTTTCTTTATAAAATTGTAGAATATGCCCACGTATTTGCTGTTACAGGATTTTTTTTAATGAATGTATCATAATTTGAAAACATTTGACTTCATAACGAACCAAAACTGAGGCGTGTGTGTTTCTTTCCAACAAACTGGTTGCCCATCCTAAGAATGAAATATCCCAAGCGGGAGTTTGAATATTTGTAAAAACTGTACCAAGCCACTTTTCGGCCAGAAACTTTTCACAGACAACGGTCAGCAAGGCAAAATAATTCTAAAGACTTGTCACGGTGGTCAAATTCGTGCTCAGAAACTCCCAGGTCCAGCCGAATTCGAACGCTGTTCCACGATGTTCGAAATGACGTAATCGAATCCGAATGCGCGTTCGATTCGGGGTCACCTGCGGTCATTGGAAGTTCATACTGTAAATCTGCGCGGCCGGGCCCCTTTCCCCGCTACAGGAAAAAAAACTACGTTTGTCGCAAATATTACCTGTTTTCTGGAGAGTAAATCTTTGCTGGCACTTTGTTGTGGACATCTAACATGTAACGAAGCAACTGGCGTCATTTTTTGTGACATTGAATATTAGAAGGATTGTTTACGGCGGTGTTAATTACCCCCTCCCCCTATCCGTGCGACATAAAATGCGTTCAAACATCGTAAAGGTACGGCTCCAAGAAACATCCACCTTACCTCATTAACGATTCAAAATAACCGTAACGGTTTTCCCGAGGTTTGTGTTTTTGGGATTTTTGAAAAATGTCCTTGATTTTGAATTATGGGTGATTGAATGCGAAAAATGTCAAAAATGCCATTTTTTTCACAGATTTGTCGATATTCACAATACTTAGAATAAAAAATTTAAAAATCCCAAAAACACAAAGTTTTGTTTTGTTCCTGGTCGATGAAAAATATGAAGATAAGAGATATTCATTGACATTTAAAGCCAGGCCTTTGCGATGTGTGCCTGAAAAAACGGTCTCCTTAAAACCTGCAAATAATCGTGTTTGGGAGCAAAATATAGAAAAATTAGCCATTCAGCGCAAATCGACGACATTCAAAGTTTGCAAAATCGCTAATTTCGTTTTATTTTTATAAAATTTTCCCGTCCCTACTATTTTGTTTATTTATGAATGTTTTGCCGTTAGCCAAAACGTTGCCCCGGGTAACCCGATACCTTGTCGAACGCACGTAGCAACCGGTAAGAATACCCTAGTGACAGACCACCGTGTGTCGAATATCTTGTACAGGGACTGAACACATTGAATTCAAGGCAAGAGAGACCATTCAAAACCCCACGATGTTTACTTGTTTTCGCTGAAAATTTTTCATCAGAAATAACAAGAGTATTACTTACTTGCTTCCATAGTGACAGTCTCAAGTCAAGTACACATGGAAAAAAATTCTGGGCTCCATCACAAGAAGAGCACAGATCAGGAAACATAACGTTTAACTAAAAATCAGAAACGAAATTTTGATTTTAGTGTGATGCAAAATGTAATGGTCTTGATGGAACCCAAGCTTATAATTTGTCTGTACATGTAGGTTACTAATTAAATTGTTTTTAGCCTTGTCCAGTACCTTCCAAGAATTACTGGTGTACGGGGAAAATATGCTCGCCATCGTGTTTGAACTGAAATAATTGACCGCTGTTTGAAAATATTCCCGTTCAAAAATGGTCGCCAGCCATTTCTTTTGTTCTTCCTGAGCTTGGCTTGGAATCAAGACACCCGTGAAGTAAAATCAAAACGCTAATATGTTCAGACACAGCTTGGAAGGATTTTTCCATCGGTGCTCAATTTGTCGACCTAGCTTTCTTTCAAGTAAAGATAATCACGAGCTGGCGTTTATACTTTTCCGAAAAGGTTCTTTGTAACAAATTGCCGACGCCTGAACTTAGCTGAAGTTGTTGACAAGGGATACGTCATTTTGTCCCAGCATGGGTAAACAAGAAACACAGACACCTTTATTTTCAGAACATACATGTTACCACGCAAAACATTATTTGATATCTGTTCCTTTCATTAAGATATTCTTCTGTAATGAATAACTTGACATGATATGTTGTTAAATGTAGAGTTCAAACACACAGCCCTCAAGATTCCCACCTACATTACAATAGACTGTCCCAATAACTCGATATGACGCCGCCGCCATATTGGATGCCCGGCCGCCCAAAAATCCAAACCAAGCAGACCGATTTTTTTCATGATTTCCCGCCAGTTATCAATAGAAAGAAACATCGTCATACCCTCGTCATCGGCAACATTTGGGTCGTTTAGAACGGTCGCAAATCAAGTTTGTCACGGTCGCGATAGGTAAACTGTGACGACTCGAACAAGACGCTAACATTCTTGTGCTAGCGGGAGAAAATTGGGATCGAAAAAGAAACGGTCATCTTGAGCCAAGGGGTGTCTTGTAGACCCGGTCGTTAATCAATACTATGTTTGACTGTATGAATAATTTGTGTTCGGGTTAACAGTCTCACAATGATACCTGCAGGCCTTGTAAGAGAACAACGAATGCGAAATAAAGAAATGCCTAGGAATGTAGGATAGAAACACAAGCTCAGCAAGTATATGATATAATTTCAACATCCGGAATCGTTACCCAAGGAAATGAAATCACTCAAAGATACGAGGAAAATAGGGTCGCCCAGAACTTAGGCTTTAACTTTCGGGACCAGAACACAGGGTACACACGCTGAGCGATCGCAGAATTCACAAGTTGAAAATCGCGCTCAAAGCGCAGGTAACAAAGGCGCAATTTGCATGAAAGCGTGCTCGCAGACAATGGGGCGCTAATAAGGCTCTGTGATCCAGGCCGACAGAACTCATTATAACTCAACATCATGTTGTAGTACCGCGTGGAAACTACAACATAAGGGTAAACCTCATATCGTGTCCAATATCTTCAAAAATGCATGGTAGCTTTTAACAAAAATGACACCGATCGAAAGAACAACATATAGCCGCCATGTTGTCTCATTTGCATGCCATCCATAATCGGCTATCTGGAACTGTGGGAGAAAACGTACCAGAAAATTGTCAAAATGAGTTAAAAATGCAAAGACATCAAACATAGTCGGTTTAGACCTAATTTAAGGACCTACATTGTATTAATCAAGGCTTTAACCGATGATTGATATATATTTCTAAGAACATTACCTTGCTTTAAGGTCAAAGTTTATTGACCGGAGGTGACTCTTTAACTTAGCTTAAACGCCCAGGGACGCGGTAAATTTTCAATTGTCATTTCCTACCTTCTAAACATTTGTAAAGCTGATAAATCGTATTTGCGACTGCTTCTTTTTGTTTTATACTGTAACCATCGAATCGGGCATTAAACTTGGATGTTTTTTACATCATATCTATGATCTTTTATGCACTGCCGTGTAGGCTCTGTGACCCAGCGGGTGGGTGGAGTACTAAACAATGGGCCCTGAGAACAAACAGCTAGCGTTTAGACCATCGTGAACAGGTATGATACTACAATCGTGCAGAAATCAAAATTTTATCATGAAGCCGCATTGACATAACTGCATGATCTTTTTTTATTGTAATGATTATTTTATACTGTTTTATCGTACATCGTCACTAATGTATATTGTAATGACTATTGTAGTCTATTGATTAAGGCTTATGTATTAAATTAAATTATGTTTTGTAGGTCAAGTTGTTGTATTCGTATGAATTTTGATGGGTCAGCTGTTACCAGAAGAGCTGCCTTGGTTGACCCAGTGTAATGCCTTTTGGAAGTAATAATAAATACAAATACAAAGAAGTATCTACTGACCCCAGGCGCGAGTTGGACAGCAGGGCCATTTCCGTGGTCATCCCAAGCCTCGGCTTCAGGTTGGAGTTCCCTTTCTGTACGACATTCCTGATGACCTCAGAATTCCAAGGATCCTCCCTGACCAGGGGGTGTTCCAAGATGGCTGCTAAGTCGCCTGCAGCTGAGGTCAGCAGGTTGAAGCGGATGTGAGGGAGGATGCTGGGTAGGTGGTGCAGTCTGTAGGGTACAGAGTAGGAGTGTATTTAAATAATTCCCTCGTAACACATGATCATGAGCTTGTAAATAAGATGGAATCCTTCTAAATGCATCAATATGACAATAACAGACAAAATCTGAGCCTTAACAATAGCTCTTGGCTACATATCATTTGAACTAAAAGAACACTGACACCCACCTGTCCTCCCTGCTGTGCTGCACCCATCTCACCACAGCTTCCCATACTGTTGTCTCCTCTTTAACCTCCAGCTCATCGTGGCTGATGATCTCAGTCAGCTGGTTCAAACTCAGGCTGCAGAAATCCTCGCTGGAGGCAACCTAAACAGGCACACAGTACATGTTCCAGGATATTGCAGATGTTTCTTAATCTTGTTCTGGTTCTATTACACCGAAGGACCCTTCTCACCTACATGCATCCATTGCACACAGAAAAGACAACAAAACCGTAGCTTAATTAAACCTTTTGAACACAATTTTCAAAATATCTTTTTTAAAATACTCATTGTCCTCCTGGATCATTTTACTGCACATAACTCAATGCAAACTTCATTTCCTATGCACTTATTAACTTATACAAAATGGCTGTAGTTCATTGATGTCAATTGCATAATGTGCAATATAAATACAATTTGAGTTTGCTATTTGGAATAATTGTTTTGCCCATCATGAGGACAAACCTCAGCAAAGTTTCTACATATCCACTGCAGACAGGTTTTTTGGACATTGTCCAGGGAGAAGACATCAGCAAACTGGTACAGGTCCACACAGGTAGAGCGCTCCACGTTCATGGCCATGTAGCTGATGCAGGTGTCTCTCACATACTAGTAGTTCAGTTGGAGGAGGTCGGCTGCCTGGTACAGGGGCTGCACTCTGTCCAGGGACACATGGAGGGTTCCAGAATAGATGTAATTCAGGATCTCCCCAAATATGCCTGCATCCAAACCCTGTACAAGAACACAATGTAACTATGTTCAAACTTTTACCATATATAAAAGGTATTAATGATTGTGAACAGGGAAATATATCAATTAGATTTAGTTATGATAAACTTCACATACTATTCTACCAGTTTTATTCTCTCTACTATTAACACATTTCATGTGTCTCTTATAACTGCAAAATTATCGTTTTACTTTTAGTAAAGAATTTGCTCAATTTTGTGAACCCCTCATCACTGAAAGGATATCGGTAAGGGGGAGGGGGGCCGCATGTAAGGGACAAACATACAGGAAATCTTTTACAATAGTACTGTGTTCGACATGTTTTATATGGTACGTAGAATCTTCACAAGTGCTGTTTCTCTTTATTGTAACCACACGTCACGCCAAGCCTACCTGTAAAACGACCATCTTCTGCCGACTTTCCGCCATGTCACTTGTAAACATGGCCCTGAAGTAGGGACTGGCCGCGGACAGAACAAGCCGATGGCAGGGAAATCGCCGGTCCTCCACTTCAAGGACGACATCCTGCAGTACCCCAGCCTTCTGTAAGTCATCCAGGGTTCCAAGAAACCCGTGCAGATAGCTCTCGTCTTTGTAGGAACGAGTACGCGCTGCGCTGACGTGGGGTTCGTGTGTTACGCGCCGAAATGAGTCCTTCGAACCCTCCATACAATCAGTCGTAGTACAGTCACGATACGTTGAATCAGGCTGGTTTATGTGTCCCTGTGATCTCAACACGTCTGACAACCTCGTGTAGGTCAGTTGAGAATTCAAAAAGTATTTGAACACGAAATTTGTTCCTTCAAAGTTGACCTTCTAAGTACTCATTTTGGCGAGGTTTTACGGTCTGCATGGGGGTTTCCAGACGACCGATGTATATCATGATCCAGTCTACTTCCGGGTCAAAGGAAGCACCCAAAGCCAAACAAACAGAACACCAAGCACATTCAGCCGAGTGATCGCCGATATTGTACCTTCAGTTTTGAGATCCGTATGTGAATTTTGTATATGTCAACAAAGGTTAACTCATTACCAAAATGAAACCTACTTCAAATCGAGTCATTCTAATCGCGAAACTAATGTTAACTAACACTATAAGGAAAGTTTGGCCGAAATAAATATGAAGCGTAGAACTCACTAGAAGCATATATAAACATATAAAAGATTTACCATTATGTATTTTGACCAGAATCCTTGAGATAAAGGACTTTGAGTGAGTTTTTGACCCCCATTCTTTTGTATTCTCCCTCTAATAGCGTTACATGTTATTCAAAACTTATAATCCAGATCACCAAATCATTGTCCTTGACACTTGATGGATCATCATAGACATAGGTAGCAATTGAGGTATCCCAAGGGCGTGTAATTCTGTCCTTCCAGTAATATGAGTGTGCCCTAATCGTAAGTGTGTGTCACTCTGGGACGGTAACAACCATGTGTAGCCTTGATAAAGTAGAAAATGAATCGTGTACTGTGCCTTCTATGATGACCTAAGGGTGTGTCATTTTAATGACACAAGAGAAACTCAGCTATACCAATTGTGTCTCATTCCAATGACATCGGAAGAAACTAAGCTATACTAAGGGAGTGTCATTCCAATGACATATTGGGAAACTAAGCTGTGCCATAGGTGTGTCATTCCAATAATGTAGGCAAAAAAATCAGATACTAGTATACCACGGGTGCGTCATTCCAATGACATAGGCAAAAACTCAGCTATACCAAGGGCGTGTCATTCCAATGACATAGGGGAAGTCCGGCTATACCAAGGGTGTGTCATTCCAATGACTTAGGGGCATATCCAGTTATACCAAGGTTCTTTCATTCCAATGACATATGGGGAAATCTCAGCTGTGTCATGGGTGCGTCATTCCAATGATAAGGCAAAGACTCCGATGGTGTGTCATTCCGATGACATCGGGGGTAATCCAGCTATACTAAGGATGTGTTATTCCGATGACAAGGGGAAACTCAGCTATACCAAGGGTGTGTCATTCTCATGGCATAGGGGGAAATCCAGCTAACCAAGGATGTGTCATTGCAATGACATAGGTGAAAACTCAGCTATAACAAGGGAATGTCATTCCAATGACATAGGGAAGAACTCAGCTTTGCTAAGGGTGTGTCATTCCAATGACTTAGGGGGAAAATCGGCTGTGCCAAGGGTGTGCTTTCCAATGACATAGGTGAAAACTCAGCTATAACAAGGGAATGACATTCCAATGACATAGGGAAGAACTCAGCTTTGCCAAGGGTGTGTCATTCCAATGACTTAGGGGGAAACTTAGCTATACCAAGGGTGTGTCATTCTCATGACATAGGGGGAAATCCAGCTAACCAAGGGTCTGTCATTCTCATGACATAGGGGGAAACTCAGCTGTGCCAAGGGTGCGTCATTCCAATGACATAGGCAAGAACTTAGCTTTGCCAGGGGTGTGTCATTCCAATGACATAGGGGGAAACTCAGCTGTGCCAAGGGTGAACTTTCCAAAGACATATGTGGAAACTCGGCTATAACAAGCAAAAGTGTGTGTCGTTCCAATGACATAGGCGGAAATCCAGCTATAACAAGGGTGTGTTCTTCCAAGGGTGTATCAGGAGTCTATGCTGCAATCTAAGAGATTAAACGGCTAGTATTACTACAGGTACCGTTGCGCTGCTTAAGTATATAGGGACTTCACCTGTCGTCATTTTGCGACGCCGCTCAAAGGCAGAAACATAATACAAATCTCGTTTGTGTCACGACACAGAGAATGACATACTCTCATGAAAGCTTGGTCTTCACCTGTCATTAGTATTGGACTGACACGACCTGAGGAATGACAAACCCTTGATATAGCTGAGTTTTCCCCTATGTCATTGGAATGACACACCCTTGGTATAGCTGAGTTTCTCCCTATGTCGATGGAATGACTTGCTTACTTGCTTGCTTATGTCGAGACTGGACGGTCTCGAGTCGTGATGGCAGTCCATGTGGTTCTATCCCTCATCGCTTGGAGCAGACTATCAACTTCAAGGCCAGTGTCTTTCTTCAGGGTGTCAATGTATGTTGCTGCGGGTCTTCCAGGCCTCCTTTTCCCATGCCTGGGAGTCCAGAGAACCAGGTCAGCCACTTCTTCTTTGCTTCTGAGGCAGTGTCCAGCGAACTTTAACCTCCTTGTCCTGATCTTGTCAGACAGTTTTGGTAGTCCAGCATACAGGTCCTTGTTGGTAATGTGTTGTGACCAGTGGATGTTTAGTGCTGATCTCATGAGCCTTGTGTAGCATCCATCCAGCTGCTTTTCTAGCTTGGAAGTGATTGTCCACGCCTCACATCCATACAAGAGGACTGCTTCAACCGTCGAGAGGAAAAGCCTCACTTTCAGCTTGCGAGAGAGGTTTGATCTCCAAACCTACTTCAGCTTGTTACAAGCCTGCCAGGCTGCTGCTTTTCTTGCTGCTATGTCCTTTTCTGTGCTTTCCATCCTAGATCCCAGGTACTTAAAGTCCTTTACCTCCTCCAAGGCAGTACCATCGCTTGTCTTGAGATGGAATGACACACCCTTGGTATTGTTGATTTTCCACGTATGTCATTAGAATGACCACTTCATGATTTCTCCGTATGCAATTGGAATGACAAAGCACCCTTCTGATAGCTCAGTTTCCCCCTATATTATTGGAATGACACACCCTTGGTATAGTTGAGTTTCCCCCTATGTCTTTGAAATGACACACCCTTCTGATAGTTCAGTTTCTCCCGATGTCATAGAATTATGACACATCCTTGGTGTAGCTTCATTTCCCAATGCGTTAATAAGAGTCTTACGACGCGAAATCTTCATGAAATTTAGTTTTTATTAAATGGTGTCTTTTTTGCCATAGTGAATTGTTCTTGCCGTTGCAAGTTGTGCTTTTTTTTGTGCCAGTGGGTGCTTGTTTGGTTCTCATATGTGGTTTTCTTGGAAACCAGTTCCCTACCAATGTCATTCTATAACCCTCAATGGTATGACCACCACCTGTCGTGCCCCTGGAGAAGTGACCCAGGTTTGCTACTAACGTGACGGGTGTGACCCAGTTTTGCTACTAACATGCCTAGAATGGAGGTATAGATTTTCTTCATTACTTCTGCAAATTCAGTCCCAATTTGCATAATTTGCACTTCAGTGTGTACGTCAATGTCCAACCTACCTGCGTACCAAATAACATGAAAATCTGTTGTACCGTTTGTTGAGTTATTCTCCTTAGAAGATCTACCATTATGTATTTTGACCAGAATCGTTGAGAAACTTAACGTTACATCTAATCTAAAACTTGTAATCCAGATCACCAAGTCATTGTCCTTGACACAACATTGGCAAAAACCAAGGCTGTGTCATTACAATGACATAGGAGAAAACTCAGCTATACAAAGAGTTTGTCATTCCAATGACATAAGGGGAACTCGGCTATATCATTACAATGACATAGGGGAAAACTCAGCTATACAAAGGGTGTGTCATTTCAATGACATAGGGGAAATCCAGCTATGCCAAGGGTGTGTCATTCCAATGATATAGGCAAAGACTCAGCTATACCAAGGGTGTGTCATTGCAATGACATAGGGAGAAACTTAGCTGTGCCATGTGTGTGCCACTCCGATGGTATAGGGGAAACTCGGCTATAGCAAGTGTGAGTCATTCCAATTATTTAGGGGGAAACTCAGCAATACCAAATGTTTGTCATTCTGATGACATAGGCGAAACTCAGCTTTAACAAGTGTATGTCATCACAATGGCATAGGGGGAATCTGATCTATCATCTGAACGTTGTGCAAGAAATCTATGCTTTTATCTAAGAGATTTAACGGTCACTACGGCCATTGACGGTCCTCTTTTGGGAGTTCCTATGATAACTGAGTAAGCCGTCTTTAATCCGGTAGCCAAGTTTAAAGGAAATGCGATGTTTTATATTTGAGATATAAAAAAGCGACTTCACCATATTCTGGCACAGGGCGAGATGGCCTGGCATATATGCTGCTGCACATAGCTTTCCAGGTAAATTCCTACGTGCTACGTGCACCGTCATTTTGAGTAAGCTGAGTACCAGCATTCTTAGCCTTTGTCCGCTCCCCAAGTTTTTTTGGTAGGTAGCAGAGCTTGGAGAGCGGACGAAAGCTGAAAAGGCTGATACACAGACTACATTAGGAGCGCTTTTCTCTCTAAAACCTGGTGAAAGGGGAGTTTTCTCAACGCGTTAACGTAACAGTCACCTAATATTCTAATCTATCTGTGCTGTCAAAGTCGTCAGTAGCTGTGCTATACCGTTGCGCTGTACATATAGGGCCTTCACCTGTCGTCATTTTGCGACGCCGCTAAAAAGCAGAAAAATACACATACACAGAAAATGACATACCCTCAGGATAGCTTAGTCTCTTTAAAATTGGACTGACACGACCCGAGGAATGACACACCCTTGTGATAGCCGAGTTTCCCCCTATGTCACTGTAATGACAAATCCCTGGTACACTTGATTTCCCCCCTATTTCAATGGAATGACACACCCTTGGTAGTGTTGATTTTCCACCTTTGAAATGACACACTTCATGATTTATCCGTATGCTATTGGAATGACACAGCACCCTTCTGATAACTCAGTTTCCCCCTATGTTATTGGAATGACACACCTTTGTAATAGCTGAGTTTCCGCCTATGCCACTGGAATGACACACCCTTGGAATACAAACATTTCACCGATCGGAATGGCACAGCCTCAGGATACCTAAATTCCACACAGTGTCATGGAATGACAAACCCTTGGAAGCACTGAATTTCACCCTGTGTCATTAAAATGACATTGGATTCACACAGCCTTGGAGTACTGTAGATAAATTGGATTGTGACTGGAAAATGGCAAGAATTTCACCCATATACAAATCCGAGAGCACTTTATGAACAGTGGTGGTCAGCTCATGGCCCACCAAAGAATTAAAAAAAAAAAAACACCACAGCACAGGTACAGCCGTTTAGAAGGTAGTGGAGGACATCAAGTTGACATGCAGTACCCGTAAGAGCGTGCACGGCCGTCCTTTTCCTCGATCTGAGAAATGCATTTGACACTGTTCATTCGGTAATCTCGAGAAGTGATTATGAGGAAGCTGTATCTGAGGAGATGAGAAGGGCAGCTAACTGGTTTAGTATGGAGTAAGCAACTTCGAACGGATAGACTCCTTCACGTACATCGGCGTTACTCTTGACTCTACTGTGTGGAACTCATATCAAGAAGATTACAAAGAAGCTCCTTGCTGGCCTTTAAGCATAATGCCGTGCCAAAGTGAAACCGTTTGTGCATGATATGCCCATACATGGACAATTGTATCACTGCTTGGTTGCCAACGCTGATTAATTGCAACATGACTAAATTGCCATAACTGAACAGGTTGCTATACCGAGCAGCAAGGATCATCATCGGCAGAACGCGTACCTAACTGTTACCGATAGCCTGATAGTGGAGGCGGGTTTCGAGCCACTGAATGCACGTGGAAAGGAACACGCTAGTAACTATTTTAAGGCAATATGTTGAAGGCACGAAAGTAGCTATAGCTATAGCCTGAAAAAGAGGACCAGAGACTTGAGTGCACATGTGTTCGCTGGTAAAGTAAATGAAATGAAAAATTCTAAAAACATTCCTGCCTTATTGGAAAGAAACACCCTTGGAGCACACTATGTCTTTGGAATGACACACAGTTGGAACTTCTAAATTGCACCTTCTGTCATTGGAAAGCCCTTGGAACAGCTGAATTTAACCCTATGTCATTCAAACGACACATGAATACATGAATTTCACCATGTGTCATTGGAATAAAACACCCTCATCACACCTATATTTCACCCTGTGTCATTCGACTGACACAGCCTTGGAATACCTTGTTTTCACCCTATATCATTGGAATGATATACCAATGGCACGGCTATGTTTCTCCCTATGACATTGGAATGGCACACTCTTGTTATAGCTGTTTCCCGCCATTGGAATGACACATCCTTGGTTTAGCCGAGGTTCCTCTATGTTATTGAAATGACACACCATTGGTATAGCTGGGTTTCCCCTATGTCATTGGAATGACACACCCTTGGTATAGCTGAGTTCCCCCCTATGTCAATGGAATGACACACCCTGAAAGCTGAGTTTCCAACTGTGTCATCTGTCATTGGAATGACACACACAGAGAAAATTAAGTGGTTTCAATGGTGTCATTCGAATCAACAGAGGTAAAAACAGTAGTCCCAAAGGTGTGTCATTTTAATGGGTAGACACTGGGTAGAATTAAGATATCGAAAGAGAGTGTGCTGCCAATGCCAGTGGGAATCTGAGTCATCTTTTGCCCGCGATGACCGTAGCGCTAATATTGTTTCCATTGCAAACTTAAAACTACCGCGAACACTCCCTTTTCTCCCTACCTGTGAAATTAAATGCATTTAAAGTATATCAGAATAATACAACATATGGATAGATTTATCATCTTCCTCACCTGATGAATGTCAATAACCAATTGGGCAATATCAGAGTCAACTTCAAATGTTTAAAGACCCTGGTATTTGAAACCTGTGTTGGCCAATAAAACGGCCAGAGCCAAATTCTACAATCCTGTGGAGCAACTCCTTTCTCCTCCTGCCACAGACAATTGTGCTTATATGAAGAATGCAATTCCATTTTGTACCTACTGTGAATTTGACAGTGAAAACAATATACATATGTGTGACTCAGATGTTTGTTTTACTGGTCGAGCATTTGACCATTTCCAGCATTCTTTATGCATGTTTATCAGTTATATTCACTCTCACTCACTCACTCACTCACTCACTCACTCACTCACTCACTCACTCACTCACTCACTCACTCAGGTCCTCTTGCTCTAATCTATACAAATATATTTCCTGTAATTTTAGATTATAGTCACGGACTTTTCTCAAAATTCAACTTTAGGCACATAGAAATAACACCAAATTCTTCTTACAAATACTTTTTTATTGCACAATGCTACTGTTACTGACTATTGCATAGACTATATTTTCTGCAAATATCTACTTCCTGCATAGTACAACTTACGGCACATAGGAAATTCTTCATCTTCTTTTCTACATGTACGTACAGGTAGGTTAAAAATGAAATAATTTCTTCATTACACAAAGGGAAAAGGTATTGTAGCCTTCTGCACAGAAGCTTGAGATGGAATCTACAATTTGTATCCAGTCTTCACCACTACACTAAAACTAAAAGATCTATACTAATAATGATGAATCCATGTCTATTTCACAAAGTGATTGAGGAAGGTATTGGAATACAAACTGATGAGTTATGGTAAGAAAGGGACTTATGTAGGAACCTGCGTCACCGGACAAAGGAAGGATGCAAGCATTCTGCAAAATGTTTATATGGCCTTGCTGCACTCACTATATATTCTACATGAACCTACACTCTGTAAACAGTGTACTGTCAGGATTAGAAGATTCTGTGCACAGCAATCCTTGGAGGCACATAGTAGCTGGCATAGATATACAAATTGATCAAGTTCAGAAACCACACACATGATCGAAACCTACACTCATCTTACTATGTACAAGGAAAATCACACGTCAGGTATGTACAGAGCTGGGTAATTTTCATTTAGTATCTAGCAGTAGTGAGATAGAGTAGTATAACTAATAAGCAGCAAAAGGACAATCTAGTATTCTATACACATAATCAAATTCATGTTGTTTTCAAAGAAACGGCATCATCTACTGAGTTCAGCATAGATATGACAGTATTCAAAAATTGTGGCTTCCAATACAGACTGTTGGATCCGCATTTTCTCAAATACAGAGTCGCACTTTGCTATATGAGGAGTCTATCATTTTTACAACAGTTAATACAATTCTCTGCAAATACATAAATCGGGACATATCAAATCTATCTACAATGTAATAAAGCAACATGAGAGTAACATATATCAGGTATGAAGACGTAAACATGCAATGAACGGTTGATAGGATTATCAATATCCAGCAGGGCTGGAAATCAACATACTAATATCTGTTTTCATTAATTTCAGAAAGAAGCATAGTCATAAAAAATTGATACATTTATGTATTCTGTTCAATTCTGTTGGTTGTTCAAGAAAATACATGCACAAGTATATGATGCACCCTTGTGTTACCCACACGAGACATCAACAGGCAGCTATGGTGACAGGGTATGTAGATGCATCAAGGACAGTGAAAAGGGCCTGAAATGCCCATTCTGAAAATGTATTCAACAACAAAAATTTATTCAGATGGGCATTACAACAATTGCCAGTGTCTCCCTTCCCGAAGAATGTACATGTATTTGTATAAAGGTAAGTTACTAGTATTCAAATGAAAACCTTTGAATCAAAATTGTGCACGGACACACTAGTTGCAGGCTAAAAGTAGTAAAAATTATGTTTCTTCGCATGGATTAACTAACAAATAAAATATATACACACAGATTCTTACACAAAATTATGTTTTATATTAAAGTTATATGGTTAGTGAAGCATTCTCAAAAATAAAAACTACACCATGCATATCATCCATGTTAGTGTATTTACAAGTTCAGTGCCTCCTGACCATATAGAATTTAACCAACAATCACCCGAACTTACACATGGCATGGCTGGCTCTACCGAGAATATTTTATCGCCCCCCTCCCCTCCCCAACTAAGGAGCGTGACGTGTTTTTTTTTCTCCATAAATGCCGCAAACATAGCAACGAAAAGAATAACAGCATATTATTACTCGTCCTAACACCCAACAGGTGTACATGTGTACGTAGAGATGGTATGATTCCCCATATGTATCGTATCGAAACTCTAACGTTCTAACTAAACGTTCTAACGTTAACGTTACGTTACAGAAATGTTTACACTGTGAACAATGTCTACACAAACCTCTTGTCTTCTTGGACACGCAGCTGGCCAGAAAAAGCATTACTGTCGTCCAAACAGTCCCACATATTTGTGCCAAGTATCCCCGCTAAACTGTCAAGTCGTTTCTATTATGAACCAGTGTGACCCGGAAACAGATGCGCCTCACCCTGTAACCGGGTGCCACGAAACCCCCATGTGGTGCGTATTTCAGCCAAAAAACAATGGCGGAGACCTCTGAAAATCTTAGTTATGGGCAGACTTTGACGTGGTAACCCGTCAATATAGTAGAAGTCTTAGTTATTTTGTGAACTACACGGGGTTCTCTGGGCCGTCATCGTTACGAGGACATATTATATGGCCTGATTCAACATATTGTGACTGTACTACGACTAATTGTATGGAGGGTTCGAAGGACTCATTTCGGCGCGTAACACGTGGTCTGCGGCGGCCATGTTGATGACGAAACGTGACTCAGGGCTAAAGGTCAGATATACAAGCACTGATTACCCACATGATGTAACCGTAAGTTTATTACCTTCATGTCTCGAGATGCAAGGATCATAAGATGTAAATAACAAATGCTAATATCGGAGCCTGGTGGGAAGTTACTGTTTTACATGCTATATTAACTTCAGTGCTGGTTTGAGGGTGAAAATATTCCGCACATGTTACAACAAGGTGGTTATAGGGATTGTAAATACTTACGTACAATAAGGAGTTTTCACGATTTTCGGTATGTTGGCAACTCTTGGTCGGATGCGAATCTATAAAACGTTATCTAGTTAGAAATCAGATGTTGGGCCTGCTTTGGCTCGTATTGGAACTAACGTTAACTGACCTTATATCACATAAAGGAACTTTGTAAATATGATATCAAACCTATCATTTTACTTTATTTATACATTCAGTCTGGACGCTGTAAGTTTACATTTGGATACCTTGAATACGTAGGATGGGATTATTGTTGTTTTCAGTATTACATTCACTCACTCACTCACTCACTCACTCACTCACTCACTCACTCACTCACTCTCACCCTCACATCCTCAAAGTGGATTCTAGTTTCAGTAAAAGAAGACATCTCAACTACCTATGTATGCGTCACGGGCACAACGAAAATGACATCTTTGAATAGCAGTTGTGGAATAAACTACATCAAAACTCAAGAGTCAGACCACTTATTATAGTCTTTTTTTATTGATTGTTAAATATAGAGGTACGTTTGGCTGAATTAGAAGTACGTTCAAGAACTGGCAACAGGTTCACAAGTTTCTCTATCAGTCAACGTTCCGTAGACATTCACTTCGGATAACTCACAGAAAAGACAGTATCTTCATTTGTGAATTCCATGAATATTTATTTTTACATAAGATACTAAAAGCCAGGAATATGCATGCACGTGAGCTTGAAAATCTCATATCTGAAATGA
This sequence comes from Branchiostoma lanceolatum, assembly GCA_035149815.1. NCBI lineage: Eukaryota > Metazoa > Chordata > Leptocardii > Amphioxiformes > Branchiostomatidae > Branchiostoma > Branchiostoma lanceolatum. The sequence continues at coordinate 31,219,410 of CM068866.1, forward strand.
ACAAAATACCACAGAATATCAGTTAGACTTAAGTTAATGGTCTTGCTATCTAGTTCAAAACAAAGAGCATATACTAGAAACATAATAAATAACTAAGAATCAAAAGTAACTACTAATACTACACTGTACTATCTTACAATGCTAATATCTACAAGACAATTCCTCCTGATATAAGAGCAGCGGACCATGCATGGCATAGCCCTTGGCATATGCAATGGAAGCACACACATGTACATATACTCCTCCATACTGTCAGAGAAAAGGCTGTCTCTGCCAAGATTATGAATTCCCTTGCGTTTCTCAATAGAATTTCAACAGGGCAGGTAATATCTATTTACATGATTCTGCCAGTTCACATACATGTATATCTACCACCCTGAAAATAAGTATTTAAGAACATTCGAAAGCTACTCCTGCTCCAAACGTTATCCTACATTCTCCATCTTTCACTACTTTATCTCAGATATTTTAGAAAACTAAAGTTTCTCTAAGTAAGAAGAAAGCCTTACAAAATGTACAAAACGCAGCAGATTTTTCAACTTGGAATGCTAGAAATCTTCGAGAGCTGCAGTGGTGACGTTACACATCATGTGCGCCCTCTGGGTTTTCTGTACCATGTGTGTTGGCATGGCAGGTGTTCAGGTATGGCAGGTACATACGAGCCACGGGGAACATAGGAGCATACATATACCAACGCCCAGGCAGGACAGACAGCTCTCTCCAAACACCTTCACACCTTTCAAATACAAACACCTGCTGAACTTGTTTGATCCTGTCTGAACTCGAGAAAATCCAGCCATCTACCACTGCATGTAGCTTGCTTTGGAGTGCAAAGAGAGTGATGTTTTCAATTCCTTGATCTGTGTTCAGCCAACCTGGAAGTTCAAGCCAGGTGTCTTCCTCTGTGTTGTACACCAATGTGTTGTCGAAGAGGATGTCAGTGCTGAAGATCTCTGTTCCAATGGCAACAGCGTTATACATTTTATCACTGTGGTCTGATGGGGTTTTCTTGCACCACTGGTCTGCCCTTGGGTTGTAACAATGTATGTCTGTCCGTGTGAAGAGAAAGATGTGCTGGTTGCATGACACTGCCACTTTGGGGTCAAACCTGTCATCGTTTTGAGGTGTCGAACAGTTGTGCCACTTGTTCGTGTGCTGGTTGTATTTCCTTAACACCACCGCCGACCAAGTAAAAGAGAGGTAAAAAAGATATCCATCGATTTCCATAAGGTTATTAGGAAATAGTGTATCATTGCTCTGGTCTTCTGGAACCTTACGTACTGAAGACTTTCTATCCCATTTGTTCCCGACATGGTTGTATTTAAACAGGCCAAACTTTGTGCGTGATATATCAGCAAGGACATAGATGTCATTGTCACTAGTAACTGTTCCTGTATATGGAGATATGTTGTAGTCACACCTGATGTACTTCCCTTCCCCAGAGTTCACCCAAAGCATCTCGCTTGTTCTGTAAAGGTAAAATGCATGTAGTAATTAGTTACGATAAATGTCCAACATCCCTCCTTGTATAGAAACAGTGCCCATCATCTCCATTTCGATGTTATCAAATAGCGCACTGCATGCAGTAGGGGGGCTAGTCCACTGGCATTGGAATGAGTTCAACTCCTGTACTCTTTCTCAGAGCTGACTTCTAAGAAGAAAAAGTAGTAATTGCGGTATCGGACCTGGCCAGATTCAATGATCAGGCCAGCACAATTCGACTTTTTGGCCCTAGATGTAAGAATATAATTCTGAAGAAGAACATCAACGTGAAATCAGGACCAGAGGGAAAATTTTTCTTAGATATAAGATGAAATTACTTCAGTCTGCAGTTTTAAAGATTGAAAAAAAAAAAAAATCGTGGGAGAGACAGAGAATTTCTTTCATGTATCATTGTAAATTCATAAATAGGAGAAGTGACCTAAATTAATTTATCAATGCAATGAAGGAAAATATACTAATTTATTGATACTGACACTGATACTAATTCATTAGGTAAAAGATTTATGCCTGTACTTTTTTGCACGCACCTGTCACCAAAAAGAAGGGCCATTTCCAGTGTGTCCATCCCGACCCTCCTCTTCTTGTTAACGTTTGCAGTCTCTTTAACCACGTTCCTGATGACAGATCTCCCAGGATCCTCCCTGACCAGGGGGTGATCTAAGATGGCCGCCATGTTGTACGAGGTCAGCAGGTTGAAGCGGATGTGAAGGAGGATGCTGGGTAGGTGGTGCAGTCTGTAGGGTACAGAGTAGGGGCAGGTTTAAGTTGGCCTAATGGCATCACATCAGGTTCGGAATGAAGTTAAGTTTGTGTTAAATCATCAATATGTCTCACAAGAATACGAATACCCACCTGTCCTCTCTGCTATGCAGCACCCATCTCACCACAGCCTCCCACACGGTTGTCTCCTCTTTAACATCCAGCTCATCGTGGCTGATAATCTCAGTCAGCTGATTCACACTCAGGCTGCAGAACTCAGCGCTGGAGGCAACCTGTGGAAGTCAAGAGTATGTACCAAGGTCCTGAATGTATGCGTGTCTTAATCTTGTTTTCACATACAAGAAACTATACTTGTATATGACAAAAACAAATCAAAATTGGAAGTAAATGATCCGTATCTTTGTCTGTATATCATTATTTGGTTTAACCACTTTTCAACGAAAGCAGGGTTCGAAATACCCAGTTGCCAAATTTATCCCAACTAAGCTCACAACGTAGTTTCGATGTGGTGATTGTAGATGTCAGTAGCTCTCTGATATCTATCATAGTATGTGCGGTTTGAATACAGTATCAGCTTCCTATTTGGGACATCTGCCTTACGTATAACAAAGACTAACCTCAGTAAAGTGCTTAGCAATATACTGAAGACAGACTCTGCTGACAATGTCTACAGAGAAGAGATCAGCAAACTTGTACAGGTCCACACAGGTGGAGCGGTCCACGTTCATGGCCATGTAGCTGCTGCAGGTGTCTCTCGCATAGTCCAGTTGGAGGAGGTCGGCTGCCTGGTACAGGGGCTGCACTTTGTCCAGGGACACATGGAGGATTCCCGAGTAGATGTAACTCAGAATCTCCCAAAACAAGTTTGCATCCAAACCCTACAAAAGAACACAACATATTCAATATTCAATGTTTTACCATACTGTCATATAAGGCATCAAGGAATATGTGTATACTAGTAGCAGACAAATATATAGGTTAGAGGTCACGGCACGGGCGGCGGTGGTGGATTTACGGTGCTCCGTAAATATGCATCAGTTTTTACATTTTTATTAGCTTAGCCTGCATCTTTTTCGGTATAATACCCTACATACACGTAGTTAACACAGTTGCACACTTATAGTCGACATTTTGGCTACTGCAACCAGTGTTTTTCGACGACACTCAGGGGTTAGTTTTCAGGCACAGCCATGCTGCGTCATGGCCGCCATTTTGGGTTCGCACCCTTACTGTGTGCGGCGCTAATGCTCACACTATACAAACACTTTCTTGTACTAATCTAGACCAACAATATGCCAGCGACTGCAGTGGAAACACAGGTCACATAGTACAAGGAGGGCTCAATGTTCTCCTAGGCAGAGGTAAGATCATGCCACACTCCCCTAGTCTTCTAAGTCTAGGGATATCTACACTCATCCAACCACTTAGAAGGCACAAAATCACCAGTTGCCATTCAGTTCAGGTTCCCTTGGGCTTCAAGGGCCCGGCGGGATTCATGATGGCTATCTTAATGATGGCCGGGGACATACACAGTAATCCGGGGCCAGTTAGATATCCATGCGGGGAATGCGGACGCCCAGTCGCTTCTAACCATAGAGCGATGCAGTGCGAAGATTGTGACAATTGGATACACATCAAATGTAGCGGACTAAGCGACAAGATGTACAAACTCTACCAAAACTCATCATGCTCATGGATATGTAATTGTTGTGGCCTACCTAGCTTTACTTCTAGTCTGCTCGATGGGGAAGATCTCTCAGAGAAGGTAGAAGGATCCTACTATAGCCCTTTAATGGACAGGGACCAACCATTAGACACCAATTCCCTCGATACAGAGGAGTTGTCACATGTCAACATGTGCTCACAATATTCACCCAATCCCACAGGTACCAGCTCCACATCCTGGTCCTCACCTAACACCTCATCATCCTTCAACCCTACATCCACCTCCTCCCCCTGCATTACCCAGTCCCAAGGCAAAGGTAAGGGAACCTTACAACATTTACACATATTATCCCTTAACTGTAGAAGTATCAAAGGTGAAGGTAAAAACGCTCTCTTCAGAGCCCTAGTAGCCACTGAAAACCCCGATGTTATATGTGGCAACGAGTCACACCTAGACAATGAATACACAAATTCCGAGATTTTCCCAGAAGGGTATGATATCTTTCGTAAAGACAGGAATAGTCAAGGGGGGGAGTCTTCATCGCAGTCAGGTCGGACCTGGTATCATCGCCCATTCAGGACTCCACAGAAGCGGAACTAGTCTGGGCTATGATACAGCAGACAGGTTACAGACCTCTCTGCGTGGGCTCAGTGTACAGACCCCCATCCTCAGGACTTGGATACCTGGATGAATTAGAAAAATCACTCAACAATATTTCAAACAGACCCTCACCACCTAACATAGCCCTGCTAGGGGACCTCAACTTCCCCGATATTTCATGGACTACAGATCCGCCCTCAGTGAACCCTATGCCTCAATACGGCATGGCTCCCAACATGAGATTTCTAAATATTATGCAAGAGGCAAACATTACACAAGTGGTTCATGCACCCACTAGAGGATGCAACATTCTAGACCTAGCCCTTATAAGTAACCCAGATCTGACTGACCAGGTAAGCATCATCCCCGGCATAAGCGATCATGAAGCAGTCACACTATGTGTTAAAACACACATAAAACCAAAAGAAACCTCGAACAGTAAACCTTTACAGAAAGGTAGATAAAACTGCACTCTCCGAGAGAGAAAAAGCAATCAAGAAAAAGAAAAAAACTGTACAACAGGGCTAAAGAAACAATGTGCGAAACCGATTGGGATAGATTCAAAAATCACCGCAAGGAAGTGAAACATAGGGTGAAGAAAGCTCATACACAATACATTAATGAAATTATGGAGGAATCTCTAGAAAATCCCAAGAAATTCTGGAGCTACATAAAGGCCAGGGAACAGACAGCCACTGGAATAGCACCCCTCACACATCAGAACAAACTAGTATCTGACAGCCAAACAAAGGCCGAAGCCCTAAATAAGCAGTATGAATCTGTGTTCACAGAGGAAGACACAACCAACATTCCCGACCTAGGCCAAAGCCCACATAAAGATATGCCTCAAATAAATATCACCAGGGAGGGGATACAAAAGTTACTTGAAGGAATTAATCCATATAAAGCCTCTGGGCCAGACATGATCCCATGCAGAATCCTGAAAGACTATGCCTCGGAAATAAGTCCCATATTACACTTCATATTTAATCAGTCTTTGGAAATGGGCCATGTACCAACTGACTGGAAAAATGCTTATGTCCATCCTATTTTCAAGAAAGGGGATAGAAGCGACCCAGCCAATTACCGTCCGGTCTCTTTAACAAGTGTCTTTCGCAAATTATTAGAACACATCATGTATTCGGCAGCAATGAAACACCTAGAAACGCACCACATCCTCCTGCCTACTCAACACGGATTCCGAGCTAAACATTCTTGTGAGTCACAGTTAATATGCACATTACAAGACCTCACTTCATGGTTCGATAAGGGATACCAGATTGATCTAGCCATATTAGATTTCTCCAAAGCCTTTGACAGCGTACCGCACATACGACTTTTGAACAAACTAGAATACTACGGAATAAGGGGAGCAAACATAAAATGGATTACTAACTGGAAATGGAAATGGAAAGCTCCAGTCCCAGATATACCAAAAAAGCCCAGTCTGGATAGGGTTAACTGTAGAAGTATCAAAGGTGAAGGTAAAAACGCTCTCTTCAGAGCCCTAGTAGCCACTGAAAACCCCGATGTTATATGTGGCAACGAGTCACACCTAGACAATGAATACACAAATTCCGAGATTTTCCCAGAAGGGTATGATATCTTTCGTAAAGACAGGAATAGTCAAGGGGGGGAGTCTTCATCGCAGTCAGGTCGGACCTGGTATCATCGCCCATTCAGGACTCCACAGAAGCGGAACTAGTCTGGGCTATGATACAGCAGACAGGTTACAGACCTCTCTGCGTGGGCTCAGTGTACAGACCCCCATCCTCAGGACTTGGATACCTGGATGAACTAGAAAAATCACTCAACAATATTTCAAACAGACCCTCACCACCTAACATAGCCCTGCTAGGGGACCTCAACTTCCCCGATATTTCATGGACTACAGATCCGCCCTCAGTGAACCCTATGCCTCAATACGGCATGGCTCCCAACATGAGATTTCTAAATATTATGCAAGAGGCAAACATTACACAAGTGGTTCATGCACCCACTAGAGGATGCAACATTCTAGACCTAGCCCTTATAAGTAACCCAGATCTGACTGACCAGGTAAGCATCATCCCCGGCATAAGCGATCATGAAGCAGTCACACTATGTGTTAAAACACACATAAAACCAAAAGAAACCTCGAACAGTAAACCTTTACAGAAAGGTAGATAAAACTGCACTCTCCGAGAGAGAAAAAGCAATCAAGAAAAAGAAAAAAACTGTACAACAGGGCTAAAGAAACAATGTGCGAAACCGATTGGGATAGATTCAAAAATCACCGCAAGGAAGTGAAACATAGGGTGAAGAAAGCTCATACACAATACATTAATGAAATTATGGAGGAATCTCTAGAAAATCCCAAGAAATTCTGGAGCTACATAAAGGCCAGGGAACAGACAGCCACTGGAATAGCACCCCTCACACATCAGAACAAACTAGTATCTGACAGCCAAACAAAGGCCGAAGCCCTAAATAAGCAGTATGAATCTGTGTTCACAGAGGAAGACACAACCAACATTCCCGACCTAGGCCAAAGCCCACATAAAGATATGCCTCAAATAAATATCACCAGGGAGGGGATACAAAAGTTACTTGAAGGAATTAATCCACATAAAGCCTCTGGGCCAGACATGATCCCATGCAGAATCCTGAAAGACTATGCCTCGGAAATTAGTCCCATATTACACTTCATATTTAATCAGTCTTTGGAAATGGGCCATGTACCAACTGACTGGAAAAATGCTTATGTCCATCCTATTTTCAAGAAAGGGGATAGAAGCGACCCAGCCAATTACCGTCCGGTCTCTTTAACAAGTGTCTTTCGCAAATTATTAGAACACATCATGTATTCGGCAGCAATGAAACACCTAGAAACGCACCACATCCTCCTGCCTACTCAACACGGATTCCGAGCTAAACATTCTTGTGAGTCACAGTTAATATGCACATTACAAGACCTCACTTCATGGTTCGATAAGGGATACCAGATTGATCTAGCCATATTAGATTTCTCCAAAGCCTTTGACAGCGTACCGCACATACGACTTTTGAACAAACTAGAATACTACGGAATAAGGGGAGCAAACATAAAATGGATTACTAACTGGCTCACAAACAGACACCAACAGGTAATTGTTGATGGTGAAATGTCGATGCCCACGAAGGTCAAGTCAGGTGTACGGCAAGGGACCGTACTGGGTCCCCTTCTATTTCTGTTATACATCAACGATATAGACAAGGGTATAACATCACAGATCAGACTATTCGCAGATGACTGTCTCATATATCGCCCCGTTCATTCCGAACAAGATCAACAAAGCCTGCAAAGAGGCCTGGACACCCTGTGTGCCTGGTCAGACACATGGCAACTAAGGTTCAATGTCAAAAAGTGTTGTATTTTACATGTACACAAATCCAGAAGGTCCTCACACTACATGTATACAATGTTTGCAGAGCCCCTAGAGGTCAACAGTCAGCACCCTTACCTGGGGATCATACTCTCACAGGATCTCAAGTGGACAGCTCATATCAATTCCATCACCTCCAAAGAAAACAGCACACTAGGATTCTTGAAGCGCAATTTAAGGGGGGTCAACAGTCAGGTAAGAAGGAAAGCATACATTTCACTAGTAAGACCTAAACTAGAATATGCAGCCTCGGTTTGGGATCCCCAGAAACGCCACCACTCTCAAACAAGCATCCTACAAGAGAAACTAGAATCAGTGCAGCGCAGGGCAGTCAGGTGGGTACACAATGACTACAGACGTAGCACCAGTGTAACTCAATTATTACACAAAACAGGTTGGCCATCACTCCAAGACGGTAGAAAATACTCACGTTTGGTGTTATTTTACAAAGCTCTCCATAACCACATCGCCATACCCTTACATAACTACGCCACAAGGAACACCAACATCACCAGAGGACACCCATTACGGTATCAGACCCACTCCCCCAAGACAGACATCTACAGATCCAGCTACATACCACGAACCATACAGGACTGAAACATATTACTTCCAAACATTGTCACATCCACAGCACTGGACAGTTTTAAGACGGGTTTGGCCCACCACATGGGCCTACCCGCATCCGTGTAAATATTGAACTATGCTAAGCAGGCCAACCACTTTTACATTATTGTTTGAGCACTGTTCTGGTTGATTTCGCACAAACACTTTGCAATTTTTGATTCGTTTCTTTTTTTTATGCACCACCACCACGGCCCGCTTAGCTGTGCACCAACCCTCCCTGGACGAGATGCCCCACTGGGGTTGTCCAGTATGATTAAGATTAAGATTAAATAAATCAAATTCTATTTAGTGATGAAGGTCATGTTATTTCAATCTACATTCATTCTGTACATTTCATCTGCCTGTTATAACGTAAAAAAATTCTAATCAGAAAAAAGCTCATAATTTGTGGCCAGCAAGTTGACCTTTCACCCCAAATAACACCAAACAGATGTCAGTAAGTGGGGAGGGGGCATGCAAAGAACATTTTATATCATTACATAAGAATTCAACACAATTTTGTGGCTCTACACGTTCTAATGATACTTAGCATCCTCTAAAGTTCCCTGTTTCATTCTGTTCTAACCACACGTCACCCCTAACCTACCTGTAGAACAACCGTCTTCTGCCGACTTTCCGCCATGTCACTTGTAAACATGGCCCTGAAGTAGGGGCTGGCCGCGGACAGAACAAGCCGATGGCAGGGAAACCGCCGGCCCTCGACTTCAAGTACGACATCCTGCAGTACCCCAGCCTTCTGTAAGTCGCCCACAGTTCCAAGAAACCCGTGCAGATAGCTCTCGTCTTGGTAGGAACGAGGACAAACTGCGCTGGCGTGGGGTTCGTCTACGGCAGCCATGTTGATGACGTCGAATGACACCGTCGTTCAAAGGCTAGACAGACATACACTGATTATCCAGATAGTGTAGCAGTGAGCTTGCTACCTTTCCCCTCAGAGATAAGGATGCCTACTACAAGATGTAAACGAAGGATATCGGTATCTTTGCCGTTGGCAGGAAGGTTCTGTTTTACACACTGTTAATTTCAGTGCAAATTCTGTGTTGAAAATATGTCCAACACGTTTCACTATGTTTTTGTATATTGGCGCGTCTTGGCCAGAGTGTCAATCTGTGGTACATTATATAGTAGTGAAATGCTTGGCCTGCTGATGGACATAAGATGTAAATAACATATATTGACATCTGAACCGTTGAAAGGAAAGTTCTGCTTAACGTTAACTAAACTTGAGTCATAAAGGATATCAGGACACTTGGATGCAAATCACAATAGTCATAGCAAAGTTCAGCCACTGGAGTTAGTATTCCCGGCTGGGACTCCTATTCCTGGCTGTGCCCCAGAACGGGCGGAGCATCTGTCAGCCGTGGCACTTAGTGCGTTCTAATGGGATATCCTCTCACTCCACATGTGGAACAGATGATTGTTTTCCAAGCCTTGGCGGGAATCTCGACACACATATGGGTTAAAGTTTACCTTCTACTATGATGAAAATAGGATATAAATATAGTACACGGCCGTTAATCAAGGTTATTATGGTATCAAATAAGATCCAGGCAATCTAAAGCATTTATTTCAAGTCAAAACTACAAGTAAAACTTGACCTCCCCTGGTGAAAGGTCAGGTCACACAAGAAAGGCACGTTTTCTTCACTGTCTCGTTTTCTTCACGACCTTTCTTCTTAACTATTCACAACTATGGCTCTCAGGAGATCACAAAGAGTTCGTAGCCCTGCTACAAGAGAAGATTTCGAGTATGGCCAGACATGGAGTATTCCTAACTCTAGAGTCGAGAAGAAAAGGCCGCAGGAAAGTTCGGATCAGTGGCCCATCCTCGAGGTCATTCGCTGGGTAGATGACAACCATGTAGAGGTGAAGTGGGCCCCTACAACGAGGGCATGGCCCAACAGCGTTGTTGACTTGCGATACAATGCAGATTTGAAGAAGACTCTCGAGAAGAACTGCTGTAACCCCAGTATGAAAGGTATCTAGTCAAATTTTTCTCTTTACATGCCATTACTCAATGATGATAAAACCTTGTGTTCAGTCAGCATGTGTGGCCTTCAGGGAAATTCAAGGCTATAGTGAGTATACTTTGGTAGAGAGAAAAAAACTTTAAGTTGGATATATCTAAAGCAATGACAGTAAACAATGTCAATTGAGGTAGACCAGCTATATTAGCTGTTTTCCATTTTACTTCCTTACATAAGTTTTTTAGTTTTTATAAATATATTTACAATGTACACTTTACTTACAGCATTCAAGGCCAAACAGGTGGACCTGCACCCGAACAAGGAGCTGCGGGTTCTTCGCCAGCAGATATTTGACAAGTAAGTTAGCATGTTAAACAATATGATAAAATGAATTGACTCTAGATCTGTACATGAATACTCAGTGAATGCTTCTTCATTAAAAACATATCTTTTTAAACCTACAGCATGGGATACCGCTACACTCCCTCAAGAAAGCTGGGCCATGAGAGGAGGATCACTGTAGTGGTCCCCTTCTCCAAACAAAACTTCAGGGGCCTTTTCCTCCAGAGGTTATCACTTCCTGTGTGTCAGGAACTGTTGGAGGAAAAGCCCCTGGAGAACTGTTTTGGAGGACGGGCCATTACAGTGCCAGCAGCGAACATGTGTGAGGTGGACACCATCCTCGGGGACTCCTGGGATGTTCGTACCTTTTCTACCAACACCGTCTGCCGTGTGATAAGGGAGGAGGGAGTCAACTTGTCTTGGGGTTTCAAGAAGAGGGAGATATTCTCCCATCAAAACTGCCCAAGGTATTGGCACTTTATAAAACATATTAAATCTATATGTTTTACAAAGATACTCCATCTACAGGTTAAAAGATATAGAGTGTGAATCATTCATGTCAAAACTAATGTACTCACATGTACATTCCTTAAAATAAGTAGAACATTTTTACAAGACTCCTGTTCTTAGCAGAGTTACACATCTCAGAATTTTTCAGCTTAACTAACACATTTAGAATTTTGATAACAATTGCCAAAGTCATCCATTGCATCATATTACATACATACATATATACATATGGCATTTATCACATCTGAAAAGTAAAACATCCTGAAAAGTCTCATATTCTTGCCACTCAATCTCTAGGTGCAACTGGGATCCAGAGTCTGGTAGCCGACCAGAAACCTGCTCTACAACAGTGAGCTACCTGATTGGAGAGGCAGAACTTCATTTCACATTCTCAAGGAGGAGGGGACACTGGAGGACAGGGATGATGTAATCCAGAAAGGTATGTTTAACTTATATTGTTGCTAACAGTTTATCTGTTTATAAATGGGTGGTCCCTTCAGTTAACTGAGTAACTGATTTCCAAGGGAACCCTTACAAATCATAACAAATCAGGATCCAAAAAAGGATAACTTAACATAAACTGAATGAATAATACATTAATGATAATATAACATAGAGCAGCAATAGATAGTAGAAGGTACATCAAAAAAAATGGATGGTAATCTAGCACATTTCTCTATAATGCTGTTTTATGATGAGAGACTTAATCATCATCTTCCTCTGCATTGTAGACGATCCTGTCATCATCGTCATCAGCATCATCAGTATCGGATTCTACAGGAGGGTCAGCATTGGCAGCCTGCCCGGTTCTCCTGACCCAAGGCCGTTTCTCTCTATGTCCTATACCATGCAAGCTTGCGAAGGTTTCTCGATTCTCCATCTGCATCAGCTGGAAAAAATTGGGAGGACAAAAGCAGATTAGACACATAAATGATGTTGTCAAAGTGTGACAAGTATGAGTCAACCTTGAATGTTGAGTACAGAATACCTTTCCTTAAACCAATACCTGGACACCCTGTAATCAAAAATTCATATAAACACATATAGTTCACTGCCTTCTAGCCCAATATTCTTCTCAATGGGATTGATTTGTAAGTAGCTGATAAGATATCAGATGCAGGCACTGTTTTAAGCAAAAATATCACAAAATCTAAAACATTGATCTTCATAGTTCCCATTCTTTCGATACTAGTACCTCAGAAAGAATTTAAAGGTGAGGTTGCTGTTTTGAAATAAACCATATGGACTTCAATTAGTGTACAGACATTGACATTGTAGTTCTGGTCATAGAGGATAGTGACCAACATGGCTTTTATACAAGATGTTTGTTTATTGTTTATTCGCATATGTACAATATAAAACAAAGATGAATAGAGCAAAGAATACATGCAGGGGAGGCCAGAAGCCTATACGGCTTTTCGGGGGCCTCCCCTAAACTACACAAATGGAATATTACAAAATTATATATATATATGTTAAGGAGTCTAAAATCACCTGCTCGGCCCACTTGCTTGGCCTTCTGCCTCCACCTTTCTGGGTTGCCAGGTGGTAACGTCTGGTCTGGACGTGGTTTTTTTTCTCAATCGTTTCGCAGTTTACAAAGTGTAGATAGGGGTACTTTTCCAGCTGATCCCCAGCATGGCAACCCAAGACTAAAACGAAGAAGAAAAAAAAACTCTATCATTTAGAAGATCTGAAAGTGTGATTCATCAATGTCTTTATCAGCACAAAGTAGCAGGCTTACTGTAGTATTGCAAAATACATTCATTTTTGTATTTGACCATATCTGTTTTACTGTGATGGCATCAACAATGAGCTATCAATCATGGAACTATCTTTTCTGGTAATTTGCCCTGTTCCTCACTTACGCAAAGATAAAGAACACTAGTACCATTTCCTTCACAATTTATGGTGATAGTATATACTTGACTTACAGTGAATGTAGGGTGTGATGTCCTCCATGTACGTTGTATCCCGGAACTTCTCACACCAGTTCTTGGCAGCTTGCTTGAAGGTGTGGTGGAGGTCTGGCTGCCTGGGAATATCCATGATTCGTGAAAATTCCTGTAATGTAAATATCATAACAAATTAATGAAAACCTTCAACAGGGTGGTCCTGAAAGGCTGAATGTCAACCAGCTACCATTTCTTATTAGAACTCACCCGCCAAAGCTCTTGGATGTCCTCTATCTTTATCTCTACATCCTCATCTTCCTCCCTGCCAGGTAGCGTGACCTACAGAGTAGGAAAAACAGTCATTGTAAAAGATGGGCATTGAAGCATGATGTTTTGAAATGTAGAGGAAATACAGAGGGACTTAAAACTACCTAATTCAATACAACTCACCATCTCTGAACCAGTAAGGTTCTTCAACAAGATCTTCCTAGCCGGGAGCGTATGTGGAATCTTGGTGACTCCCCTGCTTTCCAACAAAAGGGTCAACTGACGGCCATGAAGCCCATCAATGCGAACCTCGCTTGTGATGCCGATGTTCCTGATGATGTTTGGCATCTTGTCGGGCAACATCTTGAGAACCTTCTTCAACTCTTTAGCTATGTGAAGAAAGATTTAATATTAGTCAACACACTAATCCTTTGTTCTGTTGGTATGATATGATGTTGCAAGTAAGTAAACATGCTATTGACCTGTTGCACAAAATCAAACTAATCCTATTCTAATGTACTAATGTATGTTTATACATATACATGTAATGTTAGCAGTTTGCTTTTCTAGGTGAATGATTGCTTAGGCTGTAGTATCCTTTTATTGTACCAGCTGGTTTCAATGTTTTGTTTGACTGAGTTTATTGATACAGAAAATAAACACTATCTCACCTGTCAGATTCTTCCATTTATATGTACTTGGGCCCTCTCTAGATGCCTCCTTTCTCAGGTAGAAGGTAGTGATGCCCACTTCACACATGGCTTTCTCCATCTTGTCAGCTTGGTCTTGGTCAATGACCCATCCCGTAAACTAAAATATTAAAAAAGAACACTGTCTTGCATATCACAAAGTCACAGTGAAAGAACATGTGTATCACAGGTTTTTTATTTATGTTTATAAACAAGGTACTGAGTTGTACTCAATATTTTGAAAAGAAGACCAAAAATACTTCTTGTTATGATTGAATAATATTCATTTATACACAAAGAATGCAAACACCATGGATAACATATGAAAAAAAATACCTGTGTCATAAGTTTTCCACCAATCCGGAGAAGCCTGGAAAATAAAGGGGGTTTCAATAAGGCTAGTTGATCATTCCAGATAGTGAAAATGCATCCAAAGTGCTTTTCAACATAAGTTGCATCTGCAGGTACATACGTGTGTAGTGTATCAACGAGAAATCTCGCCCACGGGATCTTCAATACGGGCAGCCGCTGATGGCCCTTAGTATCTCCCCTGTGGTTAAGGCATTGAGCAGCCTTTTCATGGCTCCTACGTGGGCGATCTGAAAAGGTGACATTATTACCTGGATTTGTGTACATAAACAACAACTCTATTATGTATGAAACTATATAAGAGGATTGTGGATGTTGAAGAAAAACCTTAGTATTATATATAATGCCAATGCCGTGATTTATCTCGTGAAGATTTTCATGAATTAACAAATTAATTTTCTCCTGGAAGTAGCACCCTGTGAACTTTTTTTATGTCTTACAGTAATTAAAAGGAATGCAGCTCTCTATATCTATGAAATGAGTACACATTATGCCTTACCTTGTCTGAAGTTTGTTATTTGTGCCTTAGTGCAGTAGCACTGGAAGCAGAAGTAGTTTCCTGTAGATGTGAAAGATATAATAAACTATTTATTTGATGTAATGTTTGTGTTTTAGAACAGAACAAAACAAAACAAAAAAAACAGTAACTGAGTTTCTGTAGAGTGAAATCAAAGAAAAAGGTATTGCTATAAAATTGTACATAGTAGGTCCTACCAGTTGGGCCAACAAGCCCCAGCATGATTGATAAGGCTTTCCAGTCACTAACAACATACCTGTAAAAAAATGTGCATTTAACTTAGTCAGACATTTTGTCCATTTGTCAAAGTATCAGAGGATCAAGGTTCGCAAGTACAAGTCTTGACCAGAGCTAATCCACAGTACAGAACCAAAGCAGACATACCACTCAATGACTACGTGCTTCTCCACGCCTTCAACCTCTACTTGTATTCCATTCTCTTGGATATCTTCCATTTCCCGGAAAACCCTGGAACCCACCCTCACCTGCTCCTCATAGTCCTCTTTCCCTGTGGGGAGACAAATAAGGGTTTCCTGTCTGAATGTTTCACCAAAGGTTACAGGTACACCACAAATTGCATACCTAAAATAATTTAAAGACATAATAATCATTCATTTGTACATACCACTGTACAAAAATACACAATATTCCTCTTTGACTGTGCGTGGACGTTTCACTGCTTCCTCGGCGCTTCTGATTGGAGTGATGCACGCCATCACAGCACCAATGATGTTGTTCTTGGCCTGTGGTCGTCCATCAATGCCGTAGCGGAACTTGACCACTGGTTCGTCAGCTGCTAGTAAATACTGGTTGGCAGGCATCTTCAGGTGGTGTTTGATGATGTCTGCCACACCTCTCGAGGCTCCATTTCCATCCCTAGCCTGTTGGTGAAATTTGTAGACATAGCTAAGTAACATTAAAGTTTTATGCTGAAAAAAGGTATGTTCGGGATAGTCATCCTCCCCTGTTACTGGTTTGGACACATGCCACATGTAGTTGCTTCATCAGCACACTATAGAAATAAGTAATAGTTAGATCAAAGCTGAGGCCTCTCCGTGTGAAAATAGTGAGCTCCTCGCACAAGGGGCTTCCTTGACTCCCGAGGCAAAGCATAATTGCATTCACATAACAACATAATCATTATTCTATTAACACACATAACAGCTTGCTTTTGATGAACTATGTATAATCAAACTTGTACTGCCTACAATTTCCTTGGGTTTCCTAGGACATACTTTGCAAAAGAATAAGTAAATTTTGCTTAACTCAAGCATTATCAATAAAGATGCTGAATGAATTAGTATATATAGTCTTACATTCTCCTCCATTTGGTATGGGATGAAGCTGTTCTGGGCTTTCTTCTCTTCCTGTAGCCAGCCAACACATGGTATGATCTCAGGAAACTTCATATGAAGCTCATGCCACCAGACGTCCGAGACCGTGGCCTGGTCCTTAAAGTGGACACACCACTGGACCCGGTCTTTGGTCTCCTCTGTCTGGTGGCGGTACCCACGTCCAGTAGCTGGTATGACTGGAGGGGGCTGACCCTTTCGGTCAAGGAGACCTTGGGGCCATTGCATCTTCACGTCAGCTCCATCGTCTGTCCTGAATGTGACCTGGAAAAAGAAAGATAACCGAATATATTCTTATTTCTACAATTGTGTAAATGAAATGTTAGCCAAACATTTCCCCGTATATGTACATGTACTGAGTCCTGTTCAGGGTCACACTTTGAACAAGAGGGGCTCATGTTATATGTTACGAAATTTTCTGCTAGGAACGAAGGTACAGAAATAGAAATTCTTGCAGTTAATACTCTCAAATAGGATGAAAGCTGTCTGTATCACAGAAAAGACAAACATGCACATTTTTACATTGTACATCAAAATACTTATCTGCTGTATTTGCAGTGTCTCTGCATGATAGCGATCCACAAAAATTAGCCAAATACAAAAGAGCACATGAGGTAAACTTACATTGGCTTTCACAATGTAGTTTGGCAGTTTGCTGAAGCAAGGATCCAGGAACTTAGATTGCAGGTTTCTTCTCCTTTCGGACTGAGTGCTGGGTCTGCATTGAGACCAGGGTTTCTTGGCGTCGTACAACAAGGCCCTCTTTCTGGGAGGCTCCCCATCATTATTGAGCCTGGCCTCCAGCTCCAGGATCCGCTGATCCCTTTGTTGGAGCTGGGCCCTCAGCCCTCCAGTAGTCCCCGTTGCCTCCTCCAGCTGCACCCTCAGCCCTTCAATCTCACCCCTTGACTCCTCCAGCTCCCGTTCCCTCTGCCTCAAACAGCCAGCCAAAAGCTCTGCCCTCTGTGCGAGGTAGAAAACCTCGGGATGGACCGCAGCCATCAGTGCGGCCTGTCTCTAGCAGAGCCCGCCTCGGAATGAACGTTACTGGCTGTGCGCGCAAATTTTTGCGCCCAAAATTCCACAATTCGTCACACTCATGTCTATTCCGGGTAACCCATATCGATTACATTGAAAAAACCTGAAGGTACAAGCTTGTTGTAAACTATGATCGTCAAAAACCTTGTGTGCTAACAACACTTCTGCCCCCCACCCCCCTAATATTTACCTAACTAACGTCGATATTCTGTCCAGGAAAAACTTCTAATCGCGAAAAGACCAAAGCAGATACTTTTCTCAGAAAGGAAGAATCACCTGGCATGTTTTCTACGGACTGGTAAACCTAAAAAGCGAGTAAAATAGACCAAAAACACAGCTTTGTTGTCAGAAACAAGTACACGTACCTTACTCAATCCACCATCTTGAATCGTGTGGAATTGTGGGAGAAGCTTCCCTTGTAACTAAGCGACGGATTTTATTTCAATTCTATTCAGGGTTAAATTGCGCTGACAGGGTAGGCGTGGCGTCAGCCAGGCCATCTGGTGGGTGACCGGGAGTGACCCGTTCTGGCAGGCTTCCCCTACAGGGACGTCCCTAGTGGGCTTAGCCTAATCTGGAACACCATACGGCCTGCAGGGCCAACACCAGCGCCCGGCCTAGGTAAAACTTTGACATGTATTTTAAAACTTTCTTTTTCTCAACATCTATCTATTTATCATTAATGACTTTTTTTACTCATCTTCAATTGAGCTGAAGCCTAAATATAAACGGGTATGAAAATGTTTATTTCTAAACTGGTGTGTTATACATTTGCAAGTAGGTGTTTTATATCTTAACCTTTTATTAAAACATTTGTAATATATAACATATTTGAGCGATCTATAACTATATGTAAGGATAGTGATAACGAATAAGAGTACACCAAACAGAAAACGAAAGGATCTGCAACGATCATACAGTTTATGACATATTATCAGGTTAGTCATGATAAGTAGCCTCTTCTCTGAGTTCTAAACATTAAGAAACGAGCATCATTTTGAATACACTGGTCAAAGTTTTACTGATGATACTGCAATATCTATTCCATTGTACCATTTAGCAAAAGCCAGGAACTAAACAGAATCGTTAGACATTCCAGCCCTACAGGTTTGTTTCGACTACTGCAGCAGCAGAAATCAGTGGACCATACTACAGGTTTGATGTAATCATATCTTCACCATATGCTTGAAGACATGGCATGTACATACGTGCTACAGAGCACATCGAACCAAACGCTGTACATCTGATAGTGCAGACAGGCAATGTAGCTCTCAAGTCTCGCCAAGCATCTGCAGACCTGTCATACGCTAATGCCAAATCGCCCACTTCCTCCTGTGTGCCAGTGTTACGTATCATAGCATGGTTATCAGGTCCTATCCATAGATGCAGCTGGTTCTCCAGTACAAAGAGGTAGGGCTTATAAGAAATAAGGAGGTTTCTTGGGTTCGGCCAGCTTTGTAGTGTCTCCCAGCTGTCTGACACTGTGGCATACACCATGGTCTTGCTGAATGACATGTCTGTTCAAAATATTTCTGTTCCCATTGGAACGGCAGTGCAGAGGACAGGAATGGTTCTTGGTGGGGTCCTCTGTTCCCACTTGTCCTGAATCGGGTCGTAGCGATGCACGTCTGAGTTCATGAAGACATAGAGGTGTGGACTGCAGGGCACTACATGGCAGAACTCTTCTGTATTGTCAAATTGCAGCTGCGCACACTCCCTCCACTCATCAGTGTGCCGGTTGTACCTTCTGGTCAACACTATATTACTGTTTGCTGTAACTTTCACCATGACCAGGAAGAAATGTCCATGAAGTTCGACAAAAAATTCTTCGACCTCCAAAGCATCTCTAACAAAGTTACATGCTGAGGACATTCCTGCATGTTCCCATTCATTTCCTGCATGGTTGTACTCTAACACAGACAACTGATCGTCCGACTCTTTAGTCAGGACGTAAATAATGTTGTCACTGGTGACCGTCATGTTTGTAATGTACTTGTCTTCAAAGTTGCTAGGCAAGCTGATCTTGATGTACTTCCCTTCCTTGGGGTTCATGCAAATGATCTCGTTGTCCCTGAAGAGGAAAAATACACTGTAAATTGTCAGTAAAACTGACTGTAAAGCCCTGTCAGCATATAAAAATTAGTGCATAAAGTGATGCTACACGTAAGGATAGCAAGAATAGAGATACTGAAGTATGTGTCTGCTGTTGTCCTGGATTTTAAGAGAATTGTTATTAAGACCAACGCCATGTCTTCTTGTGCATTCGACACTGACAAAGTGTATGTTTTAGGACAAAAAAAATTTGAAAGGTTAAACATTCAACACAGAAATCCAACTGCAATTTGAAGAAAAAAAAATTCAAAAAAGCAGGTGTTCGCACCATAATGATATAACGTTGGGTAACATAAATTCGGGATTTTTCCGATAATGGTTGACTGAAATCAATCTAGCAGAACAATAAACCATCCTTTTTTTCTATTATTCTGTCAGTATCATGTACTATCTTTGCACTAATCATATATATGGTAGATTTTGTCTCTAGTCGTGCTGACACCATAATATTTCAACTTGAAACTATCGTCCGCCGCACGCACAATGACGGTGCTGTCGGACAGGGGGGCACATTAATTCGGGAGAGAAGATTCGTCTTGAATATCTTACCGCTAATCACATTTTATACAGCAGCTATTCGTTCCATCCTTGGCTTGAGGAGAGTGCTATGGATATAGACGTGTCCAAGTAAAAAAAAAATACTGGAAAAAACGGCCGTACCGCACGCATCAGGCCTTCGGGAACAACCCGTGTGTTGAGTCGGTAGAACGTCACTCAAAGTTCACCCCCACCGTCATGGAAATTTGTACATTATTCATCGGGGCGTTAGCTGGATGCCGTAGAAATGGTAATACTACTATGTCCATGTGTTTCTGCTTGTGCTAAGAGCAAACTTTGAGGAAAATATCGCCATCAGTCCACTATCACACGCAACATTTGGACAAAAAAGTGTTCCTCGCAAACGTTTGTCGTCTGCCGAATAGCAGGATTCTGGGTAACGAATATGGCGGCGAGAAAATTCACCGTAGTGCCGTAGCCATTGGTTGTAGCAACAAAGAGGCGTTTTGATGATTAATCACACTTAGAGTCCTGTTGTAGGTTAGCAAAAGAGATTCTAATAAGCTGTATTGTAAATAATTGTGTCTAGCAGGAAGCGGATGTGACATTTGTCTTATAAACCAGCGAACAACTATGTACATATAATTCTCCCACGAAGCCCTCAGACTGTGACAATAAGGGACGGAGAGTTTTTGACGTAGCCAACTTCTAATGCATGGTTATCGAAGCTTTTCAGACAGTGTTCTGAATGCGTTAGTCTGTCAAGTTTGCATTTCTAGCGGTATTACTGATGTTGCATCTAGCACATATCCCTAAACACCCCGTTTTCGAAAAATCCCGAATTTAAGTACCCCGCGAATTTATGTTACCCAACGTTACATGATAGAAATTAGAATACAAGACGAAATATACACAGACTCTATATTGAAAAGGAGGGCCATTTCCAGTGTGTCCATGCCAATTCTTCTCGTAACGCTGGAAGTCTCCAGCTCCTTCGTCACCTTCCTGATGACCTCAAAACTTCCAGGATCCTCCCTGACCAGGGGGTGTTCCATGATAGCTGCCGTGTCGTCTGAGGACAGCAGGTTGAAGCGGACGTAGGGAAGGATGCTGGGTAGGTGGTGCAGTCTGTAGGATAGGGATGGGTTCAGCTGAATTCTGGCTATTGAAGCGGTTTCTTACTCAATTATGTTTATTTCATATTAAAAACAAAATAAGTACCTGTAGGAAACTGATACCAACCTGTCATCCGTGCTGTGCTTCACCCATCTCACCACAGCCTCCCACACAGCTTTCTCCTCTTTAACATCCAGCTCATCGTGGCTGATGATCTCAGTCAGTTGATTCAAACTCAGGCTGCAGAACTCCTCGCTGGAGGCAACCTGTGGAGATGCAAAGAACATGTACATGAACCAGGATATTGCAGAAGAGTGTGCCTTAATCTTGTTCTGGTTCTACTACTCTGATACATATACCCTTGGCACGCAGAAAACATATAACAAAAATGTAGCTTGATAATTAATACGTTTGAACACAATTTCAAAATGTCGCCTTTTTCCAATGCTCATTGTCCTGCTTGATCTGTTTACTACAAATACTGCACAGAAATGTTCGCGTTGGTTTTATGTTTGCGGTTTTTGCGGCGAACTCGTCAGCGCGAACTTAAACCACTTCAGAAATGTTAGCCCACCTACCCCCTTGTTCATGCACGACGTAATGTACACTGTACAGTATTATGAGTCATCTGTTATGATGAATATACAGCTATCTTGGTTTCTGACTGGTTGTTCGTATCCATTATATGACTGTAGCGCTACTGTTGTTTTAAATGCGAAGTTAAAACCACCGCCAATTTGCACGCCATTTCTCCCTAACGCGAACTTGAATCCCCGCAAACTTAAATGCATTTACTGTATTACATGCCTCACTGTAAGTTTCATTTCTGCGCATTTACACGAAATGTCTGTAATTTCTGATCTCAACTGCATTATGCGCAATGGGTGTGCTATTTGGGACAATTGTCTAGCGCATTATAAGGACTAACCTCGGTAAACTTTCTATAGATCCACTGCAGACAACGTTTCAGGACAATCTTCACAGAGAAGACATCAGCAAATCTGTAGAGGTCCACACAGGTGGAGCGCTCAACATTCCTGGCCATGTAGCTGCTGCAGGTGTCTCTTACATACTCCAGTTGGAGGAGGTCGGCTGCCTGGTACAGGGTCTGCACTTTGTCCAGAGACACGTGGAGGTTTCCCGAGTAGACGTAACTCAGAATCTCCCCAAACATGCCTGCATCCAAACCCTGTACAAGAATTCAACAGAACAATGTTCAGACGTTCACCGCATATAAGGCATCAAGGTATATATTGTAAGAAAATATATAATTCTGTTGAATAAAGTGATTTTTAAAAATCTTATCTACATTCTGATTCCGCACTTCATGTGGTCCTTACAAATGATAATTTCAGAAAATGCACATTGTGACCCACAAACTTGACCTTTGAACCTTTACAACAAAAAAGTATCAGTAAGTGGGGAGGGGGGCATGCAAGGGACAAACATAATTTACAGAAAAATTTATTTTCGTGGTTTTACGTGTTCTCTATAATATGTAGCATCTTTCAAAGTTCTCTGTTTGCCTATATTGGAATTACAACGCACGCCAACCCTACCCGTAGCGTCAATTTGGAACGCTAAGGACAACTCTGGGAGCCAGCATTCGGAGTGCGAACCGAGCACACTTTAATGGTAACCAAAATCAAGGAATACAATATGGCGGACAAGATGGCCGCCACGCAACACGAGGCAGGTGACCTATAGCGTCAGGGGTCATGACCTAGGTCAACCTATAATAACAATATCTATATATTGGCGTGATCTACTTTCTTCTTCAACTGTAAAGAGAAAGCTTACTTCTTTTGTAACGAGAACGTTTCTGTGACTGTGAGAAAGTAACTAGTGTTATACAGAGAAATGTTTTTCTGCCGTCTACTTTTTCTATGTTTCTCTTTGAAAGAATAACTGTCAACTGGAAACGTTCTAAATCTAACACATGTGTGACCTTATAGAAGAATGGAAATAATGTTTCTAACAACGAATGTAACTTGTCCTGCCTTCTACTTTAACAAAGTGACTAAGTCTACTACTTGGAGTTACTTGTCCTGTCTTCCATTTTAACAGAGTGACTTAAGTTTACTACTTAGTACTTGGAATTACTTGTCATGCCTTGTAATTTAACGGAGTGATCTACTACCTGGAGTTACTTGTCATGTCTTCTAATTTAACAGAGTAATTTAAATCTACTACTTGGCAGAATACTTACTGCATATTAAATCAACATCATATGATCATGTAAAATAAATATCAGAGTTCTGTAAGTGTTCCATATTGGGTCATAAAGGCACAGAATAAATTTACTACTTGCAGAAAATCTCCCTGTATTCGAATACAATGTTATATGGCTATGTGAAATAACTATCAGAGTTCTGTAAATGTTCGATGTTGGGGTTATGAAAGTTCAAAGTCTTTGAGGTAAGATGGTTGTTGAGTAAGCCGGCCTGACCGCCGCGGTGATGAGGGGGGGTCTGACAGAGTTCGTTCTGGTACGGCAGGAGGGGTGGCTGGAAACTCTGATGGTGCCGGGAAGTTCTGCTGCAGGTTCTGCTCTGGTACTGCGGGTGGAGTGACAGGAATGTCTGTTGGTGCCGGGATGTTCTGGTGATGGTTTTGTTCTGGTACTGCAGGTGGAGTGGCAGGAATGTCTGGAGGTACCACAAAGTTCTCATGTTCATCGCTGACTGCGTCATCTTCATCGGAAGCAGTCTCACTGTATGTTGGATGGCGGTGTTGGGGTGAGACCTGGCTGGGGACTAAGTAACATTCTGCAGGACGAACTTTGTAGGTCCGAAGTCTCAGTTGGCGGCCGATGAATTTGGAAATGTGCACAAAGTCTCTATTCACAGCGGTAACTATGTATCTGTCGGCATGGAGGTAGACCAAGTCACCAACAGTGATAAGGGGGCGGGCCTGACCTGTCTCGTGGATGCTTTCGATTTGGAACTAGGTGTGTGATTGTCCAATCGACGTTGGTTCTGTTTGGCTAGGAGAGATTTGTCATATAATGGGATTTGTTCTCCATTGAACTGATCTCTTTGGAAAAGGTATTCACGAGACGATAGGCCATTTGAACGAACTTTAGCATTAACACGTGCTGTTATCACAGCAAGTTGAGCAGGGGATACTGGTTGGCCAAGGGGGTCTACTTTGCAGAGTTCTTCTCTCATCTCCTCAATCGCCCGTTCTGCAACTGGGTTTTTGTTGATGTTTTTGAACTCCCCTATTTCGATTTGAAGGTGGTTTTCGGCTAGCCAGGTATCCTGGGTCAGGGCCTGGAATCCTGGTGCTGGGTCGCAGCGGATGACTGCAGGAGGACCGTCCAGAGGGCAGAGGGGTGCACATAAGGTAATGAGTCCATCACGGAGAGCGGTTGAAGTTTCGTCAGGGACGATCTGGGTGGACGTATAAGAGGTACTGCACTCTCTGACGACAAGGATATTCTGCCGCGCTCGTTTCATGACATCTGCTGCGAAGGTAGCTAGGATGGTCTGGGGAGAAGGCTGAGTCGTGAAGGTAGGAGGAACAGGGATGTGGCATTTGAGAGCAGCACATTGATCGCAAGCTGCTGTGACCTTCTGGATAACAGTATCCATGCCCAGGGCATAGAAGTATCGAGACATAACCGCCTTGAGCTGGTGTTGAGAAGGATGTCCTAGCTTGAGATGTATAGCTGTGGTAAGGCCGTGCACTACGTTACGGGGGACTATAATCCTGTCTCTTGTCATACCAAACATGTCTCTATTGGGAACAACCAACAGGCCGTCAGTGGTAATGGTGGCCTTTGCCAGGTAAGATTTGATGTCCCGGATGTGCGTTTCTTTTTTGGATGGACGTGTGCCTTGCTGAAGGTGGGCGAAGACACGACGTAGGGAGGGGCAAGAGCTCTGGATAGTACTCCAGGCACTGCGGCTGGTGTAGATTGGGTTGTTGAGGTCTGTGTCAGGGCTGACAGTAGCTGTCACAGTGTTAACTACCGGTTCTTCGCTCAGAGCATGTACAAAGGAACATATTTGGCAATGGCTGTCAGCACAATCCAAGGGGTGTCTGCTTGCAAAATCAGTGGAAAGATTGTATTTACCACTGATGTGTTTGACGGTGATGGGAAACTGGCTGACTGCTGCCAAGAAGGTAGAAACTCTTGGGCTATACGAGAATTCACCACGTCGTAGCTTCTCAACTGCCTCGACGCATGGTTTGGAATCAGTAAGGATGAATGCAGGCATAGTGGTTTGAATGAGGTAAGGCTTGAAATGTTTCAGGGCGGAGGTTATTGCAAGGGCTTCCAGTTCACAGGGTAACCACTGACGTTGGTACTTTTTGAGTTTGCAACTGAAGAATCCAGCTACCCTAGTGTTGTTGTCTCTGCGAATAAACAGCGTAGCCCCTATCCCTGTGGGTCTCACTGCTGCGTCGGTGACAAGCCAAAGTTCATCATCTGGTCTGGGAAGGACAACAGCTTGATGTGACTTAAGGCCCTGCTGAGCCTTGCGGAACACTGACAGCTGGCCATCTGTTCACTGGATCATGTCGCTGGAGGAACGACCTGCTACCATATCATCCAATGGACCTAGCAAGACTGACGTGCCTGGGATGACACGGGACAGGGCTTTGTAGGATCCAATGAACGATCTCAGGGCAGTCACAGATGGAGGTGGATGGGGTTGTAGACAAAGTACACAAGGTGTGGTGTGAGGCTGATATTTTGCCCTGGTCCCAGTGCCAACCAAGTATTGTTGTTTTGGCTGGGCAGATGATGGTCTTGGATGGAGACAGTCGCAGGTCACAGTTCTGTAATGCTGTCAGGACAGCACTCAAGTTGGTAAGCAGCTCTTCATAGGTGTTTCCACCGCAGTACAGGTCATCTGCTATCTTTGCAACCATTCCATGCATCAATAAATCCCCCAAAGTGCGTGACATGAGTTCCTCCAACGCTGTTTCACTACCAGGCATGCCCATGGCACTGCGACAGTAAACTCTGATTCCTTTGAATGGAGTGACAATACCGCAATACTTGCGTGAGGATGGGTGTAAGGGAATCTGGTGATAAGCGGAGGTCAAGTCAGATACTATAAGGTACTTCCAGCATGCAATTTGGCGCATGACCTGATTGACATTTGGGAGTAACGACGGCTGGGGCTTACAGTATTTGGCGACATCAGTGAATGCAGTGACCAATCGGTGACCACCTTTTGGTTTATTGACCAAGAATGAGGGGTTGAGGTATTCTACCACTGTGTCAGCAGACTCCGGCGTAGAAATCACCCCATGTGTCTCAAGCTCATCCAGCTTCTGCTGTAGTTCTACCAAGCGGTTTCTTCCATAGAGTGGGAGACGTCCTTTTCGCTGTGGGGGTTGTGCGGGACCCATGTTAACGACTGCATAGATGGGGCCGACTGCTCCATTGTAGCCTGGAAAGTCTGTATTGAAAACGTTGTCAAAGTCTTGAAGCATGGACGACATACGGTATCGTTGTGTGGAATTCAGGATATTGTCCGGGTCTAACTGGACTGAGTCAGAAAAGGGCTGGGGCTCTGGGATGTGAGCAGGCAGTGTGTCTTGTGTGGGTAACTCATTGTCTGGTAGAATGTCTTCAACCGGGACTACTGGGGTTGCATTAAACAGGTGCATGTTCTTGGTCACGTTAACTGGTGCACAGGAAACGTTGGGTACCCTAATGTAGCCAGCTATGTTCCGGTAAGTTCCCTGCCGGAATGCCTTCAAGTGTTCACAAGACAGAGAGTCCTGTCGTGGTTCCAGAGCAACATCTGGGTAAGTGTCTAGCCCATCTGGTAGTTGGAGCTCCAAGTAGTCATTAGGCCATAGCGTAGTCGTTTTATCTTGCATGCGGAGCAAATTGTTGGTGATGCGGTGTATACGTGGCCGGGGTGGTTTTGATGATGAAGAATAGTCGGTGGCAGAGCCGTCAGCAAGATGTATCTGGCGTGTCTTGAGGTTGATGGTGAAACCGTTAGCTTCAAGGAAGGGACTCCCTGCTATGATGGGAGAGGCTAAGTCTGAGACCACAAGAGCATCAAACCGAAGTGGGGCTTTTCTTCTGTAGAACGTGGTTCTGCACTCACCCAGGACACCGGCCATTCGCCCCCCATCTGCTTGACTTGGAGTTTGCGAGGTGTTGGGATGTATGCGTAGACCCAGACGCTTTGCCTCATCTGCCCTGATCATGCTTGACTCCGCTCCAGAGTCTAGTAGAATGTTGACTGGCTGCCCATTGTGGAAGACTTCAAAATGTGGAGAGGCACGAACAGTGACCCTTAACATGAGAGCGGGCTGGTCATCGACAAAGGTTGATGTTTCAGTACGAAGGACGCTAGCTATAGGTTCTTCATCATCAGAAGGATCAATATCACTGTAGTCTTCCACCTCAACAGCTCTTGTTCGTACCATGTATTTCTTGTCCTGCTCAGGTAAGTATGGGCAAACACTGAGGAAATGATCATACACTGACCTGCCTGCTTGCTTGCAAAGTGGGCATGCCCTGTTGTGACTCTGTGGTTTGGGGCGTCGGCTACGTCCTTGTGGAGCTCTTGGGGATTGTTTACGGGTCTGTTCAAGACGGAGCGATCTTACATTCTCATCGTCCTGTAGCTCTGCTAACAAGGTGTCTACAGACAGGGATATTTCTGGTTTGATCGATGATAGGGTCTTATTCCTCAGCTCAGCACCATATCGCTGTTTGACTTTGGCAGGAAGTCCTGGGTGCAGCATTTGGAGCCACAGTAACGCAACCATGTTCTCTAGCGAAGGACTAACCTCCTCGTCAGAGGTTACTAGCTCCCCATGGTGGGTTATGCCGCCCGCCGTTGTTAACAGGTTGTCCTCGACTGCCGCGGTAAGGCGCTGATACAAGTCCTCCGGGCGCTCATTTGCCTCTAAACAGATCTTGGCAATATCCAGAAAATACCCCCCGGTCGATTGGAATCCGAAATGGAGCCGTATTGCTTGCCAGATATCGGTAAAGGAAGTACTTGCCTTGACTATTCGGTTTCGGCTGATAACCGGACAGAAGTTAGCGACCTGGCCTAGCATCAGCTCCAAACTTGCCGCCTTCTGCGCCGCCGTTCTCCGTTGCGCCTCTGGTACGGCTTCTCCATCGTTGGTGTATCCCCGGTGCTCGACTCCCGCTGTACGTTTCTGCCATGTGACGCCGTCAGCCAAGAATGGAGTGAAGCTTGGGTCCAGAGATAGTACGTAGATTTGGTTGGCCCGCCAATTTTCGAACGAGTTGATTGTTTCCTTTTTCGTTAAGCACCACTGCTTTGGTGCCCGGTTCGCTGTTGCCATCCCGGCTGTTTAAGGGCGTTTTCCAACTTCTTAGGGTAGACAGCGTTGAGACGAAATCCTGCCGATGCCACCACGTCAATTTGGACCGCTAAGGACAACTCTGGGAGCCAGCATTCGGAGTGCGAACCGAGCACATTTTAATGGTAACCAAAATCAAGGAAGACAATATGGCGGACAAGATGGCCGCCACGCAACACGAGGCAGGTGACCTATAGCGTCAGGGGTCATGACCTAGGTCAACCTATAATAACAATATCTATATATTGGCGTAGAACGACCGTCTTCTGCCGACTTTCCGCCATGTCACTTGTAAACATGGCCCTGAAGTAGGGGCTGGCCGCGGACAGAACAAGCCGATGGCAGGAAAACCGGCGGCCCTCGACTTCAAGGACGACATCCTGCAGTACCCCAGCCTTCTGTAAATCAGCCGCCACGCCACGTACTGAATAGAACGCTTTTCGAATCAAATTCATTTTCCAATGTATCCTTCCGCGGTCCATAGAATCGCCGACTCAAATTTCCCGCGCCGCTTTCGCGCTGCCAATGAAATTTCATCCGACTTTGACAGCTGAAATGATTTCATGACGACATCCGGCCTCTTGGACACCATGGCGGTAAGTGACGGACGTGTTTACTGTGTGCTCTCCATTCAATCCATTTTTTTGCGGTTTTACAAGGATTTTAACTAGTTTGATGAACAAATTTGGTACACAGTGAAATTAGCAAAATGGCAGCACAGTAAAGGGTTAAGATTTCGGCGATTTTCAGATTGGGGGCATCTGCATTTCGCCCTCGATTCTGTAATCAATTGATAGTGCGTCAGGACTGTTTAACCTTCGTCTATATCCCATGTGAAAATCCTGTTGGTTTGAAATCTGGGTATGTTTAAAATTTCATGTCTACTCAGGTCCCTTTTTTGAGCGATTTTCGTAGTTCGTAGTGTTCGTAGTGCGAGTTCTATGATGTTTTTACTGCTCAGAACCGTGTGGCAGATGTGAATTATCGCTGGTATTTCTTGTAAACATGACAGCTATCGAGGATCTAACCTTTATGATTCGCTGTAAAATGTCGACATAACGTGACAAATATTCTGATTCTGAGTTTTACTGTGTGCTGGGAGAAATTTTGATTGAAAACAGCCGAGAATTTAGCTGTGAAAGATAACGTTATAATATCGTTCAATGTGTTAACATGGCCTGGTCGGGACCATATTTTCCCGCCAATACAGTCACATGTCTGACGTTGTCAGGTAAAGAAAAACAAACTTGCATAACAACATAGGTTCATGGTTGGTAGTATGATCAGGTTTGCAACATGAACGCAGGTGGCTTACACATGTAGCAAATTTTTTCCAAAAAATATTTTCGCCCATACTTTAAATTGCAAAAAACAGCAATAAAATGAGGAAATACATGCTATACTGTATACATTGCAAAAAAAAATATTTGAGAGTGAGACAACATCAATAAGGTAACATTATGTGTCCTTAATCTAGAAAAAATGATGCATTGATGTATCTCATTTTTTGTTTCAGATCATCCTGGGGTTCAGTGACTCAATTGGTAAATATCTGTCTAATCATGCTACCTTCTCTCCTGACATTTTATTTTCCCTTAATGCGCACCCTGGAGCTTCAGTATATGATTTGACTTCTGATATTTCACGTCATCCTTTTGTTGAGCCGGATGTGGTGTTCGTGCATGTGGGGACCAACAATCTCCCCATGTACCGTCCACTCTGCCGGACTCTTGATGATTTCAGTTCTCTTATTTCTGTTACCAAGTCCCGCTTCCCGTCAGCCTCTGTTGTCAGACCCCAGGGAAGGTAGAGGGGGGTAGTGCAGGGAAGGGTTCTTCCCCAGCAAGGGGTATGCCTGTCCCTAAGCCTAGGAGGGTCCCAGGGAAGGTAGAGGGGGTTAGTGCAGGGAAGGGTCCTGTCCCTAAGCCTAGACAGACCCCAGGGAAGGTAGAGGGGGTTAGTGCAGGGAAGGGTCCTTTCAGAACCAGGGGGGTTCTAATGAGTAAAAGGGAGTGGAAGAGGACGAGTGGTAGAAGGATGTGTCAGTTTAAAGTAGCTCAAGATAAAGGTGAAGTTGTGGAAGGGATTGATTGTCAGAAGGGATTGATTGTCATAAGGAAAATGTACATTATGTAATATGTCCTACAGGGTGGAGTAGTTGTAAGCTTAGGAAGGGCAGGGAGAGTACAGCTGTATCAGGAGGGTTTAGCAGGGGACAGACTAGGTGTAAGGTCAATGGTAAAACAGGTAAGAGGAGGGACAAGTACCCAGTAGCTACTAAGCTAGAGGTGAGGATGTTATATAGTGGGCCCATTTCATCCTTCAGGGTGGGTAGAACAGGTTAAACAGGTAGGTACCTGTAAGAGTAGTGAGGAGAGGGTAGGAGATGAGTGTGATGTTGTGACCTGTAAGAGTAGTGAGGAGAGGGTAGGAGATGAGTGTGATGCTGTGACCTGTAAGAGTAGTGAGAAGAGGGTAGAAGATGAGTGTGGTGTTGTGACCTGTAAGAGTAGTGAGGAGAGGGTAGGAGATAAGTGTGATGTACCAGGTAAGAGTGGTGAGGAAAGGGTAGAAGATAAGTGTGATGTAACAGGTAAGAGTAGTGAGGAGAGGGTAGGAGATGAGTGTGGTGTTGTGACCTGTAAGAGTAGTGAGGAGAGGGTAGGAGATAAGTGTGATATACCAGGTAAGAGTGGTGAGGAAAGGGTAGAAGATAAGTGTGATGTAACAGGTAAGAGTAGTGAGGAGAGGGTAGGAGATGAGTGTAATGTTGTACCAGGTAAGAGTAGTGAGGAGAGGGTAGGAGATGAGTGTAATGTACCAGGTAAGAGTAGTGAGGACAGGGAAGAAGATAAGTGTGATGTAACAGGTAAGAGTAGTGACGAGGAGAGAAGAGATAAGTGTGATGTTGAAGAGAGTTTAGTCTATGCAAAAACATCAGTTGTCTCAGGGCTCTTTCCATTCTTTATCAATTTCCAAGGCAAGTTATTTACTGTACAGGCAAGTAGCAAATGTTTTCAGGTATGTAGACTGCAAAAGATGGTAAGTGAGGTGTGTGGACTCTGTATTTCATGTAAAAACCTTAGTTTAGATGGTTGTTTTCTCGGTGATGAAAATAAGATTGTAGAAGTACATGGTAAGACGGTATTTACATTTTTTACTCTTGTAGAACCAGCACGTAGAATGGAGTGGGTACCGGTTGGGGTGGGCTGTATGTCTATCGGTTCAGGATAGGTATGGGAATAAAGTGCGAGGTGGGGTTGGTGAGGGTATGGTAGTATACCAAGAAGAGTGAGGCAGACCTCTGCAACGGAGGCTATCTGTCTAGGCATATGAGAACCCACACAGGAGAAAAACCCTACAAGTGTGACCAGTGTAACTATTCTGCTACACAGAAATCCGCCTTGGACCGACATCTAGCCAAGCACACTGGTGAAAAACCAAACATGTGTGGAGAGTGCGGGTACAGGACAGCTGAAAAGCGTAACCTATCCAGATATATGAGAATCCATACTGGTGAAAAACCTTTCAAGTGTGACAAGTGTGACTATGCTGCTGCACTGAAAATCAATTTGGACCGACATTTAGCCAAACACACTGGTGAAAAAACCTTCAAGTGTAGGAAGTATTAGGCACAGGACAGCTGAGAATGGTAACCTGTCCAGACACGAAAACCCATGCTGGTGAAAAACCCTACAAGTGTGACCAGTGTGACTTTTCTGCTGCAAATTAATCATTAAGCCGCCTTGGATAGCCGTTAAGCCAAACACATTGATGAAAAACCCTACATGTGCGGGAGGTGTGGGTACCCCCGGGTACAGGACAGCTCAAACGTCTCACTAGCTTATCCGAACATATGAAAACCCATACATGTGACAAGTCCTAGAAGTCTTGCCCCTGTGATTTCTCTGCTGCACAGACATCCACATTGGAGAGACATTTAGCCAAACACTCTGGTGAGAAACCCTACGTGTTTGAGGAGTGCGGGTACAGGACAGCTGACAGGCATATGAGAACCCATACTGGAAAAAAAAAACCTACAAGTGTGACCAGTGTGATTATTCTGCTGCACAGAAAGTCCAGTTGGACTGGCATCTAGCAAAACAGTCGTGAAAAAACCCTTCATGTGTGGAGGGAGCGGGTACAGGACAACACGAAAGTCTGCCCTATCCCTACATATGAGAACCCATGCTCTTGAAAACACCCTACAAGTACGAGGTTTAGTGTGACCAATTTGACAATTTTACTGCACAGAGATACGCAATGGAGAGACACTCGTCTAGGCTACTATTTTTGTTCATCAGGAAATATTTCAGTGTTAGATTGTAACAAACGCTTATGTTGTTGTGTGGTGCGTTGTTACATTCCGATATTGATCCTACTCTACTGATGGTAGGTGCTGTGCGCTGTGTACAAGAGAATCACACACACACACACACACACGCACGCCCGCCCGCACGCACGCACATACACATGCACACATATGCACACGCACACACACATACACACACAAACACGCATACATACACACGCACACAAACATACACACGCGCGCGCGCACACGCACATACTCACACACACACACACACGCGCGCGCACGTGCACACATACATACACACACAGACGCACACTCACACGCACACATACATACACACACACGCGCACGTACACGCCAACACAAAAAGGTCAAAGTCGTAGTGTCCCATTTAAGTCTATATTTGTTGAAAGATTAAACCCATGTTTAATGTTCTTGACTTTCCACATTCAAGTAGCAATCAAAGTATGAAGAACATTGTATTTGAATGACTCAGTTGTCGTTTCAAATAATTTGAAACAATTCTCAAATGACGATACAACATTTGACACGTCTTGTACCATTCTTCCATATGATATTAATACAGTACAACAATAATCTGAACATTAAAGATGTTATCAATCAAGATTTAAAGAGAACATCAATTTTTGATATTGCACATGAGGCTGACCAAAAAGAGCCGTAAGAGCCGTATGACAAAATGCAAAGTGATGAGATGAGCCTTCAGACAATTTCTTGGACTGAGGCATCATCTGTGCTAGTCAGGACATCTCTTTCTTCCTCATCAGCTGCTGCCCGCCTGTGGTGAAGAGAAAGGATACACACTGATTATGCAATAAGGTCTCCATTTGCATAACTTTTATCTAATGATGTCCCTTTATTTCTCAGTTACATATGTTGCATTTTTGAACTGTCTTGCCATTGCATGGAGTGGGTTTATAACTTTTCCCCATTAACTGATGCAAACTAGATTGAGATTTGCATGATTACACACACTCAGAAACTGATGCAAATTAGATTGTGATTTGCATGATTACACACACTCAGACACGCTCAAAACAACTATCTCCATGAAAAAATCTCCATTCCAACGGTGCAACATGGAAAAGGCAAATCATGCGGTTGGCCAATAAGTGCAAGCGACCATCCCTTTCTTGTTATACACTCCAGCCGTTTACGTATCGAAAATCTTTACATAAATTATCCTAGGTACACACACCTTGCATCCAGAGCCATCTTGGTTTTCGTGCGAGACTCCTCGGTGATCGGGTATAGCCAGATGAACAGCAAGGCTATGACGTAGACAGCAGGGGGCGTGCCCGCTGTTACGTACCGGAGTGCCTGTTTCACGGTGTTTGGCTGGACACAGTTGTGTGCGTTATAGTTGGCGGCCCTGGAGGTTTGCGTAATACAGTTTGCTTGTCATATATTATAAACAAATAAAGGTCTCTGTCTGTCTGTCTGTCTGTCTGTCTGTCTCTCTCTCTCTCTCTCTCTCTCTTTCTCTCTCTCTCTCTCTCTCTCTACCTTTATCTCTCATGTCTCTATCCCTCTCACTTGTTGTGTTGTTTGTCCAGTAATGATCTATCGACAGAA
Organism: Branchiostoma lanceolatum; assembly: GCA_035149815.1. NCBI lineage: Eukaryota > Metazoa > Chordata > Leptocardii > Amphioxiformes > Branchiostomatidae > Branchiostoma > Branchiostoma lanceolatum. The sequence goes on from CM068866.1 coordinate 31,253,835, forward strand.
CAACATTTCTCATCCCCATCAATTATCATTTTTGTCGTATCGTTTACGGGTAATTTTCGCATTTTTTGTTATTTTTAGATAAACTAGCTCTGGTCCGAACACACATTCAAATGATATCTTTCATACTGATGCGACTTATTTCTTAGTTACGCATAACTAGAAGTACTAAAGAACCTACTGTAGGATTCCGTTAGAGGCAGCAGCGCTAATGGCATCCATGGCGCCACGTGAAAACAACCAGAGGGAATACAGGACAGGCGCCATCTTCCTATAAGTCTTCAGCTCGAAATCATCGATGACATCAGTATGCATAACGCTATGATAGACCATATAGCAAAAATCAGTTTCATACATATCTTTTAAGTTCTTTCGTACTCTTTTCCTACTATAACGTATGACTTGCCTGCGGAGCTGGTTTACATGGCATATAGAACTAGCTAACTGACATGGTCAACATGGAGAACCTAAGCACTTGTACCGTCATGAAACTTAACCCTATCTAGACGGGGGGGGGCTAAAAGTGCCCGCGCCAACTTTGACATCGTATAACTGCCAAACGACGTATGGTAGGACAACCAAACTTGGTGACTTTTCCTAAAATTTAGTTGGCAACAGTATTATGATAAAAGTATAAGTTTAGCATTTTTCGTGTTGCCATGGCAACGGGTTTCTGAAAAGGCATTTTATGCAAATTTCACTAATTTCGATAAAAACATAGTTGTTTCCATTGTTTTCTTGCTCAACCACACGAGTAGCCTACATGTATAACATCACGTGTGATTTAATGTAACTGCCATGATTAAATATTCATAAATTATGCTAATTTGATGACGTCATCGCTCAAAATCCAAGATGGCGGACAAAATCATTATTTTCGGTATAAACAGGCTTTTTCGCCTTTAATTTCGTCACAACCTGGATTTTTCTTAACCAGAAACATTCAGATTAATGTTTCTAGTCTATTTTGATTGTTATTTGGGATCATACATGGAAAAAATGTACTTTTAAAAAGTTCAAAATGGCCGATCCAAGATGGCGGATCCCAGGGGGTCGCTAACAACACATGACGTCATTCTCCGACGTCATTTTGACGTCAACTTAGTCACAACTGACGTCAAATGTCTTGGCATACCTTTAAATCAATAATACGCACCATTTTGTCTAATATTTTTAGAAATAATGAGAATTCCCTATTTAGCTAATAAAATCACATCGATGACGTCATAATTACGTCATATTACGTCACTAAAATTACAGGAATTATAAAACTTCACGTGATCATCACTCCCTGCAAATTTGGTAATGGTAGAGCTTACCGTTCGGAAGTTATGACGGGGGGGTCGAAAGAGCCCCCCCCCCCCCCCCCGGTCCAAGAAGTCTAAAAAAAGCCCGGTCTAGATAGGGTTAATGTTATTGACATTTGATACAGAACGAGTCACTGAAAATTTACAATTGAATTGTACCCAAATGAGGCCCTGATTTGCGCAATTTATGTTGAACCTACCTTAGTGATATGTACATACATCCCTCTCCTGCCCCACCCAGGACAGACGACGCGTAGATGAACGGTCGAAGCGCGGTCCCGAACAGGCCCTCTGTAGCTATCAGGAGAGCAGCGTTGTGTGGCAGCAAACACAACTGTAAGTACCCCAAAACAAGGTGTAGAAAATATGGCAAATATGGTTCCTTGACCCCATACCTTTGCCAAATGATGTTCACCTTTATGAATGACGTATTATAAAGATTCCTAGTTGATTATGTAACTATGGTCCTCATTTGGCACTCCACTTTAGTAAAATCGAAAACATAACCTTCAGGCGAAGGAAATGACTAAGTGAGACTAACCAGAATTCCCAAGCATATTACTTTCTTCCGCCCGATCCGACGTAAGGCCAGATTCCACAGGAATATCGCTACTACTGCAGCGGCCTTGAGGACAAATACGGGAAGAAAATGAAAATCATGCACGTTTCATGGTGAGTAAATGTTCCTGAAATACTTGGTATGGCAATGTTTACCAAAACGCAGCAGTCGATATAGCCTCATTGTACGGCTTTATATTGAACCATACATCTGCTGCATTTTCAATATTTTGAGATAAACCTCACATAAACAGCTGTCATTTACTTATGGTCAGCCCAATACTGCAACGTGCCTGATAATCATATAGTGTTTGTTTGAATCATACTAGTATTCATGTATAATCTAGTCGCATTTGTTACAACGGCACAATGTCAGTCAATACAATTAGAGTCATGTATGGCAATTATGTCACCCCCGATCGGATATCATTGTACAATTTTGAGTCTTGAAGACCAAGTAAAAAGCAACCAAGTCATTTTGTCTCTAATTTTGTACGACAATACCATCTCACAGATCTAGCCACACAATGACGTTAATCAAACACCTAACATCTACTAACATAATTCCGCCAGGGTTCATAATTCCGCCACCGGTACTCTAAAAATATACGTCCAAACAGATCTCTAATCAAACATCCCCAGTAAAATACACTCCTGTATATCTAAGCTGTGCATACCTGGGGTGCTGCACCATAGATCTCTCAAAACAAAAGTGGCGGATTTATGTAACCCGGCGGATTAATAATAATAAGTTTATTGCAAATTCATGCCCGAAGGCTAAATGCAAATAAAATACATAAAAGAACAGTGTACAAAATAGGTATAAATGCTGCTTATCTAAATTATACAAACGTAATTGTCTAAAACTAGTGAAGGGTTTGACTTCTCTTTTGTAAGCAATGGAAGACGTAATGTCCCACCTTTTCTATAATTTGTGGGTTTTTGGTAGTTAACAGAAGAATAGTCTTTTCTTTGTCTGTAAGCTTATGGAAATTCGGATAGATTTTAGTGGTCTGAATAGACAACTCACTTCGTGCATTATCATGAAATGAACAGTTTGAAATAAAGTGTATTTCGTCTTCCACGGCATTCGTATTGCAATAATTACGAAGTCTTTCGTACATAGGTAATTTTAATGTTAATGAAGATTACACCCGAAGGACATTTGCTCCTTTCATCAGTTGTTGTACGTACCATATACACGAAAAGGACGTAGAACACCTGGTCAGACATGTCGAATGTGTACTGTAGCATCAAGGCAGTGTTTATCTGCTTCGTCTGCAGTGTATGTGGGACAATTCAACATGCATGGTCAAATGATAACTAAATCTATTACAAAGCACGCCACCTTCAACTTCTAACGTTATTGATCAGTGCATTCACCATTTATTGAATAAGTGGTATATGTAAATTGTGTTATTGACTGACATTTGGGACTCACTAATTTAAAAAAATAAAGGTTAACAACGTTACATTTGTCTGTTTCGAATTCAAGTTATTTACGATACGTATCTAACAACAATATAGCAACGTGAAATAACTTACATAAATGCCCAGCTCCAACAAGGCTTCTATCACAAACAGCACGAGAAAAGGACGATGGCGGGCCAGCTGTTTAATGTCATCAATGGGGAAACAGGACGACTGTTGTTGTCCCCTGATATCTGAAAAAAAATTTTAAAAGTAGCCCTTGCCATTTCCTATAGCAACATATTTTTTATCATACAATGATGGGACCTATATTGATTTATACGACGACGACATAATGAATGAGAAAGTATAATTAGTAGTATGTACTCGCCCTAAAGTAGAGTGATAAAGAGTTATCTTGTTGTTTTGTCTTGTTCCTCTTGTATTAGTAGAATTGTGATCTTTTACAGATCTTTACATATTCAATGTATCAAAATGTTTCCTTTCCTTTTCTCTCTGGAACACCGAAAACTGCCGCCAGTCCAAAAAGTACAAGGAGTCCAGATCCAACAGCTGCTGCAACCATGTAGGCTGTTTTCTGTAGACAACATGTGTATAAAAGCTTTTTTAAGTGCTGCATATTCAGATTAAGCCGTCACGATACATTTGCTACCACGTGCACTGGCCGTATGCTGTGATGTTCAAATCACATGGACTCACATTGGATAAGATTCTTGCGGCAATTCAACTACCTCATGGAAGGAGTTTCGGCAGGTGCTGCGTACCTAAACGTAACATCAGGTACAAGTACAGGTACAGAGGTTTCGGTACAGGTCCGGACCTGTACCTGAACAATTTGAAAAATTAACTTGTGTTTTACTGAACTTCTTCTATAATGACGGAAACATAATTAAACTGTTTACAACCTGTCAGTATCATGAGGTTAGGACATCAGTCACAAAATAAGCACATACTTGGTGTAAATCTACATCGGTACAGTACCGGTACTTCATGATCCGGCATTTTGGACCTGTACCTAATCAATTTTTACACTGTACCGGTACACAGCACTAGTTTCGGGTGACGGGGTTGTTTTAGGTTGTGTATGCCTGTTCGCACCTATAAGCCAAAGATCCTTTTGACAGATTTGTATGAATTTTAAAGTACTGCAGTATCACAGGACGACATCCCCTTCCTGAAAGTAGTGTGGTATAGTCCATAAAAGGCTGCAGCTGGTCTGCCCTGGCCCGGCGAGGAAAATAACCTCAATTTGAGACACCCTACTATAATTTTATTGGGACTCATTGTTAAAGCGTATAACAAGGCTTATAGTATGACATTGGGAAATCCACCAAAAGTAATACATTTTATGTATTTATTTAACCCTCAAACCACCGTATGGGGTCAAAACTGACCCCAGGCGTATATCAACATGTGCCATTTTGACATTTTGATTCGAAAACAAAATTCCTTCTACGAGTTTGTTTGTATATATGTCTTATAACTTCTCACAAGTTTTTACCGAGATTGGCTCATTGTTGATTAAGTTATCCTAGAAAGTTTACGCATGGTCCAGTGGGGTCAAAACTGACCCCAGCAAACTCTGCACCCATATTCCCTATTATTTGTTACTTTTCATCTAGTGACATGTATGATAAGGGTTATTATGATCATAGTTACAAAATATAATTTTATAGAAACGTGAAAAAAAAACAATTTTTTAAATGAACGTAAAGATTAATGACGTTGCGACGTAGAGTCAATTCCACGTCACCGAGAGGGTGTTTGTTGCCTTTTGTTGTAACATTTTCGAAACCTTTGCAACAACCTAACTGATATGAGTAAATGTTAAGAACAATTTCGAACCTTTGTTTGACTTTCGAAATATTTTCTACTGCGTTCCAGCATGTTAGAAACATTTAAATCGGCGGGTACAATATTGATATAAGTTTCGAAACTATCACAACATAGATTCATCTTTTGTTCGTACAGTTTCGAACATTGGTTAAATGAGCCATACGAAAGCAATCTACACGTACCTGCTAAGCAGCTGATAGCACCTAATGATAGACCAATAAAGACGCCCCACCGCGAGAAGCCTGGCAGGCGATCGTAGGTGTTTTGTTTACTTTCGCGGTATCAAAACTTTCCACGTGAAGAACGCGGTTGGGTACTCCCAAAATCCTACTACGCCGGACAGAAAAGTTTCCATTAAATTTGTTAGAAATCTTGAATAGATCTAACGTTAGTTTTCTATTGTTAAAAATCCGTTTCAAGGAACACACCACGCTATCGGCACGGTACGGGGGTGTCGCCAGCCGAACAAATCCCCCGCCGCTCACGTTAACCCGCACCCGTTGTTTACTTTTTGAACTGAGGTGAGCTGAGAAACACAACGCTCGTTCAAACCTTACTACCGTTGACTGTCATGCCCTTCGAAGCGGTAAACTACAGAAGATTTCTGTGTGTCCTTCAACAACTACAGATAATCGAAGACTCGTCACTGCATAGCTAGCACAACAAAACAACGAGCGCGCTCAGCTTCTGTACATATCGCCTCGGCAAAGTTTGGCGACAAGCTGGAAGTTTGCTTACAAGGAGGAAAGACCGAACATAAACATTTTACGTGTTTATCGGGAAAACACCATGTTCCGTTAAACTGGGTGGTTAAACTGCAGTTTAGGAAATACTATAACAGAAATAAAGTTAAATCAATGATTTTGTGAATGTTGATTTCAGCATTAGTTATTCCAGATATTTTCAAACTCCAAATTCTTCAACACAGCACGGGAGATCGTTTCTCCTCAGACTGGCGCGCCACTCCTGTCAAAATTGATTGATGATCTCTCTCTGCCGCCGACTTCATACATGATCAAAGGCGGTCGGAGGGCGGTGCGCGGGGAATCTGAATATATAATGTAGCGAACTTGTTGCACAAGGAATTCTCACGCTGAGGGGTACATGAAATAATGCTTACAAAACAGACCTCTATGAATCGGGCCACATTCAGCAATGGTAGACGGATTCGGGGCATGCCGCGCAAAACACACGGTCTCACTGGGGACAGGCGTTTTGGTCCCGCACGTTGTCGCCGCTACGCGATCGAAAGCACGCCGCGCGCTGTCTGTCTCGGACCAACACGCGTCTCCCGTGATGTGTAGCGTCCACCAGGCTTTCCTGCGTACGGGCGTATGGATCGTAGAATTCGGCAAAAAAGGAATGATTAGGCCAGTAGAGTCAGTCCCCGGTCAGGTCAATGATTCGCCCGTTTGCGCTTGTAACGTTAACGTTTATATCGTTAATATAAATGAATTTACCCTCTGGTGGCCAAACTTAACTGACAAACATTCTCCCTATTATTATCATGAGCTTGCGTAGTTAGTCTGGTACTAGCAAGGAAGTTTAAACCTCCTTGGTACTAGTGAAGTATTATGTGCCGGGAATGTTTATCTATCGCACGCCTTGGAAGGAAGTTCAACCATGATAAATGGTCGGCCGTTGCGAAAATTTAGAATCCCATGCCGTTGATTTTCGTGATTGAATCTGTAAGAAAATATATTTTCATGTCGTTCATGTTTTGGGGACGGACGCCGGGACGGGGTGAATTTTTTCTATCATAACATTTTCGTCCCGTCAGTAATGCAAATCGAATCGTGTTACACACGAGGCAAAACACTAAAAACGTGGGTCTAGTGGAGACTGTGGAGTGTTTTGGAGCGGGAAAATGCCGGATATTAGCGGTGCCGAGCAGTGTACATCGTCGCGCGCGGGTGACGCTCCGTCAAAACAAATCCGCTGGTGGTCTAGCGCGGCCACCGAAAATAGGCAGAAACACACAGGAGGACTTAGCACCTTCGTTTATGGGGGCAATTGTGAAAATCTTTTGTTACAAACTGTTCGAACATTGAAACATTTCGATAGATGGTTTGAAACTGTTTTAAATAAAGAGACTTTTGTGCAGTTACGTTCGAAATGTTTCCAACATATGTTAAATAAGTTCAAACATGTTATAAGTATCAATTCTAATTGTTTGAACAGTTTAGAACTATTGTGACTTAGACATTCTTTTAATCAAAATAGTTCAAACATATTACAAATATTATATAAAAACCCTCTCGGTGACTTGGAATTGACTCTATTATGACGTCATTTATGTGATTTTATTGACGAAAACCAACAAATTGGGTATTTCCATATAATTCAAAGGTACACGATAAAACTTAAATAGAAATTATGTATGATAAACCATAATATATCCAAAGACTTTATATTCGATGGCAACAGGAACGACGTCAAAATGACGTCATGAAAATCATATTCATATCAAGTTACACTAGCGAAATCCGCCATCTTGGTTCTGCCATCTTGAATTATTTTAAATGAATTTTTTCATCATATAACCTAATAACACAATAAAAATGGACCAAAACGTTTATATTAAGATTGTTTCTGTTTGAATAAACATGGTAATGATGAAATTTGAGGTTGAAATAGTTAAATTAATTATATCGTCCGCCATCTTAGATTTTGACCGATGACGTAATCAAATATGCATAAATTATGAATGTTAAATCATAAAAGTGATGGTGAATTAAATTGGTTGGTATTGATGAAAGAAAATAAGTGAAGTTTAAAAAGACAGCCCTAGAATTACATTGTAAAATCCAAAATTAGCGACTTTTTCCAAATATGGCTCTAAGAAACCGGTTGCCATAGCAACATGAAAACATTGATTAGATATTTCATTAAATTAAAATTGTTGCCAACGAAATTTTAGCAAAGGTGACTAAGTTTGGTTGTTCTAGCGTAAGACATTCAGATGCTATAAGACATCAAGTGTTGGCGCCGGCCCCAAAAGAGCCCGCTTGTCTGAATAGCGTTAGTTGCAAAAGACGATGTTCCCTATTTTTGCATAAATTATGATAATGAGCAGAAATTATTCCACACCTAATCATGTCAAGCTGTCCCTTATAGATAACTTAAACTATACATATATACAAACCACAAAAAATAGTCACCAATAAAGCTATATTTGTAGAAAACATTGTGGGGTCAGTTTTGACCCCATACGGTAAGATTAGTCGTAAAAAAGCTAGGGTGGTTTGAGGGTTAAAAAAATGTATTTTATTTCATTTGAATTTGATAAACTAGAAATATTTCACGGGTGCATGGGATCTTTAATTCCTCATGGCGCAATCTTAGGGCCCGATTTCGATCCTAAGGGTCGACTCCTGAGCTCGGACATGTTGTAAGAAATTGCATTCGTCATTTTGGATGGTGACGTAAAGCCGGCGGCCCCGTGTAAGAGGGAGCTTTAGGCATAAGCGTCAAGCCTCTGCACGTAAAAGAACCCAATACACTTATCGAGAAGTGTAGGGGTGACCCGGTGTGCTTGGCCCGAAACGCGAAGCCGCATTGCACTACTACTACTAGCTACTTGAATAAGCATCATGCTTCACCCCAGTTGAGGATGCCTGGTTTACCTTTACCTTGTTTGGGCGAAATGACACTTACCTCAGTATCCCTTGATGGACCGTGGTCTGTACTGTTGTTGGTCCCGTTGCTACACGGGTTGTACCCCAGGTCGGCATGGAACAGTGCGAACGTTCCTTGTTGGATCAGTGCCGAGAGTATGACACCAACAATCTGAAAGGCCGACACTGCGACACAAAACAAAGCCAAATTATGTTGTCTTATGCTAGGGCCACATTTCCAATCCGGGGCCCGGCCGGGTAGTCGTTGGGAACAAAAAGTATGATATAAAAGACAACAAAAGCATAAAACGTACCAAAAATTTCCGCAAACAGCCCGGCCGGGCCCCGGTTAGGAAACGTGACCCCAGCATTACCCAGGACACTTTTAATATATTTTGAATGACATAAGAATAAAAAAAAAGGTGCTAGCTGGCATTTGTCCGTTTCTTAGCTTATAGTCACACTAACATTTGGCTGAGACATGAGGGTTTGCGTTAGAATTAACCTGGTTGCCATCCTCCTCAATATTTTCGCTTGCTAACCTCAAGTGGTTACTACGGAGAATGGCACCATCCTACGTTAAGATAAGATATGAGAAGAAAAAGTGTCGGAAAATATGGCTAAAGACACTTGTAATGGCAAGATAGTACGTACTGTAGGCGTTCAGTGTGTCTCTTTCTCTCGGTTCGTTGCTGGCATACATCACTAGTGTGTCCCTGGCATTGCCATATCCCTGGACAATGAAAAGAAAATTAAGACAAAGATCAGAGAAAGGATTTGAGCCAATCCTTTTAGCTATGCCATTCTAACAGCGCTGCTGTCACAGAAATATCACATTGATATCGATGTTCTTTTATTGTCCCTAATATTATTTTGTTTGAGAAAATACAGCACTTTGATACATACCACTGCTATGAAAATATGTTTTCCATGTGCATAATGATCAAGGTTACAAACGTACGTTCGCACATCTTGATATCTAGTAATTTTCTGTAGTTACTACAAAATAAATGTTTTTACCTAATTAAAGTATCATTCTCTAAAATAAATCATATTCATTATTCTTTCATTTCTAACTATCAATATTCATGTTAACCACAGTTTTTTCTTGACTCATAAATGAGAAAACAATTGAAATTCAAAATGAAAAAAAAAGCCATGGCAGAAACCTTAATGCTTATCTAGTACAATAAGGCAGTTATGGGCTGTGTGAACACATGAAGTGGTTTGTTCACTTCACTTGGTTCATACCGTTAGGAGCACGTTGAATCCGCAGTAGAACACAAGATACCATATCAGCTTTCCAGTATAGCTTTCAACGCCGGGGGAAAACCACTGGGAGAAGTTGCAAGCCGCGCCCAGAATAGCGGTGAAAAAAAGCCTGGGGATGAAACAAGACATTTATGTCCTCCGTAACTGTTAAAGCAATAATGTCTGCATATTTGATCAATTACATTGATAACTACAGATAATCAGAGCTAATTAGGAATCATAATCAGTTCTGAGCGTATGTAGTTATCAATTTACGCAAACCTGTATGTGTGGTGTCTTTGGAAGTAAAACGTAGTCTTATTTTGGATGTTGTTCAATCTTAATCAACATAGCAGAAATACGCATATACATTGTACATGTACAATGTACTTCTGAATTGGCCATTTCCATATTGCATGCATGGTTTATCGATAATTCACACCTACATGTATGTCTTTGTTGAAGATTCCTACAAAATATCGACCTTTATCTTTTCATAGCCTATGAAATTAATTTCACTACGATGTAGTGATCGGTAGCCTACCGCGGACCAAATATCTGGAACAGCCTACCACCAGACACACGTACGGCTCCGAATCTGACTTCCTTTAAGAGACTCTTGAAGTAACGGAAATGAACTAAACGATCGGACACGGACCATAAACCAGCTTTCGCCCTACTTTATGTTGTATGTTGTAGAAATTGTATATTGTCGTACCATGAATATGTAATGATATATGTTGATAGAGTTATTAGGACTCAAATGACTGTATCTCTGTTATATTGTATCTGATCCTTACCTCTTCCCTCATGATCTCAATGAAAAGCGGCCTGCGTGCCGATTTGAGCTTATCATGAATAAACAAACGTTCAAACAAAAATGTTGGACATAATCTTTCAGACGCGTACTGTTTAAAGTTCACCTACCATGGCTTCACTTTGCCCCATCTCGTGTTGGTTGTGTTTATCAGAAACCCCACGAAGAAGGCACTAGCAGATGAGATTACTTTGCTTGTGGTCGTCAATATAGAGTTTTGGGTTGGTGTGATCTTTGACGAAAATGAAAAAAAAATGTTTCGTAAGCAGTAAACAGAAACATCAAGGCCGGCCTAGCAGGCATTGCTAGAATGTCTACCCAAGCGTTGTCGTTGGAGCTTCCTCTATTCTATTCCTTATTTTGTACAGATAAAAACAATTATACATACAGACATAAAAGCAAAATACATAAGGATTGCGCTAGCGAAGGTGAAGACCAAATAGGTCCTTCCCTAAGTTTCTCAGTAAACAAAGGTTTACCGATAATACTTAAAAGGTGAAGAAACAAAATATCACTCTTTACCGTAACAACAAAACGGTTCCAAAACAATAACTTAGAATAACAAGAGTTCGGAGACCTCATATCTCCATGAAAAATATATTATGCAAATTAGGCCCTCACTGGCATACTTTATATTCAACAATGTTACCTTAACGTAACCTCCCAATGCCACAAATATGAAATTCCAGTTATCTACCAATATTGAATTACAGTAGTTTCTCATTAATTATGCAAATTATGTCTTCATTTGCATAACTTTTATCTATCAATGCCCCTCTACTTCTCAGTTACATTTTCAATAGTCTTACCGTCGAATGGAGTTGGTGGGTCAATAAAATTTCGTCATTAATGATATCATTTATTATATCAAGCATAACTTAGACTATCCACATATCAAAAACAAGTATACAGGTTTGGTTGTATATCCCTTTGTGGTTTGACCGCTAGCTGTCGGGCCCCGGGATAGGCCTTCTAGAAGGGGACTTTTTGCCCCATTTTGGGAACTAACAGGTTTTAGCTGCCAAAACATGCGTTAGTCCTATAATGGAAAACACTAAATACAGATTTTCCTCATTAGTTATGCAAACTTAGTCCCAATACATACACACACACGCACACACACACACACACACACACACACAGACAGGCACGCTCAAAACTATATCTCTATTTTTCATGCAGATAGAAATATTAACGAAAGTATTACGTATAAAAACATTTATCAACAAAATAAGCAAGAAAATTACAAAAATTCATTAGATGATAACTAAGCAAACAACAGCAATAAAGGAAACACACGTCTCTACGCCGAGCGTTATTACAAATCTATATTAAGCATAACGACAAACACCGTTTCACAACGGGTCAAAGGTCATCGCTGATCGAGGCTATCGGACTTTGTACTATAATTTTCGAGCCCAAAGATATCAGCCGACCCGTGTGACGACCATTCGTTTGTCAGTTTGAACCCTTATTTATTCATGAGAAGCTAAATCCTGCCTGCGGGCCGCTTTTCATGCTTTTCAGTCCTAATAAGGATACCCTACTGTTGGCCTCAAATACATGTGTGTATTAAGAGGTTTTAAAACATGCATCTGGTTGTGTGGGCGTGTATTTGTGTTTCCGGACTATTGTAGTCAGCATAACTCAAGAACCTCTGGATGGATTCTAAGTAATAGATAGATCCCGAGATCTGGGTAAATATGTGGATTTGGTACTGCTCCGCCCACCCGTTCCCGAGGGCGAAGCCCGAGGGATGCCAACAAACTCCTGAGGGTGGGCGGAGCAGTACCAAATCCACATAGTTACCCAGATCTTGGGATCTATCTATTTTAGAACCCGGCTGTCTTTCCGAACAAATAATATAAATATATATATTTAAAAGGACATGCATTTGTGGTGTCTTGAAGGTGTTTGAGGTGAAATACAAGAGGAAGTAAATTGAAATGTAAAACCTCCTTGACCAGACCATGACAAATTATCTGGCACCTCTGACCTAGTGGGACCAGTGTTGTGTGTTACTTGTAATTATAAGAAAACACATCTGCCTGGTGGCCTTCCAAGGGATAGGGGTGAACTAAGTAACGAATAATTTGACTAAGTTGGAGACGCCCACAATTTTATCCAATCCGGTTGATGGAACGTTGCCTACTGGGGGGCGTCTCCAACTTAGTCAATTTATTCGTTACTTAGTACACCCCTACCCCTTGGGAGGCCACACTATGTGAATTTAGTCACAAGAAATGCACGCTCCTGATTGGCTGAGGGAAGACGACCGGGTTCTAATGATATTTGGTATATCGGTATGTGTTAGGAAGGCGAGAGTCAAGGTCAATTTTGGACCTCCTGGGATATGGCCTTGCTACTGCAGCAGAATTTCTGTTTTTTTTTTCCTATCTTTTGACCTAGACATGCTTTGGTCTTGAGATAAGAGGTTTCCGAACTCTTGTCTTATTGCTGTACTATGTGATGTCATTCCTTATCCCTTACCTGTACTACTTCCAGAATAAATACAGAGAAGAAAAGGCCGACGGTATTCCCTGATAAACTTGCTGGAATACCTGCCAAACCATAGCACAGGTAGTTCCAAAATCTCAGAGATTTTGGATAATCCGCAGGCATGGTTGACAACTCCCTTTTTGGGACGGATGAAGATTCGGGCCCCAAAGCTGGGGAAAGAGAAAGGTTGAGAGAGTTGCAGTAAAATGTTATTACAACAACACAATAATTTCGTGCACAATACTGCTCGTCTTCATAGAAACGTTCACACTGTCAGAACCATGGTTCAACCAATAATGTGCATATTGCAAAATAGTCAACGCCAGCATGGACACATTTGACGATTCAAGTCAACGATACATTTGATCAAATCAAAACATCAATATGTAGACAATATGGCTGCCGTAACAAAATGGGCTGTGACCTCCGACCTCTAGAGGTAGTGACCTCTTGCATCATGGTAAACAAACAACATAAGTAATGTGGTGGCGCAAGGCCAAACAAAGCAAGCGCACTTTGTCTCCAACTGACCCGTATCCGTAGAAGGTCACTATGCTATTCAAGTCTTGATATACTACATGTTCAGACTGTAGACTGTTGGACACATGTCAAAGCTTTTACTACACTCTTGTTAAATCGTCTGTAGTTAATAGATAACATCACTCTACACGCTCCTAAACAGCTCGCTAACTACACCAAGCTAAATGCACTGGCATTCACTGGTGTGACCCTTGGTACTAACGTAATGGTACAATGAGACCTGTCGACACCAGTAACGTTGCTTGGCTATTTCATCATCACATCACCTGCGTTCAATACACATAAGATTATAATACAAAGGTATTGGTGTTATTCAAACCTTAACAACTGCAAGCCCTACCTGTTGACGGCAGATTTTCAACCCGAGTGCCTGAAGGTACGTGCAAAGTCCGAACCAGTTAGACGGGTTCTTTCGTCACGGGGCAATGGTTGAGATATTAATTATAAAATGGCCTCGAATCCTGGCAAATACGCACAGGGATTTTTCTGTATTTTTAGTGGATACAGACGTATCCAACAACGAATCCGTAACAGATCCGACTAAGGAGCACCGTGATCTGGAACCGAAGATCCGAAGGAATCCGAAAATAAGGATTTTCGACGGATACGGAGCCGTACACTGTATGTACGTACGGAAATGCCACAGATCCTGACGGATACGTAGAGGGATTTTTCTGTACTTTTTTTAAAAAGAAAATAGCGGATACAGGTGGATACAGGCAGATCCAACAACTAGTCCGTAACAGATCCGACTAAGGAGCACCGTGATCCGGAACCGAAGATCCGAATGAATCCTTATATAAGAGATTTCGACAGATACGCACACACAGACACACACCACATCAATGTTATATATCATATATGATTTGATTGGAATAATATCATAAATGTATAGTTTTGAGGAGCACGCAGTCTTAGTCAAGTCTTAGACTGATATGTACAATAAGATGGCAATGCGGCAAGAACCCAATGATTATAGAGAGTCCAGAGGGGATGAAACACCCTTAGTGAAATACTTAAGCATAGACACGTGATTTGCCTTGAATTGAACCCTACGCCGACAAACCAGTGGGAACGGTATATACAAAAACATAAAAATGTTTTGCAACAGCTAACATTAAACACTGAATAATGCAGCAGAAAATTACAATTGCACAAGTCGAGGGTGCAGGGTCTGCGCATCATGGTGACGTCGTAGGTTTGTTGGTCACGTGGTCCCAGGTTTTCCTCAGACGCAGACGAGATTTTAATTCGGGCATTTCCGGGAGGACTGATACACACGCTCGTTGCTACCGAGCATTAGATCATTGGTGCATATTTGTGTAGTATTCCAGAACGAAGGCTACAAGTATACGTTGCTCAGTCTTTAACTTTATTTCGTCCATAGTATTGCGCTCTTCAGTGAAGGTAAGTACAAAAATGTTTGTGGTACAAAAAATAAATCCTTCATTACAGTTGGATTATGACAACATGACTGCTCACGATTAATATAAAAATGATATATTTTTAGCGTTTGGATTTTGGATGTGTGGTAAAACTGTCAATCTAATATCGTTAATAATCATAACTATTTAAATAACGTTGCATCTGCAAGTAAACAATTTGTAACAAAACCAAAGGAGGCCAACCTGCTCAATACATCCCCTGAAAATATCTTTAACAGATTAATAATTGATATCTAAAATGAGGATCATTTTACCTTGTTCATCCCCCAAGTAACTGGTTTAGAAATTTTTAGAACGAAAGGCAAGGAAAACCTGCTAAATGTAGATATTCCAGTAGCCATTTTTCAGACAATCAACGCAGTCATATATGATGCAATGATATGCACAGTACTTCATAATACATATGATTCAGCGACGAGGATTTGCTGCACTGATTTAAACGTGTGTGGACATGTAAATGTACATCACCCGTCTAAGTTTCTAAAATCAACCGTTTGACTTTGGCCATAAAAGCATACAACGCCGACTCCTAATGATCCCACCGGGTACCCCAATAACGCCAGGTTACAAAATCATGGTGTTTTTGGGGCCTTCTCAAGAAGTTCTTGAACGCCTGAAACACGAAGTGTGCAAACCTTAGGAAAAATGAATGCCTCTTTAGATATACCGTTGTTTATTGTACTGTCTTAGGGTACGGGAGAAATTATGTTACCATCTTGTACACAGCCTACGTGCCACGCAAAAAGTAAACCGTTATTATTCATGATCATGAAAGTAAATATTTAGATAGCCAGCTTCAGACCAACAACACGCCCACGTCTAATGTAAAACTAATCTGACGTTGTTTGTTACATTCCATATATTACGACGCAGCTACTGAAAAATGTATTCTGCAACTACAGCAGCAACAGTCGATCGAATCGCCTTCACGACGTCCTAACCCAGAAAGTGCCAACAAAAACATTGAAAGGTAAGATTGGATACTCTTTAACATATATGCATCTTTGTGGAAAATATCCCTGAAATGAAAATGAAGTAGGCGTGTTCGGTTACTGTAAAGATGTGGCTCAGAGAAACGTTACGAACGGTTTTTGTCTCAGGAAACAGTTGGTGACGTTTAGGGACAGATCCGGATTTCATTAAGTTTGGGATTTCTTAGGAGAATCCTGACTGTGTAGTTTAATAGCGTTATTTAGAAAAGGAAATACGATAAGGGCCTCTCTATATGTAGCTTTTAGCAGAGAGTGGAGTTTGACATATGAATACGGATAGTTTAGGTGAGACATTTTGTTTAAAGACAGAGACAACCCCAGAGGAGAGTGCTCTGGTTCTGCTAATAGTATTTTGTTCTGATTCAAATAACTTAATGGTATTAGCACCTTGACCTTGAAACCTTACTAGGCAGCAGTTGCATTATACAGCATCATAACCCCCGAGTACCCTTCCGATTAATTACAGCCTGATGTACCACATCATATGGCGAACAACCACTGGACAAACTTCAACTGACGAGCTCTTAAGAAATCTTAGGTTGAGCTTATAAGCTTATAGATTACCTAATTATGTTGAGTCCAACATACTGTTGGGCGCAACATATTGTGTTCGTACGGTTTCTTTCTCCTGTCAAATCTTGTAATCGACTCAGCTCGGTCGTCCGTGGACCAACTGAGCTGACATTTGGTATATAGGTAGAGTGGATAAATACCCTGGGAGATTTTTTTCCTTTTTTTCGATATTGACCTTGAAAGTGATTTTATTGAGGTTTTTCTGACCAAAAACGTACATTTTGGCCTCCTGTGCTCTGGAAATACATCCAAAATGACCTGAAATTTACTATGGGGGTACTTTGAACAAATATTCAAAGAATCTCATTCGCATTTTTGGCATGCAACACGTCAAAATACGATTTTAGAGGGAATTTTGGGGAGAACATCGGCTATTTTCCTCTTATGGGGTCACTGACCTTTAGGTCACATCTTTATTCATCTGGCCAGGTGGACTAATTCGGTCAGCCAATGAGAGAGCGCGTTGTAACACGGATTTATCAAGCTCAACCTGATTGGTTGAAATAGTCAATTTAATTAGGGGCACTACTAGTACTCTGACAGGCGCAAACAGGAACAACTTCACTACTCCCTGTCTCCCATCCATGTGTTGTTATTGTTGTTTCCTACTGAAGTTAAGTGCAATTGAGAAGGTTCAAAACTTTTCTGGTGGTATTTTTCGACACACACGGTGTTTTTCGTATTTTAACACTGCATGGAAACAAAGATTTCCACAAGTTTGCAAGCTTGGACACTATGGTGAAACCTGACATTTCCTCGCTATGTACACGAATTTTCTACCCCTGTGTCACGAATATTGGACACCAGTGCGCCCAATAGTGAACGCAAAGTGTCCAAAGTTTCCCACCTTAGGAAACATCCCGTGTTGGGACGTTGACACCAACATTAACAATAACAATAGGGAGTTGTGATTATCAAAAAGGTCCAGTTTTTTTTGGTGAAGGTGTTTCTTAATGGTCCAGTATGAATATGGGCACCTGGACGAGCCCATCCATGCATAGGGTTTCAAATTGGGAGAGATCCATTTCTGACTGGTCTTCAATTCAATTATTCATTCAAATACCAACATTGCAGACATACAACAAACGTTAATCTCTATGACAAAGTCGCTTTTTGCATGGGGAGGGAAATGGGTGAGACATGTTGCATTTGCTCCCGCAAATGTTGCCTTTCTAGTGTTGCTATGTGTTTCTGGATATCCGGATACCTGCTTCTCCCCTATAGCCTTAATAACTGTACTTTCCACTTGCTTTGGGTCAAAAATTGACTATGATCTTTGTCAATCATCCCTTTGAATCCCATATTTAAGACTTGAAAAAAGGCCCTCACAAAAATGGGGAGCTCTTAGGAAATTTAGTTCCTATTTTGAAAATACTGTTTGTAGCGCGTGTGTGTGAATAGTTTTTCTTTAATTTCCAACCTTACACAACTTAATTCTTCTATTGCATTGACCCAAAATTTGACCTGGAACTTCATCAATTATCCCATAGGAACCAATACTTAAGGGATGATTCCCATCATGCATTAAACCCCATGGGTTTGCATGAAGGGGCACTATTCAATTCCTGGATTATATATGATTCATTTATAATATATGGAATATATATGGTTCATTTATCAAAATGTTCATTTGTGAATATTTCTTTACAAATTTGGTTGATTTTGTATTCAGAAAGATGTGGTGTTTTACTACATAACACTCGCTTCTCGGGTTGTCTGTGCCTAATCTTTTACATGGTACAGCCAGCCGACTCGGGCCTGCAAAGTTTCAGACCGTTGAACAACCAATGTTGGATTTACTTTATAAATTTAATGCAAACCGTCATAGTGTAAGAATAATCTAAAGAACAATAAAACACAGAATTTGCAAGATACACTTTTTCATCAACGACACTCGTCTGAACTAGTCATGAGATCTTTGATAACTCAATGGACGATCGCCGACTCAGTAGAAAGGGGTATTACGCGGAAGTGCGGGTATATTGGTTGATGTAGACAATTGAATTGTGAAATGATGGGGGGCCTGGATGCAATGAAGCGAGCCTGGTGCAGGCGTAATCGGATGGAGATCTTTGATTAAACAAGGAAACAAAGCAACAACAACAACAGTGTATTCATCTGAGGTTGTAATAGTCCTGTCTAGCATTGACACTTATGATATGATACAGAAATAAGACTTCGTTCCAATACTTAAAATCAGCGTACCTAAAAATTAGCTCATCTTATTTCGCCTGCAGTGGACTAGTCTTCCACAGAAATCAAGCGACCAATCACGTAGATCAAGTGACCTTACAGTCGGAACTCGGAAGTTTATACCACCCGCCGTCTTTGTCCAGTAATGACCAGTGATCTGATCTATGTAGATTCCTTGATTCCTTTCAAGAAGTAGCCCTGTTCAGTGTCTATTACTTTGGCTTAGTTCAATGTTTAGATGTTGTACCTTTGTCTGGTGAAACAATTTTGCCTGCATGTGATTCAATGTTTGTGTGTTGTGACTTTTGCTGACAGTGAGCTGTTCCTGAAACCTGGTGAACCTGATTAACTTTCATAATAACATTGACATGTACGTTGGAGGAAAAAAAAACTTATACCTTATAAATAGTCACTCATTCTTTTGCTGAAAAAATGTAATCAACGTATTTGCGTAATATCAAGAAATATTGGACATTTTTTCTAGGTTCTAGAACAGCATGGGGAAATTCCTACAACACATGCTACAGCTGATTTTCCTTCTCACCATCATCATGAATGAGCCTAGCATGCCAACAGCTGGTTGCAGCTGTGCACCGTCCTCACCCTGCAGATGTAGCAGCATTAGCCTGACCAGCATCCCTCAGAGCTTGACAGCATCCATTTCATCACTGGATTTGAGAAGTAATCATATTACGACTTTGAGTAAGTCAGAACTATTAAGGTATAGGAACTTGGTAGAGTTGGATTTCGAAAAAAATAGAATTGGTATCGTCAACTGTTTCCCAAATTTACCCAAGCTCAAATTTTTGCACCTACAACACAACATGATAACTAAAATCCAACATGGCGCTTTTGCAAATCTAGACCAGCTCAAACGGTTGCTCCTATACCACAACCAAATCATTAGCATTCAGTCAGGTACATTTGCAAATCTACCTCGACTCGAAACTTTGAAACTTTCTTCGAACCAGATAAACAACATTCAGCCTGGTGCTTTCTCCGACCTACCCCGACTCAATTTTGTGCACCTGTCATCTAACAAGATATCTGTTCTTCAGTCTGGTACATTCTCAGATCTACCTTACCTCCATACTATGTCCATGAATAAGAACCAGATAATTGATATCCGTCCTGGTACGTTCTCAAGTTTACCTAAGCTCGTATATTTGCATCTTCACTCCAACCAGATAACTAATATTCAGCCTGGTACATTTTCAGACCTACCACGACTCGAAGTGTTGTATTTGAACTCAAACCGTATAACTACCATTCTGTCTGATGCATTCACAAATCTACCCAAACTGAGACACTTGAGACTTGACTCCAACAAAATAAATAAAATTAAGTCCAGGGTATTCTCAAACCTGCCTCAGCTCAAATTGTTGTCCCTAGCATCAAACCATTTGACTGCCCTTCTCCCGTCATCTTATTCCATGTTTGCATCTATTTCTAGTGTAGCAATTATAAACAACCCCTGGCAGTGCGACTGCAGCATGGTTCCATTCAGGATGAAAATGACTGGGTCTGCTTCGTTTGAAAAACAGATAAAATGTGACCAACCTGCAAACCTATTTGGACAAATACTTATAGACATCAATCCTGGAGACCTAATATGCAATGAGACAACCACATCCTCATTCACCACACTATCTAAATTGACAACAACTTCATTGCACAATACAGAAAGTGAAAATAACCCAACATTGCGTCATTTAGACGCCACATTTGATTGCCAAGCCCCATTCACACCATCTGCAGGGTCAACATCCTCCTTGTTTGTTTTTGCAAAATACAATTACGAACCGACAGCAAATCGCGTTGGCTCTACATTCGCTCCATTGTCCACTGATGCCAAATCAACTTTATCAAAAAGCAATAGTTCCCGTGAGTTTACTCCAAGTTTCTCACTACTTGCTGTCGTTGGATCTGTCAGTGGCTCATCAATAGCTGCTCTTTCCATCATTGTTGTCATCATTGTCACAATATGGTGGTGGAGGAGGACCAAGAATCCTCCTTCAAGCCAATTGCAAGGTCCCAACACAAACATCGCAGCTACTGATGATACCAGAGGTCATCTTCAAACAGAGCAGGGTCAACAGTATGTGCAAAACGAAGTTATGAAATCACTACTGGTACCAAAGAACCCAACAACTGAAGGTACAGCTTTATCCAATAGAAAAATGCGTCGTGAAGATCCAAATGTTATTTTGAAAAACAAAAGCACCACGGCTACTGTAATGACTGTTGGTAATGATCAAACTGTGCAGGATGAAGGCCAGTCACAAGCCGTACCCAAATCCTTGGATGAAACCACTTTAGATGTCACAAACCTATTATATAGCACGAGACCTACCTTCTCGCAGCCAAAAAGTCTTTACGTTGATGCGGAAGAAATGTCAGAGAACACAACGTATGAAGGCCTAGGTCCAAAACAACTTCCTGAAAAGAATAGCCCTGGACATCCAAAAAATGTCACCCAATCATTGACTGATCAAAATACATCATACGTTACAGGCCCAGTTGTCTCACATTTGAATTCCATGTACGAAAATGCAAAAAAAATGTCAGAGAACACAACTTATGAAGCTGCAGGTCCAGGGCAACTTCCTGAAACGAAAAGCCCTGGACCTCCAAAAAGTGCCACCTAATCATTCGATGATGAAAACCCATCATACACCACAGGTTCAGCTGCCTCGCAGTTGAATTCCGTGTGCGAAAATGCAAAACAAGTGTCAGAGAACACAACACATGAAGGTGCAGGTCCAGAAAAACCTCCTGAAAAGAAGAGCCCTGGACCTCCAAAAAGTGTTAACCAATCCTTCCCTAATAGAAACCCCGCATACACTACAGGGCTAGTTGCTTCACAGTTGAATTCCATGTACGGAGATGCAGAATATCCACCGTGATCAAAGACATAAAAGAACAGGTCGAAGAAAGCCTGCTGGACGAGTTTATATGGACCACTCGACAGAAACGATCAAGAAAAAAAAGTCGGCTCCTGCAGTTGCAAAAAAAAAGCCGCTAGGGGGCCCAAACTTACTCTCCCTCCCAAGAGCTATATACCACTCAGAAATCATGACCATAGCATGTCCAAAACACGAGATATCGAACCGGGAACTTCCGCTGCAGTACCATAGCAAGCCACTAGGGGGCCCAAAATCTAATCATTTCGATGTCTCAAAAAGACCTACCCACATACCAAATATATGAACAATCAATCAATCAATCAAGGAATTCTCGAGGTATCGTGAGACACAATTTCTATGTAAATACTGTACATATCGCCTTCCTTCTCTGTCATGACCAGTGGACGATTAGATTACCTGCTCATTGAGTTCAAAGACAAAAAGTCAAAGTTCTTTCACGCACCGATGGTGCATATGTCGCGACCATCTCCGCTTTAGTAGCCCTTGGGCCACACAATTTTGTGCAATCACTACAGCAGGGGGCTAGTCCACTGGTAGTGGTGTGTGTTTAACTTCCATACTCTTTCCCAAATGCTGAGCATAGAAAGCTGCAAGCAGTATGTACCATCTTTAAAGTTTTTGTATGGCCCGGCCGGGGATCGAACTCACTAAACTGGTTAGAAATCACTTCTTTTACTTTCAGATCTCTGTCTCTCTGTTTGCAACTCTGTAAGTAAATAAATAATTTTTTATTGCTCAATATAAACATTTCAGGATGAATTCTTTTTCATGACGATGTGGCGTACAACTGATAGAAGGGTAAAAAATGCTGTATGCTTGTTGTTTCATTATTGGATTTAGAACAGTTCTTGCTGTACATAAAAGTTTCCATTCTTATTCTTTATTTATGTACATTGCTAATGATTGTGTTAGTGGCATTGTCGCATCGTTGCTGCTTAACCGAATGATTACATCAGCCGTTCGTTAAAAAGAATGTATGGTAACCATACCTTTCTTTGTAAGTATATATTCAAATATGTCATGGTAAGATTTGCTATCAAACAAATTGTTACATATGTTTACATATAAAAGGTAAATGAGCCACTAGATGGTATAAACACGACAGGAATAATAAAAGGAACTTCAGGCAGAAAAAATATTTGTATTATAAATTACAGTTAATACTTTTGAAGTACATGTATATTCGCTCTATGTGAAGATTTTAGGAACTTATGAACTACGTTTACAGAGTCAAAATGTTAGGAATGCATAATAAGTTTGTAAAAATAACGTTGACTGAATATGCGTTAGTTTTAGGTCAATAGTGAATTTGAATACATCGAGCACGATAATGCAATATTTCGAGATAACAAAATTCACTGTATTGATCTTCAAAGTTGAAAATTGTGATTTCATAATAAACCATTTCATTGCTTGTTTCAGTACATTGGAGCAAAGGAATGTAAACTGTGTGTGTGTGTGTGTTTGTGTGTGTGTGTGGGGGGGGGGGGTATGTGTGTGTGTGTGTATGTGTGTGCGCGTGTGCGTGTGTTTGTCTATGTGTGTGTGTGTGTGTTATTTTATGTTATCAACCTCTAGCTTTTCCCCATATGAAAAGAAGTAACTCTATTGAAGTAACTTTATTGATCAACAGTATTCAAAATAATTCATAGGAAAATATTGAACTATTATAGTACTGTCACAATACATCGAAGAATTTATGACAGGTTGGCCTTGTTATGTCTAGCGCTACCGTTATTACAACAAACTCAACTGAATTAGCTATTAGATAAATGGAATTAACATTAATAACAGGACATAATCTACAGTCCACAAAGTCTATTGTAATAATTGTTTACAATTTAACTCAACTATATCCCCAACTCTTGCCAGATATCATTGACTAGTGTCATCTAGGCCTTTTTGAGAATGTCTTAAACCTTTTGAAGTGAGTATACCTCGGAGATAACGGATGGTGCATCAAACTAGAAGACCTCTTTAGAATATTTTTTTTTTTCTTAAAGGCATCCAGAGCACTGGATAAGGCTTGAAACTTGCAAAAAAAACACCTCAAATTCCTAGTCACTACTACACATAGTAAGTGTCAAGAAGATTATACCATTGCATATCGACATTAAAGGAGCAAAGATACGATGTCGTCATGTGATGAGAACTGATAGAAAATCTAAGCCCTAATAGACTGATCCTGACTGTCCATCACAACCAGCGGTTCGACCAATGTAAATGTTCGACTGCATGTCCGTCAAATATTTGCGTTTTTGTGTGTTTTAATTTGCATTTTTACGTTTTAACGGAGGTGGGCGGGGTTATTGTATCGGTCTAGTTACAATAGGCACGTGAAACTAAGAGATCACCATGTAGCTTTTTTTTTGCCGCTTTTGAGCACTTTTGATACGAAATTCGCACGCAAATGTGGTAAACAGTGGCATTAAATGTCAATTACATAAAGATTACAGCAACTAGAATATACCTTGGATAACTTAATCAAAAATGAGCCAATTTTGTGAAAAGTTATAAGACATATATGCAAACAAACTCCTAGAAGGAATTTTGTTTTCGACTTGAAATGTCAAAATGGCACATGTTGATATACGCCTGGGGTCAGTTTTGACCCCATACGGTGGTTTGAGGGTTAAGCATCCGGTGACACAAACATACACACACGCAAACACACACGCAAACACACTCAAAACAATATCCCTATGAAAAAGTTTGTTTTAATGGAGATAACTACCTTCCCTGCCAGCGGGACGGATATCGATATTTCGATCCCACGATAGGCATCCTTCTATCTCGACAGATGATAGGGTCACTCTTGCTGCTACATTATGCAGTATGTGGGTAATCGGTGAAGCTCAATCTAACCTTTAACCTTGAGTGTCATTCTACGTCATCAATATGGCTGCCGCAGACCAAGAACCCCACGCCAGCGCAGTTCGTCCTCGTTCCTACCAGGACGAGAGCTATCTGCGAGGGTTTCTTGGGTATGTCGGCGACTTCCAGAAGTCTGGGGTACTGCAGGATGTCACCCTTGAAGTCGAGGGCCGGCGGTTTCCCTGCCATCGGCTTGTTCTGTCCGCGGCCAGCCCCTACTTCAGGGCCATGTTTACAAATGACATGGCGGAAAGTCGGCAGAAGACGGTCGTTTTGCAGGTAGGGCTGGCGTGACGTATGATTAGAGTAGAGTGAAACTATGAACCTGAAAGCTACCACGTATCATGGTGGGCATGTAAAACAAGGGAATTTCATATTTACCCTAACGAATGTTGTGCCCGCCGTCATGCCCCCATCCGCACTTACTGATTTCTTTGTTGTTTGGGGGTTGAAGGTCAACTTTGACCAGTCTAAGAAAACACTCAAGGGCATATACTATAGTCAGACTTGCCAATAGGGAGTAATGCTTTAATGCACTGAAACAAGGGCTCAGAAAAGTACTTACTGACATTGCAGCCCCAAAAAATTCTTATGGACCAGAAAGCCACAGTTGTCGACTTTGAAATCATGCAAAGAAAACAGTAAATGACCAGCTGGATCGCTCGGGACAGCTGACAGAAGAAACCAAATTTCAACTAGGCTGGAAGAGTCCACTCAGAGCACTTGAAACCAAACCACTAAGACATCTCCTTAAGCCAACTGAAATGTTCAAATTTTGACCAAAATGGGAAAGCTTGAACCCTACCTGTTCCTTCTAGCCCAAAAGTCTCGGCTTAAAATGGATCAAAATTTTACAGAAAAAGAAGGGTTTTCAAAGGTTTAGTGTAGAGACTAAACCCTTGTTCCCATTTTTTACACTCCACTGCGCAACTCAACAATGACGTCAGCCCTGAAGTGCACTGTGAACCTTTGACGGACAGAAACAATGTCAACATTAACATTCCGTACATCCTAAGGATCTAGGAGTATCGGAAAAACTCCCAATCTTCCAACACTTCATGATTCAACATTGCCACTAACTTCAAGTTCAAACCTCTCTCAATTCTCAAACAAAAACTGGTCTACTCGTCGAACTTTAAGGCATTTGGGATAATGCGCTCCCACCCCCCACAACCCCGACAAAACATACAGCCATGTCTTCACTTAGTCCTCTATTGAACAATCCTAAATTATCTTCACTTCATTAACTTATCTAGAAGATTTGGTATAAACCTGGTTCTGCCAGATCTTGCCTTATTAACTTATGAAAGGTAGTGGATGCTGCAGAAAAGTATGGATGTTACTTTTGGCGTATACTACCGACTATGTGGTAAAATTTGTACATTGTTATATTATATTGTTTCTAGGGTTTGGATGCAGGCATGTTTGGGGAGATCCTGAGTTACATCTACTCAGGAACACTCCATGTGTCCCTTGACAATGTGCAGCCCCTGTACCAGACAGCCGACCTCCTCCAACTAGACTATGTGAGAGACTCCTGCAGCAGTTACATGGCCATGAACGTGGAGCGCTCCACCTGTGTCGACCTGTACAAGTTTGCTGATGTCTTCTCTCTAGACAATATCCTGAACCCTTGTCTACAGTTGATCGATAGAAACTTTGCTGAGGTAAGTCTGTTTTGATAGCAGCAGGTCACTTCATTTTGATGTTCTCATGCAAGAGTATTTAGAATCTGTCAGAGATTTTGCAAACGTAACGCAAAATGAAATTTCTTTTCTGGCGTAGAGAGAATATCAAAAGATATCATCTATTGATTCAAATTAGTGAAACTACCACAAAATAATTCAAAGGATTATGATCTAATTTCAGTGTTAACCAGCCTTACAAGCAAAGAAAGGTTATTTTCTACAATACCTCATACTTACATGTATTCTGCACCTCCATAGGTTGCCTCCAGCGAGGATTTCTGCAGCCTGAGTGTGAATCAGCTGTCTGAGATCATCAGCCATGATGAGTTGGATGTTAAAGAGGAGACAACAGTGTGGGAGGCTGTGGTGAGATGGGTGCATCACAGCAGGGAGGACAGGTGGATGACTGTTCTTTTTTTACATATTATGGTTTTAATGTGAAGCTCACAAAAATATAGGTGGCGCTTTTAGGGGCAGCCACAGTTGGTTTTCGCTCTTCCTCTAATGTGTATTTTTAGTCTGTAAATAGTTATTTAGATGACAACAAGGGTTGTATGTTTGTCCTACATGTTGCTGAACTCACGGGTGGCACCAGGTTCGCGTCTTCTACCAAAACTTTCAAGTTACTGCGGTGTTTGTTCGACGTTGTGATCGCGACCGGGCCTACCAACAATGGCGTCAATCCTGAAGTACACCTCCGGATTTCTGCGTGCCTGTCGTCCTGCAGCCAGGCCCCTCCTACAACAACACCGATCCATGTTGAAGACTTACGGATTACTTAGGACCTCCTGCAGACCAAGGGGGAGTAAAGGAGGCAGGAATCGGATCCGTCGAATCCAGACTGTGATAGGAAACAGACCGTCATTTTCAACTAAAGGTATTTCTCTCTCATGCAAATCTGCCGGCGAAGTGTGCATACCTCACGAACTGAAAGCAGGAAAACAACAACAACCGGGAGTGAGCTGCAATCTTATTAGAGCACCAGTAGAACGCAAAATCAAACTGATCACGTACAAAGCTTCCCAACTGTATACATGTGTAACGCTCGTTCTTTATTCAACAAGTTGGACGAATTCGAACTTACAATCCGCCAGCTTGGAGCGGACTTAGCCATTGTTACAGAAACTTGGTTTTCCACGAGAATGGCATCTGACGTCCTGAACGTGGAAGGCTACTCTCTGTTTTCTACCTGCAGAACAGATCGACGTGGGGGTGGAGTCGCTGTGTACATCCGAGAAGGCATACAGGCTAGAGCAATCCCCCAAGTCACAGTGCCCCCGGAACTCGAATGTGTATGGGTACGTCTCGGGCCCACTAGACTTCCGCGCCAGGTATCGTCCATTGTGGTTTGCGCTACCTATATACCACCCAATTCCAAACATCAAGACCTCCTGATAGAGCATCTAGTCACAACTACTGACATGTTGAGAGCACTGCACCCTTAGATAGGATTGATATTCGCGGGCGACTACAACCGACTGGACCACAAGCCTCTCCTCCTGGCCCATCAACTCCAACAAGTAGTCAACTCTCCAACTCGCGGTGAAGCAACATTAGATGTGGTTATCACCAACCTGAAATCCTATTACAACGCTCCAGTTGTGACTAATCCTATCGGAAATAGCGACCATAATGCAGTTTGGTGGCAACCAAGGGTCCGCCCGAAGACGCCGAATAAAACCAGGGACGTGCTTGTACGCCCCATGCCGGACTCTAGTCTCCGTGCATTTGGTCGATGGATCACGACACACACTTGGCATGAAGTGCTTGAGGAAGCCTCAGTGGATAGTAAGACAGAAGTCTTCTACCGTATCCTCCATGAAGCAATAGACAGATTCTTTCCCCAGAAGAAAGCCAAACAGCACCTCAAAGACAAGCCATGGTTTACTTCTGCATTAAAAAACCTAATCCTCAAGAGGCAGCGAGCACACAGTCTCGGCCAGTGGACTCTGTACAGATTTCTTCGGAACAAGATCGCCAGGGACATCCTTCGAGAAAAGAAGTCACACTACAAGAACCACATCGAGCACATGAAGACTCACCCATCAGAATGGCACAAGTCCATCCGCCGCGTGGCAAGTTGGTCTGCTCCCTCCACGACTATCCACGTACTGGGCTTAGAACCGAACAACAGGGCAGGTATAGCGGATGCTATTAACAAACACTTGTCAGCCATCTGCCAGGCACTGAGCCCACTTGATTGTAGTACATTACCATCTTACTTACCTGCTACTCCACCTCCCCAAGTAAGTATATGGGAATGTACCACCGACTAAGGCGTATAAAGGTGTCCAAAGCCCCAGGTCCTGACAAAATACCGCCCAAACTTATACAGGAATTCGCTTTTGATCTAGCGACCCCAATGACGGACATTGTGAATTCTTCTGTCAGAGAGGGGAAAGTACCAGTTCAATGGAAATAAGCCATTGTCGTTCCGGTTCCCAAAGAACTCCCGGCCGACCTCGACAGGGTTCGCCCAGTGTCACTGACGGCACAATTCGCGAAGATCTGCGAAAGCTTCGTTTCAGCTTGGATAATGTCTGACATCTTGCCCCATGTTGACCCGAAACAATTCGGGAATATGAAGGCATGTTCTACAACTCACTGCCTCGTTGACTTACTTAACTTCTTTTACACTGGAGCTGAAAACAAATCCACAGTGGGGACCCTGATTCTGACGGACTTTTCTAAAGCGTTTGATCGAGTCTGCCATACAACAGCCATCAACAAGCTCATTCGTCTCGGAGCAAGGTCATCACTCATCCCTTGGGTATGTAACTTTGTCTCCAACCGCAGACAACGCGACCGTTATCAGGGAGCATTATCGCGATGGGAAAATTTGACCTGCGGAGTAGCCCAGGGCACCCTGATGGGACCACTCGTATTTCTGGCCATGATAAATGATGGTAAACCAGTCACTGAGAACTCATACTGGAAGTATATATGTGGACGACTATAATCTGGGAGAGGTCAGAAAAGTCTCCATACCGACATCGCTTCAATCTGACCTTGACAACCTTGATAACTGGGCTGCCGAAAACCGCATGTTACTAAACCCTAAGAAATGCAAGGCCATGCATTTCTCCTTCATGCGTACCCCCCTACAACCACCTGTGCTGACTCTTGCAGGACAAACTCTTGACATTACTACAAAGACTAGGTTGCTAGGGCTCCACATACGCTCTGATTTGAAATGGGATGACCAAGTGGAAACCATGGTGTCCAAGAGTAGCAAAAGGCTGGTCATCATAAGCAGGTTGCGCCGTTCAGGAGCACCGGTTGCAGACCTGATCACCATATACTGTGGCTACATAAGACCTTTACTCGAGTACGCCGTCCCATGCTGGGGTTCAGCTCTAACTCAGAGACAGTCGGCTTGCCTAGAGCGGGTACAGAGAAGAGCCTGCAGGATGATAATGGGACGTCAGTTCACGACGTACGGCGAAGCCCTCCAGCATCTGGATCTTCAGCGCCTGTCAACTCGCAGACAACAACTTTGTATTGACTTTGCTGTGAAAGCAGAAAGGTCGGCTCGCTTCTCAAAGTGGCTACCCCTTACCCGCGGTCAGCATCATGGCAGGCAACTCAGAAACTCTGCACGCTACCAACAGCCCACTGGGACTAAACGATACATAACCAGTGCCATCCCAGCGATGACTAAGTTACTGAATGAACTGCAAGAAGTGATGGACATTGTATGACACCATATGTATATGTAGATGTAGATAATATGTGTATGTGTATTATCGTTGTAAAAAGATCCAGAAATATTGCACATGTACATGTACTACCGCAAGGCACACGTACGCTCTGTCGGAATGTCGCACTGTTGGACCCTTGTTGTCGTCTTACATTCCGGTTTTTAAATGTACTGTTTTATCTAACGTTGGATGATTTTAGATATGTCACCAGATTTTAACTAGTCGCCTGATTATGATACTTGTGTAAGTCTGACTCCAATTCGGTCATGAATTTGACCGCCACTGTCAGTTTGTGTAAGTTTTCTTAATAAACCATTCATCAACATGTTTGAGAGGTCGGTGCCACCCCTACTCTATATCTTACAGATTGGACTACCTACCGGTCATCCTCCCTCACATCCGCTTCAACCTACTGACCTCAGATGACACGGCTGCTGTCCTGGAACACCCCCTGGTCAGGGAGGATCCTCGGAGTTCTGAGGTCATCAGGAACATGGTACAGAAAGGGAATCACCCCAACCTGAAGCCGAGGCTAGGGATGACCACAGAAATGGCCCTTCTTTTCTCTGAAAGGTCTGTACTAGTGCTTTCTGTGGCGTTTTAGCAATCCCATATTCAATTACATTTGATTAACAACAACAGACTAATCATTCTATGCCATATTGTGCACCTTCAATGGAAGGCAAACATATAGTTTTTTTCTCCATTTCTTCTTCCGTTCTCAAAGTAACAAGATCGATGACATGGACCAGATGCCGGTCACCATGGTAACTGGTAAAGTAGTGGACACTCTGTGGTGTTATATTACATAATGTAGTAAGTGCCAGCTAGGACAGAGCTGGATGGGCTGGCCATTATAGCTGGTCAGCAGTTAAACTTTGTGGCATGATTTTTGTCCATTTCTTATTTACTGTCAACTATGTGTTTTGTATTCAGCAGGTCAAATCAGATGCTTTGCATAAATCCGCAGGCAGGGAAGTTCTTCAAGATCAGCTGCAGTGACGTTCCTCAAGTCCTGGCCAAAGCTGTCACCATCGATAGCGATATTTACATTCTGACTGAAGCGTCAGATTTTGCTGAAACGTCAGAAGATCAACTGTCCCTGTTTAAGTACGAAGGGTTTAGAAATAGGTGGGAACAGAAGTCTTCAGTTCGTTGTGTCAAGGGAGATGACAGACCGAGAGTTGAGCACCTTGTGGAAGCTGGTGGACACCTGTATTACCTTGCTAGGGTTGTTGATCGATCATCAGGGAGAGAAGATGTGTTTATGGCTATGCAAAGGTACGACCAGCACACAGACCGGTGGCACTCTTGTTCACGAGTAGATCTTGAGGGAAGATGGGAACACGGGAATCAGCCGGACTCTTTTGGCATGATAAAAGATTATACAGTGGCGTCGTGTGGTCGGTACATCTATATCCTCTCAGACACAGAAATGCATCGCTACGACTCAAGCCTGGAGTTTTGGTACAAGCTGACCTTGCCAAGAAACATTCCTCAATTTTGTACAGCCGTTGCCATGGGAACAGAGATCTTCTGTGCGGATTTTAGCTTTGACAAGATGATCGTGTACAACGCAGAGGCAAATTACTGGCAGGAGATCCCAGTTTTGGGGCAGATTGATGAAGAGGACATAATCTCTTTCAGTTATCCCCGTTTCTTTGTGCTGGAGAATCAGTTGCACGTGCTGTTTACCCGCCGTGATGAAAGGACAGGTTCTGACACCTGTCGTATATGTGTTTATGACAGGCCCACAGCCACTTGGAGTGACTTGAGGCTGCCGAAGGCCCTGCCTCCAGAACTCAGGCAGTGTGTCAGTCCATTCTCTGTGGCACGTATGTATCTGCCATATTTCAAGTCAGACCAAATGCATGCTTAGAGTGCAGCTTACCCAGGGGTTTAACTTTTAGCACACTGAAGTAACCATTTCGCTCCTTAAACTCTATCAGTTACAGAGTTAGGCAGCAGGTACATGTAGACGTTCAGGAGTGATTACAAGTATGTATACAATATAGATCAAGGCTTTGCCGAAAATGTCGTTCACTCTCTGCCTCTTTTTCTTTTTCTTCATTTTCATCTGTGTTGCGTTGGATGTGATTTACTGTAGCATGAAGTTTTACGTGTTCACATTTCTGCTATATTCTATATACTTCTATTTGCATATATTCACGAATGACATTTAAAAAAAATCTCGAGTCTTTCCAAATCCAGGGACCTGTGTTTGAACACCTCCTCAAATCAGATCAATTAACTTAAATCAAATCAACCAGTATGTTTTACTGTTTGTAAATATCTTATAAAATCATCTAAGTCTAACCTTCTTCAGCCCACGTAGCTACATATGTTAAACTACTGTTGCACGTTAAAGTTAGGGTGTACAACTTTAGCTGCCATTTGTTGATACAAACGTTTTAGCGCAGCTTACAATCTTTTAGTTTAATTGTCTGTGATTTTTAAAAGTATGTCAGACTCATTTATATGTAACGTCGTTTAGACTTTTTATCTATTGTACAGAACATGTATGTAACTCAGTTGTTTGAATAAAACGCATTGATATTACATAACTAGTATTATTAAAACAGCAGATTAACATCTTGCACAACTATATTATCTTCGGTATCTCTTTATTCGTTTCATATTAAATAGGTAGTTGTTCTATCTTATTACCTTAATGAACATTGGAGGTATAGTTTTCAGTTTGTGTAATAATGCAAGTGACTCTCAAGAAAAATATCTCGTATATTTGTATGACAGGTCTACTGATGCTTGGAGAGACTTGAAGGTGACCCTGCCTAAGGCTACAGGAAGCAAATTTTATGGATGACATCAGCGCGCTCATTAATTTTCGCCTGATTTAAAAAAAAAAGAAGATTTTTTTATCCTTCGGTAATGGTCAACATACCGAAAATGATACAATTTGTCGCAAACTACAGTCAGTTCTATCGCAAAAACGTTCTAGATGCCATAAAAAGACATTTGAAAATGTAAGAATTGTGAAAACTCCGTACAAGTGCTTTGTACAATTATTCTGTATGCAAGCTGTAACAAGATTGCTCGTCGTCACCAACTTACAGAAAGACACTGTGCAGCCCTCATGCCAAACTTGTAATATGGTGTGTAATTTCTGTGCCATTATTATCAACAACGTGTAATCCGATGTGCTGTTCTTGAATGTAGTGAACTACTAACAAAATCGAAATTTCATTGTCCGACAAAGGCTCTGTGTTGTGCAATTGCTTGATATGATCCAGCAACGTTGAGGCTCAATTGCTCGCATTTGATGGCATGTGTTGACACAGTGTTTCATATGAATACCCAGTTGAATATAGTTGCTGCCCAGGTGTTCCATTGCATATGAATGCTCACGATGGTATGACACGTTTACTGTTGAATCAAGGTGGTCTTATGTTATATATGAAACGTCATTGGTTGAATACAGGAACAAAAGACCTGTTGGTCGTGATATCATATTTTGTTGCCGCAAGTCTTGTTTAACAAGATTCATGATCTCAAAATTTGAAAATATAGGAATCTTGCTTTTTTTTACCCGCCTTGTTTTTTTTTCGCCCTATCTCATTAATTTTGGAGTCTGCGGAGGATGTCATCCATAAAATTTACTTGCTGTGGCCTAATGGTGGGTATGTAGCGTGTGATTCCATGTCCCCTGTGGCACGTATTTACCTACCGTCTCTAAATACACAGAATTTGGACACGTAGATTCGACAAACAGTGCCTATTATGTTGCATGTTTACCCCGTTTCCAACATGTACGGAAGCAATCAGCTTTGACAATAATCGCAATTATTCACAGTAGGCGCCGTTCAAAGGGAGAGACACCCTACAGCTGATTCACGCACTGCAGCCAGAGCTCTGGTAAACTTGTTTATTTCGGCAAACTTGTTTATTTGCACAATTACAAAGCCCAAAAGTAACGCACAATCACAGAAGCCCACGGAACTCAATCAGGCCGTCTTTTTGGTCCAAAGGGGCTTATTTATCCATTACAGGAACGTATTTTTCGTTTAGATCGACAGTCTGTTATACTGTGCTGTGTGATTTTCATCAGGGTAATCAGGATACTGAAATGATGACGTTGAAATGTTAACCTTCCCGAGGACAGACTCTCTTGACTAGGGGTGGGTACCGGTACAAACAATTCAGGTCCGGTCCAGGTCCAGGTCCAGAGGGTCAGGTCCAGGTCCGGACCTGTACCTGTACCTGTACCTGTACCTGATTATAGTAGTGTCGCAGTACATCATATTTTGGAGAGCGAGACACACGCAAAAGTCTCCAAACGTCATGTCTGGAACGATATAATTTCTTAGGTTTGCACTTTGTCTCAAAATTTTTATTATACTCTTCTCGCCGTCTGTTTACTAAACCTTTAAGTGTTTCTAGGTATGATTCACAGCTAACGTCTTCGAAAATGAAGTTAAATCTGCTGTTTTGTATTTTCTTAGACCAGTTATGTGGCCGCCTGGTACTATGAATTTTCTAATCGGTCCATAGGCCGGTCCACTGATTTTTTACGGACCGGTTTTTTTGGACCGGTCCATTAAGAAATACCGGTTTTGTACCGGTACACGGTACCGGTACCCACCCCTACTCTTGACCTATTATTTCCCATTTTGCTAAGTTATAAAATGTGTGCCCCTCATGAAGGCCTGTTGGATGCTAGCAGAAAGTACAAAGGGATAAATTATGTTCATCTTCACCTGTAAAACAGTTGACTAATTATATGAATGAAAAACTTCGGGAATTATTGGTCAAGATGAAGCTAACATCCATACGGCGTAAAAGACCTCAATTGTCTCTTCAGACACTAACTAAATGAAGAGGAACACAATTATTACTCTCCTTGTTATTTTCTAAAATAATTTATTTATTGCTTTGACACGGAGCAAAATCAATCATTGCTATAAAGTTCTCATGCATGCGACAAGCGGTTCACATATACTGTAAAAATAGGTTGCCAAGGAAGATATCTTCAAATCTGAACTCGAACTATAGTATTACCTTCGCATTGCAGCTTACATTAAGTACTAAAAGTATTATACAACTGGCAACAATTATTCTGTGACAAATCGGCAGAAATAAAGAAGGAAACCTTGTAGAGATTACTTGTGTTGCATATCATACATATATCGTCATAGCTGTGATAAGTTATATATCACTAGTCAAGCGCAAGCGTTGGCGCTGCCCCCTGTCAATTTGGCACGGTACTACACCAGCGTACACACTTGCGGTTTTCACATCCAGTATACAGTTTTCACCAACGTCACACTGCAAAGGACCAAATCTCACCACCCTTTAACAATACTTCATCCTACTTCACTATACTTCTAACTTCTCCCTAAACATTCTCTGATCCTTAGACGACACACACGACCACTCCTCTACCGGTACTCCGCATACACGTAGAAACGCTGTTGTTACCGATACTTCTAATATGTCGTTTTCCTTCACAGTAAGAAAAAGGTCTCTACATCCTACTGTTCTATCGGCAGTTGCGTTGCTATAAAAACTGCTAGGAGGCGCACTTGCACAGCGTTCTATATATTACAGCATTTTTTACCTGTTGTCCGAAAATAAGTCTTATATTATTTCATGGACGAACAACACACACAATCATACTCTTTAATGATGAGAAGCCAGGAATACTTAAGAAGGACTTTACAGCATAATAGGTTGGCACTAAGGAGTCTTCTTGGCGACTTCTACACTTAAACAAATTCTTAAATCCTGCCATCAGCTCACAGCAGCTGATGGCAGGACACTAAGTTTTTCCGCCAATCTTAAATCAAATTCTTAAGTATTTTATTGAGACTATGGTATAAATTTTACAGAATAATAATACACGTAAAACGTGAATGGTTCTATATCACCTATAAGTACTGTGCAATATAGAGTAGAGTCGAACCATGAGAAATTCTAGGAAATTTTATCTTATCCACTTGGCACGAAAGCGAGAAGTTTGTTCAGCGTACATCTTAGCATCTCTTGTTGCTGTTTGACAGTAGAACTAATCTCCAAGCAGATCTATAGGTTGCGAAGACCGTATCCAACTGGCAGAAAGAAAATTTTATGGCACCTGGTTGCTATAAAAACTCCTTCTGCCAGTTGGATACGGTCTTTGCAACCGTTGGGTCTGCTTGGAGACTATGTAGAACTGTATTAAATTAATGAGTTGGTTCCAGGGTTTGCCCCCTCTGACGATCTAAACAACAATTCATTGACCCTTCTGTATTGTTGACTGAGCAAATCTAAGAGAAAAATCCTCTGATTCAGGATTTTCAGACAGGTCTATATGACACCCACAATGTCTAGTTTTTTAGTACCAAT
This sequence comes from Branchiostoma lanceolatum, assembly GCA_035149815.1. Taxonomy (NCBI): domain Eukaryota; kingdom Metazoa; phylum Chordata; class Leptocardii; order Amphioxiformes; family Branchiostomatidae; genus Branchiostoma; species Branchiostoma lanceolatum. The sequence continues at coordinate 31,290,423 of CM068866.1, forward strand.
AGTTGAAAAGCACTCACAGGTTCTTGCAGCTTTGAGCGGGTTTATGTCTATCTAAGTACAAGAAAATCAACTCCATGATGCCCCTGTTCAAAACTCCTGTGCCAGACAGCAGCTTAAAGACCCCAGTAAAACTATATAAATACGGCATAATGTAAACTATAGCCTTCAGTATGCGCCTGGCAGCCGTACAGTGAACATCAGTGGAGGCCTGGCTGAGAAAGTTTACCATGTACAAGTTACTCTTCAAGTCATGTTTGAAATCAATGGATAACAAATAAGAATTTGAAGTATGGCTACACATAAAGAAATTAGCTTAAAGGACAGTTAGCCAAGAAATAAAGTAATGACAACACTAGCTTGCAATTTAGTTTGAGACATTGGGTAGCAGTTATATGTACTGTTCCACAGAGCCCTATTGTATGCTGGTTACAACAACAAGAAGATGCAAAAAATCCCAAGTCATATTTCTAGACACACAACTACCTAGGCTAATGTTGGGAAGACATTTGAAATTTATATCCATTTAGACACTCTAAAACAACGTTGACAGGGTCGATTTGAAAGTTTGAAAAATTTGAACAAGGTTGACTTTCCCCAAACTGAAAGTTGTAGATAGTATTGTCTTGATTATCCAAGGGATCTTATCTGATAGAAACTTCCTTGTATCATGTGACTTTTTGATAGATATCTGGGCCATTCTGCATGGTTTGATATTGTTCATAGAAAAACCAGTACAGAACTAGAAAGGCAACATTTGCGAGCAAATACAGCATGTTTAGCCATACTCCTCGCCATGCAAAAAATGGACTCTCCCAAAATAACAATGGACCATTCTAAAATACTTGCAGTAAAAAAATGGATCACCCCAGTCCAAAATTGAGTCTTCCAGTAGCACCTAAACACAATATGGACCAGTCCACAACCATATCCACTTATTGATTAACAAATACACTTCTGCTAACAAATGGACTTTATCATAATCATTCCAGCTCAAAATTGAAAGAAATAATTAAAGAATCCTCCCCTTGCAAGAATGGGATATTCCGTGCCATTTCCATGTAAACCAGTCGAAAAATATCCGCTGAAAATTACACTCTTGCGCATAATCAACCCAGTTCAAAATTGAATTAAAAAAGATCAACCCCAGGGAAGAATGAAGTTTTCCATAGTATACATATGAAGATTTGACAGGAGAAGAAGGAAATGACCAAAAACAACATGTATTTCAGCGATAGTATGGGTGAAATATAAAAATGTGACACCCCTTTGTTTGAATGTACTTTGGGTTGAAAATAACGAAACGAAAAAATTCTTTGTTTAAAAAATCGTTTTGAAAGGCTGTATGCCAAACATTTGAATGAGGGCCTGTGTACATACCAGATTTCACATTATTTTGGTTTAATACATAGGAACTGGAGATGTGTATCTTTGTTAAAAAAAGAGTGAACAAAGCCATGTAATCACATGTCCTAGGAATTCCCATACCATATTTGGCATGAATACTAGCACACCTGCGCCAGGAATGCAAGATAATTAGATAGAACCAATTGACCAATCAGGTGGTCGCAAGGCTCACAGGCATGCAAGGCCAGGTGCAAGGCACTTGGGGTCAATGACCTTTAGGTCATATGTAGTATTGAAAGTGACAGAAGTGGCAAATATTGTCAAGAAAGCCCAAAATAAAATCGTTTTGAATATATGTATGCCAAAAATGGGAATGTAGTCCTTTAAATATCTGTTCAAGCAACATATACAGCAAATTTCAGGTCATTCGGTTGAAATACCAGGGCGCAGGAGGCCAAGATATGCTAAAAATAGCCTAAAAACCTCAATAAAATTTCACTTTCAAGGTCAATATGAAAACAAGGAAAAAAACGCACATTGGTTTTTGCCTATATTACCTCTGTACCAAATTTCAGGTCATTTGGTCAAAAAATGACAGAGATGAATCGATTTGAAGATTTGACAGGAGGAGAAGAAGAAGAAGAAGAAGAAGAAGAAGAAGAAGAAGAAGAAGAAACATGAGTAACTAGAAAGGCAACATTTGCGAGCAAATACAGCATGTTTAGCCATACTCCTCGCCATGCAAAAAATGGACTCTCCCAAAATAACAATGGACCATTCTAAAATACTTGCACTAAAAAAATGAATCACCCCAGTCCAAAATTTGAGTCTTCCAGTAGCACCTCAACACAATATGGACCAGTCCACAACCATATCCACTAATTGATTAACAAATACACTTCTGCTAAAAAATGGACTTTTTCATAATCATTCCAGCTCAAAATTGAAAGAAATAATTAAAGAATCCTCCCCTTGCATGAATGAGATATTCCGTGCCATTTCCATGTAAAGCAGTCGAAAAATATCCGCTGAAAATTACACTCTTGCGCATAATCAACCCAGTTCAAAATTGAATTAAAAAAGATCAACCCCAGGGAAGAATGAAGTTTTCCATAGTATACATATGAAGATTTGACAGGAGACGAAGGAAATGACCAAAAACAACATATTTGAGTCAATTCAAAGTCACCGAGAGGGTTTTAATATAATATTTGTAATATGTTTGAACTATTTTGATTAAAAGAATGTCTAAGTCACAATAGTTCTTAAGTGTTCAAACAATTAGAATTGAAACTTATAACATGTTTGAACTTATTTCACATACGTTGGAAACATTTCGAACGTAACTACACAAAAATCTCTTTATTTAGAACAGTTTCAAACCATCTATCCAAATGTTTCAATGTTCGAACAATTTGTAACAAAAGATTTTCACAATTGCCCTCAGAAACGAAGGTGCTAAGTCCTCCTGTGTGTTTCTGCCTATTTTCGGTGGCCGCGCTAGACCACCAGCGGATTTGTTTTGACGGAGCGTCACCCGCGCGCGACGATGTACACTGTTCGGCACCGCTAATATCCGGCATTTTCCCGCTCCAAAACACTCCACAAGATATTTCACATACGTTGGAAACATTTCGAACGTAACTACACAAAAATCTCTTTATTTAGAACAGTTTCAAACCATCTATCCAAATGTTTCAATGTTCGAACAATTTGTAACAAAAGATTTTCACAATTGCCCTCATAAACGAAGGTGCTAAGTCCTCCTGTGTGTTTCTGCCTATTTTCGGTGGCCGCGCTAGACCACCAGCGGATTTGTTTTGACGGAGCGTCACCCGCGCGCGACGATGTACACTGTTCGGCACCGCTAATATCCGGCATTTTCCCGCTCCAAAACACTCCACAAGATATTTCACATACGTTGGAAACATTTCGAACGTAACTACACAAAAATCTCTTTATTTAGAACAGTTTCAAACCATCTATCCAAATGTTTCAATGTTCGAACAATTTGTAACAAAAATTTTCACAATTGCCCTCATAAACGAAGGTGCTAAGTCCTCCTGTGTGTTTCTGCCTATTTTTGGTGGCCGCGCTAGACCACCAGCGGATTTGTTTTGACGGAGCGTCACCCGCGCGCGACGATGTACACTGTTCGGCACCGCTAATATCCGGCATTTTCCCGCTCCAAAACACTCCACAAGACCCACGTTTTTAGTGTTTTGCCTCTTGTGCAACACGATTCGATTTGCATTACTAACGGGACGAAAATGATAGAAAAAATTCACCCCGTCCCGGCGTCCGTCCCAAAAACATGAACGACATGAAAATATATTTTCTTACAGATTCAATCACGAAAATCAACAGCATGGGATTCCAAATTTTCGCAACGGCCGACCATTTATCATGGTTGAACTTCCTTCCAAGGCGTGCGATAGATAAACATTCCCGGCACATAATAGTCACTAGTACCAGACTAACGCAAGCTCATGATGATAATAGGGAGAAAGTTTGTCAGTGAAGTTTGGCCACCAGAGGGTACATTCATTTAACGTTACAAGCTAGCGCAAAGGGGCGAATCATTGACCTTACCGGGGACTGACTCTACTGGCCTAATCATTCCTTTTTTTGCCGAATTCTACGATCCATACGCCCGTACGTAGGACATGTAGGAAGGCCTGGTGGTGGACGCTACACATCACGGGAGACGCGTGTTGGTCCGAGACAGACAGCGGCGTGCTTTCGATCGCGTAGCGGCGACGCACCGCTGCGACAACGTGCGGGACCAAAACGCCTGTCCCCAGTGAGACCATGTGTTTTGCGCGGCATGCCCCGAATCCGTCTACCATTGCTGAATGTAGTCCGATTCATAGAGGTCTATTTTGTAAGCATTATTTCATGTACCCCTCAGCGTGAGAATTCCTTGTGCAACACTTCGCTACATTATATGTTTAAGTTTCCCCGCGCACCGCCTACCACCCGCCTTTGATCATGTATGAAGTCGGCGGCAGAGAGAGATCATCAATCAATTTTGACAGGAGTGTCGCGCCAGTCTGAGGAGAAACGATCTCCCGTGTTGTGTTGAAGAATTTGGAGTTTGAAAATATCTGGAATAACTAATGCTAGAATAAACATTCACAAAATCATTGATTTAACTTGTTTTCTGTTATAAAATTTCCTAAACTGCAATTTAACCACTGAGTTTAAGGGAACATGGTGTTTTCCCGATAATCACGTTAAATGTTTATGTCCGGTCTTTCCTCCTCGTAAGCAAACTTCCAGCTTGGCCAGGTGCAAGGCACTAGGGGTCAATGACCTGTAGGTCATATGTAGTATTGAAAGTGACAGAAGTGGCAAATATTGTCAAGAAAGCCCAAAATAAATCGTTTTGAATATATGTATGCCAAAAATGGGAATGTAGTCCTTTAAATATTTGTTCAAGCCACATATACAGCAAATTTCAGGTCATTCGGTTGAAATACCAGGGCGCAGGAGGCCAAGATATGCTAAAAATAGCCTAAAAACCTCAATAAAATCACTTTCAAGGTCAATATCAAAAAAAGGAAAAGAGCGCACATTCGTTTTTGCCTACATTACCGCTGTACCAAATTTCAGGTCATTTGGTCAAAAAATGACAGAGATGAATCGATTTGAAGATTTGACAGGAGGAGAAGAAGAAGAAGAAGAAGAAGAAACATGAGAGAAAACAATATGTTTAGCCATACTTATGGCTAAACATAAAAACAATATGTTTAGCCATACTAGGTATGGTTAAACATAAAAAAGTTTGAATTCTCTGACGGTTATTATGGTAATCTGTCCCTGCTATTGTCCCAGGCTGGCAGACATCTAATCCTTTTATGAATTTATGTGGGTATGGGGGATTAATCCAGCCCTCAACCTGGTGGGCAGCTCACAGTAGGAGCACTCCCTTTACGACTTCCCCAGGACAAAGTTTTGGTTCCTTTAAGAAGCTAGATGTACAAGACACTACACGGATCTCTCATAGCCTGGACTTCAGGTGCGTTTGGGCTTTACTGCACCAGCCTTTTCCCATCTAACTTGTAGGCAAAGCAAACAACACAGACCTGCCTACAATAGTTTATATGTCAGGCTAGAAGTGAGAAATTGTTGTTGTAGTTGCAGTTTATTTATTTATTCAGATTTACTACATTTGTGGAAGGATTGACATAACAGGTGAACTATCACCTTTTCAAGATGTCATCCCAGACCAGACTGACGGTTTGGACCATCGCACACCGGAGCATGCCCCTACTCTTTTTTCGAAAGGTGTGGTGGGTTCTTTTACGTGCGCGGGGTGTGACTCTCCCCAAACACGGCCGGACCGCCATTTAACGTCCTATCCGAGGGACCTCCCTAGATGAGCTAGGTACTCATTTACACCTGAAGGAAGTGAGGAAAGTCGTGTTAAGTGCATTTCCTAAGAGCACAACGTCGTGGCGCAGTCTCTGGGCACAAACCGGGATTAGATTCCGGGTCCCATTGTTTGACAGCCGCGCGCTCTACCACTTGCGCCACACGACGCGGTTCAGTGGCTTTGGTTGTGCAACCGACAGTCATGTTTGTTCTTGAATAATACAGTTGCGTGTAATCTTCACGTGAGCTTCAGGTCACTTGTTACAGTTCTCATATAACCTATATTCATTGCTGTATAATAATCCTTACCAGAAGCAAACTTTTAACCCACATCAGAACAAAAAAAAAAAATACAAAGAACTGATTGTTCTGAATGAGTAGGTTGATATCATATATATATATATATATAATATATCCTAAGGTACTTTGATACACAGAAGCCGCGGCTTGATTGTCCCTAGTGTAGAACACAGACGTTGTGCTAGTGCAGCCTCGTCAGTAAATGATTGTTTCGGACTTGACCTGCCCGTCGGTGGTGACGGTTCGGATCGTCTCGGTGACGGTTTTCTCTGAAGCTGCTCCTCCCCGATCGTCTCTTCCTCCGTTTTGCTCCAGCCGCGCGGCGCCGGACGGAACCCGGCCGTTCCCCAGGGTGACGGTTTGTTGGACCTGGTGTGATAGACATGGTTTATTTGTTCATAATAAATAATATGAAAAATAAATACGATGGGGCCCAAAATCTACCATAACTTTCGTCCTTCCAACACTTAACCATATACAAACTGGCATAATACATCCAGAGGTTTTTGAGTTATGCTGACTACAATAGTCCGGAAACACAAACACACAGACACCCCCCAAATAAAACTGCATCTCCATTTTTCATAAAAATGATAAAAGATAAAACAGGTACCCCGGGGCATAAATGAGCTACCACTTGTTTGTCGATGATGAAAATTGACATAAGCTGGCAATACATATTACAAACCGTCTCCAATTTGCGGGGAAGTTAGATTTGATGTATATCGTCGTTTCAAAGTAACATTTATAGTTACAAAATATGTTACAACCATTTGTTTCTTTATCAAAAATAATAATACCATTTTTTTAGGTAAAAATGTAGTGTAAGGACAATCCCTGGAGTTTCAAAACTCGTAGTTTGTTTTTGTGTGCACAGCTGCTAACATTAACCTTTGAACTTAAGTCATATGTTACGTTTCCGATCGGCTCACAAATTAGACGTGTTTCCCAAATCCTTAACGACATCCTCATTGGCTCTCGCATTCACCCCTTACTTGTTCCTCTACATGTCGGCAGAACGTACTGCGTATACGGTAATTAGCCTTCTTTTCAAACCAATTATAGCTTCCGAATACCTTTTTTTTCTTTGTGGTCAACGTTGCATCGGAGTAACAGCCGTTCCATAAGATATGTCCTTAGACACAACTATATGAACCTAATAGTATATAAACGAGATATTAACCATAAGCTAGTATGAACGCTTACGTCCTGCCGACGTGCTCTAGCTGACCCATATTTTACAAGGTGACCATTGAAGTCACCAATTACGTGTTGACGTCGTAGTTCCGGATCTACATGGTACTTTCAATTGAAAACGTGTTCACCATCGCGGTTGGGAATGAAGCAACGGACGCTTGGGCGGAAAACCTGCGTCACCGATGGAGATGAATGTACCCCGTAATCCAGCCATTTGTCAGTTAGACACACCTGCCTCAGTGATCAAAGAACTAAGAAAACTAAAACATCGGTCCGTCAGTCACAGCTTTCCGCATTCACACCTTATAGTACAGGAGCCAGGTCCTGAAAAAATGATTTCGTTGCATCCATCTGAAAGAAAAGCTTTTTGGTAGAGGGGTATTTTCTCTATCGCCGAACATGTTTTTTATGTCTTTGTTATGGTATCACTTGTTTGCTGCCAATGCATAAAGGTAGAACACTTATTCTGCACAGGTGAAATAAACTATATTTGGATTTCCAAAGGGGCAAAGGGGTAGGGCAAGGAATTTCAATACACCAATATAATGTTTTTCAATCACAACTGGTGGGCAGTTACAACCTTTCATGGGAATTACCAAAATGTACATTGATTTTCAAAGGTCGTCCTTTAATTTGTCAAAGTTAGGCCTTAAAATGTTTAAGTAGTTTTGCGACAAACAAAAAAACAAGTATTTATTAGTTGATTTACTCGATGAAAATTTCATTAACATATCCATTCAGAGTTTTGGTATAAAACCTAGTTCTGCAAGATCTTCCTTTAGTTACTGACGAAAGATAGCAGATGCAGTCTGAAATTTACGTCTGACTGTTTCAAAATTTTATCTAGTTGCCTGTCAATTGCTAACTTTTTTCGGCGAAACTCATCCTAGTTTATCACAGCTTCTTTGATTAATGGTCCATAATGCAGTTCAACAACATGCGATATGTCAACCAATTTCCGCAAACTCTGACGAAGGCATGATGTTTCTGGTTTGAATTTTGTTTTAAAACTTTGCTTCTCAATTGTGATGGGCAAGTAAGGTAGTAGTAAAAGTAGTAGTTGTAGTAGTAGAATTACTAATAGAATTAGTAGCAGTATCATCAGTAGTAGTAGTTGTGTAGTAGTAGTCGTAGTAGTAGTAGTAGTGGTGGTGGTAGTAGAAGTAGGCATCATTCCTGAAGATATATCGACACCTTCATCACCAAATGAAGTGGTCAGGAAAGTTCGACGAATGACCGAACAATACGTTCTTTACTTCTTTCACATCATGTTGTTTGACTTTCGAAGACTTCACTCGCGTTTTTTTGTGTGGAAAAGACGAAAATCAATGCGCGCGTGGATGTCATCCAGATAATTAAGTCAGTGTGGTGTAACTGGTATCATAACAGGCACACGTGCCTCTGAAAAAGCGATCTAAAGTGGTTATCGTGATCATGTGCCTAATGGACGATACAAGTGTAAGTTACTTTTTTGGAACTGTAGGAGCAGGTTCTGCTTCAGACTTTTAAAGGGAATAACTCAAGAAGAGCTTGATGGATGGTCATGATTTTTGGTAAGTAAATAGCTTAATAGATGATGTACATGATTAGATACTTATTATGCAAATCAGTATCTATTTTGCATAAAAATGAGCAAAGTTTATACATCCGCCAAACTACATGATAGGACTCTTAAACATGCAACATATGTAACTGAGGAAGAGAGGAATACTAATTGATATCAACTATGAAAATGAAGACCTGATTTGCATAATTATTGAGAAAATACTGTTACTCAAGATGGGCTTGACGTATGGTCATGAATTTAGGTATGTAGATAGCTTACGTGAATATTTGTATGGATAGACGACAATTATGCAAATCATATTCTAATTTGCATAATTAATGGGACAATTTTAAAAACCCGCAATTCAATTATGTGACATTTACAACTGAGGAAGAGAGGAATTGTAATAGATATAAAATATGAAATGTAGCTCTAATTGGCATAATTAATGAGAAACTACTATAATTCCATACTGGTGAATGGCAGCAATTTTATACTTGACTATTATTGACTGTTGACACAACAGGAAAAAGGCTGGTGCCTGTAAGTTCTGTGGCATTTGGAAGTTATGTGAATCTGAACATCGTTGAATAAGATTATGCTAAAAATGACCTCATTTGCATAATTGATGAGGTCGTGGAACTCTAGTTTTATCTAACGTAGGGGTATTTCTACTTGGCTTAGAGATAAACTATACAATACCATTTGTCTTCAAGAGACTCACTCTACCTTAACTGTTGATAGTCTCAATGGGGGGGGGGGTCTATTGTATTTCATATGGCACTTCTAATCAAATAGGCATAGAGGTTTTAGAATTGGATAGACAGTCCATTATGTATACAGGCCAAATAAATTCTATACTTTTATCATATAACCAAAGCAATCTTCCAACAACGTAACCTCGCTTATCATTGTACTCTCTATTCAATTTGCACCGCCTAGCGGCTGCGACCGAGGTGCGACTGCTGAGCGACCAAAACGTGACAGATCACATTATGTGATCACACAACTATACATGCCAAACAACTCGAGACAAAAAAATAACAAGAGTGGTGTTAAAAAAACACACCGGCGACGTAAGAATTGTGCAAAGAAGGTCCTCATTTGCATGATTTATATCTTACTGTGTTAATCTTCACGATACCTTCAAGTGCCACAGAGTTTTCAAGTTAAGTCTTAATTAGCATAATTTGCCAGATCTTAGTGGTGCCCCAACGTTCAAATATCTAGACTAAGGGATAAAAGACATATGAGATATATATGTATACGTATATACTCTTGGCCGTAGTCTAAACGGCCCAGACGAGGACGAGGCGGACAAAAACGAGCCTTGCCCGTTTGGAACGACTTGGGACGCGCAGGGTAGGCGTCCCAAACGCTTAGCCTTAAGACGCTTCCTTTTTCACAAAGGTCAGGTATTGAAGTCACGTCCACTCAGAACATTTCAGCATACTCCAAACTTAAATGAAGTATCCACCCTGATGCCACCGGGACCGACACAGAAGCCACCGCGGGATGCAGTCAACTCCAGCCCGATCGCATCGATCTCATAGATCTGCCCCCTCGTGGTAAGTTCATTTTACATAATTGCAACGCTTGCCAAACAGTCAATAAAAAAAGCAAAGGCTCAACTTTTGTATTAGTTTGTGACGAACTATAATTGGTTGGTAACACAGCTTTGTCATAATCTATCGTGCTGTAACGTTATATACTCATACTGAGATCGATGGCATAGTCAAAGCCTGCATGTTTACATCGGTGACCGCCCTATGTTCCGAAATCTCTATGTTTCGAAATCTCAATGTTCCGTAAGCCCTATGTTCCAGTTCACTCAAATAACAGAAGCTGTCCTAAGTATGCTGTTCATACACACATACATACATACGCATAACATTTTCGGCGAAGGTAATAATTCATCCCGACTCCCTACCATTTGAATTCAACTATTGGATTTTGTAACAATAGTCATTACGTATACTCTACCTATGTTCAAAACATTGTATGTATATAGATAATTAGTTGATTCCTAAATACGTATACAAAATATAGCTACATGTTTTTTGGTCACTGGTTTGCAGTTAAAAAAACTTTTTAGCACTTTTTTTTATTAAATCCAACGATGACAATTCATTATTGACGAAAGTAATTTGCTGTATGTATAAGACCAAGTTGATTGCATTATATGAATGAGATCCTCTTGGGAACCCAGCTAATGGGAGCGTGCTATTGAAAAATATTCAAAAGAAAAGTTGCTTTTATTATGAAATTTATTTGGTCAGAGCACAGAGTATGGCATGCAGAGATATAGGTTCTTCATTTTGTTATTTCAAAACATATACTAGTGCAGTCTTTTTCGAGTCTGGACTTGACTTTGGCATTTGCGACATTAGTATATGTTTTCAGAAATATACATTTTTATAATTGAGAGCATGAATTCTAATTTCTCATTTCGCATCTTTTTACCATTTAAAGTATGGCCTAACTCTTTTTTTTCTTCAAACGTCCAAAACTTGTGGCCTCCTTTGCAGAGTACTTGCGGCTGTTTTCTTTTTCAAGTTACAGTTTCATCGTTACATTTCTTTTCTTCAGTTTTTAGCTATTGCTGGCCGGCCAGCGATAAGAAAAAAATAATAATATGTGGTAAATAAGAAAACGGTAACGTAAAAAAGAAAACAGTCGGAAGGAGTCTGCAACGGAGGCTACAAAACTTCATGCATTTGTGGATGTCATCCCAACCTCCTTGGTCATCCATGTACTGTAAATGAAGAACTGTTTGCGGTGGTTTTACTTTGGCGGTGAACTTCAGCGCGGACCTTAGGTGACCGGGAAACGTTTTGTCCATCTAAGACTTTGGCGCTACTATTGTTTCAAACGCGAACTTAGAATTACCGCGAATACATCTACTGTTTCCCCTACTGCGAAATGAATAACCACGCAAACTTAAAACGCATTTACAGTATTCAAATTAGCATTTAACTCAGAAAGAATTGGAAAATCTGGTACATACATCTGATGTCGATCCTACAGGGAAGGGTTAGTGAACAGTTCGTGAACTGTCCCCTGTCTGACCATACATTATACGCGTAAATAGAAGGGGGAGTAGGGTATTACAGTTTGTCCCTATAATCATAAATGCATGCATCCCTATGGAGAAGTTGACAGACATATGATAAGGTGTGATTATCTAAGCAACCTCCTTGATCTCAGAAATCAAAGATTCTGACCAAGAAAATTACCCTCAAATCCTAACCTGTTTTGTCGACTGTTATCTAACAGAATTACGAGAACTTCTATACAGCTATTCTCCAAGGAAACACCCCCCGAGCCAGAGCCCTTGAGTCATTCCATTTGGGCCCGCTCGCGACCATTTCACTATCTCCCGGGGATCCAGAAGACAAAAAGATAGAGAAAGGTAGTTTTTGTCAACAAATTCTACAAGTGTGAAGTCTGACCTGTCATAGCCACCCCAGATTTGCCAATACCTTACACCAAAAAAAAAAACACTTTCAATGTTTCAATGCCCTCTATTAGTCTACAATTTTGAGCTGGGGTGTAGGCGCCTACCCTAAAACCCTAAAACCGTAATTCACTTTATCTTAACGGTAGTAAAGATTTCACGGTGTAAGAAAGATGGACATTTTCACTGAAGTTCACTAAGTTCACGGTGGTGTCAAGTGATTTATAGAACGGATGTGTAAAGGAATCATAAATAATAACTACATATTTATCACTGGGATGATAAGTTCACGGTACAGAGGTGACCGTGAAAACAGCTGTGAACATAAAGTTACAGTGAAAAAAACAAGAATTACAGTACACTTGTCCCCACGGAAATCAGACCGAATATCCTCTTGGACAGATTGTATATAAACGCCACCAGAAAGAAGTGCGAGACATATTCAAAGCTTATTGAACATTGATTTTGTATTCGTTTTCAAACTAATAACATGATTCCCAGATTGCAATATAATTTTGCAGTAAGTACCAGGGTAACGTTTATTTTTCTGTCATTTATACAATGGTGTAGCACTGCATTACAGCTGACTCCAGCAGCGGAGGGATATGTACAAGCTTTCGCGTACAAGCACATGTGTGTACTCTACTTTAGTTCTACAGGAGAACATTCATGGCGGCGGGAGGTGGGCACTGCTTTTTCAGTTACCTTTATAATACTTTGCTGATGTATTTTTACTTTGTCTATATTGAATCTTGAATATGTTTGGTTAGTCTTATGCAGATGATGACAGATTCCTGTGAAGGTAGGCGATAAGTTTGATTTTACCGATTAGTTGAGCCACGCCGTGTGTTGAATAACCAGTTTGTGGAATTTGTGCCGAAGCCGTGATGGTCTTGATAGTTTGTCCAAACCGTCAACATTTAACCCGGGCATCTAGTATATGATTGAAGCCAACGTCATGTACATGTACAGCGCTGATGCTATACGCTCGTATTTTCACTGTTTAAGATATACAAATGTAGAAGAATATATGAGGCTGGCTGTGGTGCATTGTCTACTGTGGAATTGAATACATTTGATGTCGTGTTTGAAATGATCATACAGCCAGACACGTAGGTGACATTGTAGTGTTTTGCAGTTATTATTTTGTTTTACCTTTGCCAAAATGGTTAGGTAGTTTGTGTGTTTTAGGTAGAGTTTGCATACATGTATAAGACGTGTTTTCACGGAAAACATCGGCCGGCATATAGAAACGACCACACAGGCAGTCGAAATCAGAGTCCTATTGTGTTCGTTCACTGAAGCCGAAGTCGTAAAAAGGGGTGTCAGACGGAAGTTGCCCGTTAGCCAGGAGGGGAGGTACATTACTGTTCATAGCTGATAACTGTACTGATACCAGTGAATTGCATTCCTGAGGGCTAGTTCGTTACATGTACCTAGGGGAAGGATAGTACAAGAATATCTGCAACAAAATGCTTTTAGGCATATGTGCCCTTTTTTCTTTTCTTTTTTTCTTTTGGGAGGGGAGGCCGGACTAGGTATAACAGACCGTTCGGTGTAAAATAACCAGCTGCTGCCGCCACGTCGCGTGCCTGCGAAGCTGGTGTGTTACGCCTAATGGCGTTTATACCGGCTATATAGATACAGATACTTATGATTAATCACGTCATGACCGAAGTTTGACAAGGTGTCAATAGCTTTCATTACTGGAGAGCTTTTGGAGACCGGAAAATTTCTAGGAACAGATTGGTTACACGGTGTTCTACTAGTCTCTACCAGACTAACAGCGTCGGTTATAGAGAACATTTGCCGGGGGACTTTGGCCATGGAGGATAACATTTCCATCCGCTGGGTTGCCTCTTTGACCCTCTCTCCGTAGCCGACTCCCTTCATACAATTGACTCTATTTGGCCAATTTCTACTATTTTCCCAGCGACCCGCAGAGACTGGTAGAGGCTAGTGTTCTACAGTGTTTTCTGTTTTCTGTTTGGTATGTATTGGCAATAAAGACAAAAGAAGCGTATTACAATATTAATCTTTGTTCGTTGTGTTTTTTTTTTTTTCTACAGCAGCTCCTGAATGTAAGATTCTGCAACACATGCTTTTACGACCATTCAAATGGCGACTTAGTCCACGTAGAACACATGCAGCCGAACAACTACGATGAACATTTATTCGGGTAATATTGGAATAGTCTATTATTGTGATTTCATGTACATAAGTGCCGATAGAGTTTTAAAGATTTCATAATTTGACGGTTCACAGACTGAAATATTTGTAGGGATTGGATGGCTGCCATAGCTTCTTTTAAACAGTTTGTTAACTGATTTTGGTAGCCAGCTCCACCGACCGTTTCCGTCTCTATACCTGCACAGGCGGACCATATGGGACGAGAGTGATGACGACGAGATGTTCCTGCCACATCTTACACATACCGATGTGCCAGTGGGGAAGTCGGCAGATCGATACCTTCTACTGGATGTCGGTGAGACGAGCTGCATCCCTAGGAGATCCGTAACAGACGTCCGAAACGTCGGGACCGAGCAAGGGAGCCACACAACAAGTGTCGTCGACAAAAGGAAGGGAACGAGAGAGAACCAGATCTGTAGCAGAGCCACGATGTGAAGCCAATAGATTGCGCTGCTTCAACCGCTACTACAGCGAGACAAAACCTGACGCTAGTTAGAAATATCGCGGACCTACATGTTTATACCACGGATATATTAATATATTGTCTATTCCATTATGTATTTTGTGTGTATATAGTATTCAAATCTATTGCATATGTATATCGAAATCGTACACAAGGTAATTAACCTGGCCGACGACGATTCTAATCATACCTGGGGTGGATGTAGCCTGACTACTTCGCGCTCCTAGCGGCCGGCCCGACGGATACCGCCCCAAAAGGGGGTCATTAATCTCCGCCAGAGAGAGCTTGTGTAAACACAGGCTAGGGGTGGATATACATAATTGAAATTGAAAACCCCACACGAATATTGTAAACAATGAGTGTGTACGAAAGCTGTGATACGATTGCACGCTCTCACCAACTTGCAAGAAGATACGAGTACTAGTGCAACACCTGATCAACTCGGAACACTTATTCTAGTAATTAATGACACAGTTTTCTGTTATTGTGTGCCACGATTCCCAAAAATGTGTTTTCTTTGTTTTATACTTTACTGAAGTGGACTACAAAGCCAGTCACAGAAAGATGAAGTAACCAAAGTTCTGTGGAGCTAGCAGGTAATTTTCAAGAGGTCTGTCTGATAAGTCAGAGTACAAAAACATGTATGTTAGCATAGCCAGTATCACGAAGTCATAGTCAGTCCGTCTTAAAAGTCTCCCGTGCTTAGTGTACGGAAAGCCTTGTCTATGTGTACTTTCTTTATCCTTACTATGTTAGTCTTTCGAAGCTTCAAAGATGCAGATAAAATAACTCGAATTATACGTATGTCAAGCAAAGCTTGTAAGAAAAATCAATCAAACGTAGTGACATATTGTTGTTGCTGCCTTTTGCAAAAATCCGGACAGCTTCTTTGAAAGCTGTGACTTATTTACCTTTCAAAATCAAACTTTACTCATGATAATAAAAGAAGAGCCAGTCCAAGTATGTCATTCATGATAACAAAAACCAAAAACGTTTGAAACATTGAGAAACAGCGCTAGCTGTGATGGATGGGTATATATTGCAACATCCAGAAACTTTATTTCAAACATCGATAAACAGCTGTAAAAGTGTATACAAACTAGGGCATTTTCTATGCCGTATGCAATGGAATTTCGTCCTTGCTATAGAAAAGGCCATACCTGCAAGGCGTTGCCAAAAAGTAATTCCCTAGGGAATGCGTTCGTGAAAATCCTAGAATATTTGGCAAACCGAAAGCAGTACTATACAATAGGCTCCCCCCCTGAGGCGTCGCCAAAAAGGATCATCAGCCCAAGACAAGCATTGGAGGACAACTTGAGATGGCAATTCCTCTGTCATTATCCACGTTGAATTTGCGCATATTTAACAGATCTGTGAAATAATACAGTTGAATGGAACATTAGAATATAATAATAATGATGATATAATAATGATAATAATTACTTTATTGCACAACAGTTGTACTAGGTACAAATTATGGCATCCATGGATAAAGTTCTATTAGGCTAATCAATCTATCTTATACAATATGGTGCAGTAGTATGGGATGACAGTGGGATTTTACAATCATTGGAGGAGTTCCTAACGTCTAGACATTCTTTAATATATCTTCCTATGTATACCATGCAGCTGTTGTCACAAGTCATTATGTACTTAGATTTGCTATTCAAGTCCATTGAGATAAATCCTGGTAAATACGACGATAGCATTGAGTATAGTGAATTACGTAAATGCAAATATTTGGGACATACAATCAAAAAGTGATATTCGTATCCAATTAGCTCTGGACAAGATGGACAAACCATCTGGTCGATAGGAAGTTCTTAAGATCTCCCCGTTTCTATATTTACTTTATGACAGCCATATGTATCCCTTTGAACAGGCCCTGTGAACAATGGAGGGCAATCGCTGAACCCTTGGTTTCATCGATTAGATATTTTGATTTAAGGTTTCTACCCTTTCTTAAATTGAATTTTACTGCATGCCCATTGTTTTCTCATTAATGAACAAGAGTTCCACGAACACATATCTTCGCCGAATAAACAAGGGTTTCTATAAAGAGTGCAGAGAGCGGTGTTTTATAGAGTTATTAGATTTAAAAATCTATTATGTTCATGAATGTTACCTCATACATTAATTTGAGTCTATTAATTGACATGCGTGTGTTACGTACAGTGGGAAATGAACAGATAGGAAATTTATACAGTATTACAATCAATGCCTAGGTAAGTATAATTGCTGTTATTAGAAGAGCGTTCGAATTATGATGTGCCAAGGGAGAACATGTTAAAGATGTAGCTTTGTGTATATGGGCAGTATTACCTTAAGTAGCAGTTTGTTGTTAATGTTATATCATCAAGGCAACACAGACCATGTCGTGGTCTGTATAATATGTGTCCATAACAGTAACTTTGATATTGTCTTATACATGTCTACGGACGTAAACGTGGTATAGAAGGGTACTATTGTCAGCGGTGGGAGCTTGAACTGTCCCGTTACAGATAATAAGGATTTAGGGAGGAAGAGGTCGAAATTGAAGTAACCAAGGAAAATTCTCAAGATGTCACTTGAAAGTTAAATATATGACTTTTTGTAATCTATCGATCAAGGCTGCTTCGGGTAAGGAGTGTGGTTTGTAGATGTCAATGCTGTTGACTGTGGTCGATAGTTTATTGACTGTTGTAGCTATGCACTTCACTCCATCGGCTGAAATACGGAGGTGTGTAGGATTGGCGTCTTGCGTACCAACAGTCATTACCCCTCCTCCTGTTCCATTTCTGTCTGCTCTAAATGTCGTTGCTTGTGGTAGAAAATGTTTAGTCTGTTATTGGCCATTCAGGAAGGTTTCCACGAAACAGAGGACATCGACCGGTTGTGTTGATCTGTCAGCTCTCATGTCTTCTAGATGTTCGGCGTAGGAGTATATTCAGGAACTTAACATTAATGCAAGTATCGTGGTATTCTGTGTTAGGTTGTTGTGTAACCTTTAACACAGGCAGTTGTTCTAGGCATTCCATTTCTTTAAGAACATATATTTTGGTTTACAGTATTGTAATTGCATACGGTTTAAATCCCAATAGATACAATCCGTTCAAACTCAACACGACTTCAGGCAAAATATAACTGACCTGGGAACAAACGATCTTTGCGCTCATAGGGGACAACAATTTTGTCCAGTGATTTACCTTAAACTTTATGTGCAGCCCCATGCCAACTACAGAGGGTACTGTTCTCGTTGTGCTTGGATCGTCCGCTTGCCGTAACCATTGGAGAACTGACCATTGTCTTTTGATGGGTACCGCATTTCGGTAAATCTTTCTTGTATTTGCTTTCACTGTCGAATTTTACGAGGATGGTGTGGACATCATGACCTGTGTTGTCAATACCCACCTACTGTTGCGAATGCGCCCTTAACAATTTCGTCTGAAACGTTAACGTTGGCAGTGACCATGACTCTTGCCCTACAGCTATTGACAATATCTCTCTCAAGCCTGTTTTTTTGGAGACTGTTAGATTTGTGAGACCTGTTACTGTTTTAGGATATCTTTTTTTGTGTCTCTGTCTTTAATGTGAAACACCCTGGAGGGGAGTTCAGTCAGGTGTTGCATATTGTGCTCGTGTGCTTCTGGGTCGGTCCTAAAGACGTGCAACGCTCCTGATGGGTAGCGTGGGTCTGTTTTGAAGATTATCCTGGTTTTGAGGATGTTCACTATCTGTGCAAGAAGCCAAGAACCTTTTCTTACTCTCATCTACGAAGGACTGTGGTCCATTTTCAGTGTGGTATATACAACGGCATTTACAAACCACATAAAGCTTAGAATAATGCATTCTGTAGTGCCTGCTGCTTGCACATACAGTAATTCCTTATATGCATTGATCGCCAACATTTTCATTTTTGTTTTCTCATAAATGTTGTGCAAAGAATTCTTGCAACATGCCCCGTATTTACACACGTGAGCAGTTGAAACATAATGGCGAATAGAGAAAAGCCGTGTCCAAAGTTTGTTTTGACTTGCCCCGCACAGTCCTGTGTTTGTTGATAATAGCTACATTCACAGCGGGAGTGTAATTTGACCGGTGACAGTGAGGTCACCAGAGAGCATCAATCTTTTTACACAGCCCTGTTGACAAGCAGGTGTTGTCCTTAGATATAGGTCGACAAGAGGCACTTTAACGCAATTATAAAAAAGCCTCTATCACCACTTAATTAGAACCTGATTACAATTTCATCCGTCTATATTTGTTAATCATTACCTCAATAACCGACCTGTCCAAAACAATGCAAATTCATCGAACCCTTCCCGAGTTATTCGCCTGCAAAGGTAACATCAAAAAAGCCCACTGCAGTTTTAAGCAAGCCACTAGGGGGTCTAAACTTACATCACTTACTCCCTGCCCCAAGAGCTATACACCACTTAAAAATCATTACAATAGCACTTGCATGAAATTTGAATACAAGCTTTCGGGGGATTAATAAACATTCCTCATTTATTATGCAAACTATCTCCTTATTTGCATGATAAATATTTAATTATGTAAAGCATCACTGAAACTATCCACATGCCATAAATTATGATAATCCATCAATCCCTGCTGGAGTTATTCGTCTCCAAAGGTAACAACAAAAACGCCAACTGCAGTTCCAAACAAGCAGTTAGGGGCCCTCAATTTACACCACTCACTTGCCGTCCCAGAAGCTATCTACCACCTAAAAATCATGAACCTGACGCCTCCAGAAAATTTGGCCTCAAACTTTGAAGCTCCGCTGCAGTACCTCAAATACCCGCTGGGAGGCCCATTATCGAACTTGACCTTCCTCTTTGACACCCCTACCTATCCACTAAATATCATGCACAACCGTCAACAGTCCCTCGAGTTATGCTGGCGACATACAAACTCACACACACTCAAAGTCTGCTGCAGTACTGTAGGAAAGCGCCAGATAAATCATTTTTCAAACTTGACCTCCATTCTCACAGCCGCTTCTTACCTACCAAAAATCATTAAGATCCATTAACGTTTCCGTCACATTTTTTGCCTACATACAAACACGAAAAAATTAAAAGTCCGCTGCAGTACTGTTGGAAAACGCCAGGCAAACGATTTTTGAACTTGACCTTCCTTTGCACAACCACTACATACCTACCAAATATCATGAAGATCCATCAAAGGTTTCCCGAGTTATGCTCTTGACATACATACAGACCCACCGAACAGCCGGCTCAACCAAAAACATAATCTTCCCGAGTTCCTCGGTGAAGATAATTAAGAAAGAACTGCAGTTGATAGCAGGGCATGAAATGATATAATTTTTTGACAATATGGATGGCGTCATTAAATGTCATTGCCCCTAATATTATATTTTTAAAAAGAACATACAGCACGTTGGCACATACGGCAGCAATGAAACATTATTTTTCATGTGCATAATAATCAAAGCTACAAACGTACGTTTTCATATATTGATATCTGCTAAGTATCTGCCGTTATCAGAGGAATAGAACAGAACATTAAAATAAAATATAAATTTTAAAATGCATAAGCCAGATAACTGTTTTAACCATATTCATACGGGGTGATAAATGATCGTTAAACGATTGTCTATGAATAATGATGTCGTAAGAGAGAAAGCAACTTAACTAATAATTATAAACAATTATTTTTAACAAAATTACTTCAGCATCTTTTAACTCCCAGGTATTTTGACAAAGGCAGAATTATTTCTAACTTGTGCAGAATACGCGTTCTATCATTATGCGTCGGTAGCAGAAATGTGATACCATAATTAGAGCATAAAATCATGTTGGGGGATAGAGCAGAGACCCCTTTGCCACAAAATAAGGTCTTTCAGATGGATGCAGCTAAGTCATTCTTCTCTGGATCTGGCTACTGTACTGTAAGGTGTGAATGCGGATAGCTGTTACGGACGAACCGATCTTTCTTAGTATTCTTAGTTATTGATCACAGAGGCAGGTACGTCTAACTGACAAATGGCTGGATCACTGGGTACATTAATCTCCCTCGATGACTCAGATATCCGTCCGAGCTTCCGTTGCTTTTTTCATCCTCAACAGCGGTGGTGAACAAGTTTTCAATTGAAAGCACCATGTAGGTACGACGTAATTAATGGATGACTTTCAGGGTCACCTTGTGAAAGATGGGTCAAGATAGTCACTGTAAATATGTACTGAAGCCACTCAAGTCTGTAACGTGTGAACACATCAATCAAGGTATAAAGCATACGGGTAGCTAGTTTCTTTAATTTGAAAAACGCCCTGCTTATTTCCACGGAAGACGGCCGTTGAGTAGCCGCTGAGCGACCAAAATATTTCATTTTTATTAACACTAAATATTTACAAGCTACACTTGTTTGTCAAGTAGATTCAAATGACAACTGAAAGGACCATACACATTTCTTTTTAAAATGAAAACGGCATCAAATGATGAAAGAATTGTGGTATGTAACATGCTACCAGAAAGGACTGAGCGATTGGCTTAAAGTTTAGGAAAATTAGCCATTGATGAGATAATTTTTTTTTAAATTCGGTGAAAATCAATGCACGCGCAGATGTCATCCATTACATTTATTTGCTGCGGCCTTATGAAGAAGTACAACAATAAGGTTAAACCTCATCGCGTACGTACGCTACGTACACAACGACCAGGGTATTCTGGACCCTTGCGTCACCTACTGTAACAGCTGTCGCGATGACAGCAGCATTAGAGATAAATCTGTTCTACCGGGTCAAGACCAAGTTCTGTCTGTGGCACAAGATTCCAGGATTTATTGACATATTCTACGTGTTTTCTTACCAAAACTGAAGAGCAAATGATTACCTAATGCTCCATTTACAAAATGCACGGGTTATGTCGTGAATCAAAAAGATGTCGTGTATCAAACGTAATAGAGTTTATTAGTTCGTTATCTGATTTGCCTTTGTCTAGTCTAGAAACATTTATTAATTCGTAAGTCGACAACAGATTTCGTTCCTGACATGCAGCTTTTGAGAGAGAGAGACAGAGAGAGAGACGGAGAGAGCGAGAGCGAGAGAGCGAGAGGGAGGGAGAGAGAGAGTGAAAGAGAGAGAGAGAGAGAGAGAGAGAGAGAGAGAGAGAGGGGGGGGGGGAGACGCAACCGGATGAGATGTTTCAATGGGAGCGACTCAACATGTGATCAAATTAGCTCAACATAATGCATGAGAGAAACATGCCAACTCTCGGACAGCCCTGTACCCCTCCCATGGAACACATAGTGATTTCCCCTAATGGTGTCGAAAAAATGCTCCAAGGTCTCAATCCATCTAAAGCATCTGGTCCAGACCAAATACCTCCTTGGTTCCTCAAAATGACAGCCACCGAAATAGCACCTGTGTTAACCAATATTTTCCAACACTCGTTAGACACAGGAGAAATTCCCAAAGACTGGAGGGATGCAAATATATGTGCCATTTTTAAAAAGGGAGATAGAGCTGTCCCCGGCAACTACCGACCTGTATCACTGACCTGTATATCCTGCAAACTCCTTGAACACATTATCCATAGTCATGTCATGAAACACTTAGAAAGTTTCAACATATTGACTGACTACCAACATGGATTCAGAGCAAAGCGATCCACAGAAACACAGCTTATATTGACAGCTCATGACATAGCTGGCGCACTGAACAGTAAAAAACAGGTAGATCTAGCAATTCTTGATTTTACTAAAGCTTTCGATAAAGTCCCACATAGCAGACTCATCACTAAACTAGAGCACTACGGAATTCAAGGCACCACACTAAATTGGTTGAAGGCTTTCTTGACCAATAGGGAACAGACGGTAGTGGTAGAAGGCAAGGCCTCAGCTCCAGTTAGAGTTGCGTCAGGCGTACCACAGGGAACTGTTCTGGGACCGTTACTCTTCCTCCTGTACATAAATGACTTACCAGACCAGCTTGATTCAAATGTTAGGTTATTTGCCGATGACTGCCTGTTATATATAGAGTTGTCGACACAGAGTGATTCACAGCTTTTGCAAGAAGATTTGAACACACTCGAAGAATGGCAAAGCAGATGGCTAATGCAGTTTAATCCGGAAAAATGTTACATCATGCATATAACAAACAAACGAAACCCAATTGTAACCACCTACCAGTTCTGTGGACAGGCTCTAGCAACAGCAAAGAGCCACCCGTACCTAGGCGTTACATTAACAACGGGGCTAAAGTGGAACACCCATATCAACAAAGTAACAACTAAGGCTAAACAGACATTGGGAGTGATCAAACGTAATTTGTGGGCATGCCCAGCAAAGGTAAAATCACTTGCATACACGTCTCTAGTAAGACCAAACCTTGAATATGCTGCAACAGTTTGGGATCCATACACAAAGAAGGATATAGATAAACTCGAGAGGGTGCAGAACCAAGCTGCCAGATTCTGCACGAACAACTATGAAAGGGGCGCCAGTGTAACAAAAATGAAAGCAGACCTGCAATGGATGTCACTTGAGGACAGGAGAACAATATCCAGACTTTGCATGATGTACAAGATGACTAATAAACTTGTGGACGTACCGACTGATAAGTATCTAATGCCAGCTCAGAAGAGGACCAGAAATAGTCATGCTTTTAAGTACCAGAGTTATCAGCCAAGGATTGACGTGTTCAAAAATTCGTATTTCCCAAGAACCATAGTAGAATGGAACTCGTTGTCATCAAGTACTGTAGGAGCTTCATCACTAAGTAGCTTTAAAGAACGGTTGCAGTCAGATATGCAAAGACTAGGTGTAACAGACCGTTCGGTGTAATATGACCAGCTGCTGCCGCGCCGCGTGCCTGCGAAGCTGGTGTGTTACGCCTGATGGCGGTTATACTGGCTATATAGATACAGATACAGATACAGATACAGATAGCAGGAGGGTCAGTGGGTGGTGAAGCTACAGCAATTATCGCCCTACTTTTTCACATCTAGGAACTTTGCTTATTTCAATGTAATTATAATATCATATTGCCGGGGCATAATCTGGGCATGTAGTGGGCTGGAAATAGCACCATCATCCCGGTACACAAAGGCTAATGCGATGCAAACAAGATGTAAGCAGGTAGACGATTGGTGGGTCAACGATTACGAATGATTGGATTTTCAAGCAGAGGGATAATGCTCGGTGTTGGTACAACGCTGCTTTCCTTCGCTAGATATCGTCATAACTGCAGAACGTAACGTATCAAAAGTTCCAAGCTCGGCACCAAATCAGCGAAACGTGATATTGAGGACAACTCTTTGGCGGAGATAGACTTCGTTTAGCAGTCCGTTACTACTACAAGATGCGCTGGTACAACAAGTGGGTTCTACTAGGGATCCTGACGTGTTGGTCTGTCTGGGCAGGTGAGATTGTGTGTGTGTTCGTGTGTTTATGTGTGATGGCATAAGTGGGTTGTATGGAAAATAATTCATGTTATGTCATATTTGTGGAACAGCCTGATACAAAGGGGAGGAATAGCCGACAAGAATCATTTCATGGTGGCCGCTTCGGCTACATAAAAAGTTGATCGTCGATGTTATACACCATTTGTGCATCATGTTATTGCGTTCTTTTTAGGTAGGCTTGATAAGCCTAAAATATAATAAATGATAGAATGAAGACCTTTATTATACATTTGTGCCCCGAGGGGCTAGATACAGGTCGTCTAACATAAACCTAACTAACATGTAAGTGACATACATACCCCGTAAAATATTTATATATATACTACAGGTTAGACGAAAGTGATAAGCTAAGCTAATCCAGTGGTGTCAACATCTTCTCGCTTCTTTGTACATGTGTAGATGTATGATCAGAGCATGTTTCTTACACAAGGGTGGTCAAGAAGCAACAAAAATATGAATTTATCCTTTGCTCTCATAATCAAAGTATAAGAATTTTTCCTTAATACATTTGAAAAGAACATCAATATGTGGGTAGGTTTGAACTAGTGCTATGGGCGGTGTAGGTAGGGGATAACTATGCACACAGTAAAGTGATAATTATTCTGTGTGCTAGGACAGAGCGCCTTTTTACGCAATGGCGTCTGAGACTTGTCGTTGTAATATAACTGTCCACATTGCGATGTACACAAGTAAGTATTTCTGAAACGCTTCGTGATGAATAACATCATGCCTCGGGGACCTCGGTACAATAGACCAGTAAAAACTGCTTAATAAAATTCAACTTCCTGACACATCCAAGCTCCTAAGCATTAACTAAGTTGACACACATCAATATTAAATGGTCTACCGCCATTATAGTAAGTTTATTGCAAATTCATGCCCGTAGGCTAATGTTGACAACAATGTCGAGGTACAAACACAAAGTAAAATACTAGTATAAGGCATCAATGTGATACAAGATCATACTATATTGCTAGTCTACAATGAGTTTCTATATGTACGGTACTAATGCGGGGTCTGATTTCTTCTTTGAAAGCAGTGGAAAATAAAAAGCTCAACCATCGATTATGAGTGGGTTGGATGATTTCAAAAGGAATATGAGTATTTCTTAATATAGGAAAGCTTTCAGAGATTTAAGATACTTTCGTGAATAATCTGTTTCTTTCGGCTTCAAATTGGGACATTCACAGATAAAATGTATTTCATTATAACTGAATGGTGCCTCTAAGATTAAAAATAACATGTAGGTGAGAGCGGTTTGAATTCCGGTGGCGTGAAATGACATGTTAGTAAAATACTCGAAAAAATTAAGTTATCAATGCTTCCATCTCTCCATTCATGTATCAATGAAAATGGAATTGAACGATATGTAATTAGCTCATACCATTTGAATGAAAACAAATACATAGCACAATTGCGAAGCTGGCGTGTTACGCCGAAGGGCGGTTATAACGGCTATACAGATACAGATACAAATTTAATCTCAAGTGAAAACCAAATATATGATGTAAGCGTTTTATCATAATGACAAAGTATCCAGACAAGATGTAGTTTTTAAGCTATTTCAGAAGTTGAAGACTATAAACGGGGAGCTTATGTTTTAGGACAGACACACCACCATTATCATGAAGAGTAGGGGTCCATCCCAGTATGACTGGATCGAATAGATCTGGTGTGTTACAGCATGTGGCGGTTTACCTGGTATGCAATACAAACAAACAACAAGTACAATTTTAGTCCACAACATATAGCAGATAGTTCAGACGTCAATATAAGACTGGGTTGGTGGCGTTATGTAGGAACATTTGACCGCAATCTTAGCTTTCCAGGCAACAACTAAATGTGCACTTTGTTACTATTACGAAGGTTTGCAGTTGTCCGATTCGCTTTCGTGTTATTCTCTAAAAATCTGTTTCTGGTCCTTTCATGTACTTTTAACCACCCCATTTTAAAATCAGGTGCATAAATATAGAAATAATGACGAGGGAAATGTGATATAATGTTGAGCTGAGTTGAGTTGTGAAACATTTGAGGTCCGGATCCAAACGCATTATATTTTATCACATAAGTTGACAGATAATGACTTAAAATAATCATAACATCCATGCCACATTTCTGAAGCGTAATACTGAAACTACCTGAGCTTTATGCTTTGTTAAGTTTTATCATCACATTTTTCTTAAATGGTACAGAAGAACCAAATTTGAAATATAAAAACATGTTATCTAAATGTGACGCTGGCTGTACGTTGACCGATAATGTGAAATTATGTGACTGCCCGTGCATTTTTTTCACCAACTATACCTATGTGATTTTTATGTAAAGCATGTCTTCAATGAAAATGTGAAATAATGTTAAATTGAATCAAATCTTATAAACTTACAAACTAAACTTCATTTTAAAGTTATGTGAAATGCGTTCGGCTACAAAATGTAAAAAACAAATTGTGAAGACAGCCGACATGCCGTTAAATATAAAGTTTGTGTGATGTTCACGAAAATACAAAATATGAAAAGATTGACATCACCTCACAAATTTTGACATGTAAAATTGATGTGATTTGCACTTACACAAGATCTAAAGTCATGTGATTTGACAAAATATTCCGATGTAAATTGTGTATATGTTGAATATTTTCCCGATGTTTACAGATCAAACCTATATTTGATTACGCACCGGAAGGCGCCCATGGTTACAATGACTTGTACAACTTTGTATTCTTACTTTCAATTTCTTGAGGTATGGTAACACAGCATCATTAAACGACGGCAATTGTTCGCGACTTAGAGGTGACTACTCCAGGCCAAATAAATTGCTTTTTTCTCTACGTCTTTTTTCTACAATGAATGAGCTAAACGGTCAAAAATGCAGGTAATTATCGATTTCGGTTATGAAAGACTACCACCCACCGCAGCAAGTTCACTTAAGAATACGCCCCTAGAATACACCGAAACAGCACGCATACGTGGCCTATGGCACTCCCGTGACCTAAGTTGGGATAAGTTTGTGAAGGTTAGACATCCAGGTAAACAATATCGCTTATGCATGACTGTGTGATTTGCCATGTTAAAACCGGTTTTTCTAGTTATTGTATATAAGCACTAGTTCGTTCTGCTAGTTCACTTTAGTGACGCTGAAGAAGAGTGATGGATGTCACTCGAAACGTCCGGAAATAAATCTCCGAATTTTTATCCAGTTGTAGAGTTTGAATTTCTCCTTATATAAGTTGGGATAAGCATGTTGACATCATTACACAAAAGGAAAACTCACGACTTTTTTGGCAAAAAGAATTAAGACGGTTTGGACTACCAATCTAAGACCTCCGTGAATTTTACCAAGGCTACATACGGCCCACTTTAGAGTATGCTGTACCTGCCTAGAGTCCCAGTATCACGGCGCAACATTCCATGAAGATCGAGCGAATAGAAAAACTTGCACGTGCCCTAACGATTATTCTCGGCCCCAAAATACACGTGTTATAACAAAGCCCTATAGCCTAGGCGATTGGTGCAAATATTGTTCAAATTATGGTGAAAGCATGAAACTTGGCATAAATGTTCTAACAAATTCATGCCTCCCCACCTTAGAGAACAGGAGGAAAAACCTTTGCCATCGTTTCGCAAAATCTCTACTTAGTAATCCTACTTTCAGGAGTTGATTACCCCCAACCGTTGGGAAATTCACGCTAGAAATCTAAAAGGTGCCCACCAACTTGTAATCCATTAGCAAAATAAACCGCCATAGAAACAGCCCCGTTCCATACTTAACTCATCAATGAGATACATTCATCTTCCAATGTCGACTCACCTAGTTTACAGCATGTTGATAAACCGTGTTTCTTCTCTAATTGCTTGTACGGTGAGAATTCCTGTATTTTGATTCCTGTAATTCCTTGTATGATAAGTTTTTATCTTGTATCTCTTATTTCATCTATGAGACTGTATTTCTTGTGTATTTATACATATACGTAGGATGTAATTCTGTAAGATAAGTGTTGTAATTGTAAACGACTTTTTCTTTCCCATTGTAATTATATAGTACTAGTTGCTTTAAGTTAGATTTTGTTATATGTACTACACATTTCTAAAGTGCGCAATTAAGCTATGCTGAGGACGTTGACATGTATTTAGAGTTCAATAATCGAATCAATAAAGTTATGAATGCTTCGCTCACTCGGTGGTTTTATTCGGTGGTTATAGCACATGACCAGGCGTTATGACACCATATATACATCGGAGCAGGTCATTAACCCTTGATAGTAAAACAGGATAATATATGCAACTATTAATGAATGAATGAATGAATGAATGAATGAATGAATGAATGAAAGGCCTTTATTGTGCATTCATGCCCCGAGGGGCTAGGTACAGGTCGTCTAACTTAACACATGGAACATACAAGGACATAAATACAACAATACAAGCTGTACACATACAGAGTAGACAAACGTATTATCAAACTTAGCTAGTCCAGTTGCGTCGACTTCTTCTCGCTTCTTTGTACATGTGTAAATGTATGAACAGACAATATTTCTTATACAAGGATTATCCAGGCGTAATAAAAATATGAATTTGTCTGTTGCATTAAGATGTTCGAAATATGGTTTTATTTTCTTTGAGTTAAAAAGTACACTTCTTTCGCTATCGTATAATTTACAATCTAGGACGTAATGTTGCTCATCTTCTACTCGATTTAAATTACAAAATTGACAAAGTCTAGGTTGTTGAGGCGTGCGGTTGTGCCTTCCTTTTTCGACATGTAATTTATGACAGCTAACCCGGAGTTTAGTAGTAGCAACTCTGTGTTTGATGTTGCTAATGGATAAATACTCTTCTTCTTTATACAATGCATTAATTGATACCGGTGTTGCAATGTCTGGACATGCCGTAATCCAAAACAGACAAAATTGATTGTTTCTGGCCTGGAAACGTTCTCTAATAAAAGGAGAAAACAAGGACAAGATGCGGTTTGTATTGAACAATTAAAGGAGGCTGAACTTAAAATTGAAAAGTCTTCTATATTTTTTTAAATATACCCCAAATTCAAGTCCTCTCTTGTTTTAGATACGTCCGCCATAGTTCAGGGCTCTTTCGTCATTTGCAACTTATGCCGTTCTAGTTCTGACGCACCAATTTTCACAATAGATACAAATTGAAATCAGTTACATCATATCCCTTCATATACAATTCTTTACTGCATGGATGTTAAAGATGATAACGACTAAGCATGTCGATCATACAGTAAACACAGGTTTGACACTTATCACCCATTCCCGCTAATTAGGGTACGTTGATTACAATTGGGCATTTTGTGCAATGAGTGTAACAGTGGCGGCGTTTAAAGTGTTATTCGTACTGCAGGGCTCATAAAGTTATTCTCCAAGCAGAGGCTTCGATCGAGAGGGGTAGTTTTGTCCGGGATTTTAACGTTCCTCTCCTCTCACCTCTGCCTCAGAACGCATAAGGGCGGGGCTGTTCTTTCAGAATCGGTGTGGCTGCCCCTCCCTTTGTACCATTAATTTATCGTTAGGCAAAGAGTTTTACTGCCCGGGGATTAGCGCGGCTCCGGTAACTTGGGGGAGTGTGCAGCCAGCTGGGCGGGCACCCTGCTGTCTCCTCTACACTCAGTTTGAATGGCTCCCGCCAGATAGGAAAAGATTATAACATAACGTAAACATTCCACACATGATGATAAATGTTTTTAAGGAATCAAAGTAGGCGTTATACTGTTACATTGAACTGTCTACAGTAGTTCTAAACGACCATTTTCTTTTCCCAAAGTATGTACAGTGGGTCACTGCGTTTCTGGACCGGCAGACCGGAAACACCTGTGGCGCAAGGGCAGAAACACTAGAATCCCTTGGCAGACTTAGCACCTACTTTCAAAATGGCCTTTATGTGTCAAAGTGATTAGATTTAAAAGGCTTGATGCCTTCCGATATCTTGCAGAGGTGAGAGGAGAGGAACGTTAAAATCCCGGACAAAACTACCCCTCTCGATCGAAGCCTCTGCTTGGAGAATATCACAACGTTTCTATTAGCCATAGTGTACAATACATAAGCGCAAACCCAGATATCCATTCTGGAAACATAATCTTTTACTTATTCTTAAGCTGTAAGCTAGTGGCAGCATGTTTTGCACCGACGACGTCGTGCTGTTGTTTATTCGAGGAAATTTAATCTCTACAACTGGATAAGATCTGAATATTACTTCAGGACGTTTCGAGTGACATCCATCACTCTTCTTCAGTGTCACTTGAATTAACTGGCAGAACGAATCAATACTAGTGCATCTAACTTGTTTGAATAATTATGTAAAAGTCACTAACTCCTAGGGATCGTATGCAAATGTCATTTAAACGTAAATCATGTAGGTATCGTTTCTATGGTAAGACAACACCATAGCAAACTTGTACCAGTATTGATTCGTTATTTTATTCTAGTGACGCTGAAGAAGAGTGATGGATACTGAAAACGCCCGGAAGTTATCTCCTAATCTTATCCCTTTGTAGAGATTGAATTTTACTCAAGTGCTGTTATACCTGTATATGTCTGACCTATATAAACTTACTGTTGTATCTTTCTTTCTTTTTCCCCGCAAGCCACAACAGCGCTTCCAGTGACATCGCGAATGGAAGGGCAAACCTCTTCCAAATTTGGATCGAATACGTCATTTGACCTAGGTGGCAAGGAACATTTCCGAGTTGTGACTGTACTGGTAGGTAAAATTATCTTACTCCAATTTGTGTTTTTGAAAACAAACCTCTTTTTAATGATATCAACATCAGAAGCTTCAGTATCAGTATTGTAAAGTGTAGTTTCTATGTACATGTGAATATTTATGAAAGAACAGATGATGTTGAATTAGTTTATTACCTTGATCATCGCCCCGCAGGACTAGTAGTACTAGTCCGATCCACGCTCGTTCTCACTTAAATGTACCCATTATGTAACTTCGAATTCTGTTACCGTTTGAAGTGAGACGTTCTTTGACATTAAGATATGCCACATATAAAGTAATAAACTGTCTTTGTTAAAAGCTATAAAAGTTTTAAGTCGTCATAGAAACGACAGTTTGGCATCTTATATGTGGCAAATCTTAATGTCAGGAACGTCTTACATCAAACGGTAACGGAAGTTTTAAAAATGTGTACATTTAAAGACCCCAGATATAAAGGCTGGATAATGTAAACTATAGGCTTCAGTATGCTACTGGCAACCGTGCAGCGCACATCAGTGGAGTCCTGCCTGAGACAGTTTACCAAATACAACTTATTCTTCAACTTATGTTTGAAATAACAACAGACGTCAGAAATTAAAGTTTGGCTACACATCAAGGACACTTAGCCCAGAAATAAAGTAATGACAACAATGGCTTGTGATTTAGTTTGAGACAGTGACTGGCAGTTTTGTGTACAGTTCTACAGAGCCCTAGTCTATACAGGTTTCTTAGACTACAAGTAGACGGCAAAATTACAAGTCATATTTCTAGACACACAATTACTAAAGTCAATGTGGGAAAGACATTTTCAAGTTGGAAATGTAGATACAGTTAGATACTCTGACAGTACATTGTCAGGGTTGATTTGAAAATTTAAACAAGGTTGATTTTCCAAAACCTGAAAGTTGTAGAATTAATTTGTATTATCTGGATTATCCAAAGGATCTTATCTGATTGAAACCTCCTTGGATTATGTAACTTTCTTACAGTTACCTGAGCCATTCTGCATGGTTTGATAATGTTCCTAAAACCAGTACAGGTTTTTGAATTTCTTTACCAGTATAATGGTAATCTGTCCTTGCCCATTGTTCTGGGATAGCTGTTTTTTATGAATTTATGTGGTTATGGGGTCAATCCACCATTCAAGCTGCTGGACAAGTCACAGTAGGAACACTTCCTTTACGACTTGCCCCGGGTAAGAATCCGATGGCTTTAAATGAGAACGAGGTCCACTGTGTTCTGCTGCCACAGTGGTCTCCATACTCCGCAGCTGCAATCAGTCTTTCTTCAATTCTCTCTGCTGCAGGAGGCTCCTTTCACAATGAAAGAGAAGAGCGAGTCAGGGGGTTATCGGTACGTAGGGTTCTGTATTGATCTTATCAACGCCCTAGCGGAACAACTAGACTTTACCTATGAACTGTACGAGCCGGAGGACGGCCAGTACGGAGCGGAGAAAGATGACGGGACGTGGTCCGGTATGGTGGGGGAACTCGTATTTGGGGTAAGAGATCTACTTTTGACATTTCGTATTAGAAATTTGAAGTAAAGGTTTCATGTTCCGTGGCGCAAGCCTGAACGCAACCCCGCTGATTCGCCATCTGGATCAAATTCCGTGGATCCTAGGGCCCGAGTTTGATCATTGGGGTCGACTCAAGCTTGGACATGTTATAAGGGACTGCATTCGTCATTTCAGATGGTGACGTATAGCCGGTGGCCCCTTGTATGAGGATGCATTGAAACGAAACAAATTGAATTTTTTTTCAATTATAACCTTTCCAACCGAAGTTATGTACCCACGTTTACACCTTGGTGAAGTGAGGAAAGTCATGTAAGGAAAACTTTACAAAGTCACAAGTCATCAGTGGCATGTTAGACATTCGAACCCAAGACCTCAGGGCAAAATACCCTGTCCGTTACGACAACACGACGCTCCAACCCTGTATTACCTTGAGTTGAATTAAAGTTTTATGTCACCTAAAATACTACAACATTTTCTGATAATGTTTAACAACTAATAGTATTCTTACTCCGTATGAAAGTACGCGCCAAACAAACACCGATTGATTGTTACCGAACATCACACCTTAAAAAAATTATTTTTTAGAATATATGTTTTTGTTGCAAGATAATACAATTATGACTGCCGATGACGTCACCGTGAACATAGCAGCCAGTTCAGAACCCATGCCAGTGCAACGACTATTCTATAAGAACTACGGCGGAATACAAACTAGCCCTTTGGGGTTTGATTTCTTCTTTGGAAGCAGTGCAAGGCAAACTGTCAAACTTTTTCTGTTATAAATGGGTATTATGAAGTTAGCCATTCTCCATCTGTCATCCGAACCACCATGGCCGCCCAGAAATTTTTGTCCTTCATAGCCTTCCCAATGCCATCAGCCTGTATACTACTACTAGTGTCTCTATTTAGTACATCTAAGTATGTTTGGGGTGGTCTTCCTTGTCTTCTTCTCCCATTTTGCTGGGGAACATAGCACTAAGTCGGAGACTATTTCCTTGCTGTTTCTAAGAATGTGTCCGGCAAACTTTAAACATCTGACCTGTATCTTGTCTGACACTTTTGGGAGACCAGCGTAGAGTTCCTTGCTTGTCCAGTGCTGTTCCGATGTTACGTTAGCCACGATGTAGTTTTTTGTCAGTTTTAATATTATTTACAGCTGACAGATTTCCTGACTACGCTTTTCTCTTCACCTGACAGCGCGCTGACATCGCTCTAGCTGCAATGACCATCAGTTCCAAACGGGAGAAAGTTGTCGACTTTACATCCCAGTACATGGACTATGGGACTGGCTTGATAATGAAAAAGTGAGCAATATCCCTTTCTAAATGAGACAAAATTTAGTACATCAAAATGTAAAATGATATGAAGTTTTCCTTCACCTCAAAGGCATGCCAGTTGTTGTATACTTTCTGAAACCTACACATTGCACAAATGTCGTAAAGTCGTTGTAGTCGACCAATGAAAAAAAACTATATTCACTAACATAAGCTATAATCCGACCGATACATTTTTGTGACGAATCTGGCCGCATCGGGTCCAACCGAACCCCGTTCCCTTTTGTTAAAAAACATATTTCCGGTAGTTCTTTTTGTAATCAGTATGCATATACTGTTTCAATAATTCATTATGGGAATTATGACAAGTTCTGGTGTCAATAACAATAGCTCATTATCATAATTTATGCAAACATTGAGAAGAACCCGCATTTTCCTCTACAAATCAATGTTACTCCCCTTATTTCAACAGTATAACAGTATAGGTGTTTATTACTTTACGAAACAATAGAAACGATTATAAAACCATACTTATGGCATGAACATGTTATTGAATAAGAAAGTTAGAATATATAACTGAAAACTTTTTTATTTATTATTAAATCATGTGTCATAGTCTGCCACCTAAATGACATTGTATACGATTGTTAATTTTCTACACATAGAACGTTTCCTTTTTTGTGATTGCTGTTTTTTCTATTAATCCACTGGTAAATTCTGACTTGGTTTAAGTGTAAAAGCAATGGTAAGAAATGTCTGCTTTTGGATTGGAATTCTTTTTTGATATTCTGTAATATGCAATGCAATATCATCAGGGGGTCAATTTGGACCCCACCGGATCACACACAAACTTTAGAGGATAACTCATACTACAAATGGGATAATCTCAGTCTAAAAAGTTGCAAGAAATGTACACAAACAAAGTAATGGAAAGATTTTTTCTCCGATTAAAAATGTTGACATGGCACATACAAATATACGCCTTGGGTCCAAACGGATCCCATACGGTCGGATGAGGGATAAAGTGTATGTTTAGGCCGCTGACAATTGTTAAAACAACAGCATTAAAGAAAACAGCTTTATATAACTGAACGAAATTCAATGTTTATGCACGCCTTAACGCGATTCGTACCGGGCTTTTTGGTCATCCTGGGACGAGGCGGGGGGGGGGGCACTTTTGAGGTCCTCACCTTCAGATCCCTGCATGCAGTAATTCTTTACGGAAATGCCGAAGAGACATGAGGCGGTCAGAGTGACCGACTGGGAGGTTCTGTAGCTTATTTCTTAGAGGAAATGGTAAACAGTATATCACTGTCTGCTAAGACTTTTGTTGTCAATATCAACAGCACTGAGGTCAAAATGACTTCATAAATGAAGTCATATATCTTTTAGCTATCCATCATTTTGGGTCCGCCATCTTTAATTTTCCATAGAATATTCAGAATGTATTTCAAGTGCGCCGATTGCCCGCTGTCTAAAATTTGAATACCGGATTTGGAGGTTGGAATCGATGTTGTTACGATTTTTTTTGAGGGTACAAAACTCTCTGAACTTCAGGCGCATTTCGCATTAAAATGTGTTTTTTTGGGGGTGGGTATGACATAGATGAAATACAACACGGCGTATTCCACATTACCCTCGGTCCTGGCACTTTCGCGGGTCGCATCGCCAACCGGCCTTCGGCCGTGCGGCTATCCAACCCGCGGGTGGGCCGCGACCTCGGGCTATACGGAATACGACGATTCTATATGTACACAGCCACTGTTACACAATATACGGTGCTTTCCAAGTATGACTATTACTATAACTATCGCTATATTTGTTCTTTTTTTTCTCTTCTCTTCCAGGCCGAAGGAAGGCATGCGAGAGCTGTTTGCGTTCATCCTACCGTTCAAAATGACGGTTTGGATCGGTGTCGTGGCCTCCTTCGTCGTGGTAGCGGTTGAGCTGAATCTCCTAAGTCGCGTCAGAGTCAAGTTGAATCTCGTGGATCAATCACGGCGCGAAAATGATGCCGATTTTGACCTGAGAAACAGCACTTGGTTTTCATACGCGTCACTTGTGAGAAAGGGTTAGTAAACAAGCATCTTGTTACCTCGGTATTTTGATAATTCGGTAGGTATTTTTCGACCGAAATAAACAAAACAAATTTTTGTTGTTGTCATGACTAAAACCGGAAAGACAACGTTTTTTCAATGGCTAATAACGTGTCAATGCGATGGGTCATGTTGACCTAAAAAAAGGTCTTCATTTGGAAAACGCCGCTAGATTCTGAGGCTATAAATTGAAATGCCAATTAGGTAACTTAAAATGCCTATTATCTTTCCACCAATGATGCAAAATAATCTTCAACATCTTTTGCAGCATCACATTTTAATGAGAGTAATTTTGGCATTCCCTAGTTCAATTGTTCAAACGATCATGCGATCTTAAGACCCCCTCTCATTTGAATGGAACAAGTTGGCGACTTAAAGTGGCGACGACTTGGCACACTGAATGCGACGCATTTGCAAATGAAGCCCTGCTGAGCAGGGTATCGGAAACCGCAGTGTTTGAACTTAATCAAAAATCAATGCAATGTAAAAGGACTAAAACACATCAAATAAGTGTGGCAATTAAAAATCATTGCCATGGCGAAGGTGTCTGGGTTGATTTAACTTCACTATAAAGAAATTAACAACGTAACAATCTTAGTTCTGCCATGATATTTGTTCAAAAAGCACTTAGAAATCAGAAAGGCGTCTGCAAAGTAGATAGAGAAAGGTACCATAAGTTACTCGACAGATATCGAAAGGCCGGAGCACACTCCCTGTGTAGTGTCCTTTCTCTGCCGTTTTTGGATAGGTGGAGTGAGAATCTAGGCCAGACGTTTAGAAATTTGTTTTCCTGGGGCTTCTAGGAAGGTTTTGGCTCTGTACGTTGTGTTTTTGAGGTGTTTCTGTTGTTTTTCCGGCACCGCACTCCTCCACGTCAAGCGCTAGCGTTCAGTGTAGACTGCCCGTGCGGTAGCCAAGTTCTTTATCGATCCGTTATAAAAAAACTTTGCCATGCTATATATGATTGGAGCTCCTCATGTTTTGGTGTCCACAGAGGTTTTTTTAGGGAGGCATGGAGTTCAGCAAGTCCTTGTGATAATAGATCAACTGAGGTGGGTTGAAAACCCTTTTCAAAGCTAGAATACTAGATTCGGTGCCTCGAGAACTCACTGACACGCTCCCACTACAGTGCACACTAGTACGGAATCGGACACCACGTACGTAAGTAGGTAATCTGTCATCGACCTTCGTGCCGGGATGTCAGACCGTACTAACAAGGTATAGAGTGACAGGCGGGCGTACACGGAGTTTGTGCGGACGTGTTCCTGTACAATTCTTGGAATTCTTGCAAAACGGGTGTAAAATATACTATTAAGCTCGCTCCTAAAGCTTCGCCAAAAAGATAAACGGTGTTAAAAGGATATTCACTTATGATACCCGGCACAACATGATAAATATATTATGAAATATAAGCATAACGTTAGACTACTTTAAACGAACTGACACGAACGATATACCATTTTCACTTGATTATGTGTTTTGTATCATGTATGTGTGATGATATGTTTATAGATTTATTAGGGCAAAAAACATTGAAACTGCCTTTTTCCAAAATAAATGACACTTTTTGGCGACTGAAGGGGACCTATTAGCGACTAATGACTAATAGGGGGCCAATATTGGAAACTAGTTCACAGCTAGTTGGCAATTAGTTGGCAACTAGTTCGCGTCCAGTCAACACTTGCGATTTTGTTTTAACTGGCAAAAAAAATCGCCACCGCAGGAGACGAATTGGCGTTCATTGGAAACCGCGTGGCAACTACTTGACAACTGTGCGACTGTCGCCAACAAGTTACATCCCAGTGAGAGGGGCCCTAAATAATAAAAATCTACTTCTAATGATGAAGACGCTCTTAAAATTCCAAAGTCATGACAAAGAACTACCATCACCATACTACAAATATACGTAAAGTAGAACATAAAGCCCACATTGTTGCAGATTATAACTATTTTTGTCAAGATATAAAATCAAAGCTTCCTCACTATACATATAATTAACCCTATCTAAACTGGGCTTTTTGGGGATATCTGGGGGTGGGTGGGGGGGCGCTCATTTGGCCCACCCCTCATAACTTCCGAACGGTATGATGTATGATCACCAATTTTGTAGGGAGTGATGTTCAGGTCAAGTTTTATAATTCCTGTAATTTTGGTGACGTTATGACGTAATATGACGTAATTATGACGTCATTAATGTGATTTTATTGGTTAAATAGGGAATTCCCGTAATATCTCAAGGTATTAAACAAAGTAGTGTGCATTATTGATTTTAAGGTAAACCAAGACATATTAGGTTAGTGGTAACTACGTTGACGTCAAAATGACGTCGTAAAATTACGTTACGTGTTGTTAGCGACCCATTGAGATCCGCCATTTTGGATCAGCCATTTTGAAATTTTCAAAAATACTTTTATTGCATTTATGACCCAACAAAACACTGAAAGTAGACTAGAAACGTTTATCTAAATGTTTCTGGTAAAATGGTGTAATGGTCCGCCATCTTGGATTTTGACCGATGACGTCATCAAATTAGCATAGTTTATGAATATTGAATCATGAAAGTTACATCTGATTACATATGATGGTATACATGGAAGAAAACTAGTGTGGTTGAGCAAGAAAACATAAGAAATATCATTGTTTAAAAAAATAGTGATTTTTGCATAAAATGCCTGTCAGAAACCCGTTGCCATGGCAACACGAAATAAGGTAAACTTATACTATTATCGTAATATTGTTGCCAACTTAATGTCAGGAAAATTCACCAAATTTTGTACTCCTAGTATATGTATTTCGGCAGGTATGTGATGTCAAAGTTGGCGCGGGCACTTTTAGCCCCCCCCCCCCCCCCCAGTCTAGTTTGCGTTAAAGCTATTACTCAAAAATATATGTTTCATATGCTTTTGCAGATCCTGTTTTAAATACATGTAAACCCATTCCATCCTATACATTCAACATCGCCAAGAGACGAGGAGAAGCAGAACCTTTGTAGTTTTAGAACCAAAAGTTTTATATTGAGTATCTGAAGTCCTGGCATTATTTATGCTCTACATCTTTGTGGTTGTTTTCTGTACCTAGTCTAAAAGCGCAATGATGTACAATAAAGGTGATCATATCGATATATCCTACAGGTGTAGAGCCTCAGCCGAGGTCAACCCCGAACCGTATTTTAGCAGGCGCCTGGTGGCTGTTCGGCCTCATCGTCATATCAACCTACTCCGCCAACCTCACGGCCTTCCTCACGGTCAGGAGACTTGAGCAGCCGATAAGATTCATGGACGATCTGGTCGTGCAAACAAAAATCCAATATGGCATCCCGAAGGGCGGTAGCACCTACGCCTTCTTCCATGATCAACAAAGTAGGTTATCATCTACTACGGAGGTTTTGATTTCTGTGTGTCTGTTTGAATGTGTGTTGCCTGCGTGTCCGTCATAATGGCTACAGTATAGAGAAGCAGGAAGGCAACGCAGTATAATGGTATGGGCCGCAGAAGCGCAGACTGACAAAAAAAATGTTGTGTTGTGTATTCAGCCACAGGTACAGTCTATGGACAGATGTGGAACTACATGAACACAAGGGAAACGATGGTTAGCAAAGTCGCGGAAGGGATAAAGCAAGTTAGGAAGGTGAGCAGAACAAAACAACAATGCATGTCCAACTGTTGTTCAGACGGGTAAAAAAACTCGTGTATTATCACTGCCTATGGCTGAAATAGTCCTACATCAAAGAGTATCGAATAAACGTTGTTGATATGTATGTACTATTGATGCTGTGTTGTAGAGGTAGCCTGCGCACACGTATACGTATTATGCACTTATTTATTTCAGTTGTTTTTGCGACGCCTCAGATGCGAGCCAAATGTTATAGTATTACCATGCTTCACTTAGATTCATGGCAATATGTATTTTTTCTCCGTTGGCAGGGTGAATTTGCCTTCATGTATGATACGCCAATGTTGGAGTACCTCACCATGACAGACGAGAACTGTGAATTGATGATGGTCGGCAAGCCTTTCCGCCAACTTGGATATGGGTTAGCAACCAAGCACGGGAACAAGCTGTCACATAAGCTATCATTAGTGTAAGCTATCTACAGTCACTTATTAGTAACATAGAGTATAACACTGAAATTGTGGTGTTCGAGGAGTGATTGTGTATCACCTATCAAATTGGCGTACGGAAAATGAAGTTATTTCACTAGTTTTGACACACGTAAGGCTACGCTGAATCGGTTTCTTGATGAAATTTGCGCTCGAATGTATTCTCGTCCGTTAGATTTGAAAAAAAAATTATTTGTGACCATACTATTAATATTTCAAAAAGTGAAATGTGTAAATATATGCCGAAAATGGAAAAAATATAAAAAACGGATACAAATGTCATAGAATGTCAAAGTCAATGTCAAAGTCAATGACAAAGTAAAAAAGAAAGATCCTAAAAAAACAAAAACAAAAAATCATTATGTTCAATCATTTGTTCACGCAGCACTTTTTATTGCCCAGCTTGATTTTCTTTGCACGTTCGCAACAGTTTAGGGGTGTCCAGAGGATGTAATCCATTAAACAAATCAATAAATGGCCTAAATAATAAATGAATAATTTCACATTATATTGATGTTGTTCTCCTTGTAATCTTCAGTATCCTGACGCTGAAAGAAGAGGGGAAGATAGACAAATTTCGTAACGTCTGGTGGCCGACAGTTGGCTGCGCGTTGGACGGGGGGGATATAGTACGAACGGATGCGGATCAACTGGGACTGGACAGCTTTTACGGAATCTTCATCATCGTTGGCGCTGGAGTAGTGCTACCGATCATCTATGTGGCGATTGAGGTCATTTGGATGCACTGCTGCAAGCGAAAGACACAGACGGTACAAAAACTTTACTTTCTTTGTTTGTTTTGGTCTTATGACGCACGCATTACCGCAAACTCTCGTAAGGTTAATAGAAAATAATTCATTTTAGTTATAAATTTAACAACACTTTTGCTTACTCAGTGGATTATTTTGACCATATTCGACATATCATACTAAACCAGTTTATCATGCCTTTAACTGCTAGTATCTAAAACATCAAGGCTCAGACACACATAGCCGACCATGTCCACCGACCTCCTTCAGACAATGAATGGGAGTTAGTTGTGAGTAGGGTCATCTGTGGTTGGACCTTGGGGGCGAGGTCTCCTGCAAGCCATGTGACCTTTAAAATTTTTCTGCGTTAGCTGGCTATAGTTGTTGAAAAGTCAGGAAAGCCATGCAGGTTCTGTTTGAATGCGACCAAAGGAGTAAACTGGGGCTAGAATGAGATAGATTCTAGGCTACTTCCGTTTTTTGTATTTGTTCGGAAGTGGTCGGAAGCAAAGTCGAGTAATGGTCCTGAATGTGTGCCAGGCGCTTCACTATGAGTTGTTTTCAAGCATTGTGTAGAATTGGGGAGAAAGAAAAAACATAGTTTGATATCTACATTGCACACAGGAACGAAATTGTGATATGCTATATGATTTCTGCATCTGCACGCGTTAAATTTAACGTAGTGCGGCTGCGTCTTATCACTGCGAGTTTCTTTGTGTTGCAATGTCAATGATTCATAAAGCATGCCTGTCAAGCCAACATGTTGCATGTTTTTTTTTTGCCAGATGGGTGATGCCTGCCAGTCCAGTGCCCCTGGGATCCCCGGCGACCACGATCCGTTCTCTTCCCCTGGGTTCCCAGATTACCACAACACGTTCTCTGTGGGCATGCAGGGGGCGCGTGTTTGTGGGCCTACGTCGTGCTTCTGTGAGGTAAAAGACGCCAAAATTAACCAAAGGATAGCAAAGTATAGTATTTGTCTGAGTCGAATGTGGTTGAAATACTGAGTAGAGTAGCATATAGAATATTGGAGAATAGAATATCCCTAAGGACCTGGATGCAATGGTTTGCTGTAGTTTGTAGAAACGGTGCTTGTAGTCAGATTACTTGATATATTCTTTCCCTTTCTCTCTCTGTCTCTCTCTCTCTCTCTCTCCCTCGCTCATTCTATGTATCTACCTATATCTATCTATCTATCTATCTATCTATCTATCTATCTATCTATCTATCTCTCTATCTCTCTCTCTCT
Organism: Branchiostoma lanceolatum; assembly: GCA_035149815.1. Lineage (NCBI taxonomy): Eukaryota > Metazoa > Chordata > Leptocardii > Amphioxiformes > Branchiostomatidae > Branchiostoma > Branchiostoma lanceolatum. Next base: position 31,332,411 of record CM068866.1, read on the forward strand.
CTCTCTCTCTCTCTCTCTCTATATATATATATATATATATATATATATATATATATATATATATATAGAGAGAGAGAGAGAGAGAGAGAGAGAGAGACAGACAGACACAGAGTGATGTTGGATATCTTAAAATCTTCACGAGAAAATCTTTATTTTAACTCTTCAATCTTAACACCATGCTGTTCTACATTCACAGCCGGATACAGAGTTTGCCATGAACAAGCGGAAATCATCACAAGAAACCTGGAACCGTGAACTACATGAAAACTACTCTACTGAAGTTTGATCTTTGCAAATGGGGACCGAACATTGAAGATCGCGTCATTAAGGCAGCAGAACACAGTTTTTCGCCTATGGGGATTTAAATGGTTAAGGACCTTGAAGTGAGCAGGTTCAACGCCTGAAAATTTGTAGCAGGGTGCTCAAGGAAATTACGAGGATTGAATATGTTTGACTTTAGGACACAATATGCAAAATATGTGAAAAAGAGCTTAAGTTTGCCTGTTCATTTTGATTTGACCCCCGGCGGAGGTCATCATACTGCAGCCGACACACAACAGTTGGCGGTAACCATATTGAGGCGCAATTTGATCCCGGGCGAAACAAACATCGTAATCCCGCTTATACAGTCCCAAAACTGGCCCGTTCCTCTAGTCTCCAAGCAGACCTACGGGTTGGCAAAGACCGTATCCAACAGGCTGAAGGAGTTTTTATAGCCAACCCAAGTCTCATAGCCAACCCAAGGTCTGCCACAAGTCGGTCTGAACAAAGGCTATTAACATCTAATTGTTACCTATTCAAACTGCTTGTGTTTATGAGTTGATTACTCTCCGCCCGCACGGGCGTGCAGGGCCGCGCCAGGTCGGCCTGTCTAGTCTCCAACTGAGACCCAACGGCTGCAAAGACCGTATCCAACTTGCAGAAGGAGTTTTTATAGCAATATCTAGAGTATAATTTACTTCGTGGCGTGTTTTGTTTCGCAAAAGAAAGGTTTAGCTTATAAGGTTTAACTCCGACGGCACGTGCCGCTTGCAACTAACGTTACATGCAAGGGGGTGGGGGGCGGTCCGAGTGTTGGCTTGAACCTGAAACAGTAAACATTCCCTACGAATGTTTTTGTGTTTTTGTAAGAATGGTTCTGATGATGCCTCAAACATCACCGATGGGTAACATGGGTGAAGGAAACACTGTACTATTGTGAGGACTAACAAGGCGCGAACCTCCCACTGGGACGTGCGCGGGTGACTGCGCTTGTCCCAGAAATCGGTCATAAAAAGATTAGTACCCCGGACATTCGTACGGCTGTTAGCATTACAACGAGGAGGGGCAGCGACACCTTTATTGAATAGAAATGCTCCGCCCTGTTTGAGTTATGGCAGACCTTGGGTTGGCTATGAGACTTGGGTTGGCTATAAAAACTCCTTCTGCCTGTTGGATACGGTCTTTGCCAACCCGTAGGTCTGCTTGGAGACTACCGTTCCTCTACGATTCGCCACCGTTTTTGTTTTTTTAATCAATTCGACAGCCTGGTGTTGTCATCGATTCCACGAAGATAAGCGGATCGTACATCATAAGCATGCGAGCTTTTGCCTCGTTTACAGAAAAATAACATAAAAAAAACTACAGGTATCATTTTTTTTACATATACAGCCAAGCTATGGATGTTTTCCTCCTACAACAATGTAAAAATCCAACATTAATAACAAAGATGGCAATTGCCATGGCAACCAGTAGTCAACTGTTACAAACTACTTTTGTAAGTGCAGGACAGATTTCTTGTAGAATAGAAAAGTTAATAGAAAAGTCGTTTTTATCTCAATAAACAAGTTACATATGTTTATTTCACCTACAATTCTGTAGTTGCAATTCTGCTACAATGGGAACAATAGCTACGTCTTTTGCTCACTGTGGCCTAGTCTCCAAGCAGACCTACGGGTTGGCAAAGACCGTATCCAACAGGCAGAAGGAGACTTGGGTTGGCTATGAGACTTGGGTTGGCTATAAAAACTCCTTCTGCCTGTTGGATACGGTCTTTGCCAACCCGTAGGTCTGCTTGGAGACTAACTGTGGCCCGCCCTATCGAGAACCCTTTCTTCTTTACAATTATATCTAAAAATAGTATCAGCTAGAGCTGTGCCAAAAATCATTAAATTTGCGCTCTTTAATGAGATATTGAGCCAATTAGGCCCTACCACCACACAAAATTTAAGAAAATTCATTTTTTTAAAACTTTGGCCACCTTACGCTTGGTTTTTACAGACGGAACCTCTTAAGTAGTGGACTTTTAAAACCATACGTGTACATTACACATTGTATCTATCGAAATTGATGTCAATACCTCCATCAATATTTTTTAAATTTTTATGTTGTAAGGTTTTCTAAACAAAATTGACATTATTTTGGTATCACCAAATTCGGCAGTCTTTGACCTCATGAAAACACTTTATCAGGTGTGGACCTGACTTCTTGTTTCATTGCTATGTGGCTGTTCCATTAAGTAGGTCATACGTTGAAAATCTTGAATTGTTCTAAAGGCGGGCTTCTTATTAATCGTAAGCAGATGAGCATAGAAAATCCAACTTTCAAAGCATACAGCAGTTCTATCTTTAATTGAAGTACTATAATCATAATGATACTATAATCATAAGATGAACCTGGGATTTGAGCTCCCCAACCCGGTAAAATAATTTCACAAGGACCCGTCATGGCAGAGAGTGGACGGAAGGAATTACTTCAACAACATATGCCCCTACCAAACAACTCTGTCAATCAATCAATCAATCAATCAATCAATCAACCAATCAATCAATCAACCAATCAACCAATCAATCAAATGGTTTTATTAATCAACAGAACTTGGAGTACTACATTAGCAGACTGAATTGCGTCTATTGTGACATACATCGTACGAATCGTATTTATTCACAAAAAAATTGCACTTATAGTCACAAAACCATCTATTCAACATTGTCGTTTTAAAATACTGTTACATCTAAAAGCCAATACACACATGTACAACATTAAATCCATTGATTATAACCAAACTACTATCTATACTATACAGTCGACATGATATTCTGGAAGTCATGATATAGGTTGCATTTTAGAAATAAATATCAGGGAAGTAAAAAATATAATTAACCAATTATGAGTCTGATTCATCATTCATGCTAATTATCATAATGATGTTCAGTGGTCAAAATGTAAAGAGACCTCTTTTAAAGGACATGATCAAAAACACATGGTGCACATCATGACCTAGTTTCTGAGAGGGCTAAGTTTCAAATTCCATGTGTTCATTCCGTTGACAGGAATCCATATTTCAGAACCAGTCATTTAATAGACAACGATAAGGTCCGAATCGAAAAGTGATCGAGTCAGAAAAACATTTTACTTTGGTACTTAACAAGCACAAAAGTCCAAATAAGGGGACAAATGTAAAGAATGTCATGCAAACACTAAAATCCACACCTGATAAAATGTTGAGAGAGTGAAAAATAGCCGCACACTCGAATAAGTTGTTTTTTTGTTCTTAGAGGAGTGCGATCTATATGCCATATAATCAAATAAGCAAGGCCTAGGATTTCAAATGGATCTTTATTTGTATCTAAGCTGTACCAGTCTAGGTTCTAACCCATTTTCAACCAGAGGGCAGATATACTGAGATGGAACCAAGAGAATGGAAAAGTTTTCCTTTACTTACTTTTGGTTATTGTTTAGGATACTCAACTGATATTAATGTTGTAATCAGTGACGAGTGTTACATGAATAATATTGATGTTGTTATCGGTGACAATTGTTACAAAAATGATCTTGATGTTCTAATCAGTGAAAAGTGTTACATGGACGATATTGATGTTGTAATCAGTAAAACTGTTACATATATGATCTTGATGTTGTAATCAGTGACAAGTATCACGTAAATGATATTGATATGGTCATCCATGACAAGTATCACATAAATGGTATTGATATTGTATTCAGTGACAAGTGATGTTGTAATCAGTGACAAGTGATATTGTAATCAGTGACAAGTGATATTGTAATCAGTGACAAGTGTTAAATGAATGATATTGATGTTGTAATCAGTGACAAGTGTTACATAAATGATATTGCTATCATAATTAGTGACAATCGTTACATAAATGATATTGATGTTATTAGTAAAAAGTGATACATGGTCTATATTGATGTTGTAATCAATGAGAAGTGTTACATAAATGATCTTGATGTTGTAATCAGTGACAAGTATCACATAATTGATATGGTAATCAATGACAAGTGATGTTGTAATCAGTGATAAGTGTTAAATAAATGATATTGATGTTGTAATCAGTGACCAGTATCACATATATGCTATTGATATTGTTATCAGTGAGAAGTGATATTGTAATCAGTAACAAGTGTTACATAAATGATATTGATGTTGTAATCAGCGACAAGAATCACATAGATAATATTGATATTGTAATCAGTGACAAGTGTTAGATAAATAGCATTGATATTGTTATCAGTGACAAGTGAAATTGTAATCAGTGACAAGAATTACATAAATGATATTGATGCTGTGATCAGTGACAAGTGTTACATAGTTGATATTGATGTTGTAATGAGTTACCAGCGTTGCATCAACTGATAGTTGTATGTTTGCTTGTAATTGTAATAAATGTATACAAAATCAATGATGTCTGTGGCTTTGAAGTTCTCGTATTCTCGTCCGTATCACACACTTCATCACCTTTGGAACATCAGTCCAAGGCTTGTAAAAACATAATTATATCATGTATGCCTTTGATAAGAAGAACTTCATTGCACGATGATTGTACGTGGTACAACGTATGACAAGAATTGTTTAACATAATCCAAGTATAGAATAAAAGTTAACATCCTAATTACTAATGAAATACAATAAGGGTTAGTAAACGTTTTTGATGCAGTTTTATAATCGAGTGGGGCTAATCACTAGTTTCTGTATTTTTTCTAATGATAAAGCAATAAATTCGGTTAAATATTTCCCTTTTTTGCACTGTGGGGATTGTTACATTCAAGCTTCCGTTGCCTCTTCATCCTCAACAGTGGTGGTCAACAAATTTTCAATTAAAAGTACCATGTAAACTAAGACGTAAACACGTGATGGATGACTTCCATGGTCACCTTGTAAAATATGGGTCAGTTAGAGCACGTCGGCAGGACATATAAAATAATAGCCAAATCATGTTTTCCGTTATTTCAGTTGACCGCTGACCTCTCGCACTTAAAATTGAGTTTATAACATTTCATTTTTAATTAACCGTTTAACAATTGTGTTAGTTTTGTTTTTGTAATTGATTTAATTGTATATAATGTAGATGGACTCCAGGAAGAATACTGTAGGATTATATACACTAATGGAAATCTAAATAAAACAAACAAACGTAAGGGTTTAAGGTGGTGTTTGCGTATTTATGGTTAAAATCTCGTTGATAGGTTCTTATAGTTGTGTCTAATGACATATCTTATGCAACGATGCAACATTGACCAAAGAAAAAAAAAGGAATTTGGAAGCTAATAGTATACTAGGTTCAAATAGAAGGCTAATTGCCGAATACGCAGTACGTTCTGCCGACGTGCTGTCAACTAGCTATATCTATCATGTGAGCAACTTCAGGTGGCACTTCGACTGTTAAGAAGTAACATTCTTACATCTTTATCAATTAAACTGTTTGGTTTTCTATTTCATTTACTATTGTCTTTTCCTGTCAGTTTGGGTGGATGTTGAGGTAAGGTCAGGTAAAAACGAACGCTAGACAAGCCTGGCACAGCGAACAGCGCATAGGAATTAACAAATGACACTACATCAGACCTGATACAAATGCGAAGTCCTTAAAAATGCTTCTCAATAAGGTTCTAGGTGATTTTCTTGTCAAATTGATTGATTGGATAAAGCGTGATAAATGTGCCCCTGTTGGTAAAATCTTCAGCACAAAAGAAGGGTAGAGAAAAATATTAGATGATCGGCCATGTCCTGTTCTACACCAAAGACTTACGAAATTCTTGTAAAATGATTTCGAAGGTTTGATATAAACAGATCATTAAAGAAATGCCCTTTAAGAAATAATCAATGATATGGATGAATTACGACTTTTTAAGAAGTAGTGAAGTAAACTCCGAAGAGAACTTAATTTTTCTGTCTTTTCACAAACTGGATAGAAACGGTATTGGGTAGTCGTTCGCACGTCACCCACCATACGATATAGCAGTGACGAATGAGGCAGGGAATAAGGAACAACTAAGGAGTAAATATGAGAGCCAATGAGGGAGGTCGTTAAGGATTTGTAGACATCCGTCTAATTTGTGAGGCGATCGGAAACGTGACATATAAGTTAAGTCACTAGTTTCTGTTCACACTGTTTAGCAGCTGTACACAAAAACAAACTACGAGTTTTGAAACTCTAGGGATTGTCCTTACACTATTTTTTTTAACTTAGAAATTGTATTATTAATTTTGATAAAGTAAACATATAGTTGTAACATATTTTACAATAAAAAGGTGACTTTGAAACAACGATATACATCTAATCTAAGTTCTCTGCAAATTGAAGACGTTTTGAAATACGCATGGCCGGCTTATGTCCATTTTCACCCTGGACTCCAAGTGTAAGCTCATATATGCTCCGAAACGCCTTTGCTATAACCTTAGAAGGGCAAAGAACATTAGGTCAAGCAAGTAGGTCATTCATATCAACAAAATCAATCTCACAATGTCACTAATCTGATAAGCACAGGAAAGCCTAGGATCGTAAGATAAGAAGCAATGCGCTTCAAATTCGCGCATTTCCTTAGAACAGAGGTGTCGTAGCGCGTGATCGTCTTGAAAAGCTTTCAATCCAGCACATATATCAAATTCAAAATCTTTCATTCCAGTGTATATAGCAAAGCCTACAAACGGAACAGACAGGGTAGGACGGTACGTGATGAAGTGAAGTTGTTGTAATTGACCACAATGACACGGCCGTGGCTATTGGTAACCTTTCTGATCGTTTTCGCCTCTCCTGATGACACTTTTTTCTCGTAGTGCGATGTCGCACAAAGAACCCTCAAAAGTCCAGCAGAGTCTACAATCTGTACCTTTCCTTGTTTTGTTGACTTAATCTCGAGCAAGAACCCCAAACCAGATTGAATTGTTGTATGCCGTCTAAAACTTATTTTGCAGTAAAAGAAAAATCTAGCAAATTATGGGAATGTTTAGCTAATTGTTCTAACCGTCCAGCAATCGTGTTTTCGAAATCTGTGTTAATTAAGAGTCATTGCACGAGAGAACCAGGCAAAACCAGGCATAGTTGGGAAGATGGGGGTCGGCCAAATCGGCTCATACTTTGTATGTGTGATAGGTATGTTGAACTATGAACAGCCATATAATTAAAACCCTCCAGCTATTTTTCGTTATGGAGATCTGGGACCCCCCTCCGAGACCCTACGAAATCGGGTTATTTATGGCTGAAAAATACTGAACTTTCGATGCCTACTGTTGGAATTCTGATAAAGATATGGAGATAACTTTTATATTTCCACATAGCAAAGCTTTCATAGTTTTACAGACAAAAAGTTGAAGAGGAAGCGTTGAAGTTAAGAGGGTGTGCTAGGGGGTTACCAGAACCAACGAAAGCAGAATTTTCATCCCTATGAATTTTAGTCATTTTCAAGGCGCATTATCTGCCCTGGGCAGATTAATTTGTTCCATGATATGACAATTCAAATTGTTACTGAGGAGGAGAGGACTGTTGAATATGCAAATGTGGGCCTTATTTGCATACTTAATGAGTAACTTCTATTATTCCACACTGGCAAAAGACGGCAATTTCATACATTTAATCCTTTTTTGTGGCATCGGGACGTTATGTGAATGTGAACATCGTTGAATCAAATTATGCTAATAAGGGCCTCCTTTGCATAATTGATGATAAATTTGTTAAGCTCATACTTTGGACATGTTATATTTTCAGAACAATCAACTGGTATGATTTATGATTGATGAGAAACACTCCTAATACGTCAGTCATAAAGGTTAAAATCATTTGGCGAAGGTATGAGGTCGTGGAACTCTAGTTAGTGTTGTCACACTAATCATGTACAAAAATTACTAAATGAATTGACTATCAATATCCAAGTTTTTTTGACCCTAATAGTGCTTGGGTTTCCTTAAATAGATAAATAAATAAATAAACAAACAAACAAACACACAAACAGACAGACAGACAGACAGACAGACAGACAAACAAACAAACAAACAAACAAACAAACCTTCCCCTCCCAGGGCGTGCTCGTTCTCCGCGGAGCTCCATGTGAAATCCCCGCACCTCGGGAACCCCTCGGGCGGGGATGGGTGTCGGTCTGCCGCCTCCCGCAGCACGGGCGCCATCCCCTCGTTCATGTGCTGGTCATTCTGACAGTGCAGGAGCCAGTATCCGGGGTTGTCAGACCTATAGAAATGGTACATACGATTATCTTCTGGTTCTGTATAATTTAAGACATACACGTGAAAACAAAGACGTTAGATTAATATTCAGATAAATATAAATTCGTCGTCATAGTAAATTGACCGCCAATAAGTTCAAACATCATCGGACATGTTAAAACATTTCAATATCGCGGATACTGAATAATTGTAAGTCATAATCACGCTACCTAAATTGCAACATTGTTTACTAAAACTTTGTTAGCGGAATGCATTTGTTTTTTTTATTATCATAACAATGATTACGCCAAACAGCTGGTTCCCTTGTCGACAAAAAAACAAGTGACAAAATATTCTTACTGGAAGCGTCAATGCTACAAAAACTAATCCCGGAGAGGAGACGACATACTTTGCTCTGCGTCCGTTTTTTTCAAAAGGACAACTCTTTAATCAATGTTTATATATGTGATTACCTGAATCTAACGACAATGTATCCATTGACTGGAACCAAAACGGTGTCTTTCATCGGTGGGTTTTTCAGGTTAAGCGTCGGTGGTCCATCTCGCCAGGTGGCGCCGGTGCACAGATCGTTCGTGCATTGTATGTCAGCATTAGGCTGCAAGAAGTGTCCTGTTTGGTTGAGAACACAGTATTATAATTTGCAAAGACTTTTTTTTATTTTGACCTTATCGTTTCTTTTCTTCATAAAGGGTTGTGCTTTCACCTCTTATTGTTTAGTATTTCTTCCTTTGTAATACAGTTAGTAAGTTACCGATTTCTGTCTTGGAAAATGAGGTTGATGTCTTTGAGGTTGTATTATAAAAAAATTCTTTTCTAATAAATTACCAAGCTGATCAAGTCATTCACATATTAGGTGCTGTTTTTTTGTTAGTATTTACTATCTATAACCCATATATAGGAAATAGACAATATGTAATCTCCAAGCAGATCTACACGGGGCGCGAAAATCGTATATGCTAGCCAGAGAAGGTCCAGTCAGCCAGAGAGGGTCCAATCAGCTAACGGGCTGATTGGACCCTCTCTGGCTGACTGGACCTTCTCTGGCTAGCATATACGATTTTCGCGCCCGTTGTGGATCTGCTTTGAGATTAGACAATATGTGCCATATTTGCTCTTATTTTTTATAACTACGCTATATTTGGAACCACATTCTTCATGCAACAACGCCACCTAGCGAAGAAGGTGCTGTTACCAGCATTGCCATATATATAGCCTCCGTCGGTCAGTATTGACCATGGTAAAATCCTAATTCACAACAGCCCTACAGCATCGACTATGGCTAAACAGCTCTATACGAGAATGGCAGTCTCTGCCACATAAATCACATCCGTAAGCTGACTCAGTTCTGTTGTCATAAGAAAGGTGATAACCTTAAGAAGAACGACAGCCAGAATCATAAAAGTAGTATCAGTTTAAGTTTTGTGCAAGAACTCCACAATTTCTAGAGCTTCCTATATACTTCCCATAGTAATACGCAAGGCTCCATTGTAAAAGTAATAGTATGACTAGCCTCCTCTGCAGGATTTCTGGCGCTGATTCGTTCTTTTCAACATACCGGGACCAGGTTCCAGACCCGGCAAATATATTTCTCCAGCAAAGTACCTTCCCCGACTTGTTGAAAATCATACATCAGTCTACCCCCCCCCCCCCCGAAATAAACGCCGTCGCCGGACAAGAAGCCTGCAAAAAGAGGTTATGATATGACTTAGCCTTGAGTCCAGCCTTCTTAGCTTTAGTCCGCTGCCCAAGCTCCGCTCTTCGCCAGAACGGGGAGCGGAGCTTGAACTAAAGCTAAGAAGGCTGGACTCCAGGCTAGATATGACTATATGTTCTAAGACCGTAAATGTGTATCATGCCCGTAGCCAGGGGGGGGGGGGGGATTAGGGGGGGGGGGCGGGATGGTTCTGAAGAACCCAACACAGGCTTGAAGGTCCACTTTCACAGGGTTGAAAGTCCACTTTTTAACGTTCAAGGTTTTTTTCAAGGTGGACTAATTTGTATCACCAGCAACGCCACAGGGGCTAGAATCCTAGAAAAAACTAACTTTTCGTCTGAAATTCTCTCAAAAACACAGGAAATGCCCTTTCAGAATGTTCAATTTTTAAGATTTTAAACGCTCCAGGGTCCAATTTTTAACGTCGAAGGTTTTTTTTTTCAAGGTGGAAATTTGTCCGGGAGGGCATACCCCCGGACACTCTTCTCGTCTCGCGCTACGGCCCTCGCTGGTCCCTCAAACATTATAAAGAAACCCCCTAATCTAGATCCTGGCTACGGGCATGCGTATGCCAGTACCTGTGGTCCTATCGTAGCTCGGGTATCCCATACCTACGACCTGGAAGGCGTGTCCGTGGATGTGGACGGAGTGGTGCGTCACACTGAGCGTCAAACTGAGCGGAGCCATCGTGTTGGACGGTCCAGTTGTACGGGATGTCTGAGAAGTAAAAGAAAATGCTATTTAGACCTCACGAAATAAATTTCATCAGGTTAGTAGAAAATAGGATATGGGAGATTCTTTGTACACAACCAGGTATTGATCTCACCTGCTAACGTTTCGATATCTATCAGACACCTTCTTCAGAGCTTCTGACTGGGGTATTGCTTCTCACCGCCTCTAAGTAGCCGATGTAGGTGGCGCTTTTGCGGTGAGAACACTGGTCAACGTCATCGACAGAGAGGATAACAGACGCACCCGGTGGATTAAGGAGGCGGTCTGGATAAGGAAGACAACACCGGTGATGAATCGAGACGAGGGGGGATACAAACTTAGTCACGTTTTAGTCACGCAACAATAATGCAAGGTTAACCTATCCTACAATTATAAGTACAAGATAGTATCGAACAGTGTATGAATTACAATATAGCCATTTATGGATGATTTTTTCCCTCACTTTTAGAATGAAGTAAAATGAAATTGACCTATGTAGGTGGTACTGAGGAGTTGGACGTGACAACAATACATGGGAAATATTGTTATATGTACCAGATAGCCTGATAGTGTGAAGTTTTTTTAGTAGTAATAGTTTGCAACGACGCATCTCTCTCTTTACCATAAGTAGGATATGCCATCACAAAATGAAATTTATCTTCAATATTTTCATACATGTGGGACACAGTCTCTGAGTGCCTGGTGTGTTGTGGTGTCGATCCTTTTCAATTTCTAGACAATATGCGCTGATTCTCAGTTTAGTTATGCTTTTTACAAACGGTTTATGATGAATTGATGTAATATATTGTTCCTTACCGAAGTTCTTTGAGTTTAAACATGTGTGGAGTTTACTGATATCCCTAAATGGTTCCCTCAAACCAGGGAGAATCGTGTCTTTCAGACATTCTTGAAATGTATTTCAAAAATGGGCAGCATTGACTGCGGGGCTACGTCAAACATGTCTACATAGTATGATAATGTCCTGAACGTCAGTAGCCTAGTCATGGTCTTCTTCGATTGAAGTGTCGTGTGTTTTATTAATAATCCTGGCATTTATACATAACCCTGTCAGTAGGTAAATTAGTCACTCTTGCTGTCAACGATCAATTGGAATTCTCCTAATTCACCCCTTACGGCGAAACATTGAGTAAAATTTGGGATACAGTGTCTGACTGGTATATCAAGTTCAGTTTATCACTGTATTTCTTGAAAGGCACATTAGCAGGGCGAGTACAGGTAGACGAAGGGTCTGATTTCTTTACTCAGCGTCTAGCTTGCAGTCTATCAATTTCCGTACTAGAATAAATGTATACAATGCAGGGATTTAATTTTCAGTGGGATTAAGCAATATCCCAATGAAAAGATCAGAACATCTACAGCTACAATCCTCAACCTCACTACAATGCAGTAAAATGGGTTCAACCAATTGCAAACTCTTAAATAGATCAATAGCTAGGGAGATGGACCGACTGTAGATTCATGGCAGTAATTTCAATTAATCAGACATCGTAGTGCTGTCGATGAAACAAAATATAATGTACAATCATAAAAGTGCGTCAAAAATTGATTTCAAGGGATAATGGCTTTTCACATATGACACTTGGTGCAAAAACGGTAACACGTTATAGAATATACGTATAACCTTGAAACTGACATATCACTTTTTGCACAATAGCGCGCGCGGTGAGCTCCCGGCAAGCTTCCGGCGAGCGCGGGGCACTTTGTCACTTGCGTTTTTTTTCTTCAAATTTTAAAAAAAAAGCGCCATTTCAACCGGCACGCCGGCGTTGTTGACCGGCACTGGTACGGCACTGGGACGTCACTAGAACGGTACGCCGAGGTCTGTGCACGGCACTGCGGCGGTAGCCATTTCCACGCTACCGCCACAGTACCGCAGCTCAATGAGAGGGGGCCTTAAAAGGGGTAGAAACTTCATTCACATTATTTTGACGGCAAAAAAATAAATTCTCCGATGCTAAAAAATGGCATAACGCCCCCTCTATCCCAATTATTCAGCAGAAGGACAGTCAAGAAATCCTCTTATGGTGAAGGAATGAGATAACATTCCCACTATCCAGATTTTTGCCAGAAGGAATTTCTTGAAATCTCCTTATGGCTGTATGGCGATGAAGGTTAAATATCCAGGATAACAGTTACTTTAACAGACAAGTGACTGGATAATTTTGTAAACGGTCACATGGATATTAGGGAAGATATATATCCTTTTAGCATATGTTGGTAAATGACATTTGAAAGAAAACTAAACTTTACATGACAACAATGAAAGAAATTGGGACTTACTAATTTTCTTCAGGGTTGGTCATGTGAAGTTAAGTCTCATCATAATGCATCCCTTTATTTACATTGCAAGACGCTTTAGATCTATCCCACCTATGATATGTGTGCACCGACATCCGTTCCGAAGACATTGTTCCTCGTCACACGGTACCGTCGCCTCCGTGTTGTTCTGGTGAACTTGGATTCTTCAGCATCTTCTGACGAATAAACTTGGGAGTCTGCGACACGGATGCATCGTGTGTTCGTGTTTTCTGGGTACCCAGCAAATGGACAATTGAAGACATAGCACGGCTTCTCTTCGCTGCAGTTCCGTTTAGTTGTGGTAGGATCTCTGTCGGCCGTAAATCCTTGGTATGCAAGAATTGCCCGTACTTCTTGAATGACGTCACCCAGAACGACGTTGACTTCATCGTACGGATAACATTTTGTACAGTGTCCAGCACGGGGGGTCTCTGCCCGGATCCAGTACAGATCCGGCGGTAAGGTTCCGTTAATCGTAACGTCATAGCTTTGTCCCGGATATATGATGACAGACTGCACAATGCGTGGTATCAGGTCGAACCCGTCGCTGGCGGTGACTGTCAATTCGTGTTGATCGACGAAAAACCGGAACGGATAATCCGGACCGACGTGGATGATCCGGAATCCAACATCTCCACCGGGAGTCACAGAGAACGTGCTTAGCGGAGCCTTGTTGTTACCGTACCGACCACGTCCGTTGACTAAAGCTGAGTTGAATGCCCTACTGGAGAGTTTGAAGCCATCGTGAGAGAACGAGCGTTGGTAGGCCCCTACAAAAACATTGCGATAATTTGCGAATGATTACAAGTTCTGCATTACATTACGTCATTTCCTAAAACGACGCAATTTTCTACACTTCAAGAAAGTCTTTTTTGTGCTTTTTTAACATGTCCCCGTGGCGTAAGCGGTAACGCAACCCAATGCTTCGCCATCTGGGTCAAATTCCGTGGATCCTAGGACCCGAGTTTGATTCTAGGGGTCGACTCCAGCTCGGACATGTTGTAAGGGATTGCATTCGTCATTTCGGATGTTGTGGAAACAGAGATCAAGTTCAAAAATGGTTCTCCTGGCATTTTCCGTCGGTACTGCAGCGGGCTTTGTGTGGATGTGTAATTCTTGTGGACAACATAACTCAAGAAGCTGTTGATGGATCTGTATGATGTTAAGTGGATGGGTAGGGTTTACGGAAAGGAAGGTCAAGTTCGATAATGGGCCTTCTAGCAAGTACCTAAGGTACTACAGGGGAGTTTCAAAATTTAGTGGCATATTTTCTGAAAGAGCTATGGTCATGATATTTGTGTGGTAGATAGTTCATGCCACAAGAAGTAAGTTCTGTAAGTTTGGGCCTCCTAGTGGCTTGTTTAGAACTGCAGTGGGTGTTTTTGTTTTGACATTCGGACACGTATTACTTGAGAAGGGGTGAAGAGATTGTCGTGAAGTTTTGTATGTAGAGAGCTCAGATGGTGCTTTACACAATCGATGGTTAATCATAGAAAACATGAACTAATCTGCATAATTAGTAAGGATAATTGTAAATCCATTACATTCCATAATGGGGCGTGTGACAGTGTTCCCGAAACAGGCCAGCAGAAGGCCTTGCCTAGAAGTGGTGTACATAAATAAACAAATGGGGCAGTCTCACTACAATTCAAACAGATGTGTGGGTCCGGTTGGTTTTTAAAGTGTTCAGTTTCTGCATTTTTGTCAAACACACGGTTGGAGACATAACGGGAAGGGAACAAAATAGAAAGCCTTACAAAACACCTAAAACATGTGAATAACCAGCCGCTCAGAGAGTACACTGCTAGGTATTACCTAGCACCGTATGGAAAAGTAACATGTACTTTGTCTTGCAAAATGTGTATGATATGGAATAAAGATTTATTCTATTCATATATATTGACTGTACCATCTAATCATAACTTTCAATTTTTTTGATGACCAGTTATAACATATATCAGCACACTATACACATATACTAGTCCTGTACCACCAAATGAGTTTTATCCCTATTTGGACTGGAATCATTCTCCCCCCCCCCCCATCATAACTTTCAAACGGTATGGTGTATGATGAAGTTTGCAGGGGGTGATAAGCATGTAAATATTAATCACTCTCCACAATAAGCCTTGATTATTTGGCGAAGATAATGTGTTCGTGGAACTCTAGTTCATTCTAACGATATGCTGTTAGTATCATACAGGAGACCCCAAACAGCTATTAGGAACATGAGATACTAGTACATTACCCAGCTGCAGCCATATTGAATCGCGCTCCTAGCGACTCTCTCACCCAATTGCAAGCATAAGAAGGAGCCCATTGAGCCCTTGACGACTAGAATTTGTGTAACACAGACTATGATTTTACTTGAGTTAACTTTCTAAGTACTGATCGCTCTGTCCATCTGAAATCATCATCTGAACATATTCGTATGTGATATCGATATGCAATGCATTCCTTCATGTTTACTTCTGTCAATTAAATTTTAACTTTGATGCTTAAAATTCAGTTAAGCTATTAGTTTATTTAATTGGACAACTGACCAACAGCTGAAACCACGGAGCAAACTTCGTCATGGATAGCATTTGAACAATGGACGTTTTTCTTACAAGTGACTGAAATCATTTGCACAAATTGCAAGTTAAACTTACAATGTCAGGAGACCCAGTGCTGCCGTCTACTAAAAAAAACCCTAGCGGCTTCCCGTGGTACATCAGCGGAAGGTTCTGTTTGTATATGTTATGTTCTGTTCTGGACTGATACTGATGTTGGAGAATACCAACGTAAATTTCAAAGTCAAAGAATCTAAATGTTGAATACAAGGGCGGGACGAAAACAAGATGAGTGTGGAAAATTAAAAACAAGCGTCAAAACATGGTATCACAGCCAGACAATATATTATTCATGTATATCCAAGAAGTACAAAAAATGAAGCTAGTCTGACAGCATAGCATATCACATACCAAGTCGGTAACTACTAGTTCACTAAAATCTTAGGCCTACCACAAAAGTGCTACCTCTGACGTTACAACTCCCAAATTTAGTTCACTTTCACAACCGTTTATATTATCGTGGTTAACGTTACATTACTGGTGTCACTTCTACTTATACAACCACCGTGATTAACGACATTTTTGGTCTCTTTTTTTAATTTAAAAAAAAACATTTCGGTCAAAGCGATTCAACAAATACCATTCACCAATGTAAGACTTGATTGCATTAAGGAACTGGTATTTTCAACATTATGCTGTAATTGTATAGATATACATTGTACAAGCAAACGTTTATCAATCATCTTAACAAAGAAGTTTAATGTCTACGTATACTACACACCCCTACATCAACTAAGTTTTGATCTCTTAACAGATAAAGATATTCTGTAAGAATATTTGCATGACTTTTTCGATTCTATTTTGCATTTTAATCACTCAGATATCAGATCAAACATTTCATGTCCCTTGCTAGAGGTAAAATATGGGATGCGTTCGCCAGTTTTTTTTGCTAGGGTCGGTCGGGTAACATGAAAACGAAACATTTTTCCTAGGCCTTAGCCAGGAAATTGATGGAGAAAACCCTGCAAACTACGCAGTGGAGAGTTCTTTGATCCCATCAAACGACTTCGATACATTCAATATTCATGTTGTTCTAAGAAGGCATTTCATTTACAGTCTGCGCCTTTCAATAGCAAGCCGCATGCAACTCCTTTTGTTTTGAAAATTCACTTCTAGGATTCGGGATGAGGTGTGGTTGAGCATATCTTATTCTATTCATTTATTCAATAATAATATGTCACAGTGAATACACTAAAATGGCAAGCCTAGGCCTGTTTTTCAGGTATCCCTGATAACAAAATATGAAAACACAACTACCACTAAATACATTATGATAATCAACATACTAACCAATCCATGTATTTACTTCAATGGTGAACATTACATGCACTTAAAAAAAAAAACTGGATATAGAAGTTTTAAGCAATTTGGTTGAAGACAAAACATTAAGAAAATATCTTTGGAAAGCCTGGTGTAGGAGCCAACACGAAACTATCATTCTTGTTTGACTAGTTGATTTTTCTACAGATCTATACAGTTAATAAGATCCATACTTTTCTCTTCAATAATAAACATCTCACGTACTTTAAAGTGAACATATGATCACTTTCAAAAATTGCTACACATTTCCACTATGTTGAAGCTAACGTTCATCCTCGTCAAGCCTCCAGTTCTTCTATATACAGTAGGAGAGGCACCACCATTTCAGTTGGGCAGGGAAGTGCTTTTTATCTATATTTCAGATAATTTTTCTCCTGTTCAAATTTTGCTCAGAAAGATCCAGTTTTCTGCTAGGGAGGGAAGAAGAATATGAATTTTGAAAATCTATACAAAATTTGTAAAACTTTGTCATGTGTGGCCAAAATATGTGATACTGCCATATTTCACCTCTAATTGACCCCTGCTGAATACTTTCTCTCTGATTAGCATGAAAGTTTATCTGTGTTGGTATAATTCATTATCAACAAGACTAAACTTTTCGTCCAACTTTCTCTCAGGTTGGGCAAATTCCTGATCTCATTTAAATCTTATGGCTGTAGCTCTTTAAAATGCCGGAGTTAACCTGTTTATTTTACCTAAACAAACCTGGCACATTCAACCTTGCAGTGTAAGTAAATTAAAGATTTGAGGTTTGAAATGCCGGTAATTTTGTTTGTAAAGTGATTGTTTTTGCAGGACTCAACCATTTGCTGCTTTCGAAAGTCCATTTGGTGACCCCTCCCCAGTACGAGAGCTGTTCAATAATGAATCTCCCCGACCCACTTTCAGTTAATCGTCTTCTAGAATAAAGTGAGGTGCGATAGTGGAGCTCAGGTAAATTCAGAGCGATCTTTGGGGTACTGACTACGGTGCGTGTTCATTAAAAGCCTTTTACAGACTATATTCCCAAAAACCAAGTGGAACGAAACTTTGCACACGTCTTATTTCAAAAGACTAATAAGTGTGCCAAATCTAATTTCTCTCGGTTTATGATAATTTACACCAAATATTCAGGTCCATGGTGACATGCATGCACTGGCTCAACTATCACACTTAACTTCATCCTAGCAGCTGTAAAAACGAAAAAATTTCAGAGTTCAGAAATGATGATAGGTATGCGGCCAATAAAGATGTTAATTGTTGGTGCAAGTGGAATTACAGCCCCCTACAAACACGGAAATGAGCCAGGGTAATTGTTTTTTTTAAAACTCTCGTAGCTGAGAATTTAGATCTAGAAATAGGTATTGTCATCATCAAACAATAAGTAGGGCCATCATCAAACTGCTACACTTATCCAACCCATACATTTAGGGCCATCCTTGCACATCATTATCAGTAGCGGGGGAAGACAGTGATTGTTTTTTCATTGATCACAACCAACTGTCCCCCCGGGCCAACTGCAACCCCCGTTGGGGATTCAGCACGGACAGTGATGTGGCGAACATACCTGCCCCGGTCTGTGTACATCACTACGCGGCCGTTGTCTGAGTCCGCCACCAAGATGTGACCGGATGTGTCCACACAGATGCCTCTGGGACGATTCAGGCGTCCACCACTCCGTCCCGGTCCCCCGAACTTAGACACGTACTGTCCGGTCTCGTCGTAAATATAGATGAGGTGAGCGTAGACGTCTGACACGAAGATGTTGCCTTTCCCGTCAACGGCGACGTTCATTGGCCTCTTCATCCGCTGCGGTGAACTGACATCCCACAGAACTTTCCCATCGGGACCGAAGGCTTGCACACCACCACCGTAACCGCCAGACCATGTGACGAACACGTGGTTATTGCGCAAGTCCACGGCCATTCCGCGGAGCACCCCCCGTGGCACAGTGTCAGGTAGGTCAAAGCTGGCTTTGAGATGGCCATCCCTACTGAACTGTACCACGGAGTCAGGGTTGGCAGGGTACCCAATCATCAGGACCCACAGATGGCCATCCTCGTCGATGGACACATCAGATGGCCTCTTTGATGGGTACCCTAGCCCTGGTGCACCGGTTGGGAACTGGCACAGGTAAACACCCTCCATGCTGTACACTTGGAGGTGCGTTTTGTACCGATCAGCCACCCATATCATGCATGCTGTCGGGGGAGACTACAACGCCACGTGCGCGGCGCAGTTTTCTAGCCCCCGACTCATCGCCAAAGGTGATGATCTGTGCCCGGTTGCCCCCACCAGACACTTCTACAGCAATGCAAAAAAAAGAAGGTACTCTCATTGTCACAAGCTAGCGTTAGGAGGGTAAGACCAGTCTTTGCAGTATTCATTCGTCTAAAATACCTGCCTGACTTGCATTGTTTAATGCCTGGATAGAAACCGGAAAAGAGAGGCTAAGGTAGAAAGTACAAGGTTTTATTATAATCAGATAGAAATTGACATCAAGCTAACATCTAAGCAGATTCTAGAAATATAAGGTTAAAAAATTAGATATGAAGCATTTTGTGAAAGTGAAATTTGATGGCGAAGTAGTTTGGCCTGCATGAACTCAAAGATGAGCTAATCTTTCACTGGCCGTGAGAGAAGACAGACGCTATGTGTAGCATTTGTATGTTCTTTATACGGGGAAAATTCCCAAAGCCCTTTTCAACAAGCGCAAATAACAGTAGACTATGTCCTAAAGACTGCGACTATTTCCAGTAATAGAGTGCATGTTGAACGACACAGCCAGGATTCGAACTCACGACCTCTCGCTCCAGAGTGGCCGATAACCACTGGACTACACAGCACATTGTATGATGGCGGTTTAATAACGAATCACTCCAACACACTTTTAGCTTATGTAGGAGGCTGAAATATAATATATATCATAATACATATCTCTATAGCTAACATGTATTTTACAGTTCCTGGGATAGAGGGAGGTGAGATAATGGATTGAGAGCAGTCAGCAATGTTTTTAATTTTGAAGACTAATGTCCGCACACTTTGAGGAAGAAAACTTTCCAGCAATCAGGTATCATAATATTAATATCTGCGCCAAATTTTCATTTCTCGTACATGACATTTTTTATGAATTCAACTGACTCAATTACTTAGTAATCTTCCATCCTAGCACCTGTAAAAGATAGACTACTAAAATTTCAGAATTGAAAATGTAACCTATAGAAATACATATTACAGTAACTGTAGATTTCAGCCTCCTACAAGAACAATACGTTTGCCAGGTGAAATCTTTATTAACTATCCTCGTACTGTTGCTAAGATCAGTAAGCAATGACAAACCTTTCGTGTCCAGGGAAGGTGGCCTGGTGGCTGGTGTGGGTCCTGCTTTTTCCACTGTCACACGGATTGGGTCAGGAGAACCCTGTCCATGGGCCCGATCGACCTGTGTTAACGATTATTAAGGTTACATGTGAACAAGAAAACCTCTAGATATACAAAATTTCAATTATCGTCGAGCCATGACTAACTAGTGATCAGCGATTATCCACTGCTAATTGAAGTTGAGAGGTCCAACACGCTTAGACTCCACCAAATGATAGAATGTGTACATTCTGTGACAATGATAGAAGATGAATACACCTTCTTTTAGAATGCTCACTAAACGCAGACATGCGTAGGTACCATGTAAGTTCCATAGAACTAGACCAGAAATATGCGCATTCTACAAATAACTACGATGTAATTGAAAAACTAGAGTTCCACGACCTCATACCTTCGCGAAATGATTTTAACCTTTATGACTGACGTATTAGGAGTGTTTCTCATCAATAATAAATCATACCAGTTGATTGTCATGAAATATAACATGTCCAAAGTATCAGCTTAACAAATTATGAGCCTACGGTTATGCTAATATCTATCATCAATTATGCACAAGAGGCCCTTATTAACATAATTTGATTCAACAATGTTAACATTCACATAACTTCCCGATGCCACAAAAAAAGTATTAAATGTATGAAATTGCCGTCATTTGCCAGTGTGGAATAATACAAGTTACTCATTAAGTATGCAAATTAGGTCCACATTTGCATATTTTCTATCTATTAACAGTCCTCTCTTCCTCAGTTACAATTTGAATAGTCATATCATGGAACAAAGCGGATTTTTAAAGTTGCCTTATTAAGTATGCAAATTAGAATCTGATTTGCATAATTATTGTCCAATCATACTAAGCATCACACAAGCTATCCACATACCAAAAATGATGACCATCCATCAAGGCCATCTTGTTATAGTATTTTCTCATTAATTATGCAAATGAGGTCTTCATTTGCATAGTTCTTACCAATTAATATTTCTCTCTTCCTCAGTTACATATGTCACATGTTTTAGAGTCCTATCATGGAATTTGGTGGATGTATAAACTTTCCTCATTGATTATGCAAATTAGATACTGATTTGCATAGGAAGTGTCTAATCATGGACATCATCACTCAAGCTATCTACCTACCAAAAATCATTACCATCCATCAAGCCCTTGAGTTATTCCCTTTCAAAGTCAGACGCAAAACCTGCTCCTGCATTTCCAAAAAAGCCGCTAGGGGGGCCAAACCCACACCACTTACTCTCTGTCCAAAGATCTATCTACCACTCAAAAATAAGTTCCATAGCATGTCCGGAACACGAGTTATCAAAACAGGAAGTTCCGCTGCAGTTCCGTAAGAAGCCGCTAGGGGGCCCAAAATCTGATCGTTTTTAGGTCTCATCAAAACCTACCAACATACCAAATATCAAAACAATCCATCAAGGCATTCTCGAGTTATGCTGTGCCACTACAAACAAACAAACAGACAGACAAACGCTACCCTCTGCATAACCTTCTCGGCGAAGGTAAAAACCATGTACAGTATATACAGGTTCATTGTACCGTGGTCATCTCAGTACTTCCCTTAAAAAAATACAAAGAACATTACCAATGGCTGGTAAAGCCTAGTTCAAAGGACGGTCACCCTAACTTACTTGTCATGCCTGCTTTTTTTCCCCAAACGTTGGACCTGCGCCCTGTTTTACACGGGTCGTTACACCCACTAGAAAAAGGGCCACAAGCACGCACTATACATACTTGTGTGATGTAATGTTGCAGGGAGTATTTCACCTATTCACCGTAACAATAGACCACGACTTGAAGCAAATCTTAACGCATTGCCATGCATTTTTGTAAAGGAGGACCGACGCTGTATATGTACTGCACCATGTAAAGCTTCAATGTACTAGGAAATCCCCTGCTCTTTTCGACAAGTACATTGAACACTGTTCCTAAGCCATCAGTGCTAGTTCTATAGCCTTAAATCCCATGCCTTATCGACAAGTACTGTTACAATACCCCCATGACTTGCTACATTCTTAACGTACCTGTCACGCTTGAACTGTTACCCCAAACACATACCCGCTGCTAAGTAAGCATGTTTACCGGTTTGCCCTCAGGGCACGGGTGACCGGCAGTTGACCCACTGGGAACGAGGTTTAGTCTAACCGACCTTTTCAAATAATTTACACGCAAAATTTGACAGAGCGCTCAACGAATTTTACAGAATCATGTTGCGCTTACTGTTTTTTTTTTTGTCTTCTCAGTAATACTTGTAAATTTTGCATGTTTAGGGGTTATTTAGATTCAGGTTAGAGAGCGAGAGCGCAGTGCGATCGCCGTCTAGTGAAATAGATGCATTGATGAATTACAGTTCTTAATTCATAGATCTATATGCTTTAGTCCATAGATCTTCCTCTATGCCTCCTTGTTCGGCAAGCTATTATCATGTCGACCTCAGTGTGGTGAATGATGACTAAGTATCAAATTTGTTAACACAAAGGTGCTAAAAGCTCTTGTTACAGTTAACATCTATTGGCATGACTCCGCCCGGCTAATAGCCCGACGTGGGGTTTTGTTACTGGGTCAGGCCTGTGCAATGCAGGGTTTGTACAGAGTTTACCCAGCTACAGTTCTAGTGTGCACACTAGCAGACCGCAAACGAGAATGGTAATAGCACACATAAGGGTGCGAATAGCTCTACAGGTGGTCTTGTTACAACTAACATCTACTGGCACGATTCCATCAGGTCATATAAATCTAGACTCTACCAGTCTCCACGGCTCGCTGGGAAAATAGTAGAAATTGGCCAAATAGAGTCAAATGTTTGAAGGGAGTCGGCTACGGAGATAAGGTCAAATATGGCAACTCTGGACCCATATTTGACCTTATCTCCGTAGCCGACTCCCTTCAAACATTTGACTCTATTTGGCCAATTTCTACTATTTTCCCAGCGAGCCGTGGAGACTGGTAGAGTCTAACATAAATCCACGATCCTCAAAAAGTGTCTCCAATGCAACGCCCCCCAGTATTGGGAGTATAATGCACTCCTGTATGCCTTCAATGTACATACCTGGGGATGCTGTACTTTGAGAAGACTTTTGTTCAAAGTGGGCAATAATTGATAATGACGGTTACCTATTGCAATTCTGGGTCAGGTCAGTGTTTGTTGAGAGTTTACCCAGCCACAGTGTGCAAACAAACAGACCGCAAACGAGAGGCCAGTAATAAAGGTTCGATAGCTTCAATTGTGCCGTAAGTATATGTATATATGTTTATGTATATACAGCTACAGTGTAAATAACGAGTAGGTCATTTAACGTGTCGTCACGGACAAAGGTTAGGCCGTCGAGGGGCGTTATTTTTTTCAAGAGGGGAGTTAATATCAGCCGATATACACGGAGTAGCGTATGCCCCGAAGACAAAAAGTCAGCTGAAACTAATAGATGCAGAATAATGATCTTTAGAAATGAAACAAAGTATTCACACGGCCCTTTATGGAACATTTGTAACACGGAAAAACGTAGCTAATTGACTTATCAGCATACTGCCTTGTCTTCACTCCGTCTTCTGTTGAACCATCTTTAATTGTCTTCCTCTCATTTACGTATTAATTCAAAGTTTGGTTTAAACGCTGGGAAATCCAGATTTTCGTTTAGTCACTGAAAAATGACAGTGGGGAATTCTGACTGTTTTGAAATCTTATCCAGTTGCTGGAGTAACTGTTGTCTTGCATATGTGACTTATGTACACCTGTCGCGCTGTTATCGCTAACAGCAAATGTAAACGCTCCATATCTGACCGTCTTTACCCTAAGTCAACAGAGTCTACGTCCAGTGGTATACCTGCAAACAGGTGATTATTCTACGTTGTAGCTTATAAATTAATCAGTACCTATACATTTACAATTACATGCTGTAGTATAAGGAGCTGTAAAACACTTGTTATCATTTGTACACATATGGCCACCTGTTGCGTATATCGACCACAAAACAAGTGTTGTTTTCTTCCCTACCTTTAGTCACCAACAGGAGAAGAAGAAGGGACACCAGATATCTTCTCATCTTGTAGAAGAAGTCTCAATTATACGTCTCAAGTATGAGTCTCAAGAACAGGTGTTCTAGTAGCTCAGTTTCTCGCACGAGCACAAAGTTCAAGTCAAGGTGGCGATGCACAAACTTCTAGTTGACCATTAACCACCGACGGCCCCTGTTGTTACAGTACTGCAAAATGACGAACACGAGGAGTTTTAAAGTCCAACACGTAGAAACTCAGTGGAACTAACTGCGAGTCACATACGACGTACTTCGAGAGTCTATTGCACGATTTTTAGGTAGGCTGTCACAGAATCGGCTACGACGATAGGAATTAACTATGACCTTTCTCGTTGCAAGACAGCAGAAATGTTGTACAACGCACCCACGACTACTTTGCTGTTGTAAACTTGTCGTGCGAACTATGCAACAGGTGCTCGACTCTAGCACGTCTTCACGAATAATGGAGCTCCTGGCTTGTTTCCCTGCTCAAATTTCTGCTGACTATTCAAACATGTAACCGTTGGGACCTGCAGATTTGCATGTGAAAGGACCAGGGCTGCAGCAGCCTGAACAGGTGTAACCGGCACTGCAGTGGTCAGAACTCTGGGTCACAGGGCCGCGTGTAAAGAGCTATACTAACCAAGACGAGTGTTTGCTCATGACATACTATTTGATAGAAGTAGATCGTGTGTTTTGTTTGTATACAGAGGTATGTACCTAGGGCCTGTCTGAAAAGAAGTGCCCGGCCCCCCTCTCACTGGACCCGCGGCACGTTGGCGACCTCGCTGCGTCCTAGGTTGAAATTGAGTTAGCCATGACTTTACAATGGGAATACCATGCAAAACGTACACGTATGACTAAAGAGACAACAAATCGCACAAGGGCGTAAAACGATTCGTTTATTATCGATGAAATTCGTTTAGCGCGGTCTCAAATCGCTGGGTCGCAGCGAGGTCACCAACGCGTCGCGGGTCTAGTGAGAGAGGGGAGGGGGCTCATGAAACCCCAATCCACTAAGATGGTGAACTCGCTGCGACCGAACGATTTAAAAGAGCGCTCAGCAAATTTCATGGATGAGAATATGATATTTTCAAGCTTTCTGTGCTTTGTTGTCTTTTCTGTCAGACTTCTAGACTTTCATGATATTCAAATTACGAGGTTAAGGGTTACATAAATCCAAGCCATGTCACCGCGCGATCGCCCTGCCGTGGAATAGGGGTCTAAAGAACTAAAGCCCCTGTCACACTTGTGCGTATAGCCGTTGCGTGTGAGTTGCGCATTGACATTTTTTTTCATACGTCGCCTTGCGCACAATACGTATCTCACATGCCTCTCAATCGATTTGTGTAAGTTTTATGTACGCCGGCATACGCACAATATGGCCCAATAGGCATGATAATTTTGGGTATGAACGAAATTACGCATATACGCAAGTTATACGTTGTAAATATTTTTCGATCATTTTGATGTATGTGGAGGCACATCTTACACATGAATAATGAAACGTGAGTCACACATTCGTCAAAATAATCGAAAAATTCCAGAACTGCTGTGCGTACAGCTGCGTATTGAATTTTGTCCTTAGGCAACTCACACGCAAGTGTATACGCTCAAGTGTGACAGGGCCCTAAAGAACTAAGGTCCTGGACCACAGGTCGCTGGAAAATGCAAATACATGTATTGGCAAACTAGACAGGTTTATTTAGTTAAACGGCCCTGGAGTACATTATGTGACCGAGACTGACTCCCCTAGCATCCTATGCTATTTTTCTAGGGATGTATATACTAGTATAGTATGATAGAGACATGAAAAATGGTTTAACAAAATTATCGGAAGGATGTTTTATTATATGAAAAAGTCATGTCACAAGTAAATACTAAGCTGATGTTGCATTTTTTTTTAATTTTCACTATCACACATTTAGAATAAACTGTTTATGCTACATTTACTAAAATTAGACTTTCTTTCACCACCAGTCACTGCTGAACTTACAGTTAATAAAATAATCCTTATCCAGATGTGCATAATTCACTAACTTATCTGTTAGCGCATCCCGCAACTTACGTATGGTACCCGTTGCCAAGCAACTCCCTTACGAATTATTTGAACCTGTGTGGTTTAGTCTTGTCTGAATATCAGCCTTTTTATATATAGCTTCCGCACGCGACTGAGAGAGAGTACGAATTCAAAGTTTACAAGCTTGGCAATAAGGTCGTATTAAACAGTCTATGAAATGTGGGGCCTCTCAATTATCATACATGCATTCAGCAGCTCCCCGAAGACAACAATGGACAGCTTACACCAAAGTAGCTAGTTGACTTTGCCAGCTATAAAAGGAACTGTGCAGCCAACTGATGGTGATGATGATAGTGATGATGATGATGTTGATGATGATGGTGATGATGATGATGAAGAAGAAGATGAATGATGCTGATGATGTTGATGATGATGAAGATGATGATGATGATGATGATGATGATGATGATGATCCCATAGTTTCCTGAATAAGCCTCACATGCCTAATTCCATGTCTTATTTGAGATGTTACATAATTATGTCCTATCCGATGGTAGGACCAAGATCATTGATACCAATCGTAGTTGTTTGACGGAGTTGGGCGAGACTATCTAGTATACAGTATCAAACTGACTTTGTTATATGTCCATGTTATATTTTATCCTACCTTTACAATTTTCCTCATGACCTCAATGAAAAGCAACCTGCAGAGCGATTGGAACTTCTCATTAATAAATAAACTTGCAGAGCCGGGCTAGAACGAATCTTGAGTTTTGGGTACGCTGCTGAAGGCACGAAGCGCGCTTGAGAAGTCTGGTCGACAGATCTTTGCTTCCCTTGATGGACTGATCCTGTCATGTTAGCTGCCAGAGGCAACAATCACGGTAAGAGCGCTTCAGTCAAACATTGTTTTGACAACTGGTTCTTGTATAGATGATCTTCTCGCTCGGAAGAGCTACACGACAAAAACAAAAAACAAGTTTTGCGTACTTCTGACAATTATTTACACATTACACACAACATAAAGAGTTTGCTCTGGGGAGATTGTGCATAACTTTTGCGTATTTTGATGATTGGGCTGCTGAATCGCATCCTAAGATATCAAAGCATTGTGCGTCTCTTCATTGAGAGCGAAATTCTTTTCCCTAATTTTGCTAATGATGATGAACACAGATGATGTTGTTATATCTTTTGGCTAGAAACTTATATTTGATATATATTTTTTGTTTGACGCATGTTGCTTTTCTTATTAACTATTCCGACGAAATCTTGTTTTCTATTATCCAGTGTGGTTAGATAAACTAGTAAAGAAAAATGTATTAACTTTTTCATTCTTATTTTCATACTCTATATCAACGACCTTGTATAGAGGTGTAAGCAATCCCAACCACACTTATTCGCCGACGACACTTCGCTGTCCTTCTCCCGACGCTCTATCCAACATGTAGTTGCATCACTGAGCAGAGACCTGAGATCTGTGTCTACCTGGCTGTCTCAATGGAAACTTGAAGCCAACATAGACAAGTGCAAAGCTATTGTTCATCACGATACGCGCCAGTCCACGACCGATCCATATTGTGACCCTAGGTTGCAATAACGAATACCCTGTAGGACTGTAAAATCCGTCCAGTATCAATTAAACCACCAGAATCGTCCTTCATACGAAAGTCTCTACACCGAACTATCACTACCGTCACTCCAGTACCGACGGAAGTTCCACACATCTGGGACTCTCTGCAGACTTTTGACTATGACGCAGCGAGGACGCCAACGCGTGGGGGGGTCCAGTGAGAGGGGGTGGGGGCTTTTATGCTCAAAACGCTGTAGGTGAAACGGATAAAGAACATTAACCCAAACATGTCAACCGGACAATATTCCAACAATGCTCAAAACAAAACTTTCCACCTAAAATGTCCTATATAATGCCGAAGATATACAATATGTACAAAGTTGGGTGTTTTCAAACATCTGGAATGTCTCTGCTGGCCTGTGCCTGTTTTCATGACTTCTACAAAATTGTCTTCATCGGGTAAAACACATCAGGTTCTTACGTTGATGAAGGTTAGACATACAGGTAATAAGATACGCCAAAAATAGTTACTCAAGCAACTGAATAAACTTTTGAAACAGTCAGACGTTTCAGACAGCATCCGCTGTCTTTCGTCATCACTGACGTATGAAAAGTTCTACTGTTTCAAAATCTTATCCAGTTGCCTGAGTAACTATTTTTGGCACATCTGGTTCTGCTCATGGGCACACCTTAGCCTCAACCAGGCCTTTCTTAGGGCCCTGTCACACTTGTGCGTATATGCAAGTGCGCATGAGTTCCGCAGCAACATTTTCGGGTTGATGTAAAGTTAGCAGGGAGGAAGTTGTTTTCTACTTCGACCCACCATTGAGCAGTCTAGTTATGAAGCGAAAGAAATTACCTCTTTCGGTTCTTTCGCTTGCAAATTTAAACCTCAACCAAAAACATGTTAATACGCAGCTCATGCGGACTTGCATATACCACAAGTGTGACAGGGCCCTAATACCTTATTCCATTAGACGGCCATCACGCTGCGATCTCACCGCGACCTTAATTAGGTTTGTCTAATCCTTGATTTCATAATTGGAATAACACCAAAAATGTTTAAGTATGGCTGAAAAGGCAACAAAATACACAATAGAGAGCGCCGTCATGGTGGAATATGGGTATAAGGAGGTTCGAGTCGTAAAATTGGGCACGAAAGGGAATAATTGGCCAAGAGAGTCAGTCCGAGGTAAGGTTATATGATTTCCACTGCGCGGCCGCTTAACCCCTTTGATAGCCCAACTCTCATGGTGAATCATTCTCCCCATTAACATCAGCCAGCGTAGCCGGTCTGGTGGGGACTTAGCCTGGAATCCAGATCCTATTATAGCTCCCGAGTCTCTCTCCGCAAACAGAGACTCGGGAGCTATAATAGGTCTGGATTCCAGGCTAGTGGAGACTAGGCGTACCTGCTGCCAAGTGCGAGGTAACCAACCACACGTCATCATGCAGTCAGAAGGAAGGACGGGGAAAACTGAGCTCTACGGTCATCTAGTTGTACCTGTTGTTAATCCAATATTATGCATTATTAGTCCTAACGGTTCCGCCACCCGAAGGATATGTGAGTATTTTCACGGTATTTTCTTTTGTTTATTTACCTAAATGTGTAGAAATTCGTTATGAATACTTTATGTGCAAACCCTGGAATTGTTATATTGCTCTAAGCTTTCTATAGCATCAACAGTTGAAACCATCATGATTTGTGGGCCTTCCAATAATCGGGTTTTAAATGTCAACTTGTTTATCATTGTGGAAAATAATGCGTGACCATTCCTATTCGATTCTGACTTACTTAACTGTAAATGTCTACTCCATCATTTGTGAGGCCATCGACACTGGTCTGCGTTTCAATGGCCATTCCTTCCGATTCAATACATTTGTAGATTAAGTTCAATCTTAATATTCACAAGAAGATTTCAGGCCATTCACTTCAATATTTCGTTGGAGTTTGCTTTTAGAAAACTGCCCCGTTAAGATTTCGTTGATTTAAGAGAAAACTTTCATTTTTGACACAGGATGTCTCAATATCATCATTTACAATCAAGACAAGATTGTAGGCTTTGTCATTAAAGTATATATGTATCAGAATTATGTCGATCCGATTGAACTCAACAAACGAATCTTGTGTTTTTTGTCCGTAAATGTCATTAATTTAAACTTTGTACACGACTAAGCGTCGTTATATTTAGAGTGTACATGGCGCATGATACTTATAAGCTTGATTTTTTCCGTGTGGGCCAGTAAAATTTGATACGGAACCCGTATCTTCATATCTCAAGTTCATACAAAAAGTACGATCGAACTCTATTATATGGTGAGAAAGAAACTAGCATTAGCTTGTGCGCGCGTGCGCTATTTTTGTCAAAAATCTAAAGTAGCGTTCTCATATTTAAGACCATGAGTTTGTCTCAAACACGCCAATCACTTATGTACTGCGTCACATTCAATGTTGAAGAAACAAATGTTTTACAAATAGTGGAGATTTCAAGAATTTTAAAAGAAATCTGTACTAGTATAGGTTCGCAACAAATATCCCTCGCGCGACGTGATATATTTGCGTAAACACCGCACTGAAACATTGTACTGTACTGTCGCCATTTTACCGACGATTTACGACAACTAATCGAAATTGTAATGAAGTCATTCAAAAATACCATGGAAACTGTCTATTATCGAAAAAGAACTTACCATAAAAAGCTTGTGTACGCTGTTTGCAGAAAAGGACAAAAATGTCATTAATTTAAGTGTTTTACACGACTTAACGTCGTTAGATTAAGAGTATATGTGACGCAGGGTACTAAAGCTTGATATTTTTCGTGGGGGCCAGCAACATTAAATGCAGCCCCCGAATCTTTGTATTTTCAGTTCAGATTGAGTCGAACTTCATAAAATGATGAAAGAAATTTAAACGAAAACTCATGATAACAAGCGTGCTGGAATACATATCTCAAAGATCTCGAGTAGTGTTTTATATTCTAGACCACGATTTTATCTCAGATGCGCCAGTTATTTTCCTACGGCCTTGAATAAAACAGAGCAAATTTTTTACAAATAGTGGAGATTTAAAGAAATATCTGGACTCGAATAAGTTCGAAACGAATCTGTTGCGCGGTGTGCCATTTTTGTAAAAACACCGCAGTACAGAATTAAGTATACTGTCGCCACTTCACTGTCGGGTTCTAAAGACAACTAATCAAAAATGTACTGTAGATATTAGGAAATACAATAGAAACTATCTAGACATCAGGAATGTGCAAATATTACATCATATTTATACGTTTATGAAGGTTAGCCATCCAGGTAAATAAAATGAAAAGACAATTCAAACTCTAGAACTGGATTAAATTCGGAGGAATTAATCTCCGCATATCAAATTGATATTGTTGTACCGTTTGTTGTATAGTACAAACCTACCATGTTGTTCGGCACACACATCAATATATCTATACACACGGATGCGTATTCTGATTATCCTACTGCATTCTTCATCGTGTCGGTGATTAGTCATCTGAAGTCTGAAGAAGACTGTTTTAGGATTGTGAAGTATTCGATGCGCTTACTTATTATAAAATGCGTAAGCTCTTCAATTCATATGTTCACTACAAACAAACTATGAGCTTTCATGCCAATTTTGCTTTCCTGCGTTAGTTTTTACTTATTTGCGGATATATATGCCATAATATGAAACATTTTTGGTTTTTCAATAAATTCTGGCTCGATGCATCTCATTTTTCGGATAGATATCAAGTTTGGGGCTGATTTTTGGACCAAAAATGCGTTTTACATCATTCTATGGATTTCTCTACTTTACTGTGAAGGAACTTGTTACAAGGTATGTCCT
This sequence comes from Branchiostoma lanceolatum, assembly GCA_035149815.1. NCBI lineage: Eukaryota > Metazoa > Chordata > Leptocardii > Amphioxiformes > Branchiostomatidae > Branchiostoma > Branchiostoma lanceolatum. The sequence continues at coordinate 31,364,359 of CM068866.1, forward strand.
TTAATGTTTCATAGGATCCTTACCTATACGTTTGTCACATTTTTTTAATATTTCTGAAGAAATTATAAGTCTTAAAACTTAAAAAAATGTGTATGCCTAAACTAATTCTATACCAAGTAAGGTCCATCTGTATGCGCATGATTTAAGTTGAAGTCATTTTCAATTCATGTTAATAAGTCGACCTTAAAGCCATGGAAATGCCATCACTGAAACGGAACTGGTAAATGTAAAAGTATGACTGAAAAGACTAGAAAACACTTTAAGCGTAAAGAGATTCGATTTCTATCTATGAAATTCGTTCAGCGCTCTGTCAAATGTTAGGTCGCAGAGAGAAAGGCAAAAGCACCGACTTGGTGGAATGGGGCCGGGGTGTCAGCATATCTAGGAGGATTCATCTGTTACTATGTATATGGGCTAGATAATTACTTCAGCTTTACCATCACTTCAAATTATCAATTTTCAAGACCCCAATGCATCAATGTTGGGAAGGAAGTAGCCGCCATCGTTCAGTCAGGTTTCCGTACAAACAAATCTCTGCACTCGGCGCAACAGAGACGAAGTCCCGTGGAGAAGTCGCTAGCGCCCTGGTACATATTGCAGCAATCGAACTTTACCGTCAGATACAGAACCCCGAAAACAAGTCCGGTAAAAGTTGTAGTGAAAGTTTGCCACAGCCATAATGTGTAGTAAGTTGATTGCCTTTCATGAAAGTTTGGCTGTGAAATTCTGAAGATATCAATTCAATTGTTAAACGGTTTGCGTATGACATACATTTCACAGAACAGTACTTTTCTTCAATCTACAAAGCTGTTGTCGAGCTTGAAAAGCAGTCAGAGGCTTTCATGCACATCGTTTAAACGCTCACTATTGTTCTACCTCAGGCTTCAACCAATTAATGCGAATTAATGAAGACCTTTATTGTACACATATACCAACTTTGGGAATATATTCGGGAAGCAGATGCCTACCTAGCAGAGGGACAGGACTTCTTGGAGGGATCGAACTTTATGATACGGAGACAGAAACGAAGATTCACCAGCGCGCCTGAATACATAGATCTCGAGTAGCGTTTTAATATTTAAGACCATAAGTTTGTATCAAACACGCCAATCACTTGTCCTACTGCGTCACATTCAATTTTGATATATTTCAAGAAATATCTGGACTAATAAAAGTCCGCAACGAATCTCTCGCGCGACGTGTGAACACCGTTACAACATTTGAGTAAACTGTCGCAATTTCACCGACGTTTATCTAAAGACTAATCGAAAATGCACTGTAGATATTAGGAAATACTATAGAAACTTTCTAGACATCAGGCTCTAGACTGGCGCACACCTCACGCCACCCCCATGCCGCCACCACAGCTACTCAACTGCGATAGGATGTGATCTTTTGTGCTCCAGCTACAATCACACTGACTTATTAACAGAAATGATACCTTATGGCCATTTCTAATCAAAATACACGATTATAGTTACGTACTCTAAAGTATTCAATAGTTTTATTCAGACCTCACAGGAGATCTTCGCGACATGGAAACAGCTACCGGGCTACTGAGTGTTCGTGGACGGAGACACAGCGTCAGTTATCCGAAGCCAAGTCGCAACCAACTCGATGTATGCACCGAAAACGTCCGACCTTTTTTTCCCCGAATTTGAATGATCAGTCACCGGGCTGCTAAATGTTTTTAGACGGAGTCACAGCTTCGGAACGCCGAAGACAAGCCACCATCATCCCGGTGCATGGATCAAAACGTCCGACATTTTTTTTCCGACATTGACTCATTTAACGGGCTGCAGAATGTTATAGACGGACCCACCACCACCATCCCGATGTATAGGACCGAAACATTGACTCGGTTAACGGGCGGCTAAATGTCTCTGGACGGAATCACAGCGTCGGTACGCCGTAGCCAAGTTACCGACGGCCCGATGTATAGGACAGCAAACACCCGAACTCAGTTTTCCCCCAATTTGACAGATTATCGGGCTGCTAAATGTTTGTATACGGAGTCAAAGCGTCGGTACCCCCCAGCCAAGTCACCGCCACCCCGATGTATAGGGCCGAAAACACCCGACCTTTTTCCGACATTGACTCAGTCACCGGGCTGTTAAATGTATGTGAACGGAGTCAAAGCGTCGGTATGCCGTAGCCAAGTCACCACAATCCCGGTGTATAGGACTGCAAACGCCCGAACGTTTTCCGACATTGACTCAGTTGCCGTGCTGCTAAATGTTTTTAGACAGAGTAACAGTGAGGGTACGCCGTATTCGAGTCACCACATGCCCCTCGTTGTAAAGGACCGTACAGGCCCGACGTTAAAAAGGGAACACACTTTATGATAATGTTTACTGCTTTTTAGAAATATGTATATGGACTTATTGACAAATAAATTTACATTGAACTTGTGTTGGTTTTATCTTCAAATATGTGATTGAAGAATGCGGGGATTCAAGGAATAAAATGAAACAAAATAAAAGGGGACAGCTTTGAAATATACCACACAAAGACATTTAAGACAAAAAAAATGCAGGGTAGAAACTTTCATCGTGCTTGTTCCTTCAAATGTTGATAGCTTTTGTGTATATTAGCATTTAGTGAAAACTGCCAAAACGAAGGCATTTCAAAGTGGATAATATTTTGGGGAGAATCTCCCAACATCTCACTATTTTCCGAATATTATTATTCAAATCTAAATACGCTCAATCTAGATTTTTTTAGATACATTGAAGATACTTTAAGACTTCTCGGAATACATGCAACTTATTGTTGTGGTAAAATCTGTATATTACTTTTTGTTCAGTAACGTTATCGTTTTTCAGCATATCATTCTCGAAATTGTAGGTTTAGAGGATTTAATCAGTTTTTTTTACGGTTATTGCAAAAATAATCTACCTTTTCCTTTCTCACGTCAGAGGTGTCAAGGTATTCAAATCTTACCTTGTCGGCTGCCATACTGAAACGCCTGGCCGTCTTCAGACATATATGTATGATTATACTTGGATCCGGTGTTTATATCAGATTCTCACTTAATCTGTGCATCCTGCTATACCCCCATTTCACTAGGACGGTACTCGAGCTCTCACCGCGAGCTCTCTGCGACCTCAAATGTTATAGAGCGCTCAACAAATTTTATAGACAAAAAACGTATCTTTGTTTGTTTGTTTTGATGTCATTACAGTTATACTTTCAAATTTTGTATGATATTCAAATTATGAAAGCAAGGATGAAACGAATCAAGATTAGGTCGCAGCGAAAATGGTTGCTTTACACCTTTAATGCATGCCTAAACACTGCATACGCCTGAGAAAAAAGGTAGAGACAATATGGCCGTCTATTTGCGGCGTTCTTGTAAGAAGAGGATTGAAAGTCAGGTTTCTTCACCAAAAATTTACAGTCTTTAGAATTAAAGGCCATGCACAAATAAATTTCGGCATCAAAGTCTAGGAAGCGAAGTATGTGTGCAATGTTGTGGATGCAAAATGTTAACAATCACATGCCTAGCAACACAGGCAAGTGATATTTCTCACTAAATATGAAAAAATGAGCAATGTTAATTTTATAAACGCTTCACGCCTATTTCGTCTAGCCTTGTCTAACCTGCATTTGGACATGTTTGGGCAAATATTTCTATTCAGATTGCTACACTGATATACGGAGTAAAGATGCGCTTCCTGTGGCAAAGGGAATACAAATCCACCACAGGTAGTAATTAATTGTTAATTAGACTTAGCTGATTTTCATATTCATGTCTGTTTCCGGCATCCCGTGGCTCTTTAAAGTCTTACGTCTTGTCTTGCGTGGTTTTAAAACCTCTAAATGGTTGTTCTTGGTTGGTTAGTTATAATGGAGATAGCTTTATTTCAATAATAATCTTAGTCATTGTAGTTCCAAAATTCCAGATCTGTTTGTGAGAGGTATCTCTATTTTGTCTCACCGTCACCATTGTAAGGCGGAGCATTCTAGAAGGCACAGGAGAAGAAATGCCGGTTTACCTTTCTCTGCAAGCAATATGGCATCGATCCATTCTCAAGGTACAAAGTGCTCTTGATTTCGTTATTGTAAAAGACAGATTTGACTATATTTTGAGACACACACAGGTTTTTTGTTGCTATACTTCAAAGTAAATCTGCGATGACACAAGAGAGACAGGATATCAGAATTGTTTGATATTTCAACCTCTCTAATTACATTTTTCTAATGAGTTACGCTGTCTATAAAAGCTCAAAATCCCGCTGCACATGGTTAACCGTGGGCGGAGACATGTTCAGCGTGTCCCGAGGGCAGGCGAAGTGCGGCCCGGTGGTTGTAAGTCTCGCCGTCTGTTCCAGTATTTCTCCAACCGACTTTCAATAGACTAGAGGAACACGGCCCAGCAGTACGTACGTAGCCGTAGCATGCTGCCCTATGAGGCTGTTTGTGTTTATTGTTTTGCTTGTTTACAAACAATCATCCGATATTTGAAGAATTCGTGAGCTATACAGAACTGTTTAATCTACGCTGCTGCTCTCTCATGACAGCACCACGCTTCATACGACGGCCACATCCGACCGACTTGGCACCTGAAATTAGCACGACAAACTAATCCATCTTACTACGAGTAAGCAACATGTTTGCTCATATCTCTGTTGTCTTCTTCACCTCAGATATCATTCCAGGCATATGTCGTGCTAAGGCGTCAAACAAGGAACTTAAGAAACATTAACAGCACACACAGTCGTGTCTGCGCTGAAATAGGGAAACCGGCTAAGTTTGAGGTGGTAAAGAAAAGCATTAGCACGTCTTATGTACAAAGACCACTTTTCTTCAAGTTTCAAGCAATACAGTAGATCATTCCCTAGGGGAGGCTATGTCCGGGGTGACTGACGCTTCCAGGGCAAAAGCCAACTGCAGTTGGCAGGAGTGCCCATGGGGGACGCTAGGGGGCGTAAGGTCAAGTTTACTGGCTTCTTTATGCGCAAGAAAACATGAAGTTACTCACAAAGATTCCTGCTTTTTTATCACTTTTACTTATCATATTGACCAGCAACGTATTGTAAGGCGTTAGCTATTATATACACTTAGTTGATATTCTATACACACCGCTGGGCAGGACATATAACAAGGCTACAGGACAACAGGTGGACGCTAAGAACAACAGAATGGACACTCACTAAACACCTGGGCCCTACATGGCCAAGAACCGCTCAACAGAGGACAACTTGGAGTCTGACAAGGGAGGGGTTCCTCCAAAGGAGTGATGATACCCTGGAATGATGATGCTATTCTACTGATCTTTCTTTATTGTTCACCAGAGATAAAAAACACACATCAGTGTGAGATTTAATGTATAAGTTGATAGAGCAACAAAGAAAGTCTAAGAGAATCTTTATCAAAACACATATATGTGTAGGAGATTGCCAAGACATAAGACTACTTTTAGATCATAGAGGTCTTGGGTTCTAACCCCGGCTGTTGTCACACTCTCGACTTCCGTGCTCCTTTTTTTAAAATCTAATTCTTATTGCAACGTCAAAAGAACAACACATAGCGATGCCGCACTCAAGCAAACGCGTTTATTTAAGCGACATCACTACCTTTGCCAATCTCTTTCTGTTTTTGACTAAACCAGGGTACCTCATGGACTTATTAAGAACGGTTTTTCGGAGAGGCCCTGACATTACTATACTGATTCATACATGCCAAAAAAAACACATCGACCTGCTATTTATTCCTAATTTTTCATTCCCAGATTGAGTGGATTTGTCATCGGTGCCCTTGCTTCTGGATCTAAAGGTCCCGAGTTCGAATCCCGATTGTTGTCCCTCATTATTCACATGTATTGTACTGAGATGGCCCGCACTTCTGTACTTGTTTTATTCAAATTTCCTCATGTATCGGAAGTTTTGTTTACCTTGTTTCAACATGAGGGAGAACAGCTATCAATTCTGTAAAAATATAACTGGTTTTCCTTGCAACTCTCTGTCAAAACTGTTGTAATGTTTTTGGCTTTGAGTTAGTAAGGCTAGCTTTGAGTCGATGGCTTTGCTGTGTTTTTTTTTTTGTGCATGTTTTTAGAAGGGGAAAAGTTGTCCTGGTTTACAATTTTAACCTCGTACCCCGAGTTTGCGATCTCGTACCCAGGTCATCAGGACATGACGTAAAATTGAAAAGCATAGAACAAATTAAAAACAAATACCAGGAGGAACTTATTCACCGATCGGTTAATGCTAGAATTCATCAAGTGTCCATACATTTTATCTGAACGCAGTAGTAAATGGTAATAGTTGTACACCAGAAAACTGTTTGATCCAATTTACTTGCCAACTTTTTAATTTTAGGTATGCAGATCACAAAACTGATGATCGTTATAAATATCAATTGAAGAAGATCAGTACATTAGCTAGAAATATAAGGCAGATATTCTTTAATCTATATTAGAGATATGATTGATAAAAAGACATCTTAGGAAGTATGTCCCGCATACATCACCTGCCCACCAGGTCAAGGTGACCTAGTATGAAAATCTAAAGAAAAGAGGCCACATACCTTTTCAAAACGTACTAAATTGTATTTTCCCCTTCTTTCTGTGTTAGTCTGAATGCAAAATGAAAGAACTAGATAGATTGTTAATAAAAACCTTAATTTTTGACGCAGGATATTTCAATATCATTATTTACAATCATTGAAAGATTGTACGAGTGAATACGTTAAAGGTAGGTTTTGTCATCGAAGTATATATGTATCATAATATTGTAGATTCGATTAAACTCAACAAAAGAATATGGTGTAGCTTCCGTAAAATTAGACAAAAGTCCGTTAATGTCATTTCTTTTTACACGACTAAACGTTGTTAGATTAGAGGGTGCATGAAGCTTGATGTTTTTCGTTTGGGCCAGTAAAATTTGATAAGGAACCCGTATTTTCATATCTTAAGTGCATATAATAGGTTGTGATCGAACTTTATTATATGGTGACAAAGAAACGAATATTCACCTGTGCGCGTGTTTTTCTTATATCAATTGGCGTTTTAATATTTAAGACCGTGAGTTTGTATCAAACACGCCAATCATTTTTCCTACTGCGGCACATTCAATTTTGAACAAACAGATGTTCTACAAATAGTTGAGATTTCAAGAATTTCAAAAGAAATCTGCCCGAGTATAAGTTTGCAACTAATCTCTCGCGCGACGTAAAGTGTTGCGATTCAAAGTGTTACACATCTTAGCCTGTCGGCCGCCATACTGAAACGCCTGGCCGTCTTCAGTCTTTAGGAATTATGCCCAACATAAATTATCTGTACACTAGGTCAGGTTGACCTAGTCTGAAAACTTGAAGAAAGAAGACCAAGAATTATTTTTCAAAACGTACAGCATTGTATCTTTCCGTTCTTTTCTCTGTACGAAAGACTGAAGGCAAAATAAAAGCACACGTTAAAGACTTGGTAATAGGAATGTTCCTTATTCCAGATCAGTGATACAGATTGAAAAAAAAATACATATAGCGGTAAATATATGCTATTAGATAAGAATCAGGTTCTGGTCCATTCAACAAACTCCATGAGAACATTACAAATAAAATCCTGACATACAAAGTCGTTTGAATAATCCAGAAAATACCTAGCAGTCATTAACTAGAATCTAGCTAGAATCTAGCTTCAATTCGCCTTTCTGTATTCTTGCTAGGTCTACATGGGAGCTATCTACGGGAATTACCTATCGGGTAACGGTGACCTATTTACAAATCTGGGGACCAGAGAAGATATATTTTACAAAATATGAACGACAAAGTTTCTTTAACAGTCTATCGTGATAGATGAATACTGATTAGGTAAAACTTGATGATTAAAACCGATTGAAGAGTCAGAGTACGGATGATTGATGAGTAGATAATGTTGTGCATACAGTATTATGATAACTATTTCTGGTTGACAGTATCCACTAACGTTACATATATCAAAGGAAATAGATTGATACAAACTGTACATGTACTCAAACATGTTTAGGGTCAGTGTTCAGATCGTCGCTGCCATTCAGTCCGGGAATCATCTAATCCAAAATCTACACCAACAAATCTACAACTCCTTGTCTCAATCCCTGCTCCGATAAACTCGGAAACCTTTCTTATAGAAACCGCATATTCTTTTCCCAAACACGACTGTAGAAGCTGTCTAGCGCGCAGTCCCTTCTGTTGGTAAATCCATACGTATTGCCGTCACAATTAATCCACAATGCGTCGTAACATATCCAAGTTGCAATCACCAAAGTCTGACTTGAAGTAATCCAAACTTGTTCCCACGACAATCGGTGGTTCTCCCGCCTGCTCGCTCAAGGTCTAGAGGACACTATGACTTCCTTTAAACGTCTTCTGGAAGCTTCTATTTTGAAAGAACTACTGTACGTATCAAAACATACAATGCTGGCACTTGTGACTTGCGTAGAATCTAACAGTCTTACGTAATACTGTAAATGCATCTAAGTTCGCGTGGTTTTTATTTCGCGCTATGGTGAAATTTGATTGTTTACAGTGGTTTTAAGTTTGCGGCAGCGCTGTAGTCATATACTGCTACAGTATTGGACAAAAATGTTAGCGGTGGTTTTAAGATCGCGGTGAAATGTCGCCGCGAAAACCGCGAACATAAAACCAACGCGAACATTTCCGCATTTACAGTACCCTTAGCTGAGGGTATGCATGCTCTTTTTCGTAAGGCGTAGGTAGCCTTTTTTTATTTCCAGTAATTCGTAGGGAAATCTGTCTTATTCACGTAATTCGTAGCAAGACGACCAAATTTTGCGTAATTGACTTCCTTGATTTTAGCGTAATATGTAGGGGGTTCTTCTGAATTCAACGTAAAGCTTGTCGGGACACATCCCATGCAGATCCTCTTAGGTAGGTGCAACTAATCGAAACGTAAATCTGGAACCTTCTATGTTAACCTAGTTGCCATCCGATTACTACTGGGACTCCTTCACTCGCTTGCATGAAAAATCAGGCTATGTGTAACTAATGTACGAGGTAAAACACTTGCAACTCAATTTGGCATTTAAGTTCGCGTGGCTTTGATTTCGCGGTAGGGAGAAAATGAAGTTTTTGCGGATGTTTTAAGTTCGCGTTTAAGACTATGATAGACAAGGGAATACGGGGGCAAAATAATCTCTGTGGTTTAAGTTCGCGGCGAAGAGCTTACCGCGAAACTGCAAACATTAAACCACCGTGAACATTTTTGCATTTGCAGTGTACATCAGAGTAACATCGTCCGTGGAAGCGCTCTCTGGAAAAAGGAAAGGAAAGTGATCTCGAACTAGTTTAGCTCAAATGAACTCAATGAACAGATGAGCTAATCTTCCGCTGGTCATGACAGAGAAAACAGACGCTATATACAGTATTTACAGGTTCATTGTAACGGGGAAATTCCCCTAGCTCTTTTCGACAAGCACAATGAACAGTGGACCACGGCTTAACGTCCCGTCCTAAGGACTGCGACCCTATCCGGTAGCATGCATGTCGGGTGAGCGACACAGCCGGGATCGAACTCGGGGCTTCTAGTTCCAGAGGTAGGGCCACTAACAACAGGACTAAGCACGCTACCAGAAGCTTGGATGTAGAGAGATTTACCGTGGGAACGAAAATATACAAGACAGGCGCTTACAAGAGTGCTGGCAGATGTGACAGGAGAGTAACCAATCATCCGTCAACACAGACTTGCCGAGTCCTGTCTTCAAAACAAACATTCGTCCTGTCAAGGAGTTTGAAATACTGTAAATGCAGAAATGTTCGCGGTTTTCGCGGCTACCGTTTCACCGCTTACTAAAAACCACCGCGAACATTTCTGCCCAATACTGCAAAAGTATGTGACTATAGCACTGCTGTGAACTTAAAACCACCGCGAACACTCCATTTTCGTATTAGCGCGAAATAAAAACCACGCGAACTTAGATGCATTTACAGTATCTTCAATACAGTTAAGGAGGTTCGTATCGTTCTGGGCTACGTTCGAACATTATCTATGGACGATTGTTATCTAAGGCCATGCTTATTTGATTGCATGGATAACATCATCAGGGCATCCCAAAACTGCTGCAAGCGTGCGGAAAAAAGTTGTCTTCAGTATGAAATCTAAGTCGTCAGGAAGGTTGAACAAATGAATGAACACAGAAAGCATGGTATTCCAAGCAATAACTTTTTCCCTATACATATTTTTCTTTGACGCTATATGGATGGTAGTAGTTAGTTAAAGTCCTCCCACGTCTCTCGGTGGAGCATATAGCGGCGCCCATCTCCGATTCGCAGCCCTTGGGCCACACAACTTTGTGCAAGTCTCTACGTACAGCAGAGAGCTAGTCCGTTGGTAGTGATGTGTGTGTTTAACTTCCATACTCTTTCCCAAATGCTGAGTGCTAAGCAGAGAAAGAAAGCAGTATGTACCAGTTTTAAAGTTTTGGTATGACCCGGCCGGGGTTCGAACTCACGACCTACCGTGTGCAAGGCGAACACTGTGACCTTTGTACCGGTACGGCGGCATACATGTGTCCGTCAGGGTTGCAACATGAGCCCCACCCTTTTTAATTTATTTATTAATGATTTAGTTAAAGAGTTAGATAACTCAGAGTGTATGCCACCAACTTTATATAATCTTTATGTTTCATGTTTATTGTATGCAGATGATGTTGTTATATTTTCAGAATCAGACAAAGGTCTGCAATCTGCAATTAACAGACTAAGTGCCTTTTGTAGCAAATGGAAGCTCCAAGTAAATATGAAGAAAACAAAAGTAATCATATTTAACAAGGCAGGTCGTTCTTTTCCAAAGCAAAAGTTCTACTTTGAAAATAACACAATAGACAATGTCCCCTCCTATTGCTATTTAGGCCTAACCTTCACATCATCAGGTAGCTTCACCCTAGCCAAAAAGCAGCTGTCACTTAAGGCACGTAAAACCATTTATAGCTTTAAATCTATCATTCGTTCATCAGTCTTACCACGCGGCCTTCTAAAGATATTTGATACCTGCATAAAACCGATCCTTCTGTACGGATGCCAAATCTGGGGGACAGAACAACTACATGATGCGTCGCCTATTGAAAACGTACACAACCAATTCTGCAAAAATGTTCTTGGTGTTTTTAGAAATAGTAGCAATGTAGCATGTAGAGCAGATTTAGGTAGATTCCCATTAGATATAGATATATGTATATATATAGTTAAATTCTGGTTACGTCTGGTTCAAATCGATAAATCTACACACCCCCTCCAAGCGGACGCACTCCATCTACAGCAAAGTCTTCCGACGAATACCCGTAGACGAACATTGTTACAACGTGTTAAAGAAATATTAGATTACAATGGATATTCCTATTTGTGGCACTCCGGTAATACACATTGTAAACCTGAACATGTCGGAAAAGTGCTGAGAAGGAGACTAACAGATATATATATACAATCATTTTTTCATACCTTGGTAAACGACAGCGGTAAGTTAAGATTCTATGCAAAATGTAAAACCACGTACAATTTAGAGAATTATCTTGATCTTGCAGATTTTGATTTGCGCTCAGCCATTAGTAAAATTAGAGTTAGTGCTCATCCTCTTGAAATAGAGAGAGGCCGGTATAGAAAATTACCTATATACGAAAGACTTTGTAAGTATTGTAATACAAATGCCGTGGAAGACGAAATACACTTTATTTCAAACTGTTCATTTCTTGATAATGCACGAAATGAGTTGTCTACTCAGACCACTAAAATCTATCCGAATTTCCCTAAGCTTACAGACAAAGAAAAGACTATTCTTCTTTTAACTACCAAAAACCCACAAATTATAGAAAAGGTGGGACATTACGTCTTCCATTGCTTACAAAAGAGAAGTCAAACCCTTCACTAGTTATAGACAATTACATTTGTAAAATTTAGATAAGCAGCTTTTATACTTATTTTGTACACTGTTCTTTTATGTATGTTATTTGCATTTAGCCTTCGGGCATGAATTTGCAATAAACTTATTATTATTATTATAATAAAGTCAGTGTGGCCTTAAAGCCGGCGTCACAATGCAAGCGACCTTCGGTCGACTTTGTAGATCGCCCGAAGCTCACCGAATTTCAAATTCGCCCGAGCGTCGACCGTATTTCCCAATGACAATCTTGGGCGACGTCCGTCGAACACTAAAATCTAAAAATCCCCCATGAGATGGTGCCATCCCTTGGACATGGACGAAGTCAGTATCGACTGGTAACTAGTAACCTGGTAAAAGGCCAATTATATTTGCATCGACTTTTATTTCTAAAAATCGCCCGAAGCCCGCGTAATCGACAGGACGTCGGCCGTATTTTGGCCGAAAATGCACATTTGAAGCTCGCCAACACGTCGGCCGAGCTGAATTTCTTATTTGTGACGGAAAAACGTAACTCTATAAAGCTGGCTAATGGTGCCGATAATGGTTTTGGTCGTCATTATGAAAACAAGCTTGCTGGTGCCTCCCCCCCCCCCCCCCCTTTTGCTGCTATCAACGATGACTAGCTAGTGGAAGGCTATTCGCGAGAACCGGAATAGCTAACATGCCTAAACGTCAGACGATACGTTGAATCGTAGCCCCTACAAGGGGCTTGGCTGGTTGGAAAGAGTAGACGTGGTTGGAAAGAGTAGAAAGCGTTCAAATAGAGGAGTTGGCCGGCCGATGGATACAGTTTTCAGACGTGGCAAACTGTATATCGGCTGGCCAACTCCAATATCTGACCGATTTCTACTTTTTCCAGCCACGTCTGGGGCCTTGTAGAGGTTAATTGAATCGGATGCTAGGCCACAGGAATAGGGGATCAAGTTCTACTCGTATCCCCGTACAGTACTCACTACCATGCTCCCAGCAGCGCCCTAACTTCCAACCTTTATCAAAACCAACATAGCAGCATGTATAACGAAATGTCGACAGCACTGACTAAGTTAATTTTTTTTTACAGAGTAGATTAAAAGCAAACAACAATACAACAATGAACAAAACCAACCAAGACTTATATAAAACCCACGAAATGATTTTTTTATTCATGAACAGCCTTTAAAAAGAACTTCAGACGATGTGTGTTGATCAGAACAGCGTAAATCTAGGTTTTTAGTATGTCTAATGTCTCGCATAACAGTGTAAATTAGATACATAGTTTATATACTGTTATTTTGACTCTAAGCATCTTTTTTGGGTCACTATTGGGTGCTGAGGTATTCGAGTTTATGTCTTCATTGTTTAACATAGATTCGTTTCCTTAGCCCCCTATGGAATCTTCTATCAACATAGTGCAGGTAGATTGTAAAGGAATGGAGTAAAATAGAATGGAATAGAATAGAAAAGAATAGGCTATGGACGAAATAAATCGGCATCTTGTGGCGCAATCGGCAGGGTGTTTCGCCCACAACCGAAAGGTCCCGGATTCAAACCACCGATATACCCCGATGTTGTGCCCTTAGTAAAGGTACTTTACATAACTTTCCTCACTTAACTCAGGTGTAAATGAGTACCTAGCTTCAGTTAGGGACGTCCCTCGGATAGTCCCATGTTTGAGGAGAGCCATACCCAATGATGAAAAGAAATAAAATTATAATAATATGTACTTGAATATAATAGAATCGAATAGAATGAAATAGACCATAGTATATTTCCTGCATCACTATAAAGTGCTGGGGAATATAAGTTTATGTGTTTATTTCTGCCCACATAAACTTGTTTCCACAGCACTCTATGGGATACTCTGCCATCTGGTGCCAAATATGGAATGAATCAAAATGAAATAAGACAAACATAGTAGAAAAGAACAGAATAGAATAGAATAGAATAGAACACGTAGAACAGATCTGAGACAGCAGAACAATAGAAAGTACGGAGATGGGGGCTTTTTTCGCTCAACATGTCTTATCGTCGGTCACTATAGTGTGCTGAGGGACTCGAGTTTATGTGTTCAGTTTTACCCACATAGACTCCTTTCCTCAGCTCCCTATGGGAGACTAACTTCGAGTTTGTGTTGAACATGGAGCAGAATAAATACAAGATAGATGAAAAATAGAATAGAACAGAACAGAATGAAATATAACGAAACAGAACAGATGGGATACTATCTGATTTTACTTAATAATTTTGTTGTTGGTCTAAAAACTGAATGAGAAACAAAAAATTTTTCCTGCTTGCAATATTTCAATTTTAAAACAACCAAAGAGGTTTCCATCAGATTGAAGCCCCCTTGCAACCTGCTGTTATATAGTTGGGCATTTACTTTTTGTAGCTAGTTTATATGTAAAGACAAAGCTCATATGAGGATAATAATGGTCATGATGAGGATATGGAGCAGTTACATCAATGGGCGTGAACAAAGTAGTACCACCCCCACCCCCCGTAGTCGTATTGGACCAAATATCAGCGGTTTTTGATTTGAGGTAGAGTCAATGCTCGGTCGAAATGGGGATACGGGACCGTTATATACATGTGCTTGTATGACGTCCCGTAACCGTATTGGACCTGTTTTAAACAATGTTGCATTTATCATATCGTTTATAATTAGCAGGAGGATTTATACGCCTGGGTCAAAATGGGGATACGGGGTGGTTATACTCATGTTTTTGTTTATGAGCATGGTGTAACTAGCCCGTAATCTTATTTGACTTGCCATCAACGACGGTGAATAAAACACACTGTATCTGAAAAAGATATCAGCCTGGGTCTAAATATGAATACGGGGCAGTTATATTCATGTGTTTGTTTATCAACATGGTATAACTTCCACGTATTCTTATTGGACTTGCTATCGACAATGGTGACTAAGAAACACTGTAGCTTGAACAGATATCAACATGGGTCTAGATATGGATACTGTGAGGTCATATCCATGTGTCTTTTTATCAAATATGACAACCCCGTATTCTTATTATCTTCGCCAAGTACACTCGGAGAAGATTATGTTTTCTGTTGAAAAATCTGTTAGGTGGGTCTGAATGTATGTCAGGAGCATAACTCAAGAAAGCTTCAATGAATCTTTATGATTTTTGGTAGGTGTGTAGGGGTTGTGCAAGGGAAGGTCAAGTTCAAAAATGGTTCACCTTGCGTTTTTCAAGAGTACTGCAGCGGACTTTGCATTTTTTTGCGTTTGTATGTAGGCAAAAAAAGTGACGGAAACGTTGATGGATCTTCAAAATTTTTTGCAGGTGTGTAGATGTTGTGTAAACGGAGGTCAAGTTCAAAAATGGTTCCCCTGGTATTTTCCGTCGGTACTGCAGCGGGCTTTGTGTGGATGTGTATTTGTATGTCGCCAGCATAACTCGAGAAGCTGTTGATGGATCTGTATGATATTTAGTGGATGGGTAGGGTTTACAGAAAGGAAGGTCAAGTTCGATAATGGGCTTCCTAGCGGGTATCTAAGGTACTGCAGCGGAGCTTCCAAGCTCGAGGCCAAATTTTCGGGAGGAGTCAGGTTCATCATTTTTAGGTGGTAGATAGCTTCTGGGACAGCAAGTGAGTGGTGTAAATTAAGGCCCCCTAGCTGCTTGTTTGGAACTGCAGTTGGCGTTTTTGTTGTTACCTTTGGAGACAAATAACTCCAACAGGGATTGGTGGATTATCATAATTTCTGGCATGTGAATAGTTTGGGTGATGCTTTACATTATTGAATACTTATCATGCAAATAAGAAAATAATTTGCATAATAAATGAGGAAAGTTTATTAATCCGCCAAAGGCTTGTAGTCAAATTTCATGCAAGTGTTATAGTCATGATTTTTAAGTGGTGTATAGCTCTTGGGGCAGGGAGTAAGTGATGCACGTTTAGACCCCCTAGTGGATTGCATAGAACTGCAGAGGTCTTTTTTCATGTTACCTTTGGGGGCAAATATCTCGGATAGGGTTTGATGAATTTGCATTGTTTTTGACAGGTAGGTTATTGAGGTAATGATTAGCAAATATATGAAATTGTAATCAGGGTCTAATTAAGTGGTGAAATAGGCTTGTTTATAATTGCATTATAAAGTATCTCTTGTCGACCTACATCTAAGGACAACACCTGTTTGTCACTTGGGCTTAAGATTGATGATCGGCATTCCTTATATGGGTCAGGCAGCACTACATCACCCGCTTGGAGGGAGCTCATATCAACAAACACAGGACTGTTACGCATTCACTGTTCGCGTGGGACAAGTCAAAACAAAAACTGGACACGGCGTTTCTCAATTCACCGCCATTATACATATATATTCAACGGCACACATGTGACTATATAGATGGCATGTTGCAAGAATTCTTTACACAACATGTATGTGAAAACAAAAATGAAAACGTTGGCGATCGATACATATAAAGAATTATGTGCAAGCAGCAGGCATTACATAAGGCATTATACTAAGCTTTATGTTGCTTGTGAAATGCCGTTGTATATACCACACTTACCCTTGATGTGGACCACAGTCCTTCGTAGATGAGAGTACGAAAAGGTTCTTGCACAGATAGTGACATAAATATCCTCAAAACCAGGAAAGTCTTCAAAACAAACCCATCAGGAGCACTAGCGTTGCACGTCTTTAGGACCAACCCCGAGGCACATGAGCACAATATGCAACACCTGACTAAACTCCTCTCCAGGGTGTTTCACATTAAAGCCAGAGACACGAAAAAAGATATCATAAAACAGTAACAGTCAGGTCTCACAAATCTAACACTCCAAAAAACCAAGTAAAACAGAAGGCTTGAGAGAGATAGTGTCAATAGCAGTAGATCCACAGTCACTGCTAACGTTAACGTTTCAGACGGAATTGTTAAGGGCGCATTCGCAACAGTAGTAGGCATTGACAGCACGGGTCATGATGCCTGAAATATGGAGCTGTGTAGGATTGACGTCTTGTGTTAAGTAACAGTCATCACCCCTCCTCCTGTTTCATTTCTGTCTGTTCTAAAGGCCGTTGCTTGTGGCAGAAAATGTTTAGTCTGTTGTTGGCCATTCAGGAAGGTTTCCACGAAGCAGAAGACATCGACGTCTTGATCTGTCAGCTCTCATGTCTTCTAGATGGTCCGCGTAGGAGTATATTCAGGAACTTGACATTAATGCAAGTATCGTGGTCTTCTGTGTTGCGTTGTTGTGTAACCTTTGGCACAGGTAGCTGTTTTAGGCGTTCCATTTCTTTAGTAACATATATTTTGGTTTACGGTATTGTAATTGCATACGGTTTAAATCCCAATAGATACAATCCGTTCAAACTCAACACGGCTTAAGGCAACATATAACTGATTTGGGAAAAATGAACTTTGTGCTCAAATGGGACAACAATTTTGCCCAGTGATTTACCTCGAACTATATCAGTATATGTACAGCCCCATGCTAAAGACAGAGGGTACTGTTCTCGTTGTACTTGGATCGTCCGCTTGTCGTAACCGTTGGGGAACCGAACGTTCTCTTTAAAGTCTTTTAAAGGGTACCGCGTTTGGGTAAATCTTTCTTGTATTGTCGGCAATTGCTTGTTTGCCAACGCGATCCCTGGCTAATTTTACGAGGATGGTAGCTACCACAGTCACTAAACTATCGACCACTCAACAGCATTAACATCTACAGACCACACTCCTTGCCTGAAGCAGCCTTTATCGATAGACTGCAAAACTTCATACATCAACGTCCAAGTGACATCTTGACAATTATTCTTGGTGATTTCAATTTCGACCTCTTCATCCCCAAATCCTGAAATCCGTAACGGGACAGTTCAAGCTCCACTGACAAGAGTACACTTCTAGATCACGTTTACGTCCGTGGACATGTACAAGACAGTATCAGAGTTACTGTAATAGACACATACTATACAGACCACGACATGGTCTGTGTTGCCTTGATATAACAACAAACTGCCACAGTAAGGTGTCCATACACACAAATCTACATTTTTGACATGTTAACCCTTGGCACATATAATTCAAACGCCCTTCTAACAACAGCAATTATACTTACATAGGCATTGATTGTAACATATATTTCTTATCTAACTTGCAAACTACTATACCCTGTACATAACACACACATGTCAATTAATAGACTCAACTTAATATATGAGGTAACATTTGTAAACATAATAGATTTAAGAACTCTATAAAACACCGCTCTCTGCACTCTTTATAGAAACCCTTGCTTATTCGGCGAAGATATGTGTTCGTGGAACTCTAGTTTGACTTGCTATCATCCGCACAATGGTCAATAGAACACACTGCAGCTGGAGAAGTTATAAGCCGGGGTCTTGATATGTATACGGGGCAGTTATAGCCATGTCTTTGTTCAATAACATGGTATAACTTCCCAGTAACCATATTGGACCAGTTATCAAGGGTATATGATTTATCATATCTGTCTGGAGCAGATTATATAAACCTAGGGCATGAAAAAAGAGGATGCCGGACGATGATACTAATGTTTTAGCTCAACCGCATGGTATGATTTCCCCGTAGCCTAATTTGACCTCATAACAAGCATTTTGGATTGAACAATCGTTTGACTAATCATAAGTCCGGTTGGAGATGATATAATGGTGGGTTACAATGTGGCTACGGGGCAGTTATAGTCATGTCTCTGCTCGATAACATGGCATAGCTTCCCCGTAACCATATTGGACCAACAGTATACGATTTATCATATCTGACAAGAATGCCGGGCAGTTATACCCATGTCTTAACTAAACAGCATAGTATAACTTCCCCGTAGCCTGTATGGATAATAAGCCCAACCAAACCACCAACCATTTTGGATGTATCATATTGTTCGATTCATTTAAGTCCAGATGGAGGCGATATATCGGTGGGTTATGATATTGATACGGGGCAGTTATAGTCATGTTTTCTTTCGATAACATGGCATAACTTCCCCGTAACCATATCGGACCCGTTACCAACAATATACGGTGAGCTTACGTTACGTTAGCTGATCTGAAGTGTGCCGTCATCACCGGGGCAAAGGTACCCAGTTGCCTGTATCGGCCCCCGTCTCGTATTGAGACCTGGCATTTTACTCATCTGGTTCCGGGTCTTACTGGGTTTGCGGGGGGGGGGGGGGGGGGGCTCACATCATGTGTCACATGAGACATGGTGGGACTCTCCCGCCACCTCATAGGACCTGTCAGCAACAACATGTCGGGATAAAATAGAAATAATATGATATGACATCGAAGAGATGGGGGGGAGAGTGATTGAGTGATTTAGTGATTGAGTGATTGAGTGATTGAGTGATTGAGTGAGTGAGTGAGTGAGTGAGTGAGTGAGTGAGTGAGTGAGTGAGTGAGTGAGTGAGTGGAGCCACGGTATTCTCACACCTGGTTCCGGGTCTGACATGAACGGAAGTGTGACATCACCAAAGGGTCAAAAGTTCCCGGCAAACTGTAACAGCCCCCGTCTCGTATTGCTGCGTTGAACCACGGTATCCCCTCAACTGGATCTGGGTCTTACTAGGTTTGCGGGGCCGGGGGCTCACATCATGTGTCCACCTGCTGCATGGTGGGAATTCCCCGCAAACTTATAGGAGCCGTCAACAACAATTTGGAGAAAAAAGAAATATGGTATTATGCCGATGGTGCAAACAACTTCGGGTATTTGCTAGGGTTATCCAAACCTCGTAACGTTATAGGACCTGTCAGCGACAATATTGAGATGAAAAAAATAAATAATGTATTCTAGAATGTTATGACAATGGTAGAAGTAGCTCGTCGTCTAATGCTTGCATGATTATGGTATATAAGACAACACTTAGGATTAGGTTAATATCTATCCTGCATATTTTTTCGATCAGATATCAACAATGTCAGATTGATGATTTAAGTGTTGCAAATTTCAGCTTGTGTTATAATGAGGATACGGGGCCGTTATAGTCATGTGTTTATCATTCAACATGGCATAACTTCCCCGTACTCTTATTATTAACCTATAGGATCCACAATCAACAATATAGAGATAAAAGAAAGTCACTATGATACTATTATGATGTTATTTTAGTTGTTTTTACGGCGTTTTTGGACAGACAAGGACGTAGTGGCACTGTACTCAACTTAATTCAACAGTGCCAGGTACAGAGAACAGTATACCCATTTGTACACATGGGTGGAGTGAAGAAAGTCGTGTAAAGTGCCTTTCCCAAGGGCACAACATCGGTGGCGTCAGGGGATTCGAACCCGGGACCACTAGGTTCTGGGCCGAAGACCCTACCGTTACGCCACACGAACCCATGTTACTCTAGTTGCTCTACCTGAAAAAAAAATATTGCAAGCGAACTTATACATTGTGCCATATCTGTCTGGAGCAGATATATCATCAAAAAATAGGATGCCGGGCAAATATACCCATGTCTTAACTCGACAGCATGGTATAATTTCCTCGTAGCCTAATTTGACCTCATAACGACCATTTTGGATTGATCAATCGTTTGACTAATCATAAGTCCGGTGGAGATGATATAATGGTGGGTTACAATGTTGATACGGGGCAGTTATAGTCGAGTCTCTGTTCGATAGCATGGCATAACTTCCCTGTAACCGTATTGGACCAGTTATCAAGGGTATATGATTTATCATATCCGTCTGGAGCAGATTATATAAACCTAGGGCATGAAAAAAGAGGATGCCGGACGATGAGACTCATGTTTTTGCTCAACCGCATGGTATAATTTCCCCGTAGCCTAATTTGACCTCATAACAAGCATTTTGGATTGATTAATCGTTTGATTAATCATAAGTCCGGTTGGAGATGATATGATGGTGGGTTACAATGTGGATACGGGGCAGTTATAGTCATGTCTCTGCTCGATAACATGGCATAGCTTCCCCGTAACCATATTGGACCAGTTACCAACAGTATACGATTTATCATATCTGACAAGAATGCCGGGCAGTTATACCCATGTCTTAACTAAACAGCATAGTATAGCTTCCCCGTAGCCTGTATGGAAAATAAGCCGAGCCAAACCAACAACAACTTTTGATGTATCATATTGTTCGATTCATTCTGAGTCCAGATGGAGGCGATATGTACGACGGTGGGTTATGATATTGATACGGGGCAGTTATAGTCATGTTTTCTTTCGAAAACATGGCATAACTTCCCTGTAACCGCATTGGACCAGTTACCAACAGCATACGTTAATCTTACGTTACGTTAGCTGATCTGAAGTGTGACGTCATCACCGGGTCAAAGGGTACCCGGCAGCCTGTATCGGCCCCCGTCTCGTCTTGAGACCTGGCATTTTACTCCTCTGGTTCCGGGTCTTCCTGGGTTTGCGGGGGGCTCACAACATATTTTCACATGCGACATGGTGGGATTTCCCCGCCACATTATAGGACCTATCAGAAACCATGTCGGGATGAAATAAACATAATATGATATGGGACAAATGGCATGAGTGAGTGATTGAGTGAGTGAGTGAGTGACTGAGTGAGTGACTGAGTGAGTGATTGAGTGAGTGAGTGAGTGAGTGAGTGAGTGAGTGAGTGAGTGAGTGAGTGAGCGAGTGAGCGAGCGAGCGAGCGAGTGGAACCACGATATCTTCTCGCCTGGTTCCGGGTCTTATTAGGTTTGCGGGGGGCTCACATCATGCATGTGTACTACTGCTACATGATGCGGCTCCTCCGTAACCTCATAGGACCCGTCAGCAACAATGCGGAGATAGAAGAAATATGGCATTATGCCGATATTGCAAACAACTTCGGGTATTTGCTTGGGTTATCCAAACCACGTAACGTCATAGGACCTGTCAGCGACAATATAGAGATGAAAAATTAATGTATTCTATTATGTTATGACAATGATAGAAGTAGCTCGTCGTCATGATTCTGGTATATAAGACAACACTTAGGATTAGGTTAATATCTATCCTGCATATTTTTTCGATCAGATATCAACAATATCAGATTGATGATTTAAGTGTTGCAAATTTCAGCTTGTGTTATAATGAGGATACGGGGCCGTTATAGTCATGTGTTTATCATTCAACATGGCATAACTTCCCCGTACTCTTATTATTAACCTATAGGATCCACAATCAACAATATAGAGATAAAAGAAAGTCACTATGATACTATTATGATGTTATTTTAGTTGTTTTTACGGCGTTTTTGGACAGACAAGGACGAAGTGGCACTGTACTCAACTTATTTCAACAGTACCAGGTACAGAGAACAACATACCCATTTGTACACATGGGTGGAGTGAGGAAAGTCGTGTAAAGTGCCTTTCCCAAGGGCACAACATCGGTGGCGTCAGGGGATTCGAACCCGGGACCACTAGGTTCTGGGCCGAAGACCCTACCGTTACGCCACACGAACCCACGTTACTCAAGTTGCTCTACCTGAAAAAAAAAGATTGCAAGAGGGCTTATGCATTGTGTCTTTGTGGTTCCGGGGTCATTAAAACTCTGAGTAGTCTCTAAATCAGAGTTTTATTGCCTCGGTTCCATGTGGGCACTTGTTCTTTTCAATACATCGGATCCGACAATGCTTCTAGCTGTACATTTGAAATTATATACATGTATCGTGACTTGGCACAAACCTTTTTTCTTGTTTCTTTCATAGGTTCGCATGTAGTGCCGGGGTAATAAAGATTCTGACTTCCTTCTAAATCAGAGTCTTATTGCCCTGGTTCTCTATGGGGCCCAGTTACAGCAAAGATGAAGTGTGAAGCATATGGTGATTTCGTGCTGGTGTTGAAAACACGTAGTTCGTTAATTCAACATGTATTTCTTCGTTCATCCTGTTTCTTACATCCAGTGCCGGGGTAATTAAAGATTCTGAGTGTTGTGAAAATCAGAGTCTTTTTGCCCTGGCACCTCATGGAGCATTGTAACAGCAAATGTTAAGGAGAAACACATTTGGCAGCTTTTTTTTGTTTGACTAAGTCAGAAACTGTTGTTTACTGCGGATTCAAAGATACATATTTCAGTGATTTAACGTTTATTTCTTCGTTACACATATTAGCTCACATGCGGTGCCGGGGCAATTGAAGATTCTGAGTGTTGTAAAAATCAGAGTCTTTTTGCCCTGGCACCTCATGGAGCATTGTTACAGCAAATGTTAAGGAGAGACACATTTTGTAGCTTTTTTGTTTGACCATGTCGGGAACTGTTGTTTACTGCGGATTCAAAACTACACATTTCAGTGATTTAACATGTATTTCTTCGTTACACATGTTAGCTCACATGCGGTGCCGGGGCAATTAAGATTCTGAGTGTTGTGAAAATCAGAGTCTTTTTGCCCTGGCTCTGTCGTGGTGCGGATACCAGTACTTTTGGTATGCTGTTGTGTAAGTTTAGCATGTCTTTCCTTTGTCACTATAGTGTGCTGAGGGTATCGAGTTTATGTGTTCAGTTTACCAACATAGACTCGTTTCCTCAGCCCCCTATGGGAGCCAACACTTCAACGTGCTTCAACTAACGAGTAGAACAGAGCACGGAAAAAAACCCATAGTGGAATAGAAAAGATCATTCCGGATTCGAAATAATGATTCTGTCACTAAAAGTAAACTGGTAACTTTTTTTGTAGTTTTATCCTCTGCTAGCAGTATTTCAAACCGCAATAAAATACTCGATGGCAACTCGCATGTGTTTGTATATATACATATACATAAACTTGGTCCTAGTTCCTAATACTTTTATTGGGACGTTCACCAACAATAAATCCATCATATTATCTAGTTAGGGAAGATATACGCCTTATAAGCTGGGGCCATAATGAGAATAC
The DNA here is from genome assembly GCA_035149815.1 of Branchiostoma lanceolatum. NCBI lineage: Eukaryota > Metazoa > Chordata > Leptocardii > Amphioxiformes > Branchiostomatidae > Branchiostoma > Branchiostoma lanceolatum. The sequence goes on from CM068866.1 coordinate 31,388,049, forward strand.
GGGGAAGTTTTAGTCATGTGTTTCTTCATCGACATGATTGAACTTCCCCGTTCTCTTATAGGTCCTTCAGGCGAGTTTATTGCATCTTCTAGCTGGAGCAGATATCAGCCCGGGTTGTTATGAGGTTACGGGGCAGTTATATCCCTGTGTTTTTTCGACAACATGGTATAACTTCCCCGTAACCTTATTGGAACAATGTTGGATTCATTATATAGTTTGATAGAAGTATGCAAAATAATGGTACGACTGGCACGAATCTGTTCTAGGTTATAAAGAGGAGACGGGGCTTTCATATTCATGTCTTTGTGAAAAAAAACACGGTATAGCTACCCGTTACCTTATTGAACGTCTAATTATAAATTGTATATATTGTATCGTAGGAAACCGATATACGTCCAGTTGCAGACGATAGAAGTGTGGGTTTAAATGGAATACGGGGCAGTTATATCCATGTCTTTGCTCAACAACATGGAATAACTTCCCCGTACTCTTGATGGACCTACTATCAACAGTTTTTGAAACGTGAAACAAAGGATGCGAATAGCCAGCAACTAGGCCATGATTTCGGTAGTTGTCGTTGATCTGATAGCATACATCTGTTTGAACCTATTAAACGCTCGCGGAGGGATACGGATGCCTCGAACCTGTTACCAGTGAGGTCTTACTGGGTTTGCCGGGGAATCACATCATGTGTTCACCTGCTACATGGTGGGACTTCCCTGCAACCTCATTGGACCTGGCAGCAACAACATGTCTTGAAGAAAGAGATATTTTGTGACATCATGTCAAGAAGTAGAAGTATCTGCTCGTCTCGGATCGCTACCAGTTGAGTCGCTAACATCCTCGCACATGGTTTTGGGTCTTCCTGGGTTTGCGGCGCGAGGGACTCGCATCATGTGTTCACCTGCTATATATTGGGACTTCCCTGCAACCTCACTGGACCTGTCAACAGCAACATTTCGAGATGAAAGAGAGATCTTATGATATCATGACAAGAAGTAGAAGTATCTGCTCGTCTTGGATTGGTACCAGTTGAGCCGCCGACATTCTCTCACCTGGTTCGGGTCTTCCTGGGTTTGCGGGGGGCTCACATCATGTCTTCATCTCATACATGATGCGAGTCACCTGCAACCTCATTGGACCTGTCAGCAACAGCATGTCGAGAAAGAAAGAGATATTTTGTGACATCATGTCAAGAAGTAGATGTCGCTGCTCGTCTCGGATCGCTACTAGTTGAGCCACCGACATTCTCTCCCCTGGTTCGGGTCTTACTGGGTTTGCGGGGGTCTCACATCATGTGTTCACCTGCTACATGATGTAATATAACTCCCCCGTAACCTCATGGGACCTGTCAGCAACAATATGTCGTGAAGAAAAAGAGATTTTGTGACATCATGACAAGAAGTAGAAGTATCTGCTCGTCTTGCTACTAGTTGAGCCACCGACATTCTCTCCCCTGGTTCGGGTCTTACTGGGTTTGCGGGGGGATCACATCATGTGTTCACATGCGACATGGTGGGACTCCCCTGTAACCTCAAAGGACCCGTCAGCAACAATACGTCGTGAAGAAAGAGATATTTTGTGAAATCATGACAAGAAGTAGACGTAGCTTCTATTCTCGGATTCTTACCAATCAAATTAAGGCATTGGCATGTTGCTCACATCGATGTTGGTCTTACTGGTTTTGCGGGGGGCTCACATCATGTTGTCATCTGGTAAATGATGTAACTCCCCTGCAACCTCATAAGGCCTGTCAGCAACAACATGTCGAGATAAAAGAAAGAGTGTATGATATTATGACGATGATACAAGTGGCTTCTCGTCTCAGATTGCTACCAGTTGAGCCGTTGGTATCCTCTCTCCTGGATTTCGGTCTTCCTGAGTTTGCGGGGGGTCACATCATGTGTTCACCTGGTACATGGTCAGAATTCCTCGCAGCCTCATAGGACCTGTCAACAGCAACAATGTCGGTGTAACGGCATCCTCTCACATTGTTCCGTTTTTTTCCGGGTTTTTGGAGAATCACATTATGTGTTGACCTGGTACATGGTGGGACTTCCCCGTAATCTCATAGGATCTGTCAGCAACAATGTTGGTTGAAATGAATATTATATGTAATGAAAAAACGGCATCCTCCCACCTTGTTCCGGGTCGTCCTGGGTTTGCGGGGAATCACATCATGTGTTCGTTCACCTGGTACATGGTGGGACTTCCCCGTAATCTCATAGGATCTGCCAGCAACAACATGTCGGGATGAAAAAAGACATTTGATGATATCATGACAAGAAGTACAAGTAGCTACTCGCCTCGGATTGGTACCATTCGAGACGCCGGCCTTCTCTCACCTAGTTTCGGGTCTTACTGGGTTTGCGGGGAGATCACATCGTGTGATCACCTGCTACATGGTGGGACTCCCCTGGAACCTCATGGGACCTGTCAGCAACAATGTTGGTATGAAATAAATATGATATGTAATGGAAACACGGCACCCTCCCAACTTGTTCTGGGCCTTACTGGGTTTGCGGGGGGATCACATCATGTGTCCATCTGCTACATGGTGGGACTCCTCTGCAACCTCATAGGACCTATCAGCAACAACATGTCTAGAAGAAAGACATATTTTATGATATCATGACAAGAAGTAGATGTCGCTGCTCGTCTCGGATCGTTACCGGTTGAGCCGCCGGACCGGCATCCTCTCACATCGTTCCGGGTCTTACTGGGTTTGCGGGGGGTTCACATCATGTGTTGTACTGCTACATGGTGGGACTCCCCTGCAACCTCATAGGACCCGTCAGCAACCATGTCTGGATTAGATAAATCTGATACTATGACGGTGTATGGGGCGTCGGATAATTGTTAAGGTAATCTAAACCACATAAGCATGAATATGTTTGCACCAACAGCGAACAAAAAAGGTTCTCCTTATCATGATTAGGTTTATAACTTTCATGTCTTGTTTTTGAAGAAGATATCGATGTTGGGTTTATCATTATCATATCTCGTTAAGCTGTCAGATAACTTGGGTTATGATGAGGTTACGGGGCAGTTATATCCATGTGTATATTTATCAACATGATATAACCTCCCTGTACTCTTATCGTTACCCTATTTGTAATGTTTCGTGATAGTATGGTGTTGGTGGAAATAGTGCCTCATTGAATGATGCTTTTGATAATTGAACCACATTAATAATATGTGTATGTATCAAAAACTAAACTAACATTATCCCAAGTTTCTGAGAAAGAGGAAAATAAAAGCCAAAGTTTGCACTATGTGTGACAGTTGTTCGATGTAACTGATAACAAAAGCCACCGCGAATGTGAGAAGATTGTGTGTTATGCTGAGGGGTGGTTGTGATTGTTAGACAGTTCAGACAAAGCCGTGTCAGCAATTCTAGAAATGGGCTATGACCGTACAAGCTGGGAAACAGTTTTCACCGCAGTCCGCCAGGAAACTGTCAAATGTCATTGGCAGAAAAGAGTGAGACGGCAATGTTAATTTTCTCCTCTTTCTTCATGCTCTTCAACTGATTGTTATTATTCTCCATGAGTGTTTACGGCTACACTACCCTGGGTGGCAACTGGGCGCTCTGGGAAAACGCTTTGCAGCCAGATTCGGCAACCTCTGATTCGTATATTGCCTTGCAAATAAATACCGGTGGTGGCACTTGTTTTTTTATCACCGAGTCAGCGTCGGGACCGGATCCAAGGCACGTTTAGTCAGGAAGAAGCATTGAAAGAATTGACTTGTCAATAGAAATCTTCGTCAATAGCCCTCCGCGTTCCTCATTCAACTAACATCTGTGTCTTGTTGATTAGAAAGAAGCCCGGCAGAATTTTCTGCACTTGACCCTTTCATCTGCTGAATCTGGGCTCGTTTGGCGTAATGACAGGGTGTTCGGCCCTGAACCCGATGGTCCCAGGTTCGAATCCCCTGACGCCACCAATGTTGTACACTCGGGAGTGGCACTTTACACGACTTTCCTCACTCCACCAAGGAGTAGAAATGCATAGATTAGTTTAGATAAAACAAATGCAGAAGATATTACGGCATCTCTGTGATACATGTGTAAAGAGAGTAAATTAGAAATAACATAGAAATTAAAGGCTTAGATACTTTTGGAATTAAATCTAAAGTCTCTCAATATGCGGATGATTCCAACTTCCCTCTTACTCCAGAACTTGGCTGTCTGTATGCATTGGTCAACGATTTAGAAAATTTTGCCTTATTATCAGGATTATGCCCAAATTTTGATAAATGTAAAATATTGAGGATTGGCTCGTTAAATGGTACAAACTTTTATTTACCGTGCTCTTTGCCGATACTTTGGACAGATGGTCCTGTCGACATTCTTGGAATTCATATTCCAGTACTTTTTTCTGATATCATAGAAAGTAACTTTGATCGAAAATTTGTAAAGATTGACAAGATATTAATGCTATGGAAATCTAAATCTTTAACCCTTATGGGCAAAATTATTTTGGTCAATACTTTAATTGTACCTCAACTTATATTTCTACTAACCTCTCTTCCGTCCCCTCCCCCTACCTTCTTTGATAGATATGAGAAAAAGATTTTTAAATTTTTATGGGGAGATGGACCCGAGAGGGTTAAAAGGAAAACATTGTATGCTGCTTATGAACAAGGGGGGCTAAAGCTTAGAAACTTGCGGGCTGTAGATTTAACCTTGAAAGGCTCTTGGCTACCAAAACTGTACTTGAATAAGGATTGGTTTTGCTCCAAGCTTATCTTCTTATCTAGTTCTATATTTCGCACAAACTTGTTTCCTTTTTCTCAGCTTAAAAATGCGGATTTTGAATCTCTTATGGGAAAAAGATCACCTATAAGTACCTTTTTTACGCATGTAATACAGGCTTGGTTGAGGTTCCAACTTAGACCACCTGAGGGGGCGGTTGAGGTAAAACAACAGCTTTTATGTCTAAATTCAAATATAACTGTCAGTGGAAAACCATTTTTTTCTCAGATATTGCTTAGTAGGGGGGTTGTTTTTGTAAATGACATCTTGGACTTAGAAAATAGGTTCTTATCATATAATGATCTGATCAAAAATTTGGGGATGTATTTTCCGAATTCAAATATAACCAACTTATTTCGGCTATCCCTTCTACTTGGAAAGCCATGCTGAAACAGAACTCTCCAAGTTTGTTTGTATGTCTCCCTGTGTGTAGAAACATAGGCTGGCTTCGAAACTGTAAAATTAATAAATGTCTCTACCTATTTTTCATGAATGAAGCCAGCTTATGGGGAACTTCTGAAAAGGTTAAATTTTCATGGGAAGAATATTTTGACACCCCGCTACCATGGCGTGATGTGAATAGTTTGCCCTATAAAATATCCATAGATTCCAATAGCCGTATGTTTCAGTACAAATTGTTATTCAAATTTTTACCATGTAACAAAACACTATATCTATGGGGATTGATAGACTCCCCCTTGTGTACCCTCTGTAAAGAGGAAGAAGAAACAGTTGTCCACCTATTTTGGAACTGTCATAAAACTGCACATTTTTGGAGACAGGTGGACGACTGGTTCTTCGAAATCACTGATATTCATTTGCATATTAATGCACTTAGTATAATTTTCGGTATCTCAAGTGATCGTTGCCCGGTTCTGTCGAATGTTATTATTCTGCTTGGTAAGATATTTGTCTTTAAACATCGCAATTATTCATTGAATTTACCAGCCTTTATATCCTTTGTTTCCTTCTATTATAAATTAGAATTGAATATTGCAAACAGACAAGGAAAATTACATAAACATAGGGGGAAGTGGGGAAAATTCAATACAGTTTTTTCTTGACAAATGATGGAAATTTAATTGTTCGTTGTGAATAAATATTATATATTATTATTTGTATGCATCTATATCATTATATGTAGGCATCTATTATTATATGTATATTATTATATGTATGCATCTATATTATTATATGTATGCAAATATTATTATATGTATGCATCTTTGTGAGATCTATATGTATATATATATATATATATATATATATATGTATGTATGTATATCTCTCTAAATATATAGGTATATGTGTATATATGTGTATTATATATGGGCATTAGGGGTTTCAGTACCAACTATTTTGTTCCCGGATTTTATGTTTTGATTTTGTGGTATCTCATGTGCTTTGTTTTGTTTTGTTTTGTAAACTGCCATGCTTTTCTTTGTTTTTGTTAAAACGTGAATAAAGAAAGATTTAAAAAAAAAAAAATATTCGACAGCCTATTGTGATATATATTTATACTGGATGCTGATATGATGTGGTTATATTTTGTTGCTTGCTCTAGCTGCTACAATGTATGCACATATTCTTGAATTGTATATCATATTTGTAATTGTTTGTGTTACTTTTTTGACGTGTTTGGTCCTTATAATACACATGTACAAGCAAAAAAAAAAAAAAAAGAGAGTAAGGTAAGTTTGTCACACTTTACTTACATCATTGTTCATATAGAATACCAAGGTAAAAAGATGTATTTAAATAAGTAATCTTGTAAGCTAGTCCACACAACTGTACCTTTACAACGTTTCATTTACAAATGCATGAGACTTCCTTTTTAGGAAAATGCATCACATGACTTCATGTTTTTTTTTCTGTCTCCTGCCTTACAGTACGGATGGAACGTTTAGATGTCGACTAGCGAAAACTCAGCTAACTGCAGTTACCGGTTCGTCCAGCAGCACGTTCAGACGAATCGGCCATTCCTACCTGTCAAATATGAGACGGAATGTGCTTACACAAGGTGCCATTAAAGGTCCACATAAGGTGCCTGGGTAATTAAAACTCTGAGTCCTCTAAAAATCAGAGTTTTATCGCCCCGGCTCTTTATGGGGCCTTGCAGCAGCAAATTCGAAGAAGGAAAGTTGTCTTTGGAATATCTTTCTTTTCTGGAAAGCTGACAAAACACAACGTCTGGCCGTAAATTTGGAACAAAAATACCCTCGAAGATCGATTAAACATTATTTTAGTTCCAATGGCCTAGTGGGTAGAGTCTTCCCCTTGCATACAGTAGGTGGTGAGTCCGATCCCCGGCCGGGTCATACCAAAGACTTTCAAACTTAGCACTCAGTGGGAAAGAGTATGGAAGTTAAACACACACGACTACCAGTGGACTAGTCCCCTGCTGCAGTGATTGCACAAAGTTGTGTGGCCCAAGGGCTACTGAAACGGAGATGGGCGCCGCCCTATGCACCATCGGTGCGGGAAGGAACTTTGACTTTTTTGTTATTTTAGGTTCACACAAGATGCCGGGGCAATGAAAACTCTGAGTTCTGTTAGCTTCAGAGTTTCGTTGCCCTGGCTTCATGTGGAACCACGTGAAACTTCTTTCTCAGAAAAATATAATGGCCTGTGTATTGTAATTACTTCTGATGATTCAAAATAACTTTTTCATTGTTTCTCTTGGTTCCCATGCGGTGCCGGGGCAATAAAAGCTCTGAGTTTTGTTAGCATCAGAGTTTTTTTGTCCTGGCTTCATATGGAACCATTGAAAACTTATTTCTCATAATGGTTTTTTTAAGGCATGTAGATTTTGATTACTTCGAATGATTTAAGAAAACTTTTTCATTGTTTCTCTTGGTTCACATGCGGTGCCGGGGCAATAAAAGCTCTGAGTTTTGTTAGCTCCAGAGTTTTGTTGCCCTGGCTCTCCATGTGACCACGTGCCTGCAGGTATAGGAAAAGATGTCTATGATATACGGCAACTCCCTCTTTTTAGTTAGAGCAGAGAAATAGAAAATACTTTAGTCTCTGGATGATTCAAAACAAACTTCTTTACTGTTTCTTTGCGTTCCAATGAAGTGCCGGGGTGATTAAAACTCCGAGCTGTCTCTGCTTTAGGGTCTTTATACCCTCGTTCTTTGTGAGACCACGTGTCAACAAATAAAAGGAAAGATGTCTTCAATCAACGGTAACTTCTTTTGTAAGTTCATCGAAGCCAAAAATTGAATCAGGCCGTGGGCTATAAAGAAGTCAAACCCAACCACAACCATAGTCAACCTTATTTAACTTAGAACTTTCACAGTAGACTAGATAACCATTTTTGATTCCCATGTATTTCCATGTACCTGTTTGTCTGCAATTAGCCTTCGGGCATGAACTTGCAATAAAGTTATTATTATTATTATTGATTTGAAAACATTATGGTGACTCCACAGATTAGTCTACACAAATTTTCTAGGTTTACATACTGTGCCGGGGTATTCATGACTCAGTGTCAAAGTTTCTAAGATCAGAGTCTTATCGCCGTGGCTCTTTTTTGTAACCTTCTACCAGGAAAGGAAAGTGATATATGAAGGTATCCATTTTTTTTTACCACATTTGGCCCAGTATTTAATATTCAATCATCGAATAAACCTTGTTATTGGTTCGCATACTGTGCCGGGGCAATAAAAACTCTGAGTTCCGTCTGCATCAGAGTTCTGTTGCCCTGGCTCAATATGGGACCTGGTGTCAGCAAATGAAAGACTGGTGTTTATGATCTGATGAAAGGTAGCTGAAGCTGATAAACTAATTATGATTATTGCTGTTGATTTGAAAAAGCATACGATGAATCATCGCAGACTAAGTAATTGCTTTTATAGGTTCACATGCGGTGCCGGGGTATTAAGACTCTGAGTGTATTCTCTAGCATCAGAGTCTTATTCCCCTGGTTCTCTATGGAACCACGTTTCAGTTTAATTGGTTATAAGTCGCATGTAACAAATGTACAAGTCACGTGAAATATGTTGAAACTACAGTAAAAACGCTCTAAGGATACAGCAAACATTAGAGTTAAAAAGCAACAACAGCAATCAATATAAAATCTATACAAATTGAAATATAAGCTCTAATAAGAAAGAAACAAATAACACTGTAAGCTGTGTATTTAGAAGTACATTCGAAAAGTGACCGTCGTATTTTTATTATTCCTGTAGGTCCACATGTGGAGCGGGGGCGATAAAAACTCGAGTTTGTTTGTTTCAGAGTTTTATTGCTCCGGCACCGTACGGGACCTTGTAACAGCAAGAGACGCTTTGACCTCAATAAGAATTCTAGTTTAGATTTTCAAGTCCTAAATTGCTGTGCTGTAAACATCTCCGAAATCCATGGTAATCATGAGAAATGATCTAATAGCCTAGAGCCATCACTGATCTTTGTCCCGATTGAAAACCCGAGAACGGAACACAAGAGATAGATTACTCCTGCATCATTGCTGTAATTTCTCGTGTAGATCTGGGACTACTAAGGCTATGAGTATTTTGTGGAAGTCCTAGCCTTCCTGCCTCAGATCTTTACGGGGTTTAATCCCGGCGAACCCGAAGGGTTCAAATGGCTATTAACGACTAGTAGCTGTTATCCTTGGAAGTTTCCAACCTGCCTCCCCCAAAATATTATTAAGTAACAATGTTATTGACGTCATTTTCTGCCATGCTTCTGTTTTTCTTATCAAAATCTGGGGCATTTAATGTTATGACTGTTCTTGATTTCATTTGATTCCCTTTTCCGATTTTTAAAGGGAGTCTTAGGTATACAAGTGAGCTTGAACCAGTGCGTCTCTGTATATAAACAGCTCTATCAATTGTTTGGGATCGATCTCCGAACAACATCAGAGCAAAATTATCATGTATATAAGTCAACTCTAACATTTGCAATGTATATGCTGTTTCTATGGAAATCTGGGGCAATTAAGGTTACAAGATTTGTGTCGACTTCTTCATAGCCTTGTTGCCACAGATGTCTTTGGGGACTATAACCATGCTGTACTTGCAAGTATCCCGTATATTACTGACTAGTTTGTGGACTGTTTAACAGTAATATGAAGCTGAAAATATAAGAAATGTAAAGTTGTTATCAAATTAGTAAATCTCATATTTAAAGATAAATTGTAAGTTGTGCCGTAGAATTACTTCTAACGTATCAATGGTTCCTTTTGTAACCAGTAATTATCCAGAAGACCATCTCTGACGGCAATGCTTGCAGACTCCGCTAGGTGGCAGCCGTTAGCCATGTTGACCGGACAGTCTTAGTTTGCAAACAAAGACTTGAACCGAAAACCAAAACTTGATTTCGGTTGAAAATGTCTTTGTTCTGACCTTACCGAATATCTTATATCGTTTGTCATTGGAAAGTATGGTTATTTCAATTATTATGCTCACACATTCATGGGTCGAAGACCTAAGCTGTTAATATGAAAATGGTCACTAGAAAAACTTGCTGAAATCGTGCACCGAAAAACTTTATTTGTAATCTTTAGCATAACTATAAGTGCAACGTGACATAAGATGATTTTTGTTGTTGTAAGGAACATAATGTGTTTAGTAGTGACTGCTGCTGCGACAAAAAGACCATCAATTTCTGCACAGACCTCCGGCACCATAGAAAACAAAACCTGCCCTGAGGGTAAAGTACTTCAGTACCATGGATAACAACAACGAGGGTTCCTGGAGTTGATGGTGAAATAGTTACTCAGAAGAAAAGACTACTGGACGCTCACATAGACCTTAGGGATATTTCTGGAAATTTGAATTTAAACAAAGGCACATATGTCATTAAGATATTTAGTTTTATTGTATACAATGTGAGAACATATTTAAGGATATCAATATTGTGTATTACTTTATACTTGAATCAATGATGTATATAAGCTATTATGTTCTGCTACTAACACAGAGTTACATTACGAAGTTTGCGATGTTTGATAGGATAGTATTACGTAGGTCTGTGAGCCATCACCTGCATTGAACTTTGCTAGAATATTTAGATGAGTATACATGTTTGGACTTTCCCTTCTTTGGCAATATACGAACACTGAAGAATTACGACCTTATTGCTTATGTAGCTTTATTCAATTATAGTTTTACATGTAATAATACAATACTTTGTTGCTGACTTGTGCTTTAAGATCACCTACTATATGCTAATGTACGCTTTGTTATCAATATGTTAGTCGATATAATGGTATATAAAGTAAAATCAAGAATTTAAGAAAATTTGTGTAGGAAGAAACCAATTTGAAACATCAGTTGTATGTTACTTGAGACGAAAGAAACCCTGATGACAGAAATTTGATACGTATTAAGCTGTGTGAACTATTCATCAAAGAGAGAATGTTTCAATTAGAATCTCTATGATTTCAGCCTGAATTTAGTTATGTTTTCTTAAGCGTCTTATGCTTACTCGGTATTGGATAAGCAACAGAAGGATATTGCTCTTTTTTATAAACACGAATATGCATATTTTTGCTATTTCTATATCATTATATTTCCCAAATTGAATGTGATATCGAGTGCAATAAACACATATAAAACAGGATAATGCGTGTCAATGTCTTGACAAAGACTGAGTATCAAAATATTTGTTTGTACCTAGAATAGAATCTAATTATACTGCATTCTATCTCTAATTGAACAATGGATTAGATATCTATTTTGTACCTATCACTGCACGAAATGACCACGTATCCTGACGGATCCGACGTATCCGGAATCGGGCCTCATGGCGTTTCCGAGCGAATCCGGAAAAATCCCAGTTCACTGCTCGGATACTGAGGTGCCCGCAGATCCGACCAATTCCGACGCCGTATTCCTCTGGATCCGTGATGCGCCTCGGATACCCGAAAATATTCGTGCGGATCCCTCGTTTTTTTTGTATTTGGAATGTTCGGATTGTTTGTATGTCGGTAGTTGTTTCGGATCCTGACGAATAAATACACACGGCACGGCATGATCTCATTTCCTGACGAATCCAGCAGATCCGGAATTGCGCACTATAGCAGACACGGAACGTTTTCCGATTGAATCCGATGCACCTCAAATCCGACAATTCCGGCGCCGTATACGTCTGGATCCTTCATACGTTTCGGGTACAGATACGGAACGTTTCCGAGCAAATTCAGACAAATACCAGGTACAGCTCAGATCCGGCAATTCCGACGCCGTATACGTCTGGATCCGTGATGCGCCTCGGATACCTGAGGATATTTGCAGGGATCCTTCGTTTTCAGATATTTGTCAATATGGCAGAGATAATCGGATTGTTTGTTTGTCGGTAGTCGCTTCGGATCCTAACCAACAAATACACACTGCACGGCATGATCTCAGATCCTGAAAAATCCAGCGGATCCGCAATCGTCCATCATAGCAGATACGGAACATTTCCGATTGGATCCGATGCACCTCAGATCCAACAATTCCGACAAATCCTGACGTATACGGAACACGGATTCGTGTCCGATCTCCCACAAGACACTGCGTGTCATGACGTCAGGCGCGAGAAACGGTTTTGTCGGTGAACAGCACGGAGACAAGAACGGCGTTTCATCACTCTCTGTGCTTAACATGGCATCGTCAGAGTCTACCATGGTCGACCAGTGATTTTTAGTGACTTGAGAGTCGAAGGGGATTCGGTGTAAACTCAAACGCGCGGCATTGCGAAGTAGTCTTCTTCGTGCATGCAATATTCGTCGCCCCCCTCCCCCTTGTAAAGTTGGCAGGGAGTCGATTCATCATTTAGAGGGACTGCCCTTTGGTAAGTACAAATTGGAAAATTCCTGTTTCTAACTAGTTTGAACGTCAGTTATCCTCCTATCGTGGCTTGACATATCATCGCATTTGCATGAAAATAAGAATTGCCCAGTCGACCTGCACTTCTACACCGTTAGGATCTAGGAAATTTATAGCTTTCAATTTGTTCGTTCTTGCCAATGGTCAACAGACATTTGTGTCTGGTTAACGTTTCAGATACAACATAGCAGGCGGTTGAGGGAAAGATAATTAAAGATATCCTGTAACGGAAGAGAATGTCATAAGTATTTGTCCCACAAAGGTCCCACAGTTTGTGGATAGTGAGCTGGAACTTATGTGGAGGTAGTAGTGTGTTTCAGTGATTATTGCATTCAGTTATAGCTGTACATGTTTGATCAATATCATATTCAAGTTATGAATATAAGTTTTTCGTATTCAATTAAACGATGCCAGATTCATTTTTTACAAATGTGATTATGTGATATGTTTAATATTTGTCATTGTTTCCCTTTATATATATATCCTATACAGCATCGGCAGATACTTCCTTCACAAATGCAGCACATGTTGTGAGGACCTTAGCTTGGCTTGGAACAAGGCAATCAGCTGTCAGATGCTCAGAGTACCTCAGGCTCCTTTGGTAAGGCTTAAGTCCATCATCGGTACACTTCAATGTTAGCTGAGACAGGCATGATGGATACCCATTGTCCCTTGTTTTTTTGTTAGCTGCTGTGATGAAACGAAGCCCATCACAGCAAGGAGGTTATATAGTCTATATAACCTCCTTGATCACAGTTATGTCAAAATCATGTGACATGTTACTTAAATACTAAATATGTATTCATCATTTGGTTTTAACATATAGGAACTGGTTCATCACAAGATGGACTCCAAGCATGCAGTCCAACATGCTAGCTAGATGCAGAAGAAATCAGCCTTGCCTGTACCTTACCAAGAGTGCATGGAAGAAGTGAACTCAGATGTAGTCAGAGAATGGGGAGAGGACGATTATACACATGCAGTTCCACGGCATATACTACTTACGTGTAAAATGTGGCGTGTCATCATGGGAGTTTTTCAGACAGTATAATGTTACTTTGAAGTTTCTATTTTCAACCTCTGTATTTGAAATTAATTGTATCTGATATCTTTTAGACGAAGAGCTGGCCACAAAGGCTTTCATTACTATGTATATGTAGAACATGTAGAAATATTTGGTCCAAGTGCTCTATACAGCAGTAAATATTACCACCATGATGTGATGGCTGTTAATTGTAATATATTTTATAACAATTGTGCTTACACAAAGCAACCCCAATTTACCGACATTAACCTGCATATGCAGAGGTGCTTTGAGTATGTGGATGTCCCTCGGCCTGTCTTAAACGAAATGGATTATTTAGCCACATAGAACTTCCGTATTGTATTTGATAGTTTTGAACTTAGAAATGCATATATGTTGAAATATGAAATAATGTTACATTCAGGCTTTCCCAAAACTTCCTGTCATTGAATAATAATGTTTTGGGTATCGTTAAATTAAGAATGCACGCGTGTTTATGAATAATCAACCATTCTATCAAACTTTGTGTGTTTGATTTGTACATATTCGTGGCAAATACAAACATATTCAGAGTCACAATATGTCAAAGATTGTAGAAAGTCTGTATGTTGGATCAGTCTTTATCCGTGGCAAATACAAACTGTACGTATCTGTCAGGATCTTGGGCAATTTCGTGCAGTGTACGGCCCCATATCCGTCGAAAATTCCTATTTTTGTATTCCTCCGGATCTGAGGTTCCGGATCACAGTCCGCTTGTATCCGTCAGTATCCGCCATTTTCTTTTAAAAAATACAGAACAATTCCTGTACGTATCCGTCAGGATCTCTGGCATTTCCATACAGTGTACGGCTCCGTATCCGTCGAAAAAACCTCATTTTCGGATTCCTCCGGAAATATTCCCGATCCCGGTGCGGAAATTTTCTTATCCGTTAGGTTGGATTCGTCAGTATCCGTCAGTATCCGCCAAAAATACAGAAAAATCCCTGTACGCATCCGTCAGGATCTGTGGCATTTCCGTACAATGTACGGCTCCGTATTCGTCGAAAATACCTTACTTTCGGATTCTTCCGGAAATATTCTATATTCCAGTGCGCATTTAGTCGGATCCGTTAGGTTGGATCCGCCTGTATCCGTCAATATCCGCCAAAAATACAGAAAAATTCCTGTTCGTATCCGTCAGGATCGGTGGCATTTCCGTGCAGTGTACGGCTCCGTATTCGTCGAAAATACCTTACTTTCGGATTCTTCCGGAAATATTCCATATACCGGTGCGGAAATAGTCGGATACCTTACACGAATCCGCCTGTATCCGTCAGTATCCGTCAGTATCCGACAAAAATACAGAAAAATACCGGTACGTATACGCCGGGAAACGAGGCCATTTCGTGCAGTGTATATGCTAATGTAGCTTGGTTGTCAATATATTAGTCGTTGTAATGGTATATCAAGTAAAATCAAGAATCTTATTCATCTAAATATCTTTTTTAAAGAAAATGAAACCAATTTGAAACATTAGTTGTATGTTACTTGAGACGAAAGAAAACCCGCTGTAGTCGTCTGTATGAACTATTCATCGAAAAAAGGAATGTTTCAATAAAGATCTCTTTGATTTCAGCCTGACTTTAGTTATATGTTTTCTTTAGCGTCTTATGCTTACTCGGAATTGGATAAGCAACAGAAAGATATTGCCCTTTTGTATGAACACGAATATGCATATTTTTGTTATTTCTATATCATTATATTTCACAACAAGTATGAATTGCAGTCATGTACTAGTAAGACTAAGTATCGAATTATAGTCGTTTCTCATTAATTATGTAAATTAGGCCTATATTTGCATATTTTCTATCTATCAACATTCCTATCTTCCTCAGTTACAAATGTCACCTGTTTGAATAGTAATGTCATGGAATTTGGCGGATGTATAAACTTTCCTCATTAATTATCCAAAATAGATACTGATTTGCATAATAAGTATCTAATCATGTACATCATCACTCAAGCTATCTACTTACAAAAAATCATGACCATCCATCAATCCCTTCTTGAGTTATTCCCTTTCAAAGTCTGAAACAAAACCTGCTCCTGCAGTTCCAAAAAAGATGCTAGGGGGCCCAAACCTATACCGCTAACTCTCTGTCCAAAGAGCTATCTGCCACTCAAAAATCAGTTCCATAGCATGTCCAGAACACGAGATATTAAAACAGGAAGTTCCGCTGCAGTACCGTAACAAGCCGCTAGGGGGCCCAAAATCTAATCATTTTCAGGTTTGATCAAGACCTACCAACATACCAAATACCAAGACAATTCATCCAAGAATTTTCGACTTATCGTGTTCACTAACAGACACACAGACACGCTCAGTAAAATATAACCTTCTAGGCGAAGGTAATAAATATCAGACTCAGACTACATGCTGTAATCTATATTACATCCACCCTTCATCAACTACTTCTTCAGCAATACGTATCCGTACTCTTAGTGCACACTTCCACTCAACCCCCCAGTAACGCCATACAGTATGACGTATACTAATAAATCACCGCTTCCTTCTTAGATATAACATTATTAACTCAACTACCCTGAACAACGTCCTATTCCTATACTGTGACACACGAGTACTGATGGTTCTTCCTGATGTAAGGCAGTGTATATCCAATTTTGGTCTGCTTCCACCAAATTCCACACCACTTTCTGCTGCTACCTTTTCCATACCACTGCCTAGTATGACTGACAAGCCAATTTGTCCCGGCAGCTTGTTTCCTGCCTCCCACATGACAACTCGCGCACCCCCAGCACTTATCCTTGACCCCTCGAAACAACACCGGCAACACGTCCCAGGCAGAACACAATGCTCTAGCATACAATATAACACATTTTTACACTCGTTAATTATGCAAAGCACTCCTCCCAAAATCTAATCATCTTGAGATTTCCCACATACATACCGACACACCAACTACGACAACAAACCATCCAGGCGTCCTCGACTTATCGTGTTCACTAACAGACACACAGACAAGCATCAACGAATAACCTTCTTGACGAAGGTAACTAGCTGAATCTGTTTACACATGTTTCAAGAAGAGAGAAGAGACTCCGTAGGTTTAATTAGAATACAACACAATGTTCCTTTTCATTTTCTTCAACTATGTTTCCTAATGTTTCTATTCTATTTAGCCCATGTTGGGCATGACTATGCAATAAGTTAATTGTCATTGTCATTAATAAGAAGAACTTTATTGCGCGACTATTGTAGCAGGTACAAAGTATGATAACAACAGTAAACATAGAACAAGACATAAGTATGGAATAAAACTATTGACTACAACAAAATAAGTATCTTATGTTTTACATTATTAGAGTTGGGCTAATTTTGAGTACCACTATTTTTTCTAATAACAAAACAATATTTTACATATTTGCCTATTTTAACATTGTATGGGCTGTTGCATTTAAATATATAGTCAAATCTATCTGTGGCATTGAGCGTCTTAAAATCTGAAGTACTTGAATTGAGAGAGGTGAATAACTCATCGCGTAAAGCATCATATTTAGTGCATTCCATAATAAAGTGAAATTCATCCTCTATTCGATTTGGACAGAATGGGCAAAACCTTTGGTCGGGAGCTACATTAAAGTATCTACCTGTTTCTATATTCAATATATGGCTACTGATTCTTAACTGTGTTATTGCTTTGCGGATTTCAACATTGTTCACATCATGAAGATATTTTTCTTGTATATAATGATTTTTGGATTTGTGAAGAAGGGACAATTTTGAATTATTGCTGACACAACTAAACCACTCTTGTATATGTGCATCCTGTAGTCTGCATTTAAGTTGGTGTTCAATATAGTCTACTTTATAACATTTAGGATTCATCCATATATATCCAAGTCCGTGATAATTGAGAATATCCTTCACATAATTAATCCAGTCATGATCACTAGAAAATACAACATTGTATGCTTCGTGAAGCAGAGAGTCCTCAGGTAAGTTTACCAAACGGTGCCAATATTTTATGAGCTGATTTTTTGCAGATAATATGATGGGGAAAGTTCCCAATTCTCCTCGTACTCCGTCGTTGGAGGATTTTGAATGTACTCCTAGCAGAAATTTTTGAAAACGTAGTTATTGTCCAACACTACATTAATATTTCAGGAACAAAATCCCAGAACATCTCCAACATTCATGTTGAATCATATTTCCACAATCTGACTGTATGATTTGAATTTTCATTCGTGTAAAAGCCGTTATATTTCATGTTAACATGTGTAGTAAGCAGCTAACCTGTTTGTTCAGTTTATCAATATACTTGTTATAGTACAATGTACAAAATGATATAGAAAGTACAAGTCTGAATGTCTGATGCATTTTAGTCTAAAAATAAAACCAAAAAAATAAAATAAAATCCCAACAAACGTAGCTACCAATTTTTTTTTAAGACTGAAACCGGAAACATTTTTTTCCTTAGGCCTAATTTTACAAACGACTAGTCAGACAAATACTGACCATGATGACGTCAGCCGACGTCACAGTCTTCAGCTCAGCAGAACTTTGCAAGACAGTGCCGCCTGGGGTGCCGGGCCCTCCAGGGGGTTTCACAGGCTACAAACAGAACGACGAATATTGTTAAATACCTTTACACGGAGAACTTTATTATACGATAATTGCACGCAACAACTAATAAACATATGCATTATACAAAATAGAGGTATGGAATAAAGGTGGTTTTATGTTCGTGGTTTCGCGGTGAACTCTTTACAGCGAACTTAAAACCACCGCGAAAAGCCGTTCCATTGTGTAGCGCGAAATTTGGTTTCAAACGCGAACTCAAAACCACCGCGAACACTCCATTTTCTCCGTACCGCGAATTTAAATCCCCGCGAACATTTCTGCATTTACAGTATTCTGCAGAGAAGCGATTAGAGTTAACGAACTAGAGATAGGATAGATACCAGGATAGTTTAGGGACAAACACAAAACTAACCCTATACCTAAACCTTCCTTAAAGTTGATTTTTACATGTACCTCAAGCTCACAGAATGTACGTTTTGTTTACGTATACAGCCCTTTGCAAAAATTAGGTTCGAGGAACTGGTGCAACCTAAAATGGTGACGGGCGACCTTGCTTTTGACTTAGGTTGCCCTTGGGGTGTTTCGAATCCTGTCTTAAACCGTAAAACGTAAAGGTAAAAACACGGGTAGTTCTTTATGACTCCTTTATGAAGATGAGACTGTGTTATGCTGCATTGGTGAGCAACTATAATTTCATAAAAGATTAGTCAGACAGCTACTCACCATGATGACGACAGCCGACGTCACAGTTCTCAGCACAGCAGAACTTTTCCAGACAGTGCCGCCCGGGGTGTCGGGTCCTCCAGGGTTTTTCACAGGCTACCAACAAACAGATGAATATTATTAATTACCTTTGTCAAGAAGGTTATGTTTTAGTCAGCGTCTGTCTGTGTGTCTGTTTGGTGGTCGCCAAGATCTCTCAAGAATGGATGGCTTGATTGGTTTCAAATTTGGTGTGAGGTACAATAATCATTATATGATATGTCACCCGAAAAGGTTAACACTATTTGACGAAGATATGAGATCGTGGAACTCAAGCACAAATCCATCTCCTTCTGCCCTGAAGTGCAACATTGAGAAAACTCTTTTTAACGTTGACAGCTTTGAAAAAAGAAAATTGTAAGATGTTGAAAGAATTACACTCACAATCACATACATATTAGATAACCAACAACGTTACCATTCTGATACATTCATTTTGTCAATCTTTTATGCAAGAAATTTTTTTTGTAAGATGCTCAAAGGATTATACTTACAGAGCCACATACGCAGAGCTATGTATAGGCAACATATTCCATTCCAATGTCTTTGTTTTTGTCAATCAAGCTAATCAAACTAATGCAAGATAGTTTTTGTAAGATGTTAAAAGAAGTAAACTTACAGAGTCCAATACATATAGACAACCTATGTCATTCTGATATCTTCATTTTTGTCAATCTTTCATGCAAGAAATTTTTATAAGGTGTTCAAAGAATTAAACTTACATAGTCACTTACACATAATGCCTTTATTTCTGTCAGTCTTCCATGCAAGAAAGATGTTGTAAGATGTTCAAAGAAGTAAACTTACAGAGTCATAATGCGGCGGTTGGGAGGCGGTGTGCACCAGAACTACGTGTACAAGTACAGTGATCATCAGCGTTACCTTGACAACGAATGCCATGGTGATGAGGATGGTGACAACACCTCGGCCTTGGCAATGCTGTTCCCAGAACGAAGGCCTTTCTCTAGCGGCGTCTACGAGACAAAGACAAAATGCAGCGTTATTTTCAAGCCTTTTTCGGCAATTAAAGGCCTTGTACATTTGATCATATGGATGACATCCGCGCGAGCATTAATTTTGGTCCGTTTCCCAAAAATGTTTTCAGTCACACTGTAAATCGTCAAAAGCAGATGCAAAATTAGAAAATATATGCTATAAATTGGAAACAAATATTTCGGGAAACGGATGTCGTAGAATGCCAAAATAACTTCCAAAGTCAACGAAGAAGATGTGAAAGAAGGGAAATAAAGAATCCATTATTCGGGATACTACACTCTGTGTTTAGTTTATGCTTCTTGACCACGTAGATATCATGATAAAGACAACTTTTTTTGCCAATTCTTTTTTATTCGCACGCTCGCATCAGTTTTGCGATCTCCGGTGAATGTCATCCATGTAATCAAATCAACATGGCCTTACATGCTAATGTTGAGAATTAGAATTGTTAGCGAATATAAACAACTGAAATATACAGTAATACAGACTGTAAACAATAGGACATCCTTCATATAAACAAGGCATTGAAATGGGTGAAAAAAACACAGACATATGTTAATGTTAAGAGAATTGTTAGCCAATATAAACAACTGAAACATACAGTAATAAGACTGTAAAAAATGGGATATTCTTCATATAAACAAGGCATTGAAGTGGGTGAAAAAACAGACATATGTTAATGTTGAGAGAATTGTTAGGCAATACAAACCACTGAAATATACAGTAATACAGACTGTAAACAATGGGACATTCTTCATATAAACAATTGGGCATTGAAGTGGGTGAAAAAAACATATGGTCTATAAGATTCTAGTGAGTCTGTTAAGATTCGGCAGCTAGCCCTCTAGTAGGCCAGCCTTAGCAGCTTACTGGGGCTATGACAGAGATGCCATGAAGATTTCAAAACGTTTTCGGCACACTGCGCACTGCTGACCAATGCCGCTGTGTGGAAACAGACCTAAACAGGTTGCAAACTTGGGTTATCCAGATTGAATAGGCTATATGATGCTAACGTTTATGTCCCGCCTTTTCTACAGTATGTATGGAGTCTAGGAGGTTGTCATAGAAACCGAGTAGACATGTCACCATACATACCTTAGGGGCGGGACATTAACCTTTTATTCTACTGTCCTACCTGGAGGTTGATTCGGGTTGCCCAGCTGATTGCCGAC
This sequence comes from Branchiostoma lanceolatum, assembly GCA_035149815.1. NCBI lineage: Eukaryota > Metazoa > Chordata > Leptocardii > Amphioxiformes > Branchiostomatidae > Branchiostoma > Branchiostoma lanceolatum. Next base: position 31,409,164 of record CM068866.1, read on the forward strand.
AGCTGACCCGTCTGTGGTTCTTCCTGGCCTTGGAGAAGAGGGGACAGGCGGGGCGCTGCGAGCATCTCGGTTCAGAGGTGGTCCGAGACGCATCCCGAACGCGTCACCATCCTCGTACACGTGTGTGGCGGGCGCCACAGGTTGGGCCGCGGCGGTGAATCTTCCTGGCCTCGGGGTGGAGGGGACAGGCGGGGCGCTGCGAGCATCTCGGTTCAGAGGTGGTCCGAGACGCATCCCGAACGCGTCACCATCCTCGTACACGTGTGTGGCGGGCGCCACAGGTTGGGCCCCGGCGGTGAATCTTCCTGGCCTCGGGGTGGAGGGGACAGGCGGGGCGCTGCGAGCATCTCGGTTCAGGGGAGGTCCGAGACGCATCCCGAACGCGTCACCATCCTCGTACACGTGTGTGGCGGGCGCCATGGGTTGGACCCAAGTCATGGTTCTTGCTGGCCTTGGAGCTGGGACAGGCGGAACATCGCTGCGAGCATCTCGCATCCCGCGCCTTTCTCCATCGTACACGTGTGGCGGCCGCCACAGGTTGGGCCCCGGCGGTGGAGGGGACAGGCAAGGCGCTGCGAGCGGGTGCGGTCGGAGCCGGCACCGTCTGGTTTGGTCGTCTTTCCCCATCAGGTTGCTGTCGAACTTGAGCTGGATCATCTGCTGATTGACAGAGCTTTTTGTTATAAAGGAATTTGAAGCTACTACTAGATATAGTCACATTGTTCAAAGAAGTTGTTACTTAGAACAGTGAAGGTACGATAAACTTGTTGTATAGATAGAGCTTTGATATTACTATATTAAAGGTAGTAACATAGTCGTCATATAGATCGTTTTTATTTACTAATAGTAAAATAGTATAATACTATAATTTTCATCCAAAAGACTACAAAGCCATCCCTGAATTTAAAGGTAAATTTGAAAACTTATTATGCCCACTCGAAATGAGTACATAGGTCACTAGAACTTGGGTCACTTAGTGATTTGTGTACATTTTTACTTGTGGCTAAATATTTGAATTAACGCCCCACACAATATTACACATGCCATAGACGTATGTCGATGATTCTCTTAAACCCTGGAATTAAATCAGTTTATACGTCTTTGATATTTAGTTCATTCAATCCCTAAACCAAGCGTTTTCAATACAAACGTCTCCAAATGATTTTTCTCATGAATACAATTAACTATGTATTTATTCCACGCAAGCTGTGGTGGAGCCACATTGCACTACAGGGCTCGAGATTCATTTTGGAAATAGGTACACTGGTGCACCCAACCTGATAATTTAAGATCTAGGTGCACAGAAAGAATTTGGGGTGCACAACATAAGATAAAGTAGAAAGTAAGCAAAATGCGATCACAAACCCTTCTGCCTCGTTTAAATCTAAAATTACATGTCTAACTTCAAAATTTGAAACAAGTAATACATCAAACAAAGTAGGACAAGGTTATATCGCTTTTTCTAACACATTTAAGTATTTAAGTTTTTATTTTTTTTCAGGAATACACAGTCAAACGATAGGTACACAGTTCCAATTTTGGGTGCACAAACGTCAACATGCACCCAGTATTTCGAGCCCTGCACTACCACTCGTTACGAGCAGTATGTTTCAACTCAATTGAGGAAACTGCTTTGATTTTTATGCACGGTTTTATGTGGCGCTCTCAAGGGCTGCCACGGTTTTACAACAGCTCCCAGTCCTGCCTTGATTTTATGTGATTTTAACGTGTGAAACAACTTTTATATGATGCGTGCGTAATTGTAATAGTGTAAGATGTCAACTGGACTAGTCTGAGAGAACTTCACAGTCGCCAGTAGCTAAGGAGTGAGCAGGAAAATCGTCAATCTTCGCCAGCGTCCCTCCCCTGCGAGAAACAATGGCTTCCAGAACTGTCTTCATGTACTCCAGGGATTTCATGAGGAGCTTGAAAAATAACCTGTCACCACCAATACCGCACCTCAAGGACCTACTCCACAACAAGGGGATACTAAGGGGCCACCGCAGACCAAGAGGGACAAAAGCGGGTAGGAATTACCTTCGTAAAATCGAAACAGTAATCGGCAATACCAAAAACTTGATTAACTTTGGCGCCAAAAAGGAGTTGTTTACCAGAGGTTCCCGCGCAAATCTGGTGAGCGTCAGGAATGTTAACACAGTGAACCACAGCTGTACATTTCCAGTACCATCACTCCTGCTGACCAACCCAAGGTCTTTAGTTAACAAGTTGGATGAGTTCCAGTCCGTTTAACTAAGCAACAACATAGACATTGCCACAGTATCTGAGACATGGTTCACCTCTACCATGCCGGACCAACTCCAGGCCATCGACGGGTTCACCGTCTATTCCAGGTGTCGCACCACTCGCCCAGGGGGCGGCGTAGCGATTTACGTCCGCGACAGCATTCCTTCCAGTCCTATCTCTGAAGTCACAGTCCCACAGAACCTGGAATGCATTTGGATCAAAGTACGTCCACATCGTCTACCGCGACACATTTCATCCATCGCGCTGTGTTGCCTATATTCACCCCCGCAGTCGCCGTAGCAAATTTCCCTTTCGTGAACGGTCGTTGCCTTTAAGAGCGGTCGTTGCCATTTCTAGGAACGGACGTTGCCAATTTTAACGGACGTTGCCAAATCCGAGCAACCGATCTTGAATTCCGACTGCTCGTGGCGTGTTCGGGAATCTCTCGTAACTTCTCGGATTTCTGAGAATTGTGGGTAATGACACTTCGAGATCACAGGAACATGGCGACTGAAGAAGAGCCAAATCTTGCTCCGCTCGCGGAAGAAGCACAGCCAGGACCTTCTCGGGATTGCAACACTGCCTTCCACTCAGCTGAGGTGAGTCTAACTTGCATCAGAGTAGAGTAGAGTAGAGTAGAGTCTTCGGGTAGATAGGACTTTTTAGGAGTTTTCCCAGTTTCAACCGCTCACATGAGATTTTGGTCAGCTCGTCTTTCAGCTCGGATAACATGATTATATATAACTAGTATTCATTTCAATGAAGCAGACCTTCTCGGTTTCTGGGACCCTTTTGTGATCCAGCGCTCTGCTATGTGGTTGTACATGACTGGAGATTGAGAAATATCTTTACAGATAATAAATGACAAAAAAAGCGGTAGAGTCCAAGAAGGGGAGGGGGGTGACAGAGGCTGTATTTGGAGGGGGAGATGTTTGAATATCTCCTTGATTGGAACTAGGATAGGGGTTTAGCAGTTCTCTGAGGATTGGAGTGGGAGGGATTTCAGAAATTAGAATGGGATGTTTTGTTCTCACTGACACTGACTGACTTCCTTTTTATGTCTCAAAGATAAAATCTTGCTCAACATAACATAACATAACATAGTGTTCGGATAGGAGGCATATTGCCTATAAGATCCGCGTCTTAAGCTAAAAGTTCGGAGTTTGTGATTAGAGTTTATGTTGGGCTGGGCGAGTACTCCAGTCCCCTCCAGTGGTTGTCCAGTTTTGACTTGAAGGTGTTCACAGTTTGACTTGAAGGTGCTCAAGCAAGATAGAATATGCTCACCCAGCGTAGCAGACAAAAGCCACTGTATTATACATGTAACACTTGTCACCTACATGTACATGGCAATTTACATTGATGTGCAACCTGAAAAGTCAGAGATCTACATACAAATTAATTCTGGTAAATAAAAACAAGGTAACAAAAGACAAATTTGTGAATCAAAAGGGCAAGAGACTCCCAATTAAAGCTGACCACAAAATGAGCTATTTTCGCATAATTACACAAATTCATCCTACATGTACATGTATTTAACTTAAAAAGTAATAACTTTGATACAAGGACTCAGAAATAAACTTATATAGTACATGGAATGTTATAATTTTATGGTATGTTTTTGTTGAAGATTCATTTGTAATAAACAGTACTATGTCTACCCATCTTCAGTTTGCAGGCGAAGGAGAACGAGAAAAGGTTTGGACGGCCGGAGTAGAACCAGACCTAGCTGATCTCATAAAAGCAGCAATTGAGGAGACAAAGGACTTGAAAAAGCTTCAGGATACCAATGAAGTTGACGAGGAAACATTCCTGGAAACTCTACCAGAGGATTGCACTTACAGGATCACAAGTGTTCAGGGTACTTTCTCCAGGTTTGATGCCACTGTCTTAACACCAGACCTGACTACTGACAATTATAAAGACTGGTTACATGAATATGAAGAGATAAACAACACTTGCCTGAGGAAGAACACAGTGAAGAAAGAGACATCTGGCTATTTGATGCAAACATACTTCCGTTGCCAACATAATACAAGGAATTGGAGCCCAAGTAAAGATCCGCAGCGTAGACTTAGCAGTAATCCTACTGCTAGGGTTAAGAACACAAACTGTCCGTTCCAGCTTGTGATGAAGATATCAAGGGAAAATGTCACTACCATAACTGTGCACTGTGAGCATAACCACTCAGTTGGTAGTTTAGAAGCTTCCAACTTCAAAGATTTGTCCAAAGAAACAGTAGAGAAAGTGTATAAGCTTTTCCAGTCTGGTCTGACACCTTCAACTGCTAGACAACAGTTTTTGACAGACCTTAGAAATGATTGCAAAGATGACATTACTTATCACCAACAGAAGGCGGATCGCTCCATCATGCCGAGGAAGAGAGACTTTAGTTATCTGTACCAAGAATTTGGAAAAGAGAACTATGGAGGGAAAGACAGTCAGATGTTTGTCAAGCTGGTGGAAAGACTTGAATCCTATAAAGAACAGAATCCAGAGGCAAGCACCAAGCACCAAATCTATGAGGGTGACAGTACACCTCTCATAGTTGCACTTGTCACACCGTTGATGAAGAGGGTACATAAAGAGGTCGCTCAATCTGGAGAACTTGTATTCATAGATGCCACCTCCAATACCGAAGAACATAACTTGAAAGTCTTTATGTTATGTACCCACCATGTTGCAGGTGCTCTGCCATTAGGGATTCTGATCACAAGTGATGAGAAAGAAAGTACCTTGTCTCAAGGTTTTCAGACACTTAAGTCTTGTCTGCCAGCTGATGCCTTTTATGGCAATGGACCAGACATTGGTCCCAATGTCATACTGACAGATAACTGTAGTGAAGAACGCAATGCTCTTAGCCAGGAATGGCCGAGGGCCACTCTGCTACTATGTACGTTCCATATTCTTCAGCAAGTATGGAGGTGGCTTCACGACAAGAGAAATAAGATCCAACAAGATGACCGTCCACACTTATTAAGCCTCTTTAAGAAGTGCCTGTATGCTGAAACAGAAGAAGCCTTTGAGACATGTTGTTTAGACATGTTTCAGGATGACAGAGGTAAACAGTATCCTGGCTTTACAACATACATGTCAAACCTGTGTGAGAAGAAAGAGGCCTTTGCCCTTTGTTTCAGAAGTCACCTGCTTGTGAGAGGGAACCACACAAATAACTTTGTAGAAGCCCAATTTCTTGTTCTGAAAGACACTATCTTAAGAAGGGTAAAAGAGTACAATGTAGTGGGACTTCTTGAGAAGATAACATCAGACCTAGAAGACCACTACAAGACAAAGCTGCTGTCATTAGCAGACGGAAGCTATGATGGTTCCTACAGACGGCGGTTTATGGGAACAGGCAAAGATGGCGCAGCAGGATTCCGGGTCCCTACAGAAGAGGAACAGAGCACTTATCTGTCATCGGTGCAGCAGTTCGACAACAATGTCTTCAGGATTGCAAGTGGATCTAGTCCAGGACAAAGGTACTACAGAGTTTGTGCAAGTATTTGTTCATGATTTTGCAGCTAGTTGTTGCAATTTAATTTTCTTCATGCTTTGGGCCAGAATAGACATGTACCTTTAGTGACAATTACAATATCTCTAATATTTGCTAAGAATGGTCTGAATTGGGCAGTGTGTGGGTGTGGAGGTGCATTATTTATTTACTTAGTTGTAAATGGCTCAATTCTTTGTTGACCTGTTTTGCAATTGTACAAAATTTGGTTGTGTTTTGATATTAATGTGTTTTTATAAGTCACATGCTTCTGGAGTTAAGATTTTTATTGCAGTTTTAGATTTTATTGTATGTTGGACTTATGTCATCCTCTTTTTTGTTTCAGCCACACAGTAGACATGACAGTGGGAGTTTGCAGCTGTTCAGTTGGAAAAGATGGCAGTCCCTGTAAACACCAGTATGTATTATGGGCAGCTAAGAAGGCACATTGTCTTAATTTTGTTTCTGTAACCAGTTCAGAAGAGAGACAAAACCTGGCTAAAATTGCAATTGGAGAAGCATTGCCATTATCCTTTTACAGCAATTTGAGAGCTGATCAAAGTGTGCCAGCTACCACAGTTGTGAATGAGGAATTGTTGCATCATGTTGATAATGAGCTCCCCACAGTAATGGTTGAGGCGCAGGTCTGCGAAGAGCAGGAAGAAGATGATGATTCTGATTCTTGTATTGACACTGCTTCAACTTTGCTTCACAAGTCATTTGAACAGATTGCAGAGAAACTTCAATCAACCAATGACAGAAATCTAGCTAGGGCCATCATCAAATTTTCCAAACGAGTAACAAGTCTGACTGAACCTTCCACAATGCATGCTAATCTTACAACAGCACTTCATAATTTTGGGATAAATGAGTTAAAAAAAACAGGCATTGGAAAAAAAATCAGGGTCCAGCCCAATCGAAAAAGAAAATCTGGAAATGGCAGCCGCCAGGCGGTTTTAAAAGGCAGACCTTCAAAACTACAATCAGCAGAAGCAAGCTTGGAAGTACCTAGGAAGAAGTGTAAACGTTCTCACAGCCTGGCTAAAGCTGTACAGGCAAACACAAATACCAGCAAAAAGTCTGGATCTCATGTAATGAAATCGAGAACAAGACATGTACAACGGAAGAAAGGGAAAACAGATTCCTCTTGAAAGACCGTACTAGTACATGTGTTTGACTTGCAGCAATAACAGGAAGACAAAGTTTAGGATAATAAGGAGCAAAAGAGATGGGACAATAGAACCCAGAAACATTTCTAAGTCAATGATTCTATGGAAATTCAATTTTGGGATCAAGATCTTTCTGAGCTGAGTTTTCTAGCTTCAGAATTCTCCTACTTTTGTAGACTATTATTGAAAGGTTCACACCATGTGTCATTTCTCTGGTGTTACTGTCATTGTTCTTTATCTTGACTTGCCACATTCATTTCCTCTGTAAAGCATATCGAGGTAACATATTTTTTGTCATTCTATTGCTAAGCATGCTTGTACAGGTTTGTACTCAAGAACATAAGGTATAGGCATGATCCAGTTGCAAACATTTATTTTGACTGCTTTTACCTTTTTGTATTTGTGGCGAACAGTTCCCCAAGTTTAAGTAATTACAGTGAACTTATCCAGAGAGAATCCTGTACCCCGATGACCTGACCTGGCTCTCCTCTCCGAGACGTTTAAACTCCAAGAAGATATGTCTAAGATAGATTGTCAAATCTCTAGTTACAATTGAAAAATTAGTATGTACTTTTCAAAAGGCAGAAGGTCTTATTGCATCTCGGAGAGGGAAGCTGGATAAGCATCGGGTAATGGGGAACCTTATGTTTCATTTGATTTTGATGTGTATAAAATAGCAGTTATATGTATAATGATACAGAGGTGTTATGATATGATACTAGTATATTATGATACGTAACAATGTTTATTGGAGGCAAATGACAGTCGATACTTTTAAGGGAGGCTATGTTTTTTTTCTGTGAGTGTCTATGTACTACTCGCCACCTTTGAATAGGTAATAATTGTTGCAAATGCAAGTTTGTTGTTAGAAAAATGGCAGCGGAAATTGTTCACTACAGTTTTCATAGCTGTTTATTCCTCTCAGTGGCAAAATAATGTGACATATTAAATGATTGTGAATTTTCATAGCTTGTTTTGGGGGCAATTAGCCACTTTATAGTAGCTGTAAATGTATGCTGCCATACAGTGGAAAGCTATTTCATATTCTTTAAGTTGTACAGGTCTTATGCTCATTTTATACTGTTGGAGGGAGTACACATGATAGATGTAGTAGACTGATCTCCTTACTACATGTATCATAATTAGACAACCTTGTGGTGTGGCTCAAGCAGCATCTGTCCATATGTCTTAAATAAAATAAGCTACTCAAAATACTGGATACTACTATACTCAGAGAACATTCTCATGGATCATGTTGGTTTGAAAAAATGTATTGTGTTGTATCTGTGAATAGTATACTTTGGTATTACGTAGAATCTTGTGTGCAGAATAGAGTTGAGGCTGTAAAATACAAAGACCTAATGAAGTGTTCAAACTACAATATTGAACAATACATGTACCAAAAAAAGACAAGTAGAATCAAGGAAAGGCATTCTTCAATATCTTGTGAAAAATCAGGAAATACTACCACTGCTTTGGAAAAATATATGTAATAGTCTGCTTATTGTTTTCTGCCAAGTGGGTACTAGTAATTCTCTTGCTAGCATACTGCATGATACTACATTATTTTGTGACTTTAATGTCCCTGGCATATGCTCACTGTACATAGCTTATGCATATATCTGGGAATTCACATGGTTGATCAAAATAAAATACAATACAATACAGGAATTTGAACTGTCATTTTCAATTTTACTTGCTATATAATGAAACAAGAAGAAAAGTATACAGACAAGTTAACGGTTTTGACATGTGAAACAAGACACTTTGAAGAACTGCTATGGGATATAAGCTGTTTGGGTTTGATATATTTTGAGTGTTGATAGTCTATGTCTGCAAATGATGTCTGATGAGTTATCTGGTATGTGTTTTCTGGTGCCTCACAAGATTTCTTTTTTGTGGAAATGTCTTATTGCACTGATGGCACTTGAACTTCTCTGAGTGGTGTTTGGCGATATGCCTTTTCAACTTTTGTTTGTGGTCAAATGTTTTATGGCATTCAGTGCAGACACACTCGAGGCATCCTTTCTGGTGGAACTTAAGGTCTTTGTCCCTGGAGAAGCTGGTGTTGCAGCGGGCACACCTTTTCCTCTCCACCAATCCAGTATCCATATCCTCTCGAAAGCGTTGGGCTTTGTTATCCCAGTCCTATATGGGAACATAATACATGTAGAAATCAACTTCATTATATCACATTCTCTACAATAGTGTAAACTGGCTTTACACTGGCTTGTGTGCTATTCTTTGTGGATATCTATATGATACTTTGCTTGAAATTGCAGTAAGGATTAGAAAATGTTGACTAGGTGTACAATCTAAACATAAATGATGCTTATTGTTCTTGTACAACAACACACAAACCAACTGGCAAGGACATTCAATAATGTCCTTGGAACATAGCAAGGGTTAGACTACTATACATGTACTAGTAAGGTTGCTATTGGTAATATAGTACAAGAAACGGTATAACAAGGTCATATGCAAACCTTTCGTCTGTCTGCAGGCAGGTTTCTCCACATTCTCCCTACTACTGTGGAGACTTCTCCAATTTTCGCCCCCTCTCCAAGTTCAGCCATAACATCTGGCTGTGGAATAATGCAAACAAATGGAAGACTGCTTGTATAACAATTGTCACTGCTAATTATGGAAAATTAAATCTAACAAAAAGGCTGTTAACACCCCGGGAGAATATTAGGGTGAGAAAGGAGGACCTGGGCAGGTATGCAAATTGTTCCTGTGTGGATTGAGGGGTGAATAGAAGTCACACCTCATCCCTGCCCTCCATTCTACTGTACAAGGGTAAACAAGGTACTAGTACTAGTAGTAAAACTTGATGAAAACTTATTTTTACATAAGGGGCCAGAACAACATTGATTGTCATACATGCTATATTTCAAGGTCAAATCAAGGATTTGGTCATTGACAATATATGTGTGGTGGCCAGGTCCCACCAAATATGGGGGGAAGACACATCTGGGATGGGTTAGGGCACTGTCCACGTTGAGTTAAAAAACTTCCGGCCACATGGGCCATGCGGAGCCTAAACTTAATCCTTGCTGCGTGCGGCTGTGTCCCTTCGAGCCTTGTTATCACTATAAAACATATGTACCCTAGATTCATATTGTCTCTTGTGTAAATATTTACTTTTCTAGAGCGTAATTTGAGGAAACATCTAAAAGTGAACCCCGGCAGAAAGTGACCACCCCTTGCGAAAATAATATTAGATGTTAAACAAGGACAGCAATAATAACAAAATACAAGGTAAACTCACCGCAACTGAGTTGAAAAAAGCGTTATATCCAGATGGCTTCTTGATGGATTTAGAAGGTCCTGGCTGTGCTTCTTCCACGAGTTCTGGCGCGCGTGACTCTTCTTCTGTTGCCATGTTTACTATGATCTTGAAGTGTCATTACCCACAATTCTCAGAAATCCGAGAAGTTACGAGAGATTCCCGAACACGCCACGAGCAGTCGGAATTCAAGATCGGTTGCTCGGATTTGGCAACGTCCGTTAAAATTGGCAACGTCCGTTCCTAGAAATGGCAACGACCGCTCTTAAAGGCAACGACCGTTCACGAAAGGGAAATTTGCGTCGCCGTACGGAGATGACCTAGTCGATCACCTTATCACTACCTCGGACTATCTACGCACAACCCATCCGAACATCGGCCTGGTATTCCTTGGTGACTTTAACCACTTAAACGTTCAAGACATTCTCCTCGATAAGGACCTCTCACAGGTCGTGCTGAGTAACACAAGAGGGAGCTCCATGTTGGACCTCATCATTACCAACATGAAATCGTGCTACAAAACACCAGTCACTCTACCTCCGATCGGTCTCAGCGACCACAACACCATCCTGTGGGAACCGAAGGTAAGGGAGAAGCATGCAGCCAACCCTTCCTCAAAGAAAACAACTCGTCCTATGCCTGAACGCAACCTGAACATGTTTGGTAAATGGATCACTACACATTCATGGTCTGAGGTCTACAATGCTGCTTCGACAGAGGAGAAAGCTGACGCTTTCCACGGCACCCTGACAACAGCTATAGACAAATTTTTCCCAACTAAAACTGTCAACTTCCACCTAAGTGACAAACAGTGGATTACAACCAGGATAAAACACCTGATAACAGTGCGACAGAAGAAGTATAAGCTTGGGAAAGCTACACACTTGTCACGTTTCTACCGGAACAAAGTACAACGTGAGATCAGAAGAGCAAAGAAACATTTCTACAAGGTCAACGTGGAAGATGAGAAGAAAACAAACCCCAGATCGTGGCACAACAACATCAAGGCCATGTGCAACATCAGGAAGAAAGCCAGTCTTATCCACGCCCCTGGGATTGACCAAACCGACTTCACAGCCACCGCGAAAGCCATGAACACCAAACTAGCGAGTGTGTCCCAATCCCTGCCACCGCTGGAACGGACGTCATTGCCGGCCTTTCTACCAGCCCAACCCCTACCTACCATCCACGTCTGGGACGTTTACACCCAACTGAAAACTACGAACCGCTACAAAAGCCCCGGACCAGACGGCATCCCCCCACGCATTTTGAAAGAATTTGCATGTGAATTGAGCAGCCCACTATGCGATCTGATCAACTCGTCCTTCGGGGAAGGAGTAGTTCCACGCCAGTGGAAAGAAGCCAACGTCGTTGCCCTACCCAAAACTTCACCACCGAATATAGAAGAACTAAAGCCAATTTCACTAACTGCCCAACTGTCAAAACACTGTGAACGCTTTGCTGTTTCCTAGATCTTGAGCGATATATCCTCAAATCTAGACCCACGACAATTCGGCAGTAGGAAGAACAGGTCAACAACGCATGCGTTGGTGAGTTTGCTGGACTTTCTATTCAAGTCAACCTCAGTGCCAAACTCTGTTTGCACACTGGTCACGACAGACCTATCTAAAGCCTTCGACAGGATAGATCACCCTACGGCAATCAGATGTATGCTAGACCTTGGAGTTCGCCCAGCCCTGATACCATGGATTAGCAGCTTCATCACGGACCGTCGACAAAGAGTCTGCTACCAAGGCAAAAGCTCGGACTGTCTGTACCTCACTTGTGGCGTTGCACAAGGCACAATACTTGGACCTATAATTTTCTTACCAGTGATCGACAGTGCACTGCGTGACGTCATCAACCGCTGGAAGTATGTTGACGACATGAACCTTGCCCTGACAAGAACCATCCGTCAACAACGACTCCTACAACCAACACTGAACAACTGGACTAACTACCACAAAATGAGAATGAATCCAAAAAAATGTAAAGCTATGCAAATTTGTTTCTCCAGGTCCCCACCTCAACCGGAACCACTCAGTATTAATGGACAACCCCTGCTGTATGTATCACACTTCAAAGTACTCGGCCTAACTGTACAAGACGACTTGAAATGGGAACTACAGGTTAATAGCATGGTATCATCAGCCAACAAGAAACTGTTTCTGCTTCGCCGCCTCAACCGTTTTGGCGTGTCCGTCCCAGACCTTAAGTCAGTCTACGCGTCGTACGTGAGACCTGCACTCGAGTATGCGGCACCGGCATGGCACTCTTCACTGACAAGCGAACAGTCAGCAAAACTTGAGAGAATCAAAAAAAGAGCATGCAGGGTCATCCTCGGAACTCTATACACAGGCTACATCTCTGCCCTGTCCACACTAGAACTAGACACCCTGGCTGACCGTCGGACCTCCATCTGTACCACCTTTGCCCACTCACTTCTACGATCGGACTTCCGCGACTCGCTCCCTCCATCCCGAAAACACATCACAGGACGTACGACGCGCAGTTCCTCAAACCTAGACTTTGCCGAACAAATAGACACAAAAACTCTCCGATACCATATCTTGTACAACTATTGAACACCTGACTAGACCATTGAACCGAGTTCAGATCTCCTGACCACATGTATATAGTCCTGACACGCATATACTGCACTGATATTGATGTATCGATATAATCTTACATGTACGCAATTACGCACTATATTGATGTTTTTAAAAGACGAGTATGAAGAATTTATGTGAATACGCATATGAGAAAAAATGACATGTAGTGATAAAATGATACGTTTGCGTTTTGAAAGATAAGTTTTAACGTTATGGACCGAAAATTGAGGCAACATGTAAATACAACAAAATTCAGGCTTGTTTGAGCCTGCCGGTTGTGTAAATAAAGATCAATTCAATTCAATTAGATATATGCTGGAAACTCGTCCCATATGCTCCTTCTTAAATTCTGTCAGCTAGAGAAAGAAACGTATTTAAATGCCTTCTAGGATTGTCCTCATTCAATCACCTTTTGGGACAGTGTTAGAACATGGTTCTATGAAAAAAATAGTGCAAAACATGAATTAATCTAATTTCATTTATTGGATATCGCACCAGGCCCTCCCCCATTGAAAATCGCATAATTTGCTTGCCTAAATTTATATATTTACTTACGTAAAAATTAAAGTTTCCTTAACTTTCAATCCAGTTGTGTATAATTATATAGAATTTATATATATATACAACTATTATAGCTCATAATTTGCTTGCCTAAATGTATATTTACTTACGTAAAAATTAAAGTTTCCTTACTTTAACTTTCAATCCAGTTTCGTATAATTATATAGAATTTATATATATATATAACTATTATAGCCCAAAATCTTTAAGTTAATGTTATTAAGAAGGCTTATAATTGAACCTGTCCTTCCTTTTGCCCACTAAATTACCAAATATCATTAGGGTCATCCACATATGCTCGAGTTAAGCTGTTATCACACACACACACACACACACATACACACATACACACACACACACACACACACACACACACACGCGCACATACACACACATACACACACACACACACACACACACACACACACACATATATATACACGCAAATACACAGACGTCAAAAAAATCTTATTGGTGACGGTGAAAGTCAATGCAAGTTGAAACTTGTTACAAAAAGCAGTCAATATTTTTGTACAAAAATTTTGATATCCGATGTCTTGTAGCAAAAATCCTGTTGTCTTATTTATCAATCTTTTAAAACAACATGCAAGACGCCAAAAAACATTGTCATTTCATTATCACTCCTAAGGAGGAACCCCTCCCTTGACTGACTCGTGTTTCTTGGTCTCGCAGTTGAATGATAAGGGAAAAGACAGGTACATCGTAATAGGACTACAAAGTCAAAGTTGGAAGTGAACTAGAAAGAAATTAAATCCTATCGTGACAAAAATATTTAGAACTGACCTGATGGCAAATCTGCGCCGTACATCGGATTCAATGGCACTTGCTTCTTGTCTTGCTCCCGAAGGTTGTGGTACCCATCTGCTCTCCCTCCATCGGTGTGTCCGGAGTGATGGGGAGGTGAGCTCGGATCGTGTCCGGAGTGATGGGGAGGTGAGCTCGGATCGTGTCCGGAGTGATGGGGAGGTGAGCTCGGATCGTGTCCGGAGTGATGGGGAGGTGAGCTCGGATCGTGTCCGGAGTGATGGGGAGGTGAGCTCGGATCGTGTCCGGAGTTTTGACGTGGTGCCCCCGGATCGTGTCCGGAGTTTTGACGCGGTGCCCTCAGAGTCTCCTCGGAGTAATGAGGTGGTGCCCTCGTGAACTTTACGGAGGGAGAACGCCCTAACATCAGTGTCACATCGTGCCAGGGTTGTTGACGCGGTGCCCTCGGATCGTGTCCGGAGTGTTGACGCGGTGCCCTCGGATCGTGTCCGGACTGTTGACTCGGTGCCCTCGGATCGTGTCCGGAGTGATGACGCGGTGCCCTCGGAGTCTGTCCGGAGTGATGAGGAGGTGGGCTCGGATCGTGTCCGGAGTGTTGAGGCGGTGCCCTCGGATCGTGTCCGGAGTGATGACGCGGTGCCCTCGGAGTCTCCTCGGAGTAATGAGGTGGTGCCCTCGTGAACTTTACGGAGGGAGAACGCCCTAACATCAGTGTCACATCGTGCCAGGGTTGTTGACGCGGTGCCCTCGGATCGTGTCCGGAGTGTTGACGCGGTGCCCTCGGATCGTGTCCGGAGTGTTGACTCGGTGCCCTCGGATCATGTCCGGAGTGATGACGCGGTGCCCTCGGAGTCTGTCCGGAGTGATGAGGAGGTGGGCTCGGATCGTGTCCGGAGTGTTGAGGCGGTGCCCTCGGATCGTGTCCGGAGAGTTGACGCGGTGCCCTCGGATCGTGTCCGGAGTGTTGAGGTGGTGCCCTCGGATCGTGTACGGAGTGTTGACGCGGTGCCCTCGGAGTGTGTCCGGAGTGATGGGGAGGTGAGCTCGGATCGTGTCCAGAGTGTTGAGGCGGTGCCCTCGGATCGTGTCCGGAGTGATGACGCAGTGCCCTCGGAGTCTCCACGGAGTGATGGGGTGGTGCCCTTGTGAACTTTACGGAGGGAGAACGCCCTAACATCAGTGTCACATCGTCAAGATTTTCTCGAGGCGACGTGGCCGTTTCTCCATTCTCGTTCTTGCTGTGATCTTGCTCCTGCATCCTTGCAGCACTTGGGGACAGATCGTCGATAGGGACTGGTGGCAAGGGTCTGTCCTGTATCCCTGTCGGACGTACTGACTTCAGTAGGGTATACGTAGCCGTAGAATTCAGTGTGGTATATATAGCCGCACTTGCAGGAACCGCGCTTTTTGCTGCACTTTCTAACGGGGTGTCCGCCATCTCGTGCCGCACCCAACCTGGTACTGATCACCGCTAGAGCTGGGCTCTACACGAAAACGCCAACAGCACTTAATTGTCTGGAGATTGAATGTGGTATGTAACATGTAACACCCGCTGCATGGACTTAGGAATTTTCTCATTTTCTGAAATATATCCTCATGCATATTAACCACCTTGAAGCACTGCCCCTAAATGAAACCAACAAGACTTTCGGCTCTGTCCTTGAATGATACCAACAAGGTTAGTGCCCCTGTCCCTGATGCTGAATGGCATATCGACAACACTATTGCCTCTGCCCCTGGTGCTGAATGACGCACCAACAATACTGGTGTCCCTGGTGCTGAATGACGCACCAACAATACTGGTGTCCCTGGTGCTGAATGACACACCAACAAGACGGGTGCCCCCGTCCCTGGTGATGAATGACACACCGACAAAACTGGTGCCCCTGTCCCTGGTGCTAAATGACACGCCAATAAGGCTGGTGTCCCTGAATTACATACCAACAAGACTGGTGTCCCTGTACCTGTCCCTGGTACTGAATGGCACGCCGATAAGACTGGTTCCCCTGCCCCTTGTGCTGAGTGACAAACCAAGAAAACTGGTGCCCATGAACCTGGTGTTGAATGACACACCAACAAAACTGGTGCTCCGTCCCTGGTGCTGAATGACACACCAAAAAGACCAGTACCCCTGCCCCTGGTGCTGAATGACACACCAACAAAACTGGTGCCCCGTCCCTGGTGCTGAATGACACACCAACAAGACTTGTGTCCCTGCTCCTGGTGCTAAATGACACACCAACAAAACTGGTGCCCCGTCCCTGGTGCTGAATGACACACCAACAAAACTGGTGCCCCGTCCCTGGTGCTGAATGACACACCAACAAAACTGGTGCCCCGTCCCTGGTGCTGAATGACACACCAACAAAACTGGTGCCGCGTCCCTGGTGCTGAATGACACACCAACAAAACTGGTGCCCCGTCCCTGGTGCTGAATGACACACCAACAAAACTGGTGCCCCGTCCCTGGTGCTGAATGACACACCGACAAGACTCGTGTTCCTGCTCCTGGTGTTGAATAACCTGGTGTCCTTGTCCCTGGTGCTGAATGGCATACCAACAAGACCAGTACTCCTGTTCCTGGTACTGAATGACACACCGACAAGACTGGTGCCCCTGACCCTTGTACAAAGAGTACAAATCATAAATGACAAAGGTCATCTATACCTTGGACATGTAACAGGGAAAAATGGTGGTTTGCTACTTTGCTAAATTCGTATTAGACACGTTTTTTCGTAAACATGGCAGAATGTCAACGTTACTTCTAGATACACGTTATATAGTTGTGCATTTTGTCAGATGGTCATTTTTAAATGACACCTATATCTACTACAAACTTGTTTTGCTTTTGTGCAAAAAGTTGAACCTTTTGAATGGCGAAGTATCTATGATGGTATGATCACCTTTATATTGGTGAAGTAGCTTGAAGAGTAGCTTTTTTTGGTTATATTTTGTAAAGACAAGCCTCCTCCATGTGTACATCACGGCTGCCAAGTCAGACTGAGCAGTGACAGTTCACAGTGCTCCGTTAAAGGGAAGAAGACACCAAAATACAACATTTTCTTATTATCGGAAATTGGAATAGCATCATAAAAGAAATATAAACGTTTAAAGCAAATAAACACCCTTCTGATGTTAGCTAACATTGAACCATCAGAAACCATACTTCCATGGATCCAGCTCTTCATTCTTATCCGATCTTCTCACCAGGTGATTACATTAATCAGTGACTAATGCCCACTCATGACGTCATAATGAACACGGAAGTCGGTTCGGAACCTCACACAACGGCTTGCGAAAAACATTATTTAATCAGCAAACGGTGCTTAATTATCGTGATAACATTCAATTAAAGGACATAACAATATCTATTTTGTTTGCTTGTAAAAATAACGTTCTTTCCGATCCGTTGTGCAAAGTTCCAAATCGGCTGCCATGTTCGTTGTGGCTTTATGAGCGGGCAAGTCACTGATTAATGTAATTACCTGGTAGAAAGAATCAAAAGCTGGAGGTATGATGTTTTGATGGTTCGATGTTCAATAACATCCGAAGTGTGAATATTTTTTGAAAATTTCTATGTTATTAAACAATAGTATTTTGTTTTATGTAATTTCCGGAAATTCTTAATGCTGATGTCATTGGTGTCTTATGCCCTTTAATTGGGTGCTTTTGAAGTGCAACCATGATCTTTCACGTGACTGTCATCTTACTCACACTTATGTTTTCGTTTTAACGTGTGTTGCCTGTCTTGTGACGGTCAATAAGCCATGTTGATTTGATTATACGGTTGGCATCCTCTGATCTGGGGACCCGAAATTGGGGGGTCGTGTTGCGGAATGGCAGGACGCTCGGCTCATAACCAAGAGGTGCCGAGTTCGAATCCTGTCATGTCACCGATCTTGTGCCCTTGGCAAAGGCACTTTACACGATTTTCCTCATTCCACCCAGGTGTAAATGTGTATCTGACTTCGGTTGGGGAAGGTCGTATTAAGGTCACCTGGTGGCGCCGAATGGCAGCCGCCCAGACCCTTGCGACAGTTCCACAAAATGTAAGTGTGGATAATATATGTATATGTTGTGTATTATGTGAAACCTGTAAACTCTGCATCTATTCAGCGCCAGAAAGGCTGCTCTGCCATTGCGGGTAATTTCTGATCAATAAAGAAATTGATGTGAGCTTGTATGAAGTGAATTTGTTGGCAATTTTTTTGCATGATTTAGGGTTAATATTCTCAATATAGTATGGATGACATTGATGCATTTCCTATAGCTTCATCACGAACGCGCCCAAAACACGTATTATAACATTTACAATGTAAGCCTATGGGGCGGAAAAACTCATGAATGAGACCATGAATCAATGCAGTAGTAGTAGAATGAAGATATTTGTGTACATTTCAAACGTTTATGTTGCATAAAGATGCTCCAGAAAAAAAACAAAAAAGCCAAAAATGATATGACAACACATTTCATACCATGATTTGCGTTAGCTACCATACATGTACATGCATGTCGTACAACAGGTTTCCTCCATGGCTAAATTGGCTTTTATGACTTTTCATTTATTCTCATAAACAGATTAACCCTATCCAGACTGGGAGGGGGGGGGGCTAAAAGTGCCCGCGCCAACTTTGACATCGTATAACTGGCGAACGACATACGCTAGGACTGCCAAACTCGGTGACTTTTCCTAAAATTTAGTTGGCAACAATATTATGATAAAAGCATAAGTTTATCATTTTTCGTGTTGCCATGGCAACGGGTTTCTGAAAGGCATTTTATGCAAAAATCACAGATTTTTGTAAAACAATGATATTTCTTAGGTTTTCTTGCTCAACCACACTAGTTTTCCTACATGTATAGCATCATATGTAATTAGATGTAACTTTCATAATTTAACATTCATAATTTATGCTAATTTGATGACGTAATCGGTCAAAATCCAAGATGGCGGACCATTACACTATTTCAGGTATCAACAGGGTTTTTGGCCTTCAAAATCGTCACTACGTGTCATTTTCTTTACCAGAAACATTCAGATGAACGTTTCTAGTCTATCTTTAGTGGTTTTTTTGGGTCATAAGGGGAAAAAAAGCATTTTTGAAAATTTCAAAATGGCCGATCCAAGATGGCGGATCCCAGGGGTCGCTAACAACGCGTGGCGTCATTTAATGACGTCATTTTGACTTCAACGTAGTAACCATTTACGTAATATGTCTTGGTATACCTTAAAATCAACAATACATACTATTTTTTTTAAAACCTTAGGATATTACGGGAATTCTTTATTTAGCCAATAAAATCACATCAATGACGTCATAATTACGTCATATGACGTCATAACGTCACTAAAATTCTAGGAATTATAAAACTTTACATGAACATCACTCCCTACAGATTTGGGAATGATACATCATACCGTTCAGAAGTTATGAGGGGGGGGGAATGACCCCCCCCCCCCAGCCCCAGTCCCAGATATCCAAAAAAAGCCCAGTCTGGATAGGGTTAAGAAAGAACTGTAGCTGTACTGAATATTGCTAGCTGGTCATGAAGGAATTCTAATTCTGATTTTTTGGACCAAATGGATGACGTCATCAATTTTTTTTTGCCCTTAATATGACTTCAAAGCTAAAATACAGCACTTTGGTACATAACACTGCAATGAAACTATGTTCTCCATGTGCATAATGATCAAAGCTACAAACGTACGTTCGCACAAATTGATATATACTTATCATCAGTAGTTATCAAAAATAATAGTCTTTACCTAATTAAAAAATTCTAATAACTATGTCCACTTCATTAATATCAATTTGTACGAACGTACGTTGTAGCTTTGATCATTAATTTTTATTTAATATTATGCACATGGAAAACATAGTTTCATTGTAGTGTTATGTACCAAAGTATTGTATTTTAGTTTTGAAAAAAAAAACATATTAAGGGCAATAAAATGTGATGACGTCTTTCATATGATCCAAAAATCATATTCTTTCATGACCAGCTATCATTTTTCATTACAGCTACAGTTCTTTCTCAATTCATTACTGAGAAAACAATGGAGAGTCAAAATGCCAATTTAGCCAGGGAGGAAACCTTAAAACGGATAGCGAGTGAGTAAGCTGATATCTTGTGTTTGATGAGTCTTTTATTAGCTGGTACAAAGTGTAAAAATATGGAAGAAATTCAGGCTCTTACTTCTCTACTCTCACTTGATATAACATATTAGTATATAACTAGAGAGGCAACATTTGCGGGCAAATACAACCTATTTCACCCATCTGCATCCCCATGCAAAATGTGATCAACCACATACATAATGAACCATTACATAGACACATCAACCGAAAAAATGGATTATCAAAGTCCAAAATTCTGAAATTTCTGAAAGTGCAAGATATGCAGGAATGTTTTTGTTTTTTCATAATCAAAATGCACATTTGTGGCTTCTCTACCATGATATTTAAACCAAATGAGCAGAAATTTGGTATGAAAATGGCTCTGATATGTGCCCACATGTCTTTATTTGCAATTAATTCAGAACAATCAAGTCCCTAGTGTTTCTATTTGAGAAAAACTGGTGATGGCTGGTTAGATAGCAAACGGTACGAAGATCAGACCGGTTCTCTACACAAACGCATACACTCACAATTTTTTCCTTTGTGTAGCGACAAATACTGCGAGTTGAGTCATTTCCATGTCAAAGCTTTACCGGCAAAAACCTTGCAAACTGTAAATATTTAATCTTTCATCGCAGAAAATCTGCATTTATGTCAAAATATACATGTTTTCAGAATTGGCTGCGATCTATTAGTCGTATATCCTTTTCTGCCTGACAGGGAGGTCTGCCTGCTTCTTACACAGGCAGCTTCTCATGGATACTGAACCCAACAGTTCAGAAGAAAGATCTAAGTTAATACAGACAATTACGTGCAAAGCAAATTTACCTCAGTCGAAAACAGAGGCTTTTCGTGTACATATGCCATGTCCAGACACAGTATTTGTACATCTAGGCCAATATATCTATACATTTATGCAAAAAAGAATCCCTGAAATAGCGACTTAATTGTATAAGACATTTAACTCATCATCATGTAACTGTACAACTGAGATGTATGACTCCCCATTGTTATACATATTCTGTTGATACTATCTACCATAGACATCATTGTATAGCCTGGAACCTCCCTGCAGTTCGTACTACATTTAGTAGAAGTAGCCAGCAGTATTTTGCCTTAGTTGTGCAATAAACTTTGACTTGACTTGAGTTGAATCATGATCTGCTTCTCTTCTTTAGTGAGGTCTGGAGGATAGAAACAGAAGAGTGAGATGTAGCATATCAATACAGAGGCTCGTGTAACATTAATCAAAGAAACTATAGACAGATATGGAATCTATTGTGTCCAAAGAAACATGCATGATTCTAGAATTACTTACAATCTTGTGTGGTTGGCTGGGACCAGATTTGTCTGCTTCCTCCAAATGTGGTTTATCACCGACCAGGCTCTGCTTCTCTAGAGGAGGTCCCATCTAGAGAAGAGAAATAGGTGCACAGGATATAGCATCACAATGCAGAGTAGAAACATTCATCAACGATATATTTTGACCATACATATAGTCTGGGCAAAATATAATGAAAGAAATCATACGTTGACTTGCAAACTGTACATATTGTCTGTCGTCAGAAGAAAACATTACTAGACATTCACTTGTGTTGGAGATAATCTTCTCTTTAATGCCCATGCCAGACCTGTCTCTACACCTACATGTACATCTAGTCAGACAGAAGAAAACAGACCCTACCTGTTGTGTGCCACAAGTATAATTGCCCCATATCATCTGAAAAGAAACAGAGACACTTTATTCATTCTTCTATACATTACTAGGCATCTCTCAAAATATCATGCAGAATGCTTTTCAATGGGAAAATGATACGAAATATGACAATGACAGAGATATGAAAACATTTACACATATTGTACAGGCAAGGTAAAACTTTACAAGAAGGAAAAACTTATTGACCTGAATGATATGAAAACCATAATGAAGGCAAATGACCTGAGATTTGTTATAACATTCTACAGAGAAAATTAATGCAAAGAATGACAAATTGGCAGTAACAAGAAAGTATTGACACGAATGATTCTTAATCTACAAGGCTTCCAATCATGGAGCATCCACCAGGCTCCCCCTTAAGCAGGTCTCATCCCCTACTGAATGTGGTGGCAAGGCGGGAAGCTGGTGCAAATATGTCATTCACAGGCTCCCACTCACCAGGCTCCCCCTTGCCAGGTCATTATGGCAAGAGCGGAGCGGGACCCTTAGTCGTTCCCCATCCCCCTTGCCACCACCAAATGTGCCGGGTGGCAAGGGCCGGGATGCTGGCACAAATATGTCATTCACAGGCTCCCAGTCATGGAGCACTCACCAGGCTCCCCCTTGCCAGGTCATTTTGGCAAGAGCCAGAGCGGGACCCTTAGTCGTTCCCCATCCCCCTTGCCACCACCAAATGTGCCGGGTGGCAAGGGCCGGGATGCTGGCACAAATATGTCATTCACAGGCTTCCACCTAATCTCCAAGCTTATCTACACGGTCCCAAAATTCGTATATGCTAGCCAGAGAAGCTCCAGTCAACCAGAGACCTAGCGGACTATAGCTTCTCTGGCTAGCATATACGATTTTTGGCACCGTGTAGATCTGCTTGGACATTACATCCACCAGATTCCCCCTTGCCAGGCCATTTTGGCCAGAGCCAGACCAGGACCCTTTGTCCTTCCCCATTCCCTTTGCCATCACCAAATGTGCTTAGGGGCAAAGGCCGGACGCTGGCGCAAATATGTCATTCACAGGCTCCCTGTCATGGAACACTCACTGGGCTCACCCTTGTCATCCAGATTAACAAGGCCGGAGCTGGTACAATACACGTACTCTCTTATCCCTTCGACTCTGATCATCGTACTAGTCTGAGCACCGATTTATACGATCACAGCACAACGTACAGTACACAGCATCATGGTAGCTGTAGAATGTCTGTATCACACCATGATTGACAACAGCTTCAAGTGGTGAAATGTACACATGGTCAAGAGAGTTCCTCTTACAGTTGTAGGAGCCTGTATCAACTGTTTGAACCCATTTTTCATCAAGAATGATAGGATTGTTTTGTTTTCATTTGAAATCAAATTCTCATTGAAGTCACCAACAATCACTGTGTTCACGCCGGTCCGTCGCTATGGTAAAGTCCCAATCACTAAGGGGGTATCGGGTTACCGGACGCCTCCGCGGGCTCCCGCGAGCCGATGCCGGCCAGCCTGTGAATCTGTTCAAATGTCATAAATAGTTTCAAAACGATCCCCTCGTTCAAATTAAAGGGAATTTGTGTTGCGTATGCCCCCAATGTCAGCGTTTCGAATCCTGTAGAAAAATCCGGGTAAATTCAGGCTTGAGCCCGATGAATGCCGCCTTCTAGAACAGGAATATTAAAACCAGACAACTGATTTTAATTGGCTCCAAAATTTACTAAATATCCTTAATTTTTGCAGTTTACAGAACGTTACCATAAGATAAAACCTTTTGTCTTAGGATTTCGTATTTTTCGAATTAGAAATATTCTTGAGATCGGGAAAAAGGCGTAAAATTGCTTGTTTTTACCTTCCAAGACCCATAATTCGACAGTGTCTGCATTTTTTAAAAATCCCTAAGACAGAAACCTCCGGAAAACCGTTGGCTTTGTTTCAAGCCGTCAATGAGGCAAATTGGACGCTATTTGGTCCCGATCTAAATATGGTGTTTGCACGCATGTCATGCTGAACGGATAGGGGTAGGGGGTCACTAATACCGGCGTAAACATCCCTTGAAATATTTTACTTCACTAACAAAGACGTCAGTAGCTTCTTGACATGTTGATTAATCACAGCAAAATGGCAGCATCTATTTATTGTCCAGAAAATGATTTGTATTTCTAAAAAAGTCGGTTGCCGTTCTGATGTGAGGCACGCAGGTAAAAGGGTCAGTCGGCAAGGAATTTCAGTGGATACTTGCTAATGACCTCGGGTAACCCCAAATCGAACACGCGTTCTGTTCGCTCGTACGTCAATCATGTCCGATCGAACGTGAAAGAACATGCTTCGGATTCGAAAAAAGTCTGGGACTTTTGAGGCCTAATTTGACCACCGTGGTTATTTCTTTCCACTGCAGACAAGTGCTCCAACAGTTTCTCCAAACCGGATATGAATCGGTTTTGGGGGACTTTTGGTGGTCTATAAACCGCTACAATGAGATGTTTCATAGGCATGCAGTCAGCAGAAACTTGCACAACCTCACATTCTAGGCCGATGTCATTTGGGATGGGAATTTCAGAACACCTGTATATGTCACGGACATATACTGCCACGCCTCCATGAGGGGAATTAATTGTCTTATTAGAACGTTCCTCACCAACATGCTCACTTGGCCTGTCTTTGCGAAACATGTTAAAAATCTCCAACTGCACCTGAGAGGACTGCACATTTTCTGACAGCCATGTTTCAGCCAGGCAAATGATATCAGCTTTAACCAAACAAGTTGACTTCAGACTTTTTATGTGACTTACAAGTCCTTCAGTATTGTGATGGACAATGTTCAACTTCAGCACCTCATTTACAGCTCTGTCACCAACATTTGTAAATGGGTTGGATAGATATTCGAAGTGCATCATCTTATTGACTGCCTTCTGCACAGCCTCATCACAGTAGATGGACTCCTGCTTATAGTCTGTGATGTGAAGACTGCCTATGGAACATACCCTACTCAATGCAACATACGCCATACCTGATGCAAACATTTTTTTCGTCGAGACAACCACTTCAGGAACAGTCATGCCCTATACTTTGTGTACTGTGCAGGCCCAAGCTAGCTTGAGAGGAATCTGGTAACGTTTGGCTTTACTCAACCTCTTTAACTTGTCCTCAATCTGATGTATAGGCACTGAATTTTCGGTAGACTGCTTGGAACTGCACTTTTTAGTCTTTCAAGCGTGCCTGCATTTGGATGATCAAACTGCACAAAGACAGTCCCAACTTCATTTGCATCATTCTTACCACATATTACACCAGTCACTGTTCCAAACGCACCATTCACTAGACCATCCTCAACATTGACATTTCTACAAAGGATGATCCTAGCACCAACCCCAACTTTGACCACATCAAGGAGGTCCTGTTTTGCTCCTATTACACGAGGTCGTCTTGACATTGAACCTGTGGTGGGATCTTTGAGAAAATCAGAGGCTTGAAAGCAGTAGAATCGAGCTATTTGCATTACTGTCAATAGCATACTTCGGGGATATGCATTAAATTCTGAAAACCCAAACCATTTCCCATTCACTCCATTATAAATAAGATGGCATAATTGCATTAGGCATTTTCGCATACTCCTGCTATTTGCATAAAATAATGCCAATTCCAACAGGAAAAACCGGTTGAACATGTCAAAGTCACTAACTCTTATGGATTGTATGCAAATGTCATTCAAATGTAAATCCAGTATGGGAAGTTTCTATGGTAAGACAACACCATAGGTACTCTTATTGTCCTTTGTTTTTGGAAAAGCCGTTGCCAGTCTCCATTGTCATTTGCTGTGATAGGATACAGAAGAATAGAATTGCCAATTTTTTGCTAAGTTTGCCATCCTTTGCATTCAACATGTGTAAATAAACTGATGATATGCTTATGAATTCAATATGTTACATTTTGTATAACCTGTAAGTGAGTGAATTTGACACAAAGTGTGTGTGCTTCCTTGAAGTGCCATCCTGGTGACCACTACAACCCCCTCCCCCCTCAGTGCTGCTCATTTTGTCCCCTAGGGTTAATGGACTACTCCTTATTATTGCATAAAATACACTGACAAATCAGTTATGCAAATAAGCGGATTCTACTGTAATATCTGAACACCTGAGATTCAACATCTTGTCATTATGGTCTGCGGCAGCGTTATTTCTGGAAAAGATGTGAAGTGCATCCTTAGGATAATCATCCGATGCGAAGTCTACAGCTAAAACCCTTGATGCTAGGAGTTTGTCATCTTCATCTAAAAGTTTGTCTTTTTTTCTCTTCACCCTCATTCTATTCAAAAGCTTTGCAAAGGAAGCGTCATCCTTCTGCCTCATGATTTCCTCAAGTTCAATAACTTCAAAGATTCGACCCCACAAGTCACCAATTTCTTCTTCCTTGTAGAGACTTCCTCCACTGACTGGAGGTATCTGATACATGTCACCCACTGCCAAGATGCTTACATTTCCAAAGTCTGCATTTGGCCTTCCTTGTGTCAGCTGACGCAACCTACCGTGGATAAAGGACAGTAGCTTTTTGTCGACCATTGAAACTTCGTCTACAATCACAATTGTCAGGCTTTCAAACTGCGCACGCAAAGTGTTAAGGGTACTTTCAGCAAGTGGTTGATACTTGCTGGTCATAACATTCAGATGGAACGCATGGTGGACAGTGCTTCCACCAATATTGAATGCGGCAGTTCCGTTGGGTGCTGTAAGAAGGACAGAGACATTATCAGGGTTTTCTTGTATCTGTTGTAGTAACCTGGTAGCCTCATAATATATGCACTTGATAAGATGTCTTTTTCCAGTCCCCGCACCGCCCGTTACAAAAATATGGAAGGGATCTGGTCGTTTTCCCTGTACAGTGTCCATACACCACTTACGTACAAAATAGAAGACCTTCTGTTGCATCGGGTTGAGAGACTGCATCATGGGGATTGCAGCTTTTGACGAGACCTTTGTCTGGCAGCCTTCTAGGGTAAAGCTTTTTTCTTTGGATTTGTCAGTTATTGCTAGGTCAGGGATGTCGTCCTCTGTGCCTTCATTACCCTCATTTGCCTTATCTTCTTCTCTCATATTTTGACACTCAAGTCTTTCTTGCTCCAGTTCGGGGAAGATCTGGGCCCATATATCTTCTACATAACTACCGTTTTCTACGTCTTTACGGGCCTGCTCAATTTCATCAACATTTTGCTCAAATTTGCGCCTATTCCCATTCACGATGACAGTGACCCTATCCTCCGAGTCTGACAAGGGAGCAAACCCATCCGAGTAGAATTCTTCATACTTTGCATATTGTGGTGGTTTCAACTGCGCGTCAATGTAGTGTGGCAAGTACAACTTGAGCAATGTCAAGTAGAATCGCTCTGGCTCTTTCAGTCTATTAAATTTGGCATAGCGGATGATTGCAGGCTTATATCTTGTACGTTTTTGTACAACCCCCAAATTATCCCTTAGCACATGTTTTGCTTCTCCTCTATAAGATTGCTCGACATTACTTTGTTTGCCTGAACAAGAAACGACACGATACTCAGAGACAAACTCTGCAGCACACATTGATCGGAAGGGTTCTTCTGGTGGTCTTGCCTTGTATCGATCCATAATGCTTGGCATCCAGATGCGTGCTTCATCACAGTTTCCCTCTCTCTCAAGCTTTTGAATTTCCGTCAAAGGCTTTGACAAGCGATGAGCTTTCTCATCTGTCGGTATGAATATGACTTCTCTTGAACAATCCTTTAACTTCAGGCTACAGACTCGATACACTGCCTCCTGGGCACTATGGTGAAGGTAGACATTACCAACTTTTCTCATTTCATTCAATATATCCTCATTGCCTTCCCTTGCCTCTTTCTGGGCCTGTTTGAGTAGCTTTCCCATTTCTCTTTCTGCTTTGCTGATATATGATACAATGTACCTGACACAACTGTATGCATCAAGAACAAACTGGATGTCCATTTTACCATTCCAAGCCCGGAGTAGATGCGGATTGTAATTGTTCACCCACACGTCCTTTGGCTCACGTCTGAGCACTACTTGCTTCCTGGTTGCCATCAAGTTGAAAGCGTCACAGAAATGTGCAGTGGTGAGATTTGCCTCCTTCAGTATGTCGTCAGCGGAGCACTTTTCTGGCTCTGTGGTCTTGTCCAACACGTCCCAGAACGTTTTGAGGATGACTTCGGCTTCCTTTTTCCTTCCTTTGAAGGATGCCATTTCTGCATCATTTAGATCCTGAAGTTTCACAGGGCTGCACATAAATGTCTGCTTTACTGGAGGTTTTGGAAATGCGAACCTACAGACCTTGCCACCTTTCTTGCAAGATGATGTATGACCTTTTCGGTGCATTTGAACCTGACTATGTCAAACAACTCTTTATCTGTCTCTGAGTCTGGTAGCTGACTGCACACATACCTGTCCACAAAGGAGCAGACCTCCTCCTCAGAATTTATATTCAATTTTGGCGCATCTTTCACCCAAAACAAACAGTGGATATGTGGACTTCCGCGCTGTTGAAACTCTGTCCGCGTAAAAGTGTCTACGACTTCTCCTATTGGTTGCGATGGAGATTCAATGAGATGCTTAAAAAGCAGCTTGACTCGACGATCAAACATGCGAGCAGCAGTGACAGGATTACTTCTCAAAATGTCGCAGCGCTCTTCCCACGACACCTCGCTTACTGGCACGGTACCATGATCTTGTCGAATTGCCTCTAACACTTCGGGCCATCGCAAATCTGCGGCAGAAAATGTTGCGAACCAGGTTGGAATTCCGAGCTGTCTTATCATTGCGAACAATTCATTTAGCGCCCTATCCCAAAACTGCGGAGTGCCCCTGAATGGCTGCAGGAAGCGATAGCCTTGATCTGACTTAAGAATGGCATGCAGGTCCTCTTTTTTTGACAACATGCCAGCAGATATTCTACGGACATCACTTGTTGTAGGTGAACCTTTGCGCATAGATATAGAAATATTTGATTGTGATATGTAGCAAGTGTCTCTCGCAAACCGTGTATCTGCAGCCATAAGGCGTGCCTTGAAGTACTTAGTAGGTGCAATGCGTACATCACGATTATCGTTAAAAGAAAATTTCCCTGTAGGGAATTGAACAGGAAACGACATTGCCTCTCCTCCAACCTCCTCGAATATAAATATTGGCTTCTTTCCCTCTCCTGGAGCCACACACATGACGCGTTCATCGTGGTGGTCGAGAAATTCCTGCCCTATGTCTACTGGTTAAAGGCAAGTGTCATGGGGTAATCCCCGCAAGTGGCTGTCGAGCTCCTCTTCCTCGCTCAGAGCTGCTTCTTCCATTGCTTCTTCCACATTCACTTGTTGAAGAATGTTGTCCATTTCATCATCTTCCATAGCATCTCCAGTTGGTCCTTCCATGCCATCCCCTTCCACACTGATAGACGCGCGGTGCTCTGGGGCGGTACAAACTTCTGAGTTGTCATCCCCTCCATGTTCAGCATCAGATGGTTTAAGAAGCCCTTGTTCTTCGTTCCATAGATGTACCAGTGTACTGTTCATTATTCTCCACAAGATACCTAAGAGCAACATCGACCTTCTTAGGACTGATTTGTCTATACATGTGATGCCCGAATTACTGTAGCTTCCTCTTAAGTTTTACTTTGATTAACAGAGCTTCCGTAGGCATTCTGGGAAGGATTGCATGTGTTTCACTCACATCGGCAGGGACGCACACTACATTGCCGACAACACCTTTCTGACCCCCTTTTGGGAGAGCGGCAATTTTCATAAATGGTATTCGCTTAGCTATGAGTTGTGACTCAAGAATGTTGAGACTTTTCAGCTCAGCGGGTATTTCTTTGGGCCTGGTATGGAACTGCTTTCTTTGTCTTCAAATGCTGGTGAAAACAGTGACATATCCACTCTTTCCCCCTGGATGACTTTGCTGTGGGACACACACGTGGACTGCAATCTTCATTACATTGATGCAAATACCTACCTGTAAGACAGTGGTGAACAGCCTGAATATACTTTGACTTGTGACAGATTACAACTTGTTCGCGAAACAAAAGCCTATGACATACTGTGCAAACAAATTCTGGTCCTTTTTGCATCCTACTTTGAACTTTTCAATTGCCTTCTCTACATCTGGTAAATTCTTGTTTCTGTTTCTGTTAATCTGCACATTTGTTTTGTTTTTTCAAATCTCTATGATTTTGATCTGTATGATATCTATCCGTTTCATAGTCTCGCTTATCCTGGCATGGTCTTCATCAGTGTGGTACCGCCCCTTCATTCCATCCCGTTTGGCCTGGGCATGCTGTTCATCTGTGCTGTATCGTGTCTTCTTTCTATCCCGTTGGGCCTGGGCATACTTCTCATCCTGCTGGTATCGTTTCCTTTCTCGGTCCCTTCTGGCCTTTTTCTGGTCTTCATTAGCGTTGTTATTTACTTGTGTTGACTTTCTCTTGTTGCTGGCAACTTCTAAAGCGGCTGCAGCTTCTTCTCTGTGGCACCGTGACATACTCCTTGTCTGTCTTCTGCTGAAGACTGTTGCGTCCTTATCATCGTTATCATTAAGTAACATCTTTCTCGTGCTGCTTGCAACTTGTGAGGCCGCTGCAGCTTCTTCTCTGTGGCACCCTGTGATACTCTGTCTTCTGCTGAAAACTGTTGTGACAACATCAAAATAATTCCCGTCTTTATTGTTCAAGTATAAAGCATTACTAATTTGTAATGTACTGTCACCCCACGGATACTTACTCCATTCCCACGTATAGCCATACTGACTGTACATAAAGATGTTTCTCCCAGCAGTAAAGACATTGCATTTACTTTTACCTGTGTGGCCCATGTACGAAGATCTGCTGGATGAGGGTTCAGCTCAGTTCGACCATCACGAGACAGGTACTGGTCCATGGTTCGTCCATTTGGCTCGAACACAAACCAAGGTCTGTAAACATCTTCAGACAATGTTGCCATATATTCAATCGTACGCTGCCTTAATATAGCGTGATACTTTTCTGTGCCACAAATATGGTAGCTTATCGCCCTATGAAAACAATTCCCGTCCCCATCAATTTTAATAGGATTGATCGGTGGTTTGGAATCCAAAGGGACATCCGTTTGTTCAATATTGAGATATCCTTCAACAGGAAGGTTCAACTGACCTGCAAGTTGCAATTGATCATTTTCTGTGAAGGGCTTGAACCTAAACTCTCCAACCTTCGACTCCCCAGTTACCTCTAATTCCTGCTCCTCCCCCTCCTCCCCCTCCTCCCCTCTTACCTCTAATTCCTGCCTACCAGCTGGGTCCTCCAATCTTACCTCTAATGGCTGCTCATCAACTGGCTCCTCACCTCTTACCTCCAATACCTGCTCGTTGGCCAGATCCTCTCCTCTTACCTCCAATTCCTGGTCATCAGCCGGTTTCTCTCCTCTTATGTGTAACTCCTGCTTGTCAACCCGATCCTTGATTTGCTGCTTTGCCATCCACTCATTCAACCCCCTCAGTACTTTTTTACTCTTGCGTCTTGGCATTTCTGCTAAAAAAAAGAAAGTACCACAATGTACATTCTGAAGCAGTATAGAAATGTACATGCTAAAAGTTTAGAACCTCTTCGAAAATTATCTAGTCTCCAACTAAGCTCCTAGCATACTAAACATCACAAAGCACATGTAACCACAACAATGACGCATTTTAGAATATTTTCATGTTCATTCCCTGTGTCCTTGAAAATGTGGTGGCTTGTGTGGCAGTTTGTCAAACTAACCCCCTTCCCCCTCCCACAAAAATCTGAGGAACACAGGAAGACGTCACCATCAAAACAAAATATATGTCCAGTTTATAACCATCATGAAACAGAAATGATACAGAAACCTCTATTTTAAGCTAGTCGTTTCTAACGCAAGACCGATTTCATAGCTACTAAAGTCCTGCATATAAAGAAATAAGATGTCTGCTATAACTACGATACGTAAACAACATGATGAAGGGCCAAGCAAATTCTTACCTGATAAAATATTGTCCGCTATCTTACGAAGTATATGTTACTGAACCGTTGGTTCTTGAGTTTCTAGAGGGGAGCGTAGTTGGCTGAAGACTCTACTCTTAGTGTTCTCTACTCCACTCTAGACTACTTTTCATTTAATATACAAGTCCGACAAACAGAAAATATGAGTGGTCGATGGAAATTTCCAACTTTGAACACAACAAAACGTAACAGACGAAATGTGACCGCGAAAAGAAATAAATTTTATCTATTTATTGATTGATTTATTTATCTATTAATGAAATGTAGGTAACCAACATTTACTAAAAATGTTAAAAGGTCCAGGGTGACACCCAAAAGTGTCATTTCTAACGGAAATCGGGGATTTATTGCAAAACACTACGACGCTGGCATAGCACTTGGCTGCGGTCCCAGACCGCGAATTTTCAAATGTGTTGAATGTTTTTTTTATAAAGCGAGAGCCGACACAAACTATTTGGCGTTATCAATTAAAATAAACATGTCTATACGTACGATAACAATGTAGGGAAGGAATTCTGGACAGGCACTTCTTACCTGGTAGTACTTTCCGATATCTGACGAGAAAAAAAATGTTGGTCTTGACGCGGAATGTCGTCTGTTAAGAGTCTGCTAGCGTGCTAGTGATGAAAACAACAAAACGTAAAACGTACATACGAAACGTGACTACGAAAAGAAATAAAATTTATTGATTTATCTGCTCATTAAATCACAGATAAGCATAACTTACTAAAAATGTAAAGAACTGCAGAGTGACGGTCGTTTCTAACTTAGCACGGGGATTTTATTGCGAAAACACTACGACGCTGCGTATAGCACTTGCCTGCGGTCGCTAATTATGGAAAATTCCAGACAGCGCATGTTCAAATGTGTTTACTAAGCGAGAGCCAACACAAACTATTTGGCGTTGTCAATTAACACAAATATCTATATACGTACGATAATAATGTAGGGAAGGAATTCAGGATAAGCACTTCTTAATACCTTGTAGTACTGTACTTTCTGCTATCTGACGAGAAAACAATGCTGGTCTTGACGCGGAGTGTCGTCTGCTAGCGTGCTGCTGATGTAAAATTCCGCATAAGCCTTCCAACGAACCGACATGCAGCGGGAAGATGTGTTTGCAAGTTCGACACTAAAAAGTGTTGAACCTGGAGTTATAGCCTTTTTATGTGCATTTCATGATATTATATAGTATATGTACTTTATCAAATTCGTTTAGGCCTACATTCCTAAATACCTTGTTCTTATCCTATATGAAGAATATACTCAATCCCCCACAATATCTGAATGGTCGCGTCCACATGCCGCGCGCCTATTGGTTCTCTCCGCAGGACCACGTGGTTATAGAAGTCAATATAAAGTAGCAAAACATAGCCCAGAAATACCAAAATAAATCATTTTGAAGTGGTGTGTACAAAAATATGAACAAGGTTCTTTGAGTATATATGTTCAAGCTATCCACATACTGAATTTCGGATTATATGTTTTTGACACTAGAGCACAGTAGCCCCCCAAACACAGTTTTGGCCAGAAATTGGCACAAAAACCTCAATAAAATTTTTTAAAGCCAGTTATCGAAAAAAATGAAAAATCGTTTGGGGGTATTTGCCTCCTCTACCCTTATGCCAAATTTCAGGTGACTTAGTCCAAAAATGACAGAGATGAATCGATTTGAACATTTGACAGGAGAAGAAGAAACATGAGAGAAAACAGTATATTCCACCATACTAGGTATGGTGAAATATAATAAGCAAGCAAAATACTAAAGGGTATGCACCGTGCACTCTACTGCGCAACTCTATTAGCTGGTCCCTCTCCTTCTTTGCGCCTCAGCCATCATTCTGTTGATGACGACACCATCCCCACAGTGAGTGTTCTGAAAAGTACAATAAGCTTTGCTACAGGTTTAGCTCGGGCAGGGTTTTCAACTTCACAAATTTAAATATTTTCAACAAACACTTCACTAAAACAAATCATTTGTTTATTACCTTCGTCGACGAAGTTTCGTCGAGAAGGTTATTCGTTGATGCTTGTCTGTGTTTCTGTTAGTGAACAGAATAAGTCGAAAACGCCTGGATGGTTTGTTGTCGTAGTTGGTGTGTCGGTGTGTATGTGGGAAATCTCAAGATGATTAGATTTTGGGCGAAGTGTTTTGCATAATTAACGAGAAAAGTGTAAAAATGTGTTATATTGTATGCTGAAGTATGTGTACGTGTTGGCTGTGTTGTTAAAGGCGTCATGGATAGGGGTAGAGGTCCTGAGGGGTCATGTTGAAGACAAGAAACGTCAGTTACTCGGACAAATTGGCTGTCAGCCAGCTGTAGGCATTGGTAAGGTAGTCTCCAAGCAGACCTATGGGTTGGCTATAGCAGGGGCAGGTTTTGCTTCAGACTTTGAAAGGGAATTACTCAAGAAGGGCTTGGTGGATGGTCATAAATTTTTGTAAGTACATAGCTTGAGTGCTGATGTACATGATTAGATACTTATTATGCAAATCAGTATCTGATTTGCATAATTAATGAGGAAAGTTTATACATCCATCAATTTCCATGATAGGACTCTCAAACATGTGACATATGTAACTGAGGAAGAGAGAAATATTAATAGATATCAGCTTTGCAAATGAGAACCTCATTGACATAATTAATGAGAAAAACTATAACTCGAGATGGTCTTGATGGATGGGCATGATTTTTGGTATGTATATAGCTTACGTGATGCTTTGTATGATTGGATGATAATTATGCAAATCAAATTCTAACTCGCATAATAAATGAGGCAATTTTAAAAATCTGCTGTGTTCCATGGTATGACTATTCAAATATGTGATATTTGTAACTAAGGAAGAGAGGAATGTTGATAGATAGGAAATATGCAAATGTGGGCCTAATTAGCATAATTAATGAGAAACTACTATAATTCCATACTAGTAAATGACGGCAATTTTATACTTGTGGCATTAGGAAGTTGTGTGAATGTGAACACCATTGAATCAAATTATGCTAATAAGGAGGGAGCTTATTTGCATAATTGATGATAAATGTTAGCATAACCTTCTTTGTTAAGCTCATAGTCATAACAAGGAGGTTTTGACAACTTATGTTATTTGGGTGAAGAGGATCAACTGGTATGATTGATGATTGATGAAAAACACTCCTAATACGTCAGTCATAAAGGTCAAAATCATTTGGCGAAGGTATGAGGTCGTAGAACTCTTGTTTCTTTATTTATTTGTGGGATATGACAGCTGGTGATCTCGAGGGCTGGCAGGTCATCAAGCGCTGATAGACGTCCGAGAGGACGATGACCCCTGCAGACCAGACAAGCTCCTCTTCAAATTTGCTTAGAGATATTTTACTGATTTGGTAAAAAACAATATGTATGATGGTATCGCTTGTTGTCATACGTTAAGCGGCATTTAAATGGGTAAAATACACGTCTAAAAGTGCACGTGAAAACTCCACCCCACAGGCCCAAAGGCTCCAAAACCTGGCCTTCAGCACCAAGGACGTCACCAACGCACCATAGCGGCACGTCACGACCTACGCAGATTATTCGATACTCGGTTTTCTAAGATATTTCATAGCGCAGGTTCATTCGGAACTGTAGCGCTACAGATACATACTAAGTACTAGAAAGGCAACATTTGCGAGCAAATACAGCATGTTAAGCCATACTCCTCGCCATGCAAAAATGGACTGTCCCAAAATAACAATGGACCATTCTAAAATACTTCCACTAAAAAAATGGATCACCCCAGTCCAAAATTGAGTTTAAAAATAATTAGTCTCTCCATACAGGAATGGAGTCTTCCAGTAGCACCTCAACACAATATGGACCAGTCCAAAATTATATCCAAATAAACAAATACACTACTGCTAACAAATGGACTTTTTCATAATCACTCCAGCTCAAAATTGCAATAAATAATTAAAGAATCCTCCCCTTGCAAGAATGGGATATTCCGTGCCATCTCTATGTAAACTAGACCAGTCGACAAATATCCGCTCAAAATTACACTCTCGCGCATAATCAACCCAGTTCAAAATTGAATTAAAAAAAATTAACCCCAGGAAAGAATTAAGTTTTCCATAGTATACATAATGATATATATGAGGATTTGACAGGAGAAGAAGGAAATTACCAAAAACAACATATTGTAGCGATAGTATGGGTGAAATATAGAAATGTGACACCCCTTTGTTTGAATGCATGATTCAATAGTATACATTTGGGTTGAAAAAAACGAAACGAAAAAATTGTTTATTTCAAAAATTGTTTTGAAAGGCTGTTTGCCAAACATTTAAATGAG
The DNA here is from genome assembly GCA_035149815.1 of Branchiostoma lanceolatum. NCBI lineage: Eukaryota > Metazoa > Chordata > Leptocardii > Amphioxiformes > Branchiostomatidae > Branchiostoma > Branchiostoma lanceolatum. The sequence continues at coordinate 31,445,440 of CM068866.1, forward strand.
GGCCTGTGTACATGACCAAGGCAGACACATGTCAAATTTTGCATCATTTTGGTTTAATACGAGTCAGTTCCAAGTCACCGAGAGGGTTTTAATATTATATTTGTAATATGTTTGAACTATTTTGATTAAAAGAATGTCTAAGTCACAATAGTTCTAAACTGTTCAAACAATAAGAATTAAAACTTATAACATGTTTGAACTTATTTAACATATGTTGGAAACATTTCGAACGTAACTGCACAAAAATCTCTTTATTTAGAACAGTTTCAAACCATCTATCCAAATGTTTCAATGTTTGAACAATTTGTAACAAAAGATTTTCACAATTGCCCCGCAAACGAAGGTGCTAAGTCCTCCTGTGTGTTTCTGTCTATTTTCGGTGGCCGCGCTAGACCACCAGCGGATTTGTTTTGACGGAGCGTCACCCGCGCGCGACGATGTACACTGTTCGGCACCGCTAATATCCGGCATTTTCCCGCTCCAAAACACTCCACTAGACCCACGTTTTTAGTGTTTTGCCTCGTGTGTAACACGATTCGATTTGCATTACTGACGGGACGAAAATGTTATGATAGAAAAAATTCACCCGGCGTCCGTCCCAAAAACATGAACGACATGAAAATGTATTTTCTTACAGATTCAATCACGAAAATCAACAGCATGGGATTCCTAATTTTCACAAAGGCCGACCATATATCATGGTTGAACGTCCTTCCAAGGCGTGCGATAGATAAACATTCCCGGCACATAATAGTACCAGACTAACTACGCAAGCTCATGATAAAAATAGGGAGAATGTTTGTCAGTGAAGTTTGGCCACCAGAGGGTAAGTTCATTTAACGTTACAAGCGCAAACGGGCGAATCATTGACCTTACCGGGGACTGACTCTACTGGCCTAATCATTCCTTTTTTGCCGAATTCTACGATCCATACGCCCGTACGTAGGACATGTAGGAAGGCCTGGTGGACGCTACACATCACGGGAGACGCGTGTTGGTCCGAGACAGACAGCGGCGTGCTTTCGATCGCGTAGCGGCGACAACGTGCGGGACCAAAACGCCTGTCCCCAGTGAGACCGTGTGTTTTGCGCGGCATGCCCCGAATCCGTCTACCATTGCTAAATGTGGCCCGATTCATAGAGGTCTATTTTGTAAGCATTATTTCATGTACCCCTCAGCGTGAGAATTCCTTGTGAAACAACTTCGCCACATTATATATTCAAGTTTCCCTTCGTACCGCCCTCCGCCCGCCTTTGATGTCTTTGATCATGAATGAAGTCGGCGACAGAGAGAGATCATCAATCAATTTTGTCAGGAGTTGCGCGCCAGTCTGAGGAGAAACGATCTCCCGTGTTGTGTTGAAGAATTTGGAGTTTGAAAATATCTGGAATGACTAATGCTGAAATGAACATTCACAAAATCATTGATTTAACTTTATTTCTGTTATAAAATTTCCTAAACTGCAGTTTAACCACCCAGTTCAACGGAACATGGTGTTTTCCCGATAATCACGTAAAATATTTATGTCCGGTCTTTCCTCCTCGTAAGCAAACTTCCAGCTTGTCGCCAAACTTTGCCGAGGCGATAAGTACAGAAGCTGAGCGCGCTCGTTGTTTTGTTGTGCTAGCCATGCAGTGACGAGTCTTCGATTATCTGTAGTTGTTGAAGGACGCACAGAAATCTTCGGACTGTAGTTTACCGCTTCGAAGGGCGTGACAGTCAACGGTAGTAAGGTTTGAACGAGCGTTGTGTTTCTCAGCTCACCTCTTCCAAACGTAAACAACGGGTGCGGGTTAACGTGAGCGGCGGGGGATTTGTTCGGCTGGCGACACCCCCGTACCGTGCCGGTAGCGTGGTGTGTGTCGTGTTTCCTTGAAACGGATTTTTAACAATAGAAAACTAGATCTATTCAAGATTTCTAACAAATTTAATGGAAACTTTTCTGTCCGGCGTAGTAGGATTTTGGGAGTACCCAACCGCGTTCTTCACGTGGAAATTTTTGATACCGCGAAAGTAAACAAAACACCTACGATCGCCTGCCAGGCTTCTCGCGGTGGGGTGTCTTTATTGGTCTATCATTAGGTGCTATCAGCTACTTAGCAGGGACGTGTAAATTGCTTTCGTATGGCTCATTTAACCAATGTTCGAAACTGTACGAACAAAAGATGAATCTATGTGTTGTGATAGTTTCGAAACTTATATCAATATTGTACCCGCCGATTTAAATGTTTCTAACATGCTGGAACGCAGTAGAAAATATTTCGAAAGTCAAACAAAGGTTCGAAATTGTTCTAAACATTCACTCATATCAGTTAGGTTGTTGCAAAGGTTTCGAAAATGTTAAAACAAAAGGCAACAAACACCCTCTTGGTGACGTGGAATTGACTGGAGATGTGTATCTTTGTTCAAAAATAGTGAAAAAAAGGAGAGATACTAAGCACATGTCCTGCGCATTCCCATACCACATTTGGTATGAATACTACAAATGTAGCACACCTTTTCCAGAAATGCAAGACAACTTAATTAACTCAATTGGCCAATCGGGTGGTCGCAAGGCTCACAGCCAGTCCAGGTGCAATAGGGGTCAATGACCTATAGGTCATATGAGGAAAATACCCAATGTTCTCCTCAAAATACCCTGCAAAATCGTATTTTGAAGTAATGTTTGCCAAAAGTGCGAATGGGGTTCTCTGAATATTTGTTCAATGTACCCCCATAGCAAATTTCAGGTCATTTGGATGTATTTCCAGAGCACAGGAGGCCAAAATGTACGTTTTTGGTCAGAAAAACCTCAATAAAATCATTTTCAAGGTCAATATCGGAAAAATTTAAAAATCGTGTATGGGTATTTGCCAAAACTACCTTTGTACCAAATTTCAGGTCATTTAGTCAAAAAATGACAGAGAGGAATCGATTTGAAGATTTGACAGGAGAAGAAGAAGAAGAAGGAGAAGAAACATGAGTAAAAACAATATGTTTAGCCATACTAGGTATGGCTAAACATAATAATCAGAGCGGATCATATATCGGAACTGTTTACATCTTGTTTTCACTGGTGTATATGATTCAATGATGGCGGTAGGTTTAAACACAAGATCTCTCGAAGTCTCTTGAATGGATTATGGCTTATATTTCAATGCATTAGCCATAGATTTAATTAAACAAGAAAGAGCCAATCTTTGACACTCTCCTTTGTCGTTTTTATCGTCCAGTTATTACTCCGGGAAGGAGGATGACCTCCTGACGGCGGTATTGGAAATGCTTTTGTTTGCGCGATCGCGGCTAGAACGCACGTGCAATGTGACGTTTTTATCATTATTGTACCGTAGTTTGTTTGTACCTTTGTATTATATTTTGTTACTTCAGTTTGTTTTGGATTATGTATGCCTGCAGGGCACATTGAAAACCACCCTTGTGGCGATATGTCGACCCTTGGAAAAATAAAATTAAAAGGAAAGGAAATGACTTAATCAATATCTCTGTGAACCCGTGAGGGCTGCGATTATGTTTGAATTCCTAGTTACATCTTAGCTCTACACCAGTTAACTGTCGGAATGTGTCATGAACTGGCCATAACAGACGTTGTCTGTGAGTTGTCTTACCGCACGAAGCGATCTTCCACCAGCCAAGACACAAAACGATTTAAGACTACTACAAAGACAACTGCTGTACCAACCAATCAACGTTATCTAGTCTTAATCGTTTGCATATAATTGCAGTGCGAAAGAGTATATATTTCGCTCCTCGTCTGTGCTTTTTTCATTACTTCGTTTGGAAATCTTCAGACGCAACGCACATCGTGATCTGACAAGCCAGGAACAGGGTACGTACTAAGTCTGTCTTATGGTGTCTGTATGTTTTTCTTACCGGCGACCCCAGTCGAAGCGTATCTTTTTTTTGTTAGCTATTTGTTTCGCAAGCTTTCGCTATTGCTTGCGCATTTTAGGACGGATGTCGGACGACTCGGCCCAGTCTACTCGGCCCATCTCCCTAGTCAACTCGGCCCCAAAACCTCAAAGTCAACAGTTTCAAGTTGTCTGACCAAAAGACGTGGCCTGTATTAAAATCATGTTGACTGTTGGGCATAGTTGGCCAGATTTGTGATGGGCCGAGTTGGAAATGGGCTGAGTTGTTCTGATACCTTTTAGGACCACGGGTCACCTCAAACTTTAGTCGAAATGTGTGGTATCAGAACAACTCGGCACCTGGAACAACTCGGCCCCTGTAGCTAGCCATTTAGGACAACTTAGAACAACTCGGCCCAAGCCCAAAAACTGACATAGATCATATCAGCAAACAGAACAGAAACTTTTTAAAATGTGAGAAATAAATCATGTTTCACTGCCAAATATTTCGTCTCAAATTTTACGGAAATTTTGAAATTCTGCAGGTCACTCGGTGAGGTTTTATAATCACGGTTGTCTCGACGCGCTTTTAAAACCTAATGTTAAAATTATAATAACCAACAAAACATAGTAAAGTGCTAAACAACCCGAGGCTGCAATAAAGACTCATTTTGCCAGTTGGATACGATCTTTGCAATCGTTATATCTGCTTGGAGATTATTTAAAATCTACTTTGTCTTTGAGGTTTTTTTTGTACTTGTCACAAATGATACTAGGGTTCAACGACTCTAAACCTCTGTCAGTAGGTCAGGTACCACTGTTACCAGACAGTTCTGTTGCAGCAGGTATGCCTGGCCTCAGACTTCTTACGTTCATTGCCAATACATTTACCGTTACAGGACAGACATGTGGAAGATACTGGCATCAAGTCCCCGGGTTCTCCGTGAGAAAGGCTTGGCCGACTTACAGAAGCTGACAGCTGCAGTACCTGCACTTATTGCAAGATGTCAGCATTCCGAGGCAGGCCAGTGGCCGCGGTCGCCACTAATGACAAGTCTTGGTGAGTATGTTTGCATGTCTATGTCTATGTCTACGTCTATATGTACGTATATGTTATTGTATGTGCATTTGTGTGGGTATGGGCGTGTGTATGCGTGAGTGTGTGTGAGGGAGTTTGTGTCTCTTTCTCTATTTTTGGCGAAGCTCAGGGGCGAGCACAATGTTTTAGTATTGTGTGCGGTCTACAAGAATTATTGGTATTGTACAGGGAGAGAAAGAGAAAGAGAGAGAGAGAGAGAGAGAGAGAGAGAGAGAGAGAGAGAGAGAGAGAGAGAGAGAGAGAGAGAGAAAGAGAGAAAGAGAGAAAGAGAGAGAGAGAGAGGGAAAGTAAAAGAGGAATACATGTAGAGCGAGCGAGTGGGATCTTATTGTTTTACTCGATGTTGTAGGCACCAAGCAGGACCTGCAATCACACCCCGCACATGCGCACGACCCTGCGCCCGTCAGAAAACAGCACGTTGACGCCTCCCGGTTCAAGCAGCTGACAGACGACCTGATGCCCCGACTCGTCGATAGGAGGAACGGCCAGAAGGTAAAGTACACAGCAAGCATAATTATCTATCAACGATCTTCGAATGCCATTGGAATTGTGCGGTTTATGCTAGGGTCACATTTCCCGCCCGGGGCCCGACCGGGCTGTTTGTGGAAACGAAAAATCAAAGTGTATATCAATAGATATACCGAAGCTATGCTCTTGATGAGTTTTCGTACGTTTTGTGCTTTTCGTTGTCCTTTCTATCATATTACTACGTTCTCAAAGGCCCCGGATTAGAAATGTGACCCAAACATTAGTAGTAGCCAGTGAGGAGCCAGTTTTCTGCTCTGTTGCTAGCGTTGGGGTTATCGTTAGCCTCCATACATGTATGTCTTCATGGCGCGACCCCTTCGCCCAAAACACGGTCAGACTTCTGCTTGAAAATTACGTACCACGCCCCACAAGTGTGACGCTCTAATCTCCCCTCATGTAAACTGGAAATGCCCAAGCAGTGTTGGGGCAAATATTTGGCGGAGGCATAAAGTTGACTTGACATCGGGCCTTGACGTGACATCGGAACAACCAGCATATTTCTCACCCTGAAAAATCTCTTACTTAAAACATATATTCACCGAACCAAAGAGTATATAGAGATTTAGTTAGGTCTTACAGGGAATGGTCGCATACTAGTATTTCATCTTCGAAGAAGTTTCATGCTCCATTATTAATACGTAGCCAATTGTTTTGTAGATGTAAAATTTGCTAAGGACACAATTTATTACTTGCATGACGCTCACTAACCATTCTCCTAAGCAGAGCCTCGCCCGAGACCTATATACATTATACATGTACCTTCAAATGATGGTTACGCTAAACGAGGTTGAGGGTTCTTTTTTTGTAGGCGTGGCCTCTAACCGGCTGTCAACCAATGGCCTAAATGTTTTCTTTAGATAAAGCCGATTCTCTGATTGGCTGACAGTTGGTTAGAGACGACGCCCACAAAAGTCGAAACCTCTTCCGTGGCGCATGGCCTGTACAATATTTTTGGTAGACCCTCCACAAGGTATATTGTACAGGCTACGGGCGACGCTCTGCGTAGGAGAATGACACTAACCAGAGATCACCGGACGTTCTGTCGTTCCCGCAGGTCCAGCCTACGTTCTCCGTGGAGGAGCTCCAGCGGAGGCTGAATTTGCTGCGCACGTTCATGAACACCAGTAAAATAGACGCCGTCCTCTTCACCTCCTACCACAACATCAACCACTACTGCGACTTTATGTACTGCGCCTTCGGACGGCCCTACGGGCTTGTCGTCACCATGGACAACGTGCTCGCCATATCCTCAGGTACGTCACATCCGGTAAAATAATTTTTCCCAGAATGCAATAGGATGCTTGCTCTCACGTGACTATGACGTAGGTATTGTCTGCCATGCTGGTTGGTTAACTGTGACATGGATTTTGTCAATGCCAGGTCCTTTTTTAGTTATCAGAAGCTAAATGTAAACAGAAATTCTGGACATTTCTTTCACAATCCTGTTAGCCTGAAACTTGAAACTTTGACAGCAGAGTTCTAACTTGATTTCTTGCAACCTTGCAGCCATCGACGGCGGCCAACCCTGGAGAAGAACGCAAATCGGCGAGAACGTCGCTTACACCGACTGGCAGCGCGACAACTTCTACCACGCGGTCCAAACAGAGCTGGCGGGGAAAGGCCTCATGACGCTCGGCGTGGAGTTCGACCACATGACGCTAGAGGGCTTCACCAAGCTGAACCTCGCCGTCCCAGACATGCAGAAAATAGACATAGGCAAGCCCACCATGCGCATGCGCATGAAGAAGTCCGAAGAGGAAATCTCACTCATCAGGTGCGTACGTCGCATCCAGTTTAAATTTCATTTCATTTATCCAGTTGTAGACTTTCAATTCTCTTTATAGCTTCTAATGTCAAAATTGTGGCATGTGTTAACTAATGATAATAGTCATAATGACTTGAAACTTCGAGTAAAATGATACAACCTATGCATGGCTGTACTAATATGCGTAGTTAAAAAAGTACTCCCCGCACCGAAGGTGCAAAAGGCAGCGCCCATCTCCGTTTCTGCAGCCTTGGGCCACACAACTTTGTGCAAGTCACTACGCAGGGGGCTAGTCCACTGGTAGTGTTGTGTTGTTTAACTTCCATACCCTTTTCCAAATGCTGAGTGCAAAGCAGAGAAAGCAGTATGTACTATTTTTTGAGTCTTTGGTATGACCCGGCCGGGGTTCGAACTCACGACCTACCGCATGCAAGGCGAACACTCTACCCATTAGGCCATTGCACCGGTAAGTTTGCGTAGTAATTGTTTGTATTGTTTTATCCCGTGCCCATCCTCTTTCCCATACTGCTGTATCCGTGGTCCACTCTCGCTGTGGGTTGGTACAGAGAGGGCGCACGTATTGCTGACCTGGGCGGCTGGGCTGTGGTGGAGGCGCTAAGGGAGGGCGTGCCTGAGTACGAGCTGGCGAACCGCGCTACGAGCACCATGATACGAGAAGTGGCCAGGACCTACCCACATAGCGAACTCCTGAACAGTCAGTACAAACTTACTTTTTTATAGAGTGTTTGTATTCTCCAAGCAGAGGTATCGGTCGAGTAGGGTAGGAGTGTCGGGGATTTTTAACGTCTCTCCCCCTTCGTCTCTTCCGTGAAGGTAGAGAGACGTTAAAAATCCCGGACACTCCTGCCCTACTCGACCGAAATACCTCTGCTTGGAGAATAGGGTGTTTGCATGTGACGTCAAGGCCGCCATATTGGCTGGTTAAACCTAGAGGAGTCAGACCTATAATAGATTTGCATATGATAATGTATATATGCCAGGGTATCATGCAAAGTTATTTAGCATGTTAATGTTAGAAGATCTTAACCTCCAGTTGTCAAGACTGAGTTTGTTGACCCTTTTGAATCCCCCCTCAGCCTGGGCCTGGATCTCGTCAGGGATCAACACTGACGGGGGACACAACCCCCCGACGTCACGACGCGTGCGCAGTGGGGACATCCTGTCAGTCAACACCTTCCCCATGATTGCTGGGTATGAATTTCTTTGACTTAAAAAAAAATCGCATTTGGAAATCGCCGATTTTACGATTCACCAAAACTCACTTTGGGTATTTAAAAGTCGACATGAAGCCGAAAGACGTCAATCAAGATCTAGCTACAATCTATGAGATATTGGACTCTTTGGTGGACCCTACGGGACACGGGCTTACATACAATAATTAATTACCAAATTTCATGCTATTAGAATATTAACTTCAGCACATCCCGTAATAACTGTTAACGTGAAGTTGACATCTCTGTATCTACGTCAGGTACTACGCCGCCCTGGAGAGGAACATGTTCCTGAACCACGCATCCGACGCTCACCTCGCTCTGTGGGAGATCAACTGTCAAGTAAGTCTCAGGCCGCCATCTGTAGTCTCCAAGCAGACCCAACGATTGCAAAGACCGTATCCAACTGGCAGAAGGAGTTTTTGCAATAAAACTGATACATGTATACGAGTTCGTACATGCACCTTACCTTCATCAAAGTTCTGCCGTCTATAATCATCTGTGAATGTCCATAGTATAGTTTGCAAATGTACGTCTCTTTGTGTACTAACTTTCCCCTCTCTACCGTTGTTCCCACCCCTGTGGCTACCAGGTACACCGTCGCGGCATAGAGCTCATCCACCCGGGAGCGCGCTGCTGTGACATAGCCACTGAGCTGAACGAGATGTACCGAGAACACGGCCTGCTGCAGTACCGCAGCTTCGGCTACGGACACTCCTTCGGATCTCTTTGCCATTACTACGGCAGGGAAGCAGGTATGAACCGAGAGATCACACTTTTTTTACCTTCAACTAGAAGGTTATGTTTTCGGGAGCATGTGTCCGTCTGTCTGTCTGTCTGTCTGTCTGTCTGTCTGTCTGTCTCTCTCTCTCTCTCTCTCTCTCTCTCTCTCTCTCTCTCTCTCTCTCTCTCTCTCTCTCTCTCGGTACTAGTCGGTAGGTCTTGATGATACCTCAAAATGATTAGATTTGGACCCCCAAGCAGCTTGCTATAGCTCTGCTAGTTTTGATATCTTGTGTTCTGGATATGCAAGGTCATTATTTTCAGTGACAGATAGCGCTTGTCTTATGTATTCGGACATAAACAACTTCAGCAACAAGGACGGTACCGTTTTTTGTGGCATAACTTCCCAAACTGACTGCTTTACCTTGGAAAAGGGAACTTGTATATTCTTATAGCATGGCAAAAGATACGCAACTGTAGTATTAGTGAGAGGGTAGTTTTGGCGCGATCCCTGTGTAGGTTTCAACGATCTGATTCTGAATCACTTCTGATAGCAAATCTTCTTCCTACTATTCTTGTTCCCAGAACTAGAGCTGCGTGAGGACATCCCGACCGTTCTCGAGCCCGGGATGGTCATGTCCATGGAGCCGATGATCATGATTCCCGAGGGCATGCCCGGAGCGGGCGGCTACCGTGAGCACAACATCCTAGTGGTGACGGAAGACGGGGCGGAGGACATCACAGGCTTCCCCTTCGGTCCTGAACACAACATCATCAAGAAATAGCTATGTCGACTTTATACGCATTATCATATAGCCAGATGTCGTTGACCAGTCAGAAGCCTCCATTTACGGGTCATTATTTTCCCATATTGACCCCATTTTACAGGTCTTTAATGTCCGTTAACTGACCAGTTGTTTGCCCATTAAATGTGAGAGTGTGTTTTTTATAAGCTTCATTAATATTTCCTATAAATTTGCTGATATAGATAGACATCTATAAACAGTGATAGACAGCATTAAATCGAACTCAATGTTTAAAAATTCTATAAACAAGAACCCAAGATGGCCGCCTGTTTGCAATTTTGTAGAGTTAACGTGATAGAAAATTAGCTACATAGATATCATGTAGCAGACATGGTTTTATATATAGTACTTACAGGTGAACATAATGTTTCAGAGATGCTTCTGCCTAACATATACATACATGTAATTACTGCACCTCAAGTATTGTTTTTGACTTATCTTTGTGCATTTGTGTGTCTGTGTGAGTGTGTGTTTGCACAACATGACAGTTACTTATTCTAGAACGCACTGAGTAGACGGTGATGTCTCTCTATATAACTTGCATTATTGTATTAATGGTAAAATTGCAAGGTGATTCTGAACATTCAAGGTGAACTGTCCTGTGCAAAAATCTCATTGTGATTGCTGGATGTTAAGAGCATGAATTTTAGTTTCTTTATTAACTATTTCACACGGATGATCAGGTTCCAAAAGTGAATTATCTTTTTTATATAAATTTCAATAGTACAGCATGACAATTAACTGATATTCAATTTTCAATAGATGTATTTAGCTGGGAATTGTTATTATTTCAGATATAATAGTACCACTGTGACACTGGCCGGCTGTGCGTGATGGCTAACAACTGCAAAAAAAAATGGGAACAAAGAGTATTGGTCAACTGGTATACCGTTAACTTAATAGCCACTTATGATTTCAACAGCATATAACAAGTGACATCAGCTTCCCAAAATGATTTTATTTGGTGGTTATAGCAACTGACCAGGACTTATGACACCATACACACATCTTGTAGGGTCATGATATCGACCCATACCCTAAAGGTTCTGTAGATGTAGTACTACTATATTACAAGACATATGTATTATATATGTAGTACTACTGAATTACAAGAAACATGTTAAAGTTGTAGAAAATAGATTTAGTTGTTCCACCATATAATTACAACCACTTTCATTCTGAAGTTGTTCGAGTCCTATTAAGTAACACGTGACGTTATATAAATTTGTACTTGTTATCTCCGTGAAAAATTGAGATTTTTTCATAGAGATATTGTTTTGGGTGTGTTTGCGTGTGTGTTTGCGTGTGTGTATGTTTGTGCGTCCGGATGATTAAAATCAGCATAACTGAAGAACGTCTGGATGGATTGTAATGATAATTGGTATGTGGGTAGGTGTTGGGAAAACAAAGTTCAAGGTTTGGGCCCCCTGGTATGTGACACTGGAACTGCATTGGCGTTTTTGTCAAAATCTTCCAAGAAGAATAACTAAAGAAAGGAACGACAGATTTCCGTGTTATCTAATGTGCAGGTAGCTTAGACAGAGATGTACACAATAAAGTGTAAATTATGCAAATTGGGACTGAATTTGCATAAGTAATGAGGATTATCTATATTTCCGTTCTAGGCATGTTGTGACAGGTGTCACCTGTTGGTTTCGAAACTGGGTCAAATATTCCCCAGGGACCCTACAGCTGGTCAAACCACAGAGGGATATACAACCAAACCTGTAAACTTGTTTCTATTATGTGGATAGCTTATAAGTGTTACTTGGTATGATGAAATGGTGATAATGCAAATCAGAATCTAATTTGCATAATTGATGGCGGCATTTTATAAACCCACTCCGTTCAATGGTACGACAGTTCAAAAATGCAACCTATGTAACTGAGCAACAAAGGGACATTGATAGATATAAGTTATATATATGCAAATGAAGACCTAATTCCATATTGGTAGATAACCGGAATTTTAAACTTGTGGCATTGGGAAGTTATGTGACAGTGAACATAGTTGAATATAAATTATGAAAATGTGGGCCTAATTTGCATAATATATATTTCATGGAGATTTGAGGTCTCAATTCGAGGTTGCACACCCTCAAGTCTAGCGACCGTCTCTTCCAGAAAATACTTCTGAGCCAAAACAACTGTGTATGTGAATTAAGGATATCCCTCTAGCTACAAGAAAACCCGAGTTTAGGTTTCTTCAACCACTGTAATTTTAGTAAATGTTAGGGGGAAAAAGTATTTTTCAGTCAAAAATGATTTTTTTTTGGGGGGGGGGGGGCATTTTCGCGTGGAATCAAAGATATCCCTTATAGTTTATTCACAAAGATGACTGATATTGTCGGAAAGAAAAACTCTAAGGTATAATCAAGCCAATTATAAAGAAAATGCTAACACTGAGATTTTCACAATAACACGACGCGCGAGGTAATGCAACAAGACCAACAGAACGCAACAAAGGTCAATCCGGGGGGAAAGGGCGGTTTACTGTCAACGCGGACGGTTACCCGGAAGTAAGGCTCGGGACCGAAATCAATTTTCACGAAAAACACATCGATTCGTATGCTTTTCAGCCGTGTTGGTATTTCATGTCAGTTCGCAGCAAATTATGATAAATTTGAACTCAAACCTCGACACTTGAAACCCTTTCGTCATATAAGAGTATGGGTGAAAGATCATTCCGCAGTAGACGCCCTAGTTACGTCCTAACTTAGGAGCAATTTGGCCGCATGGTGTGATCTTGCGCACTGGTTTAGCGCGTCTATGCGTGTGTGTCTGTATTTTTGTGTGTGTCACCCGCGCCGTGAAACGCGCTGGCAGGCAGCTATAACTGAGATCATATGTAATTTATGTGTCTGTCTGTCTGTGTGTCTGTGTTGGGTGTTGGGGGAAAAATTGCATAATTAATGAGGACAAGCTATATTTGCAGTGTTTTCCATTATAGGACTCAAATACATGTAACATGTAACATGTAGTTTATTGAAGGTGAAGCATCAACAGATATCAAATATGCAAATAAATTCCTAATTTGCATAATTAATGCAAAGGCGCCATAATTCATCTAAGTTGTAAATGGGTGTCAATATTGCGACATGTGCACATTAGTCAAAGACCAAGCTTATATTATGTAAATATGTAAGTCATTTGCATAATCAGAATAGTTGCAGCACCAATCTTTAAGATTGCCGTTAATTTTGCCTTACAGGTGGGAATGCGTCTACTGTACAGATTCTAGATCTCTAGAGTTTTTTCCTTTATGTAGAAAGGTATTGCTTGTAATTTAAATAAGTTTGTTTTCATACTAGAAAGCATGTACAGACACGACCGTTTGATTATTTGTGTTGATTTCATGGTGTATCTAGGTATCCCCACTCCCCCGGAGTCTGCACTACCATCATGTCTCACGTCAATCAACACAAAAACCCCAGCGCCGTGAATCGTCCTGGGATTTCTCTCACAGAATCACAGGAATTCTACAAGACCTGGGCCGCTGGTTATGACAAGGTACTAACTAGCTAATGGGGATCCTCTGACAATTGGATTGTTCATTTTGCCAGGAAGAGAGAATGGAATTCATTACCCAGATTTTTACATGCACTTTCTCTTTATATGCATAGGAGAAAAGCAAGAATGTTGAGGTAAAGCGAAATCATTTAAAGGCAACCAAAGCAATATTAGGTACAAAAACGGAAATAAAACAAATGCTGAAATCTTTATTGTAATGAGATTTACTAAGACTGTCTAGCACATGTATGTAATAACATGCTTTGAGCAATTGAAAACCGTGCAAAAAAGGCCATACAATGATCGATTCCCCTTAGTTTCGCGAGCCTACAAAAACCCCGGCGACGATTTTCAGTGAGTTCTCACATTACAACGAAGTCATATTTTTGCATCATGGACGTCACTATACATTGTGATAGTGTCGTTTGAACTAATCATTTATAGAAATGACTAAATAAATTGACTTTCAGAATCCGATTTCAGGGCCCTAATATTACTTGGCCTATGGGGATTTCTATAGTCAAGGACTACAAAGTGCCAGACATCGAATCGAAAAAATCATAGTAGGGCACCCTAGAGAAGCACGACAAACAAGTATGTTGAATTTGAGGGTACAATCTGCTCGCTCTGCGCATCTAGAACGTTTTTGCGATAAAACTGAAAGTAGTTTGCAAGGTACTGTAAATGCAGAAATGTTCGCGGTGGTTTTATGTTCGCGGTTTTCGCGGCGACCGTTTCACCGCGAACTTAAAACCACCGCGAACATTTTGTCCAATACTGTAGCAGTATGTGACTATAGTGCTGCCACAAACTTAAAACCACTGCGAACACTCGATTTTTGACTCAGCGCGAAATAAAACCCACGTGAACTTAAATGCATTTACAGTATTGTACAATGTTTGGTATGTTGACCATTGCCGAAAGGTAAAAAAAAAATCAGGCGAAAATCAATGCGCGCTGATGTCATCCATCAAATTTACTTGCTGTGGTCTAATCAAGTGACTTAAAACACAACGCACGGCTACAACTGAAATTTCGATACATGTACAGCTATACGGTATTTTCAAATATGAAGGACATAGAACACATTTAAACTTGATGTTCTACAATGTTATCGCTTGATGGTCTTTTATAATGTCACTTTTTTCTAGGACAACGTAAATGCGAACTACGGCGCCCCTCGTGCAACAGCCGACCGTGTTGTGGAACTGTTTGAAGGGAAGACCGATGTCCGTATCCTGGACGTGGCCGCGGGCACTGGTTTGTTAGGCGAAGCGGTCAGTATTTACTCCAATTCTTTAAAGGCAACCAAAGCAATATTAGGGACAAAAAATGGAGAGAAAAAAATGCTGAAATCTTTATTGTAGTGACATCTACTAACACTGTCTACCACATTTGTGTAATAACTTCATATTTCGAGCATTTTGAAACCGTGCAAAAACATGCCATACGATGATTCCCTTAGTTTCACGAGCCTATACAAAAACCCCGGGGACGATTTTCAGTGAGTTCTCACATTACAACGAAGTCATATTTTTGCATCATGGACGTCGCTATACATTGTGATATTGTTGTTTTAACTAATCATGCATATACATTGTGATCGTGTTGTTTGAACTAATCATGCATAGGATACTAGAAATGACTAAATAAATTGACTTTCAAAATCCAATTTTCAGGCCCTATTATTGCCTGGGTTGCCTTTAACTGAAGCACGTTGATATTCATAACTTGAGCATACAGTTGGTGACTGGTAAATGCAGGAAAGTTCGCGGTGGTTTTATGTTCACGGTTTTCGCGGTAAGCTCTTCACCGCGAACATAAAACCACCGCGAACTTTTTTGCCCTCCTACGTATATATACCCCCTTGTCTGCTATTGTCTCAAATGCGAAGTTAAAACCACCTCAAACACTCCATTTTTTCCCTACCGCGAAATTAAAATCACGCGAACTTAAAAATACATTTTCTCTGACAGTTGAACCTCTCGAAAGACCACACGCCACTGTCAGAGAATCGGAAAAAAGCCACGTTTTTTTTTCTACCGCGAAATTAAAATCACGCGAACTTAAAAATACATTTTCTCTGACAGTTGAACCTCTCGAAAGACCACACGCCACTGTCAGAGAATCGGAAAAAAGCCACGTTTTTTTTAAATTTCAACCCATCATCAGTTTTCTTTTCCTCTACAGCTTTACAAGGTGGGTTTCCGTTCCATGGACGCCCTTGACGCCAATGACAACATGCTTGCCCTGGCGAAAGAGAAAAACGTCTACGGTCGTCTGATCCAAGACTTCCTAGGTACAAACCGTCTGGACATAGAAGATGGTGAGTTCTTCAATCCACAAGACCTAACCACATACTAGTTCCCAATTTAAAAACAATCCATTTAAAGCTTATTGACGCCGTGTAGGGAGTCTTTGCTGTCATTCTATGTGTGTTTGCTTGTTTGTTTGTTTTTTGTTTGATGTATGTCTGTATTTATTTGAATACACTGTCAGCAGAACAAGAAATCTGTGAGTGCAGGAAGACGACCACAAAGATCAGACTTATTGGAGTGACAGGAAACTAATCAGACACGACAGTCAAGGTCATGTTCTGTATGATCGTCACGGGAAGAAATTGCTGATATGTTTCATTTGCTATTACCGTTCGTCGACGAACCAAAGTCAACATGTAGGTTGTTAATCTTCCAGGAGAATATGATGCCACCGTGATGAGTGGTGGGTTCCTTGAGGGTCATGTGAAGTGTGACTGTCTGGAAGAGCTCATCAGGGTGGTGAGACCAGGTGGGTAGGGGGCCTTAACTGACCCAAATTCAACTGGTTATTGCATCTGTGGGCCCGTTCACACTTGTACGTATGTTCAAGTCCGTATGAGTTGCGTGTTAAATTTGTTTTGGGGTTTAGGCGGTTTGCATGGAAGAAGTTGTTTTCTACTTTGACTCACTCCTGTGGAGCCTGGTTATCGAATCCAAAGATTACTTCTTCAGCCGCAAACTTTACCTAAAAAAAAAGAGTTATTACACAGCTCATACGGACTTGAATACCGGTAGTCTAAGGACCCTGTCACACTTGTGCGTATATGAAAGTCCGCTTGAGTTGCGTATTAGCAAGTTTTTATTTTAGGCTAAGTTTGCAGCTGAAGAAGTCATTTCTTTGGTTCGATAACTAGGCTGCACAACGGTGGGTCAAAGTAGAAAACAACTTCTTCCCTGCAAACTTTACTTAAGCCAAAAGGAATGTTCATATGAAACTCACGCGCACTTGAATATACGCACAAGTGTGACAGGGCCCTAACACGGGTCTGGTATATACAGGTATATACAGTTCTCACAACAGGTGGTGCTGTTAAAATGATACGGCAAAATTTGAGTTGGAAAAATATACCTAGATAAAAAAAAAAAAGTTAAATTTATTGGTTTATTTTGTTCTCTTGTTGCAGGAGGATTTGTAGTAATCTCTATGCGCGAGGTCAACTTGCGGAAAGTGCCGGAGTACCGTAATCTGGAACCCCGCATGGCGGCGCTGCAGAGCGAAGGATGCTGGGAGCAGGTGTCACGCGACATGTTCCCCGACTACTGCGAGGGTGAAGAAGGGATCATGTTCGTGTATCGCGTGTGCTGATTTCAAGCTAACGTGTTCAAAATATGCGAGCTGGCCAATGGCCATCAGATATAGTTCAGGTAAAGTTTCTTTTGTACTCTTTATCCGTGACTACCCCCCCCCCCCTCCACTTCGACCTTGTTGAAAAGCGGCCTGTGTGGCCGAACAAGCATTCGAAAGAAAATAAAGGCCTTGACTTGACTACCTAGCTATCTTTAATGCATGACTTATTTTGTGAGTTATCGTAATCCAACTGGTGGGCGGACATGTCAGTTGCACCAAAATCATTCCATTAGGGCTCAGATCTAGGGCTGCCCATAGGAAAACATGTTAAAATACACCGAAGCAAGGTTTCAGAGAAGTAGTAACTCAAATTGCAATGATAACCAATCAAAGGAAGCAGGGGTTAATCTGCTTAAACGACGAGCACAGCTGAACAAAGTAATTAAACAGGCCCTACCTTTCACCCCAGTTTTCTCCTGTATCCATCCGCTGGACCCAACAACTCACATCTGTCCTTACGCCAACTAAACTGTTGAACTGAACAAAGTTTGACCGAAGTGGGAAAACTTAGACCCTATCTATTCCTTCTAACACAAAAGTCTCCAGATTGGGCCAAAATTGTCACCCAAAAATGTATACTCTGGAAGAGTCCATTCAACATGGGAGTGTCACATTTTGAATTCCATTTTGGAAGCTTAAGGGGGGGTTACACGAAAGTCATTTTTTAATTGGAAGTATTTTTGAACTGTGATAGAGTCCATTCTTGCATAGGGGTGACATATTCAAAATTCAACTTCGGACCATGGTGATTATTTAAAAGTCAATTTCTTCAGTGGTTGTGTTTTTGGACTAGTCTATCTTATAATAAGCTCTTTGCAAATAGCATAAAAAACAAGCGCAAATTGCCTAGAAACTGAAAAGGGTCGACACCACAACACACCAGCCACTTCAATTTTGGACTGGGGTGATTATGCAACATTTCATTTTCTTAAATGCCTTTGGACTGGTCCATTCTACATGGGGATGCTTCTTAAAGAGCCCATTCCTGCATGGAGGGACTTTTTACGTCGAATTCAATTTAGATTGGGTTGATCCATGTTTTTAGTAGTCCGTTATTTTTGGTGATGCCCGTAGAAGTGACCATTCTTGCATAGGAGTCCAATTTGGGAAGCTCAATTTCGGACTGGGATGATCATTTTGGGGCAGAATTTTTCGGAATATTTTAGTTTTCCTCAGGTGTGACTTTGGAATAGGCCATTTTTGCATGGGGGTATGGATGAAATATGCTGTATTCGCTCCGGCAAATGCTATATTTCTAGTTGATAGCAGTGACAACATTCAAGGATACAGGCTTATGTATAAAAACATTTAATACAACAAAAAAGACTCCTAGACATCGGCTTTCGGAAAGTCATATCTATTTGTATTTTTATGTCACTTATACTACATGTGGAATCCTTATAACCCTCATAGTATAACTGTATAAAACGTAGTATTAATGTAAAAATCATCACATCCAAAATTTTAAAACCAACAAATCAATGAATTCCAATAATGAACACCTGACAAGCAGACTCCTCGATAATAACAAAATTGGTGACTTTATGATACACTAAATTTCTAAAAGAAAGGTATGTCACCACAGAAAAGTTGGAATTTTAAAAATGTCTTCGCTTTGCAAAAAGATAATCGAATGTTGTGAACAAATATAACAAATATATAAGTGTATATCATACCAGAAAAAGAATGTTATGTGAAAGAATGGAAAGTTTGGTGAAAGCCTGGATTTTAGAGTAACGTAACAAACGCATACTGCCTTTCCTGTTACAATGCAAGTTGGTCTCAAACTTGTTCGGAATACGACCAATCACCTTTAGAATCATAAATGTATTTTAGGCGATAGAATATCATCACAATTGTGAAAAACTTACCTAATGGAAAGCGATTTTCGTCAAATCAGATGCATACGATACTCGTTATTGATCTTGTATAATCCAGCAAATGATACAGTTTGGGTAATATCAAAATACCAACAAATATATCTCCATAACCTTATATCACAATCCTAATAGAAAATCATTTTCATCAAATCAGATGCATAAGATACTCGTTATTGCTCTTGTATATTCCAGCAAAGGATACAGTTTGGGTAATATCTAATACCAACAAATATATATCTCCATAACCTTATATAACTAACCTAATAGAAAATCATTTTCATGAAATCAGATGCATACGATACTCGTTATATATTGCTCTTGTATATTCCAGCAAAGGATACAGTTTGGCTAATATCTAAATACCAAAAAATATATCTCCATAACCCTACATGTGTACTAACCTTATAGAAAATCATTTTCATCAAATCAGATGCATAAGGTACTCGTTTTTGCTCTTGTATATTCCAGCAAAGGATACAGTTTGGCTAATATCTAAATACCAACAAATATATCTCCATAACCTTTTATAACTCCATAACTTTATATTTCACTCCCATGTTAAAACAGTGATGTAAATTATCACTGTAACTAGAATTATATTACGTGATAGTTTGATAACATAGCTTCCATGTCACACACAAGATATGAAGACGGTATGACCAACGATAAGACGGGTACGATATTCTAGAATTGCTATTTCTGAGTCAGAAAGCTATCTGACACTTATTCTCAAGGCAGGTGTAACTTAAGTGAGAGGCACAGACAATACAAACATAATATCAAATTAATTTACAATCCATAAGACCATATTGTGCATAATTTGATTCACCTACGAACAGGTAAATATGTTATATGTGGAAAGCTTCTACCGTAACATCCACTTATAAGTACATTCAACGCATGCAACAATATCGAAGCGTTGCTGCCATTCAGTGCCTTTCTTTGTCTTCATAGACGCTTTCTTTCCTGCCAGTCTAGAGTCTAGTGCAGAGGTGTGTGTTGTTCACTAATCTGCTGTATAGTACTCACAGAAGACAAACATCGGTGAAGTTGAATAAAAAACCAAACAAATATCACGTTGATGAAGGTAAAACATCCAGGTACCGGTAATAAGATACGCGAAAACAATGTTGCTCGAGCAACTGGATGAAATAAAAAATTTATCCGGTTGCCTGAGTAACTGTTTTTTTGGCATAAAACAAAGATCACTTTGAAATATAACAATAAAAGAGGAATTACAGTATTGAATTGGCTATTATATGGAGTAACTGCTAATTCTGTATTGTTTTTGGTTTTGTTTTCCCAATTAACTGGCGTGGTAAAGAACACTAAAAAACAGGAACATCCTTACTCTGAGACAAACATTCAATCTTCAACATTAGATATATAAGATATTCTTTTAAACCTGTGTCTTCATTCACCACCACCATTTTGTCTTGTATATGATAGCAAGAAACCTTGCTTACAATATAATGCCCCTATTTGATATTAATTTTGATAAGAATCATCCTATTCAGAAAAAGAAATACAATACAGCCAACACCCTACGTGTATGTCGTCTAGTTCTCCAAATGACTTGTATTAATAACATATATATCAACAAATAATCAATTTATCTTAGCCCCCAGCTTTTATATCTAGACTTTAATACTGAAAATCATACTTCACCAAAACGTGCATGAAACTTATACCTTTTTTATAATATATCAGCAGAACAATTTGAATTGGTAAAATTCTGGTTACTTGTCACCTCAGTCTCAGTGATGGGTATGAATAGATATAATGTAATATGTGCCCCGTGATATCATATGACAGACATAATGCTAACAATGACATCAAGGCAGCAAGCGATGTTTTTATGCACTTTGCGGAAAGAAAAAGACATTGTGCTCTCAAAAGACTTCAGTCTTTTCTCCGCCAACTTGTCTAAAAGCTTAACTCTTGCACTTCGAAGTTGAATGTTGTGGTGGAGTTCCCCAGGCTGTTCTCCACCTTCAGGGTGTAGGCTGTAGAGGCGGTGACGGTAGGTACTACACCAGACTTCTGTGAGACAGCACCAGAGGACGTGTCTAGCTCCATGAAGTCTGGGAGGTCAGGGGTGATGGACCACGTCTTAGGGTCGCTCCCCGGGTTCAGGAGGGTCGGTTGGAACGGTAGGTCCTTCTGGTAGGTATAGAGGACGATGTCGTCCATGCTGAGACCGACTGGCTTGGTCGAGGTCATGCTGACCGTCCAGTCCTCCTGGTTGGACTCCAGCGCCGAAGGGACGTTGTTCGACCCTCCCAGATAGTACTTCTTACTGTGGTTCTTGTACCAGTAGTAGCTGTAGAACTTGAAGGAGGCGGACTGCAAATGATCGTCGCTGTCGCGATTCACAGACCCCTGACACTCGGCGACCCAGAGTTGCTGGTCTGCTGAGCTTCCGGTTAACAGGCTCGACCCTGATAGCTTCGCGGTTTCGTCCATTGTTAGAACCTTGGATTCTATCGCCGTGTTGTCAGCGTTGGGCAAGTTGGCAATGAACTTGGCGCGACCGTAGGCGTCAGTTATGAGATAGAAGACGGTGTCGGGGCCATATGTTGCCCCTGAAAGACCCAAAGTCCCGTCGAGGTTAAACTGCATGTACTGGGTCGCGGAGCCTCCCATAAGCAGGCTGATTCCCTCCTTCTCCAACTGGCCAGTTGGTTGATACCTCTGGAAGCTGTCGATGTCGGCACCGTGTTCCATGTACAGGCCGGCGTCAGATGCTTGGTTTTTCGCAAAACTTTCTATGGGGGTATCGTGGTGCTTCTGCATGGCTACGACGAGTATTATGACTCCTACGATTGCTGCTACGATTGCAAGAGCCCCGAGGCAGGAGCAGATCGTGGCGGCCTCGACTCCGAGCACGGTTTCCGGCAGAAGCCATGCTCCCATCGTTGCGCAAAGCTGCAGAGCGGATGCCGTAACGCCCAGGGCGTTTCCAACCTCCTCCAGCTTCGTCTGTGACCTACTGAGAGATATGGCACCGAAGACCAGGCCGAGGATGGCAACCGCAGCACCGAATCGCGTGGCCATGAACTCCTCCAGGTTCTGCCCGAACAAATTCTGCATTAACGTCATGTCTTCTTCACCTGCCACGATAGCCTCTTCGGCTGCAGCTGCCGCATCCACCCCGACTTCCACCTGCCCTTTTCTCTGTAGCAGCCACTTGGAGAAACCGTTGGAAGCTCGGGTGATGGACTCCTGACAGTCACCTGACAGGAGAATCTTCCCGACATTTTTGAAGCCCATGGATTCCGTGCCCCACAGTTCATAAATGGCGGCTCCTCTTTTCAACATTCCACCGGCTACCTCTGTGAACAGCACGGCTCCGTCGCTGACCACTTGCACCTTGTCAGATGTACTGAGTTCGCTCCAGTCCAGGACTCCGTAGTAAAACATCATTATCCCGGCGGAAAGCGCTGCGCCTGCCACCAATTTTCCGAGTAGCTGTAGCGGGAGTTTCTTGTACATGCTATCCGCTTCTTTCAACACTTTCAGCAGGTTGTAGTCTGCCGCCATCTCTGATGCTGATACTTGTAGTACGGAGAGTAGGTCTTCAATGGTGTGCTGGGTCATATTGGCCTGGATTTCTTTAGCTGCGTCTTGCATCTGCGTGTCTGTGCTGTCGATGTACTTGTCCTCGAAGGCCTGTAGAATCTCCATAACAGCATAGGTGTAGTGTGTCATGTCGCCACTGAAGTCTAAGAGCTGTGGCAGGATGTTGGTGAGCTGGAAGATCTGTATGACTTTGACGTACTGCTGCTGAAACTCTGCACTACTGTCAAGGATGCCCAGCATAGCGCAGTTCTGTTGGATTCTTCTGGAGAATGCCGATCCGTCCAAGGAGGCAGCTCCACCCATAGACAGCATCTGCATCATCTGTAGAGCGGATGGCTGGGTGAGGTCACGGAAGAGCCAATACGCCCAATATTTTCCCTCCTTTCCCAACGTTGTCAGCATTTCTATGATGGTCAGCATCGCTGATTGGTTTTCAGAATCTTCGACAGTATCTTTGATCTCTGCCTCCCACGTGCTTTTGTCCTGATCGATGTACGCTGCGTGCGTGGTCTTGTTCTGCAGCTGATCGACGATGAACTGGCCCGTCGTCGGTATGTTCTCTATCCAGCGGTTTTTGTAGAGATCAGAAGATTGCTTGGTGTAGACACTCGCTGTTGATGTCTGCGTCTTGAGCCACTGCTTTGCTCGGATTGTGTTCAGCTTACCGGCGTAATCATCGCTGGGGAATATGGAAGGAAGTGCCTGGGTTAGGTAGGCAACGCTGAGAGTCTTGTACCAGGTACTTGCAACTCCGTCGTCTCCGTTTGCTTTCTGGTCAGCAGTGGGGCTGCCGTTGGTGTCAGCTATCTGTTTGACTGTAGCGTCCAGACTTGGCGGGTTGTTCATCCCCATGTACTTCTCACGGAGGTCTGAGTCCATGTAGTACTGTATGATCGTGTAGAAGTCCTGCATGGATTCTTGTTGGATGTAGTCGTAATAGTTGCCGTTTCCGTCTTGTTTGAACTGGGACATGTTCAAGAGATCTTCGCCGTTGAGTGCCACGCTTGTTGTCATGGCCATGAATGATGTTGGCTGGATTGCGCGGAGTGCGGAGCCTGTGGCACCGGTATCGCTCAGTTTTACCTCAGACGTGTTTGCAGAGACGTGAAGAGTACCCGCCGCAGGAAGATCGGTTGCGTCGGCCAAGTGCGTCGGCAGGGAATCCCAGGTAATTTTGTCTCCAACCTGCTTACTGCTCGGTACGACCTCGTTACCAACCATCAGCCTTCCGTGACTCACTTCGACCAAAGAGCTCTCTTTGTTTGGAGCTGCCATCAAGAACGTCCCAGTCACAGTGTTCTGGACTGTAGCCTGGATTGCATACACCTCACCTGTTGCTGCATCCAGTGCCTTGGTCAGGACAGCACCGTCGAAGCTGGATGCTACAGCGTTGAAGGTGAACTCTAGCAGGTATGGGAATACGTGCTTGCCGTCGCTACGAGGATCATCAGGGATGGGAACCGTGCTGTTCTCGTGTTGGAACACGGCCTGGAACGATGGGTTCAGAATGTAGGAAAAGTCTCCTTCGGCGGGTTCGTACGTCACGTTTGTCTGCAGATCCTCGAAGCTAACGATGACCTTGTAGGTCTTCTGTCCGATGAAGAACTGCTCCTCTATGCCGTAGCTGAAGCTTAGAACGTTGTTTTCCCACGTTGCATTCTTCCACTTGTCGTCAGAAGCATCCCAGACCAAGTTCAGGGCAGTTCCTTCCTCTCTGACGTACGCCCCAGTGTCACTGGAAAACGCACACTCGTACGTGACAGGTTTCAATGTCGTCTTGACAGAGAATGATGTCAGGGCGCTTCTGATCGTCCCGAAGCCCTGGACACTTTCCTCGTGAGGAAAGGCGATGTGCCCACCGAGATCTCCCTTCTTGAACGTCAGTGTGTTGGTGGGATTTTTGTCCCAGTGCCAGTTGTGCACGACGTGTTGTCCAACGTGGAGCTCTTCTTTCCCGTCGGCTCCTTTTTTGATGGTGATGGTGTCTGGGGGACGTTTGGGGTCTTTATCACCGCCGTGGTAGGACAGAATCTCCACACTGTACGCGCGGTGGTGGTTTTTAAGGGCCTCAAGGGTGTTGGCAACGGCCTGTAAGAGTACGTGCGCACAACATAGGAAAGGAGAGCGTATAACATGAAATGAAGAAAGGGAAAAACGACAACGTTTTATGTATTGATGCAGCATGGGCACTGATCCATTTGTAGAATGATTGATCCTTTGTAGCAAATTTAGTGAGGTAACAATTGCATTTCTAACATTTAAAAAAGTGTCACCTCTTTGAGGATGAACTGAACTGAAACTGAACAACTGCTAGAACATAAGCGACCAACCAAACAACCAACCAAACAACCATACAACTAAACAACGAACCATACAACCACACAGCCAACCATATAATAACCAATGCAATCGACCAAACAACCATACAACCAAACAACCATGCAGCCAACAAAACAATCAACCAAATCAATCAACTAACCAATACATTGATAAATCAATACATCAATAAATCAATCAATCACCCAACCAATCAATCAATCTACCAATAAATCAATCAATAAATCGACCAGCCAACCAACCATACAACCAAGCAAACAAACAAACAAATAAACAAACGAACAAATAAATAAATAAACAAAAACAATACCATACCTCAGCGCGTTCTTCTTTCTCCTTCGCTGGATCCCTGATAACCTCCTGGCCACCCCCGGCCTCACATGTTTGCTGGGTTACTTGCTGAGTTGGTGGCGGTGGTGGAGGCCTAGGTTTGGGCCTGGGTAACGGTTTGGGTTTCGGCCGGTTCAACAGCAGCTTTCAACATATAAAATCAACAATTAGCTTTTACCCAGTGTCTCAAATGATTGTTTTTGAGAAGATAACACTTCTTCACATAATTAGCACGGGCTTGCGTCTCTTTATACAGATCTGATTTTTTTTTTCTAAACGAGAACATTTACGTTTCGAATGAATGCAAGACAAACAGAATAATGAATGAATGAATGAAGGCCTTTATTGTATGTTCGTGCCCCGAGGGGCTAGATACAGGTCGTTTAACATAAACCTAACTAACATGTAAGTGACATATACAGTGAAATATAATAATATTAGGAAACAATGGCCTCTTACAGGCATTTTGATGACTCAGCTCAAAGTGAATCGCAGGAAAGTGGGGATGCGGGTAGTTCCACGTTCTTTTGACTACATGATGAAGAGACAAACGCAGGTCAAAAAATAAAATCGATTTCAAATTAAAGCATATAAACAAGCAGGACTCTATTTTACGTCTAAATCGTACTGAAATAAAAACCAATTCATCCCATCTTGGGTTACACTGTTTAAATGCTCCAAAGAAACACATGTACACACGAGTGCAGTTCCAAGATAAAACGTTAGGGGACCAAAACCAACACCACCATAGCATGCTCAGGACATGAGATACACCAATCAAGTTCCACTGCTGTACAATAGAAAGCCACTTGCAATTGGAGTCCCAAAGTTGAACTCGCTCTTTTCTTTGACACCTACTCACCTCCTACTAACTTTCATGACAATTTGTCAACATCTTCTTGATTTATGCCGATAGACCACAAACTAACACAAGCAAAACGACAACCGCTTCCATCAAAAACCTTTCTGCCCAAGGTTATAAGGCTTGTGGCGTCCATCGCGACAGTACATATTTGTTTGACAAGTTGCCAAAAAACTGGGCGTGTCTGATATATTGTCTGTGCACCTACGTGTTTTGTCCACATTCTGACACACTGAGAAGATAACCCCACGTATATGCACACAGCGGAGGTGTCCCTGTGGTGTAGTGGTCTGCGCATCTGTCACTTACCACATCTGGTACGAATTATGAGGGGCCAGAGGGCCCGAGTTTGTGCCCGGGTAGGACACCTCTGGACAAGAGGCGCATTGAGTCATACCAAAGACTTTATAAAAATGGTACATACTTCTGAAACAGTATGGAAGTTAAACACACTCCACTGCCAGTGAACTAGCCCCCTGCTGCAGTGATTGCACCACAGTGTGGCCTAGGGCTATGAAACGGGGCCCTATACACCTCATGGTGTGGGAGGGTTTTAACTTAACATGCACACAGATTGTACTGTACTGCTAGGATGCTATAGTACTAACCCCGTTGTAGGAAGCTATACAGAAAGCCGTTGTTGTGTAATACGCCAAAGTGCTGACGTTTTACCCGATGCGTGCTCAACTGAACAACAAGAGCAAAAGGTAGAGACTGCTGTGAATAGCAATACCTTACTTAGCATACACGACATGTGTTACAAAACGTGATCCTCGTCCCCAGTGTTAATGTGATAGACCCGCCCCCGAATCGCGTCCGAATCGCGTCCGAACAAGTTTGTCTAGGACAAATATGTCATTTGGAAGAATTATAATTCTGAAAGACTGTTGAAGTGGGTCAGGTGTTATACACATGCAGAAATACAGACAAATAAACACACAAAAATGCGCCCACACATACATTCATACATACCATGTATACACCTGCACACACACAGATACAT
This sequence comes from Branchiostoma lanceolatum, assembly GCA_035149815.1. Classification (NCBI taxonomy): domain Eukaryota; kingdom Metazoa; phylum Chordata; class Leptocardii; order Amphioxiformes; family Branchiostomatidae; genus Branchiostoma; species Branchiostoma lanceolatum. The sequence goes on from CM068866.1 coordinate 31,472,608, forward strand.
ACTTACATACATACCATAATGCACGCACATACACGCACACATAGGTACACACATACAAATAAACACACACATAGGAAAACATACATACAGACACAAACACACACATGTACACGTAAAACGTACACACACACACACATACACATGCATACACGTGCACACACAGACAAATACACACACGCACGAGCGCACACGCACACACACGCACACACACACACACACACACACACACACACACACACACACACACACACACACACACACATAGACACGCACCTACACGCATTTAGACGAATATTCGAACTGGGAGAGTAAACACCACCATTGCCACAGCAGTGTGTTCACATTTCATTTTACAGCACAGTGGTTTAATACCCATCAATTGTCATAATAAACGTTCACATAACCACAGTAACACTCTTACACCGTGCTCTAGCAGGCCACTGCGTCAAGGAATCCGCTCGCGGCCGAATTGTACCAAAGTTGGGACGTGACTAGGGGGCGTGTACTGTCTACTGTGGACTGTCTTTAGTCTGGTTTCAGTCTCTAGGGGTCGGCATAGGGATGTTTTACCGGGCCCAGTCTGTATTATCAAGCCGTTTCTGTCAGCCTGTCTACTTAGCTGCCATATAGAATTTCGCAGCCTTTCTACTTTAGCCGTAAACACACCCCGAGCCGACTAAGCTGTCTGGGCGGGCGGGGATTACTCCCAGCGCCGTAGAGATATCGGGGAGCCCTCGATGGTATGGTTTCCAGGCTAAGTGATCTTTGGCCCATACTCTTATATCGCACCAAACGTTACATTCGTCATATCTGTGTACACCAGCCCTCGTCCAAGATCTTCATGAGATCGAGAAACGGCTTGTATGGACCATGCAGCGAGACAGAGAATCGCAGTCTACAATTTAGTACTCACAGGCAAGACGAGGAGGGTACGTCGTGGCGTCAGAGACTGTGGGTTCTCTCCCTGCGCTCGCTCGCTGCTACAGGTAAGCTAGACAGTAAAGGGGCGTATATCAGTAGTCCTTGGCACACTGCTATTGTCACTGTAGGTCACTCACCCGACTTCACCCCTGCACCTTTTGTCTCCGTTGCACAAACACCCCGACCAATCGAATCACGTGAATTGCATTGAAACTCAGATTCGTATCAGCCATTTCCCGACAAATCGCTTTCTACCTTGCGTTAACGATTACATCTGACCAAGCAAACTCGCCAGTGAGATGGTGGAAGGTATCAGCTTCCAAAAGACGTTTTCAGATTGACAATTTTGGCTCGTTGGAAGTGATTGAATCCGCCCGAGATTTAACTTCTAGTTTCTACTACTTTTCTCTAAACGTTAAATCGCGGGCGGGTTCAATTACTTTCAAAGTGCCAAAATTGTCAATCTGAAAACGTCTTTTGGAAGCTGACACCTTCCACCATCTCACTGGCGAGTTTGCTTGGCCAGATGTAGTCGTAAACGCAAGTTTGAAAGCGATTTGTCGGGAAATGGCTGCTACGAATCTGAGTTTCAATGCGATTCACGTGATTCGATTGGTCGGGGTGACAAATGATTAGGCAGCTATCAGCTAGGCAGCTCATCCCGCAACGACTTATAATCTTTGACCTCTCATGTTCATAATATTCCTTTCTAATAGGTACCAGATTCCCAACCTAAGACTAGTGTTTCTCTAAAATACTGTCAACCAAACCTGCACCACTTATTCATTACATCACTTAGTCTGCCACCAAAAAATCAAGACCAAAGCACATCCAGGTCAAAAGATACAAAAACGGAAGTTCTGCTGCAGTACCAAGGTCACATACCAGGGGGGCCAAAATCGACCTTGAATTTTTGGCTTCACAACACCTGTCCACAAACCAATATCATTGTAATTCATCAAGAGGTTCTTGAGTTATGTTGATAACAGTAGTCCGGAAACACAAACACACACTCAGTCAGACAAACAGACACACACCCAAATCTATATCTCCATTATTCATGGAGATAACAAGTACAGCGACAAACGCTGCTGGCCACAGTGACGGTGTAGAATTATTTGACAAGTTGCCAAAATACTGGGTGTGTCTGATATGGCCTTAGCACTTACGTGTTTTGTCCACACTCTGGTAAGTTGTAGAAGTATCCTTGTACAAACACTTTATATGTATGGCTCCTGTCGGTCAATATTGACTATGGTAAAATCCTAAATCTTGTCAACCCTACAGCGTTGGTTATGGCTTAACAGTCCTATATGAGAATGACAGTCTCTGCCACATAAGGCACGTCGGTAAGCTGACTTAGGTTCTGTACTTTGCTAGACTGCTAGAATGTTATCCATATACTCACTTTTCAACCAATGCCTGCTCAGCTGATGTAACGTTAACACGTAAGGAATGAAAAGAAATGGTAGGCTATACGAACGCAATAAGCAGTACAATGCAGGTAGGCTAGCTGCTTGATAAAAGGAAATCTTTGCCCCCGGTTTACATGTGGTAGACATGCCCCCTGACCTTGAAAATCAACCACGTCAGTAAGAAGTTGATATAAGACAAATTTGACGCCTGACAGAATTATAGTTCTGAAGGACTTCTGAGTGTGTCAGGTCAACAAACTCTCTCATGCACGCGCATACATACATACATACATACATACATACACACACACGCAGAGACAGTGTGTGGGACAGAGAGAGAGAGAAAAAAAAATAAAAAGACAAAAGAAAAGAAAGAGAAAGAATGAGAGAAAGAAAGAAGGAAAGGCAGTATACATGCACAAATATGTCAAACCAATCAGGAATGATTTTCCCACCAACACGACAGCAGCATAAAGTGGTATGATAAAAAGTAACATTTTACTACTAAAACGTTCTGACAGCATTCCCAGACCATGCCCTATCAGACCACAACATCAAGAAACTCACTTAGTTCACGGCCGAATTGTTCCAAAGTTAGGACGTGACAAGGGGACGTGTACTGTCTACTGTGGTCTGATCTTTCGCTCATGCACTTATACTTATTACCTTCGCCGAGAAGGTTATGCAGAGGGTAGCGTTAATGTGTTTGTGTGTTTGTGTGTGTGTGTGTGTGTGTTTGTAACCAACGGAATAACTCAAGAAGGCTTGGATGGATTGATTTGATATTTGGTAGGTGGGTAGGTCTTGATGAGGCATGGAAATGATTAGATTTTGGATGCCCTAGCAGCTTGTTACGGTACTGCAGCAGAACTTCCTGTTTTGATATCTCGTGTTCTGGACATGCTATGGTCCTGATTTTTGAGTGGTAGATAGGTCTTTGGACAGAGAGTAAGTGGTATAGGTTTTGGCCCCCTAGCGGCTTTTTTGGAACTGCAGGAGTAGGTTTTGCTTCAGATTTTGAAAGGGAATAACTCAAGAAGGGTTTGATGGATGGTCATGATTTTTGGTAAGTAGATAACTTAAGTGATGATGTACATGATTAGATACTTATTATGCAAATCAGCATGTAATTTGCATAATTAATGAGGAAAGTTTATACAGCCGCCAAATTCCATGATAGGACTCTCAAACATGTGACATATGTAACTGAGGAAGAGAGAAATATTACTAGATATCAACTATGCAAATGAGGACCTCATTTGCATAATAAATGAGAAAATACTATAACTCGAGATGGGCTTGATGGATGTTCATGATTTTTGGTACGTAGATAGCTTAAGTGATACTTTGTATGATTGGACGATGATCATGCAAATCAGATCCTAATTTGCATAATTAATGAGACAATTTTATAAAAAAATGCTGTGTTCCATGATATGACTATTCAAATATGTAACATTTGTAACTGAGGAAGAGAGGAAGGTTGATAGATAGAAAATATGCAATTGTAGGCCTAATTTGCATAATTTATGAGAAACTACTAGAATTCTATACAGGTAAATGATGACAATTTCATACTTCTGGCATTTGGAATCAACTGGTATGATTGTAATTGATGAGTAACACTCCTCATACGTCAGCCATATAGGTTAACATCATTTGGCGAAGGTATGAGGTCGTGGAACTCTAGTTTCGAACTCAAATTCGACAAAAACATGTTTCTGTCCACCAACCCTCGTTCAAGATCTTCATGAGATACTTGAATAGTGCAGCAGAAAATCCTGGAAGACAGAGAATGCCTACAATTTAGTCCTCACAGGCAACACGATGAGGGTACGCCGCGGCGGCGTCAGAGACTGTGGGTTCTCTCCCTGCGCTCGCTGGCTGCTACAGGTAAGCTAGACTGGAAAGGGGCGTATTTCAGTAGCCCTTGGCACACTGCTATTGTCACTGTAGGTCACTCACCCGACTTCACCCCTGTACCTTTTGTCTCCATGGCACATATGATTAGGCAGACTTAAAGTCTTTAACCTCTCGTGTTTCACACACCAGCAAACATGAATACTTAGTGGCATGATATTGCTATCTCATCGGAAACTTAAGATTATTGTCGATCCCTCTAGAACACTGTCTACCGTTCCTGACATTCGACTATTCTTTCTGTATGAATACAGCATAACATTCATTGGGTCCCCTGCGACCCCCACGGTAAGAAAAATAGTCATGAATTTTAAAGAGATCTGCTTCTTCTTCTTCTTTTTCTTTCGGTTAAGGCAGCCGCCTTCAACGTGGTGAAGATTTTGCTGCCTTCCTACTCATGGTAGTCTATTGCAAGTTGGGAGTGGGGATGTGAGATGCAACGAACCGGGGGTTGGGAATGGGAGGGGTGGGGAGTTAAACCTGTTGTTTGAAACTGTCAAGAGTTGAACTGAGGGCGACCGAGGCTGGAAGGCTATTCCATTCCATGGTTGTCCTGGGGAAGAAGATTCCATGGTTGTCCTGGGGAAGGACTTATGCAGTATCATTCCGTAGTCCCCGTGGTATGCACACTTTAGATGCTAAATGTCCAGGTGTTCAAGTCATTCTTGCTAATGCATCGATAACACTTGTTTCAATGTGGTGGAGAACTTATGATTGAACCCTTCCTTTGCTCTGACACCTTACCACCAACTAACGTTCATGACAATCTATCAATAGCTTCTTGAGCTATAAACCACACACAAACACAAGCAAACAACTACACCGACAAACGCTGTCCGAATCAGCGACGGTGTAGAATTATTTGACAAGTTGCCAAAAACCTGGGTGTGTCTGATACTGTCTCAGCACTTACGTGTTTTGTCCACAGTCTAGTAAGTTATAAAAGTATCCTTGCTCACATACTCTATATATATGGCTCCTGTCGGTCAATATTGACCATAATAAAGTCCTAAATCACGCATCGGTTATGGCTAAACAGTCCTATAGGAGAATGGCGGTCTCTTTAACATAAGACACATCTGTAAGCTGACTTAGATCTGTGATCTTAATCTTAACTGATTGCTAAAATGTTATCCATATGATATCTACTGACATAATTCCACCAGGATAGCTACTTCCGCCACCATGAAAAGTTACAAACAGATCTCCAACCCAAAGTCCCCCAGTATATATAATGCACTCCTGTATCTAAACTGTGCACACAGGGGGTGCTGCAGTAGAGATCTCTCAAACCCACTGTTTCTTTTTTTAGTCGCGGATTTATGTAACCCGGCGAATTAATGTTCGTGGAGGTTACTGAAGTTTTACCTAATGAATGCTCAGCTGACGTAACGCAGTTACCACGTGCGCAATGAAAAGAAAATGGTAGGCTATAGGAACGCAACAAGCATCACTTCTTGCTTGAAATAATGAGATCTTCACCCTCAGTGTTGATGGGATAGACACGCCCCTGATCTTGGAAATCACGTCCTAACAAGTTGGTCTTGGACAAATTTGTCATTTGGTAGAAGAGGGAGAGATCCACACACACTGGACTGCAAAAATGTTATAAAAAGATTAATAGGACTCTTTTCGTTGTAGTTATATAGTGCCTTTCACCCAATGCTTGCTAAGCTGATGTAATATTAAACCTGAACAATTAAACAAACGTGTGGGGACTACTGTAGACAGCTATACACTACATAGCACACGACATGTTTATCAAAACGTGATCTTCGTCTTCAGTGCTGGTGTGGTAGACACACCCCCAGACCTCAAAAATCACGTCCCAACAAGTTGGCCTGTGATAAATTTGTCACCTGGCCGAAATATAGTCCTGAAAGACTGTTATGTTGTGTCAGATGTTATAAATACACAAGACGCACCACGCGTACACACACACACACACACACACACACACACACACACAGTCAACACAGTACTACTAACAGTAACTGTAACATTCTGTGAATCTTCGCACATGTTCTAATAGGCCTCTGCATCAAGAAACCCGTGTTGTTCCCGGCCAAATTGTACCGATGTTGGGACGTGACTAGGGGGCGTGTACTGTCTACTGCGGACTGTCTTTTGACAATAAATTTAAATCAGCATGTTTGTGCCCACCTTGTGTACGCGATCTTCATGAGGCAAGGTTAGCATGAACATTGCAGGAAACACTGCTGGCAAGACAGAGAACGTAGAACCCTGTGTACTCACCAGCCAAGGCGAGGACTGGTACGTCGCGGCGTCAGAGACTGTCGGGTCTTCACCAGCGCTCGCTCGGTGCTACAGGTTAGCTCCTCAGCGAAAAGGGGGAGTGTTTCAGTAGTCTTTGGCACACTGCCAGTGTCACTGTGCGTAGCTGACCCCTTAAACCTTTGTCTTGGTTGCACATATGATTAGGGAGCTATCATTACTGATTCTGCAGGGACGTAAACTCTTCGTTTCACACCTGGGCGAACATGAACTTTGCGTTTTCTATGGGTTGCATATTTCCAACTTAAGATTAGAGTTTCTTTAAAATACCGTCCACCATAGAGAAGTGCGGAAAACATTTGCGAAATTCATGTTCCTATTCGTTAATGCCACAATAGGATAACCTTGTTCAACTTATTCTATCAATGTGATAAAAATACAATATCAAAAGATAAACTATGCAGCATCAGTAATCCTAGCCTCGACGTATGCGCACCTTATCAGATATCCAGGTTTTTAAGGGCTGACGTCATTGATTAGTTGCTAAAAATTGCGTGCAAAAATTGCGAACACAAATTTGGTCCCTACACTGAACTTTTGAAACCCCTTTTTTTTCTCGAAAACTTTGGTCCGTTTTTGATACTTTTGGGCTAGAAGGAACAGGTAAGGTCTAACCTTTCCCAGTTTGGTCAAAATTTGTCTGTTTCAGTCGTTTAGTTGGCGTAAGGAGATATCTTTGTGGTTTGGTTTCACATGCTCCGAATGGACTGTTCCAGGCTGGAAGAAGGTCAAAGTTGACGATTGTTTTCGTCTGTCAGCTGTTCCGAGAGAACGAGCTGGTCAACTGTCTATTTTCTTTGCATGATTCTAAAGTAGACAGATGTGGCTTTCTGATGCATAAGATTTTTTGGGGCTTGCTATGAAGGTGAGTACTTTTCTGAGCCCTTGTTTTAGTGCTGTAAGCATTACTGCCATGGGCAAGTCTGACTCTGGTATCTGCCCTCAAGACATTCTTGACAGGTCCGCGATAACACCTTTTTCAATGTGGCGGTGTGATGCTAAGAGACAAAGAGAATTGTGTTAACAAATGTTACATGTTAGCTCAAAGCTTGTCAGACGAGTGTAACGATGACATATGTTTTGGCTCTCTATGTTACCACCAAAAAAACTTCTCTGATAGGTATGGAAAACAGGTTTGGTTGGCGAGAGAACGTAGGTTTTCAGCAATGTGTAGACAACATGTTGGAATAACAAAGACTTCATAACGACACGTGTTAGATATACTTTCAAGAACAGACTCTTGGAGCTTGTTTTGATGCTTAAAAAGATTTTTGTGCGGAATGACATCGACTTTAGTATTTGTACGCAGAGGTCGTGTCTGATGAGCTAACTACTTAATGTTTAGTTTCATGTTTTCCTTCCCATGGTACTACCATAGAAAAACGTCGGAATGGTAACGTTTGCCACGGTACAGTAAAATCGGTACACCATCAGATTTCATCATTAAGTCGCAAATTTTCGATTCATTTTTTTTTCTCTAAACAATACTGACAGGTAAAGATCTCACCAAAAGCTGCTATACCCATTGAGACAACACTTCGAGGAAAAAAAATACAAAAGACAAACACATTTCACTGGTAAATAACCTTATATTGTACCATCAAAAGAAATTACAGGAGTTTCTAATTGAATATAATATGCGGTTACCGAATACAAGCTAAGTTTAACGTATAAATCTGACATCATACAAATGATGCAGATTTCTATTCAAACAATTAAGAATAAATCATCTTAAGAAAGGCCGTAATCATAATGATGCTAGCTACGATAAGCGTTACCAATATTCTTTACTTGTCATGCCTACAGCATAGGCATAATTTCTATAAATGGAAATATTTCCAGTAAACATTACTGTAAGGCTAATCTGTGTAACGTATACATTAAACATCACTGTTCAGAGATCCCAAGTTTGAGACCGTGCACCTCTAATGCTAGGGTCACATTTCCCAGCCGGGGCCCGGCCGGACAGTTTTCCGGAACGAAAAGTACGACATAAAAGACAAGAAGAGACCTAAACGTAGAAAAATGGTTACCTATGAGCATGATTTGTGTATATTTCTTCATATCAATTTTTCTTTTACACTCCCGCAAACAGCCCGGCCGGGCCCCGGTATGGAAATGTGACCTTAGCATAAGCCAGGAGACTGATTTCCAAAGTTATTTTTATCACTATAAAAATCAGTGCGATAGAAGCTAAGGATTCTCTGTCACAATGGCAACCAGTCATCACCTCCAACACCATGGTAACGGACAGGTGTCCGTTTGACAATGATTGGTCCACGTTAGCACATGTACATGTGCACAAATCAACAGGACTAGGATGTTGGTATTTCTCCTGACTGAAAGGTGTTGGCCATCATACGCCTAGGATCCTGACCAGTATAGGAGGGCTTCTAGAAGCGAGATTTAATCAGGCTGCAGCGAAACTGTCTAATGTTACCACGAGAGCTTGAGAAAAGAGATTCTTCCACCATAGTTTATCACAATCACCTTTTCACTTCACTATTGTCTTGCACGATAAAATTTGGTACTTCTTTTAATTAATTAATTAAGCCAGCTCAGTGACTGAAAAACAAGCGATTGCTCATTTTATTTAATAATATGGATTTCTAATTTTGAACCGTATTGCCAACGGAACCTCGCTAGTGAGGCAGTGTGCTGTACTATCGATGGACTATACTAAAGTTCTTAGATCCTACTTGTGCAGGTGTTCTTCGCTTCCGGTGCAATTTGAAGCAGGCAGAGCCACCGTGTCTCTGAGGAATAGAAAAAGTTGTGTCATTATTTCATATTAGATAAGGCAGATTATTTATTCTTGTTTTGTCTTGTTGTTATGTATAGTACAACTATGAATCTATTTGTTACTGTCTATTGTTTTCCATCGGCATGCATTCTCTGTGACGGAATGTGCTGGTTAGTTACCTGGACGTTATGGTATCTTTCTGTTGCATCTTGGGATGGAAATGACGTCAGTTACAGTGTATCAAGAAAATACTACATGGCTTTTCAGAGTTACTCTTACCATCACTGTTGAGGTCCGTAGTTGACTTCCTCTAGCTCCTCCTCCAGCTTCTCCAGTTCGACCTCTACTAGACCCAAGGCGGCATCTTCCTCCGCTTCATTCACCTCCTCCTCCAAATCAGCTGCAGCCTCCTGAAGAGTCACCACTTTCTTCTCGAAGGTGTCACCTGTAGATTAAAACAAAACATAGCCGAGGTAAACCATCATCACCATCGATGAAGGTTAGACATCAAGGTAGTCAGATACGCCAAAAATAATAACTCATTCGACAAGCAACTGGATAAAATTTGGAAATTCTATCCAGTTGCTTGAGTAACTATTTCTGGCGCATCATCATCATCGTCGCCGCTTTCATCTGTTGACAATGCGGGCCACCGCTGCATTCCACGCTCTTCTATCCATAGCCTGCCTTCTCACTCCTTCCCAAGTGAAGCCCAGTTCCTCCAGGTCTCTCATGACTGTTTTAAAGTGAGGTAAATACAGGACGCCAAAAGTAGGATAAGAATGAGAAAAATATCTAAAGATTAGAACTGTATGATTCTAAAGATAGTAATTTACCCACCATCGAGATCACCATTGGCTCCATCCAATTCCCGAAACTCATTCATCGTCAGATCCATGGCGTAATCACTCCCAGCTTCACGTATCGCCTCCTTCAGTTCAACAACAACATCTTGGAGAAACTCCCTCTTCTCTTGGAGGGTCTCCTCTGTGGATTGATGAAAAGTAAACTCGGAGTAAGACGCAATGGACTGTCGTCAAGAAAACTATCTGTCATAAAACAAGGAGTCAAGCTACAATTATATAAACCTGTGATTGTAGGGATGTTACAACTTACAATTAGTTACAAATCGTAGTCGTGCGGTGACTAGTCCAGTTGAAAATTATTGTTTTTCACCTCTGTATACATTCGATAGTCGATACGAAGGGTGTGTATACGTATGCGTCAAATTATTCCTGTAAATGCTTATGACATACTTGCAGGAATACTTTTTTTGATGTCACATTGGTTTTGAGAAAATATGTCCCAATCGACATTTTCCCCTTAAACCGCACGAAGCTACTGTAGTTCTCAAGTTTTCTCGTCATTGCAAAGTGGCAGGATTATAAGCTTTGTATTCTTCGCCCTGTACTATCATTGTGGCTGGCTGTCATGACGCCACTACGACCATTGAGGTCATGAGTGAGTGAGTGAGTGAGTGAGTGAGTGAGTGAGTGAGTGAGTGAGTGAGTGAGTGAGTGAGTGAGTGAGTGAGTACTATTTAACAACTTCATGTAAGGTTTAAATATTTGTCAAAACTTCATGTATATTGTGCCCTCATGGAGTGTAGCTGCTCAGGCCTTGGAAAAATGTTGTGACCCAATCGTAGCAGAATCCTAACGAGTGCCGATCCTAGCCTTTTTGGTTCGACCGCTAACAAGGGACATAACATTTCCTATCTGACATCTGTTTGATGAAATTCGAAACAGACTTCCAGTATTTCGCACTCTGATAACCCTTTATAGACAGTTGTCCAATTGATATATTTGTGGTCGCATCATGTATATCTGTTTAACATTGATTACTTTGACCGAAGTAAAATTTGAAAAATGATAAAAACTACGAGGATATCTAACTACCGACCCTAATTGTTCAGAACTGTAACAGGAAACACAACGTTTTTTCCCAGGTCTTAGGTCTGACGATGGTGGAAATATTGGATACATAAGAGTGCTTCACCTTTCTTGTCGAGCGACCTCCTCCTGGAGGACGACCTCCTCCTGAGATAGCCCCCCCTCCTCCTCCTGCCAAAATCGTAGGAGTCTACCATGACAGCTGATGACAGCAACATCACAGCTATGAGCAAAGTAACTCTCATACTGTGGACGGAAAGAGGGGGAAGATATAGACTCTTAAAGGGAGGCTCAACCCCAGAGGCGAGTGTTCTGGGTCTGCAGATAATATTCTTCAGAATCGGACATAATCGTTTTGGCAACTTCACATTTAACTTGGACTAGGCATGCAGCAGTTGGTTTTGTATTCCTAAAAATGTGCTCTTTCAAAAAAATAAGCTCTTTAAAAGAGGGCAGATTACTTTTGAATGCATAGAGATGACTACAGTCAGCTTTGATAGGAAGAACAAAACTTAAGGAAGACAGCGGCCAGTTGACGCTGTAGGAAAGCACGAGTATGTTCAGGGAGGAAAAAGTCTTTTCACAAGGTCATCATGGTATTGCACTAAATTTAATAAGTTATTCAAAGATCGCCCACGTCCTTATACCCTAAATCATTGTCTAACTCCTAGACTGACTATATATATTATCATGCAAAGTCAATGAAGAAGGGTGACTATCTGCGAACACGTTTCAGTCTAGGAGCTAGAAGTTTAGAGTGGAACGAGCATGCTACAGAATGGAGTGTGATGACTTCTATATCTACTGGAGAATTACGCGCTTCAGAGCCAGAAGCACCTTGTGTCTTGAAATGAATGTACGTTTGAGTACTGATTAGGTATGTTTTGACATGGTAATTCGAGGGCATCGGCTGTGGCCCCCTAATTACAAGGTAAACGGCTTGGCTTTGTCAGTTAAATTATACCCGGGACTATAACTGCCCATTTGACAGACTAAAGATCTCGTCGAGTGAGATTTTTCACATTCTAGGATAGGTTAAGGGTGCGGCCGTTGACAAAGATATGAGCCAGGAATTCATCATACCAGATATTCACTGTTCAATCAAGACGTGCAGAGGGGTCAAAACCTGGTGACATTCGTCGTGCGATTGTCCTACGATTTGAAACTAAGGGCAATCTTGGGATAGTCGTGCCAAATTCGGCCGTCTTGTTACCGAAAAGGCTGTCTTAGATATTAGTGGTTGGTTCTATCACAGCCTGCATGTAAATCCTACGACATCAAAATCACACGACGGCCTGTGAAGAATGTGACAATGCCATAACCAGTTGTAATGATACCAGGTGGCTACAGAGTTGAACATTTAACTGAAAAACGGAATGTCAGTATACGATGTGCCATCCATACAATTTTAACCATGTCGACATGCCTGAGGTAAAACATCTGCTTAAATATTGAACAGACAAAATACCTGTCAGGGGTGCGGCCCTTGACAAAAAGATATGGGCCCTGTATTCATCACTCTAAATATGATATATCCAATCAAGACTAGCGTCTGGTTTAAGTCCTCGTCGAATTCGTCATACAACCGTAAACCGAGGGATTTCTTGGGATAGCTATAGTCGTACATACTTTAACCGTTTGGTTACTGGAAAGGCTGTCATTCTTAGATCCTTATCGGTGGCAAGCTCTGTCAAAGCTTTCTTGAAAATCCTACAATGTCAAATTCACACGGCGGCCAATGTGACCACGCCGTAATCGGTTGTGACCATATCTGGTGGTCACCAGTGGTGAGTTTTGAACTAAAAGACGAAGAGCAGAATTTCATAGTACGTTGTGCTATCCCAACGATTTTAACCATGTCGACATGCCTCCAAGTTGTAAACCTTCACGTCTGCCTGTATCTATTGATTGATGAATATATTAAAGTGATCCTTACCTGGAAACAGTCACGGTCAACTTCAGACGTATGAATCTATGCGGAGACTCCGACTCAGTGTGGAGATTTGTTCTTTAGACGACAATCTTGGGTCTTCCCACAAACAAGTGCCCGACGTTGGTCTCGATAAAGTGATACCTCATTGAACACAATAATGAACTAGTCGAGCGAGATTTTATATGACGTTTCAGGGGCGGACGCCTTCGATGAAGGACCCTATAGGCTTAAGGTCTAATTTCTGTATTACTCCGAGTGGGTAAAGTAAAAGAGTCCGTGCCCCAAAAGATGAACGGCTGCATGAACGTGTCGATGGGAAATTCCCTTTTAGCTAGCCCAACCTATCTCAAGCGTCAAGATGTAAGATGTATTTTATTGGCTTTTCGCAGTTTACATACACTGAATTAAAAGACCAATGTACAGTACGTTCACAATTTTAAACTGCTGTCGGCGTACATATAATCATATACATATATAAATTCGGTACATAAAACACTTTCAAGACAATATTGTTTCTCCAACAAAATTAGCAACATTCGCAAATCATTCGCAAATATGGTGCAGAAAAAATATAACGTTACTAGTAACTGGTTACTGTACTGAACACTCCCAAGGCAAACACACCAAGATTCAGTAACCATACTGGATAAGCAGTTTCGTGAGATACGGTATCGGTGAGTTACTGAATCTCAGTGTATTTGCCCTAGGAATGTTCAGTTTGTGCCCATTACGTGTGCATCTACCCGAGATTTCGGATCTTCTACTCGGTAGCCAGTGTTCAAATTGGGAACCTAGCAGGGATCTGCCAAACTTCAAACAAAGTCTCTCGCGCCTTTCCGACAGGGTGGTGAGACCCAGCTGGGCCAGTGCCTCCGCATATCCAGGGTAGTCTCTGCCGAGGATGATGCGGCAGGCTCTTCTTTGAATTCTCTCCAGCTGGTCCATTTGGCGATGTGTCAGTCCGGGATTCCAAATGGGGACGGCGTATTCGAGGAGGGGTCTAATGTATCCTGTATAGATGGTAAGTAGTTCTTTCGGTGAAAGGTTGAACTTTCTGAGTCGCTTGAGAATGAACAGTTTTCTCGCGGCTTGTGCTGACATGTATCTGACTTGTTCATTCCAACGAAGATCTTTCTGAATGCGGAGACCAAGTATTTTCAAACAAGGTACAGCAGACAGAGTTGAGGAGTTGATTTGTAATGTAGGGAACGGTGGCGGGTTCCTGCAGAACGTAATGTGCATTGCTAGACACTTGGTACCATTTAAAAGCATGTGGTTATTACTTGTCCAAGAATTTAGCTCGTCTAGGTCATTTTGCAGACAGGAGGGGGTATGGAGAGTTCTTGTTTCTAGGAAGTTCATATCATCCACATATTTTAAAGCAAAACTGAGTGCGCCAGTTGCAGCGTCATCAATCAGAACCAGGAAGAGGATTGGGCCAAGTAAAGTGCCTTGAGCAACTCCACATGTGAGCGTCTGCCAGTTGGAGAGTGATCCTCTGTACCTAACACGCTGTTTCCTTGCAGTGATGAAGTCACAGACCCACGGTACTAGTTCTGGTCTCAGACCCTTGTCTAGCAGCTTGGCTATCACAGTATTGTGATGGACACGGTCGAAGGCCTTCGAGAAGTCCGTGGCCACGATGGTACTGATGGTTCCAGGGTTGTCCGCGCCCTGGCATAGTCTGTCAACCAGACTTACGAGCGCGTGGACGGTAGAACGGCCTTTAAGGCTGCCGAATTGCCTTGTGTCGAAGTGAATGTCTTTCGAGATCCACTCGCAAGCAAAGAACTCAGCAGTCTTTGCAAATTGGCAGGTTAGTGAAATAGGTCTGAGCTGTTAGTGAAATAGGTTAGTGAAATAGGTCTGAAATAGGTCAAATTGATGAAAGCTTGTTTGTATCTGAAGAAATCAGCAGGCAAAGTTCGTCAGCCGCGCGCGAGGTCGGACGTATATAGGCCGTTGGTGTTGAGTGGTTCGGTCGTGCGCTAACAGCTGGAAAGTGCCTCTTGCGGGGAGTGACTAATTGCAGTTTGCAGTTGCAATAAAGAGGAATTGTATGCCAACTGGTAGTTGGCAATTTTTTACATGATTTAGAGTAAATGTGCTCAACATAGAATGAATGACCTTGGTGCATTTCATATAGCTTCATCTTGAACGCGCCCATGTAAAACACGTATTATAACATGTATGTCTATGGGGAGAAAAAACTCATGAATGAGCTGCAGCAGGACGATCGGTTTTTTGTCTCATGTATGGTATGAGCATGGTGGCAAATATCTCTTAGAATAAAAGTGATACGATACGATACGATTTGATATGCGTAAACTAGGAAATACGCTGCATTCTTTGATAGGAATTCCTAACATGTGACTTATGTAACTTAGTAGGATATACTATCATATAGCTAGATTAACTTGACCAACCAGCAGACCGCATTTGAAATTGCAAATGAAGTTCTAATACCACTGGGCAACAATACCCATCTTATAATGTAAGGGGGCTACTTTCTATATGTACCTGTACCTAGCTTTTATTTTCAAAGATTTACCAGTCATCATAAACATGTAGACAGATACTTGCAAAAGGAAACAAGATTGGCAACATAAAAAGATGTTACCATGGCGACGGTGGTCTCTGTTAACGTTAGTTTTTTAGCCCACCTCGCATATATCATATCAGTTGATCACCATCTCAACCCAAATGACACAAGTTGTCCAATGTATGAAAGTCACAAAAAGATATCTTACCATTTCCTCATAAATTATGTATATGAGGCCCTCATATGCAAGGTTTGTGTCTAATAGCGGCCACATTTACTTAACTTCCAAATGGTGCAAGAATGAAATCCCCATCATTTACAACTATGAATTTATAGTATTTTGTCATTAATTATGCAAATTAAGTATTAATCTACATAATTGATATCTATCGATATCTATCTCTTTCTCAGTTACAGATGTCATGTCTTTGAGAGTCCTATAATGGCCTGCAGCTGATTTACAAACTTTCCTCAATGATTATGCAAATCAGATATGGATTTGCATAATTGGCGTTTGATTATTTAGATCATCACTTATCTACACACCAAAAATTAAAATGATCCGTCAAAGCTTTCATGTGTTATTCTCTTTCAAAGTCTGAGACAAAATCAGCTCCTTCAGTTCAAGTAAAAGCCGCTATGGGTCCAAATCTACAGGACCTATTTTCCTAACAAAGAGCTATCCATCACTAAAAAATCATGACCATAGCATGTTCAGAACACGATATTTGAAAAGCGAAAGTTCCCCTGCAGTACCATAGGAAGTTGCTAGGGGCCTCATTTCAAGGTCTTGCACAGACCGACCCACCTACAAACTATGAAGACAATACATCCAGGCATTCTTGAGTTATCGTCCCATGGACTTTCACATTCCTGTGCAATTCCTAGAATTCCTGCAAACTGCAAACAATACATATCAATTTGGCTCGCACCTGAGGCGTCGCCAAAAAATAAGACCAGATCAATTTCGCGAACTGACAGGGCAAGAACTCTCAGTGGCTGTGTCCCCCATAGAAGAAATTAGATCGTCCATTTTACAAACATGGTGTCCAAGTCCGTGACTAGCTACTAAGTCAATGCAAAGAGACGTGTGTACCGGTTGAACTATGAAGGTTTTGCAGTTCCGATCCTTTAACCATGTAATGCTTACACAGTAGTTCTCGGCAACACTTCAGTGCTCTTGCCTTTGTTGACAACTCAGTTGGGTTAAGGCGGCCCAGGAAGTATTATTCTGTACATATATGATTATACTCTGTAACTATCGATAGCCTTGTCGCACCACGATGAAACTTCACACAGTTTTAGAACTACTTAAAACACATTGAATAAAGGTGACTTAAGTTTTTCTACTGCTGGATTTTGGGTAAGAAATAGACATTTTGGTTTAAAAAAACGTGTATTTTATGGATTTGTGCGCGCCAGCTTTCATCATAATATTTTGCAAGGAAAGAGCTAACCCCATACAAATTTTTTTTGTCCGAGGCTATTTTGTTTAAAATGACGATAACATTGTTTTTTTGGGTCAGAAACATCAGAAACAGCTATTTTGGAGTGATTTTTTATTGAAAATTCGCCCCAGTTAAAAATAGATAGAATCTTTGCAAAATAGCCTCGGACAATTTTGATAAGAAAGCGATAATAAGTTACATTTGATTACTCAAAAGCTGAATTCTGTTGTTTTGAGCTGCGCGTAATTGCGTAAAAGTCATAACCCAAATCCCACACAAGCAGCTCGTTGTCTCCTGCGTAATCCAACACCTGTGACGTAACGGCCGTTCCATTCGAACACCATATCGAACATATAGAACTTCCCGTTCTATTTGAAACACCTCCTTCAAAACAGCGCTAGTAGGACTCGGCGCGGCTCATGAAACATTTGTGGAGGAGACAACTTCCAAATCATTTGCTTGGAACATTTAGAATGTAATACAATCCAAATCATGGCCTATAAAACAAGTTTGTACTTATACGTACACCTGAGATGACATATATGATTGTGTTGTGGAATAGACCTTGCGCCCCCCGAATTGCTCTGTAGTGGAACATTTCGAACCGTGTTCGAGTTCGGCCGCGCCGCTGGCCGGGCAC
This sequence comes from Branchiostoma lanceolatum, assembly GCA_035149815.1. NCBI lineage: Eukaryota > Metazoa > Chordata > Leptocardii > Amphioxiformes > Branchiostomatidae > Branchiostoma > Branchiostoma lanceolatum. The sequence goes on from CM068866.1 coordinate 31,490,357, forward strand.
GCGGCCTAACTCGAACACGAGATTTCGAGCCTGGGCTGCCTTAACCCAACAGAGAACTCTATAGAACTTGTAAAGAACTCGCCTTGAAGTGATTTATGATTGTTTTGGTCACATGTTGGAAATGTCTCTAGGCTATAGATGACAGAACAAAAGTTCATGACGATTAAAAACGTTTTCTTAATGTACAAAACACAACATTCAACATTTATTGCACTACATGAATATATATATGTGAACGTATGTATCTTTGTCCGAACGAGCAAGCGCAAGTGTGTGTGTTTGTATCTGTGTGTCTGTGTGTGTGTTTGTGTGTATGTGTGTGTGTGTGTGTGTGTGTGTGTGTGAGAGAGAGAGTGAAAGAGAGAGAAAGAGAGAGAGAGAGAAAGAGAGAGAGAGAGAGAGAGAGAGAGAGAGAGAGAGGAGAGAGTGAGTGTGTGTGTGTGTGTGTGTGTGTGTGTGTGTGTGTGTGTGTGTGTGTGTGTGTGTGTGTGTGTGAATGTGTTTTGTTAGTGTAAGGCAGCAATAGCAGTTATTGAAACGTCCCCAAGAAAACTGGTCTAACAGCTTTGTGGGGTTAAAGTTTACGACTGCCTACAGTGAGCACTGTACGTGTTACAACGGAATTATCCAGGGTAAGTGCTGTGATTTTAGTTCATTTGTCAAATAGTACATAGTAAATTTGTCGTGTGTTTCAGTCACGCCCTAGTCTAGTCTAAGAGGTACATGTGTTCACGGCGCGTACAGATCCTAACAAGTCGTGTCAGATAACAAGTTAACAAATGCGTGACCTCTGTATCGTTGTAAGTGTAAGTCAGGTAAGTCAATGTGAAAAATGTCGCAATTGTTGTTTCCTTGGTGCTGCTTTTTGGTAAGGAGGGGGGTCTGTGATCATCGTTGAATGTAAATAACGACCCAGCACGACCTCATTAAAAACGGGTGAATCGAGGCCTTTTCAAGAATGTTATGCACAACGTAACTGCATATATGAACTGTGTATGCCTCGGGACTACATTGGTTGGTACTAATACTGCGTATATGCGTATATTTTGTGGTGTCGCGGTGGCACAGTGGCAGGGTGTTTGACCCCAGAACCCAGAGGTACTAAGTTCGAATCCGTGGTTCCCTGATTTGTCCCGTTGACGTTGTGCCCTTAGGAAGGGCACTTTACACGACTTTCCTCACTTCATTCAAGTGTAAATGTCTACCTTTGGTTAGGGACGTCCCTCGGATGGGATTTTAAATGGAGATCCCGTGTTTGAGGAGAGCCAAACTTCGAGTACGTTAAAGAACCCACCGCACTTATCGAAAAGAGTAGGGGTCCTTCCCGGTATGAGTGGTTCAAAATGTATACAGTTCTAAGTTTGCGCATTTGTTAATGTGACGATATTAGGGTACTAGGCGGAATTATCAGAGTTAACGTTATCCTATCTACACACACAGTCACTTTTATACTCCTTTTGCTTGCTTCTTCATGTCTAAACCCATAATAGCTAAAAACTTTTCCTTTCCATATTACAGCAGTAGGTGTCATCAGAAAGTATATCATTTAGTATTTTCGGACAACGTTGCAAAGCAATCACTACACATCAAAAGATTAAGATTCTTTAATGTTGTTACCATGTCACAAGCGAGAACTCTGGCGAACACATTTTAAAACATTTGAAATACATATAACGATTCCTGTGTATTGTGAGCTTAAGTAGCATTATAATTCTGAAGTTCCTTATCTCTCTGATATCCAGAATAACAGGGGTTTAAGACTTAGAAATTCGGAATAATATTTACTTGCAAAACATTTTACCCGCGACAACGGCTGCGCAGTAAATATTGATTGATTGATTGATTGATTGATTGATTGTTATACTTAAAAGTATAAATGTGATATCCTACGAATCTAATACAGCTTTCTATTAAAACAATAAAGAACCAATTGTCTTAAGAACGCAGTAATCATAATGATGCTAGCTACGCTAAGCGTCACCAATTCTTCCTACATACCATGCCCGCAGGATTAATAGAAATATTTCCAGTACAAAATACTGTAAGGCTAATCTGTGTAATGTAAACATCTTTGTTCAGGGATCCAGGTTTGAGGCCGTGCAATCCAAGCCAGGAGACTCATTTCCAACAGTATTTTATCACTATCAAAATCAGTCCAACAGAAGCTCAATAGCAGCCTCCAACAAAATGGTGACAGATTGGTTCATGCCAGAACATATGCAAAATTAACAGAATTAGAGTCTCTCCTGACTTGGCTGTCAAGCTTCCATATGTCTGACCAGTGGGAGGACTTCTAGAAGCGTGTTGAATTAGGCTACTGTGAAACTGTCTAATATCATTACCAGAGCTAAGGAACAGAGATTGATCCATAATGTATCAGGCTCGCTCGCTGCTCGATTATATTTGCTACTTCTTTTCTTTTAGCCAGCTCAGCGAATGAAAACACACAACATTGTTCTATCATTCTATCTTGATTGTGGATTTCTTAATTGAAATTAAACCTTATTCTCAAAAGAACATGTTTGCTATACTATTAACTGACTATTCTAAAGCTCTTAGATTCTGCTTGTACAGTAGTTCTTCGCTGACGATGTTATTTGACGCAGTCGTAGCCACTGGGTCTCTGAGGAATAAAAGAAGTTGGGTAATGAGTTCAATTGGATAAAGAAGAGGTATCCCTGTTTTGCCATGATGTTTTGCAAAATATGTATAGTCAAATGTTTTGTCTATTTGTTACTGTGGATTCTTATTTTATTGGTATGCATTCTCTGTGATGGAATGTGCTTGTTAGTCACCTTACGTCATAGTACCTGTCAGTGGTTTTCCGTTGCATTGTAGGATGGCAATACCGTCAACTACAATGCAGTAACATAAACTCAGTACATGTAATTTTGGAGTTACTCTTACCATCACTTCTGAGGTCCGTAGTTGACTTCCTCTAGCTCCTCCTCCAGCTTCTCCAGATCTTCCTCCACTAGACCCAAGGCGGCATCTTCCTCCGCTTCATTCACCTCCTCCTCCAAATCAGCTGCAGCCTCCTGGAAAGTTGCCACTTTCTTCTCGAAGGTGTCACCTGTGGCAGATTTAAAAAAAAAACATAGTTAAGGTACCAGAAGCAGAAAAAAACTCAAGATCAGAATCATATGATCTTAAAGACAGAGTTTAACGCACCATCGAGATCACGATTGGTTCCCTCCATCTTCTCAATATCTTTCATCAAGCCCAAGAGGGTATCACTCTCCTCTGCATGCAGCCCAGCAGAGGCATCTTGGACAGCCTCTTTATTCTCCAGGGGGTTCTCTCCTGTTCATAGATGTAACGTAAACTTGCAGTTAGACGTAATGTACCAAAATTACTGCTTCATGTTGTTGGAAAAGGAACTACTCTACATCTAACGATGTACGAGACATGTGAAATTAATATTGGGTTAATGACCCGCTTTCCTTCGGTCTATACGGTGTGATAAGGCATGGTCGTCCCTATATATAACCACCGAATAAAGTGCCGAGGTCGCGAACCACTTTATTCGGTGGTTATAGGGACGACCATGCCTTATCACACCGTATAGACCGAAGGAAAGCGGGTCATTGACCTTATTATCATATAGCCATTGTCCATATAGTAGTTAGTAGTACTTTGTGTTGTAATTGATTTGTGTAATAGTTGTCGCACATGAAATATAAAAACAAAACACCCTGTCATTTAATTGTAACGTTCGAACACCGGGTCCGTACGAAGTTTACAGATCCGCGGGTCCATACGAAGTTTACAGACCTGCTTTTCGGATCTGTATGAAGATTACAGACCCGCAAATGGAGCCTTCTGATCGGTCAACGATATCTACCTATATGACGATAAGTGGTAAATATCACTGTCGTCAAAGAAGCGACTAGAACAAATATTTAAGGTTGAAATTAAGTAACACTGCCATTGCAGGGATGCCGTGTATCTTAATGTAATCCGTCTGGCAAACAAAATCCACTCCACTCATCAAGCAGAAAACGAATGTGGAAATATTGGATACATCAGAGCGCGTCACCTTTCTTGATGAGGCTCCCCCTCCTCCTCCAGGAGTCCACCATGACGACTGATCCCAGCAATATCACAGCTATCAGCAAAGCAACTTTCATGCTAAGAGGGGAGAACATTATAGAACACATCTTTATGATTTAAAAAAAAAGAATTCGCAAGAATTATTCACAGATTAAGAAATAAATGAACCATTTATAAGCAAGGAATTGGGTGGTGACCCTTCGGGGAGACCCATGGGGTGTGATGCATGATAGGATCCATCCCTTAAGTATTGGTTCCTATGAGGTAATTGCTGAAATTCCAGGTCAATTTTTGGGTCAACGCAATAGAAGAATTAAGTTGCTAAGGGTGAAAATTGATCACCAACTATTCACACAAACGCTACAAAATGTATTTCTAACATTGGACCTAGATTTCCTAAGAGCCGCCAATTTTTGTGAGTCTTTTTTTTTTTCAAGTCTTAAGTATATGGGTTTCAATGGGATGATCAACAAAAATGAAATTCCAAAGCAAGTAGAAAATATAGTTACTAAGGCTATACGCTGACAAATAAGTATCCAGAAGCAGATTGCAAAGGCAATTTTTAAGCTCAAACCAAGATTTCTTAAGAGCCGCCAAGTTGACGTTTGTCCAATGGTTGTTTGCGATATGTCACACCTGGCTGTAATTGATCTGAAGGGTACTTGGGGGGGTCTAACTGCTGAAATAATTATCTCCATGAAAATGGAGAAAAAGTTTTGGCTGTGCACGTGTCTGTGTGTCTGTGTGTGTGTGTGTGTTTCCGGATTACTGTAAGCAGCATAACTCAAGAACCTCTTGATGGATTACGATGATATTTGGTATGTGGGCGGGTGGTGTGAAGCCAAAATTCAAGGTTGATTTTGGGCCCCCTGGTATGTGACCTTGGTACTGAAGCAGAACTTGATTTTTTTCTATCTTTTGACCTGGACATGCTATGGTCTTGATTTTTTGGTGGCAGATAGCTTGTGATGTAACGAAGAAGTGGTGTATGTTTGGGTCCCCTAGCAGCTTGTTCTGGAACTGCAGGGGCGTTATTGTGAAAATCTTCTAAGGAGAACAACTGAACAGAGGAACGTTGGATTTCCATGATATTTGGTATGCAGGTACCTTGTTATATATGCAAGACAATGAAGGGGGCGACTTACATATCTCGGAGCACATTTCAGTCAATTAGAGCTAGAAGTTTAGAGTGGGACGGGCATGCTATGGGGTGGATAACTGTGACGTCTAATAGACAGATACCTGCTTCAGTTAAAGGCATCCAGAGCATTTAATTAGGTTTGAAACTTGAATTAAAAAACTCAAATTTCTGTTCATTCCTACAGATAGTAAGTTTCAATAACACTATACCATTATGTATCGAAATTAAATGAGCAAAGAAACGATGTCGTTGTGTGGTGAGAACTGTAAAAAAAACCAAGCCCTAATAGACTGATCGTGACTGTCCATCACAATTAGCGGTTCGACCAATGAGAGTGTGACTGCATGTCCGTCAAATATTTAAATTTTTATGTTTTAATTTTGCATTTCTACGGTTTGACGGGGGTGGGTGGGGCTATAATATCTACAGTATTTACAGTAGGCGCGTGAAACTAAAAGATCACCATGTAGATTATTTTTGTGCCGTTTTTGCGCAATTATAATAAGAAATCCGAACGTAAATGTGGCAAGCAGTGGCATTAAATGTAGATTTCATAAAGATTACAGCAACTAGAATATTCCCAGTTTTCAACTCTCATAAAATGCTCTGGGTGCCTTTAAGCAGAGCTAGAAGCAAGTTGTGTATTCAATGTACTAAGTTTGATCAAGTAGTGATGTTTTGACATCGTAATTAGAGGGCATCCGCGGGACCCCTAGATTACAAGGTGCAGTTTGGCTTTGTCAGACCAAGGACATTAATTAGTGTCGTTACATTAAATAGCGTCCTTGGCATGTTATATATATATATAAGTATCCTTTTGATTGGCACGTACCCAGCTTTACACGTGCCATTTCTGCCCCGCCAACGCTGTTTTTGACGAAGGTGTTCTGAATAGAACAGGGGGTTCTATGGGTCTTCTATTCGTTCGATATGGTGTTCGACAGGATCGGTCTATTGTCTGCTATGCTTATGTCCGTAGGCAATATCTCAGGGTTAATATCTACTGATTTAACATGCCTAAGAGCTAGTCAGGTGTGATATTTTGCATACTAGGATAAATCAAGTGTGCGGCCGTTGACAAAGATATGATAGGGGCCTGGAATTCATAACACCAAACATGAAATGTCCGATTGAGATTTGCATATGGATTATGGCCTGGTTATATTCGTCGTACCATCGTCATAAGATTGTAAACCGAGGACATTGTCGGGATAGTCTTGGGAAATTCGGCCGCCTTGTTACCAAAAATGCTGTGTAAGATATCGTCGGTTGGCTGTCACAGTCTTCCTGAAAATCCTACAATATCAAAATCACGCGATGGCCTGTGACGAATCTGGCCGCGCCGTAAAGCCCCTGTCACACTTGAGCTGCGCATGAGTTGCGTATTAACCTGTTTTGGTTTAGGTTAAGTTTGCAGCCGAATAAGTGATTTCTTAGGTTCGATCACTAGGCTGCACAATGGTGGGTAAAAGTAGAAAACAACTTCTTCCCCGCAAACCTTACTTAAACAAACAAAAAATGTTGATGCACAACTCACCCGCACTTGAATACACGCACAAGTGTGACAGGGCCCTAACGTTAACCACCTGTGACCATATATATATATATATATATAAAACGTACAGCAGAATTTCCGTGTTCGCTGCGCTATCCCTACGATTTCAAGCATGCCAACATACCTAGTACCTACAAGTTGTTATCTCACGAGACCCGCGGTACGTTGGCGGTGTCGCTGCGTCCTAAACTGTATCTGTGTTACCCTTGACTTCATAATGGGAATATCATGCAAAACTAAAAAAGGCAACAAAACACACAAAGCGTAAAAATATTCGTTTTATCGATGAAATCCGTTTTGCGCTTTGTCAGATCGCCAACGTGCCGCGGGTCCAGTGCGATGGGGGCTTTAATGCCCACCTGTATCTATTGATTAATGAATAGCTTTAAGTTCTCCTTACCTTGAAACAGTCACGGTTAGCTTCAGACGTATGAATCTGTATGCGGAGACTCCCACTCGGTGTGGAGATTTTGTTCTTTAGACGACAATCTTTGGTCTCACAAGCAAGTGCCCGATTACGTCCTTGATGCTCTCATCTTATAGACTAAAGAACTGGTTGAGCGAGATTTTTTTGATGACATTTCAGGGGCGGAGTCATTTCACGATGGCTCACAAATAGTTCAAAAGTTGATTTCTGCTAACGTTACATGAGCTATTTACGTTCAGAACCTATTTACGTCCGGTTTGGCTCATGTCCACATGTCGCGGTGTATTATGCCAAAGCCTGTTCTAATGAGCAATAAAGAACACCATAAGTATGATCCTTAGCCATCTCTTTAATTCTTGCACAGCAAAACATAATGGCCATGCGTTTACCACGTGAACGCCACGTGCCGCGCATGTGGAGGAAATTTACAGATAAACATTGTGTTTTTTTCCATCGCGTTAAGCAAGTGGCCGGAAAGACATTGTGATTTTACTATCATTTGTCTGCAGACTACTTTGGACAGTCACTGTCCTTTTTTTTCTGGTCTATGTTCTTAAAGCATAGCGCTAGAAGGGAAAAGATTCAAAAGTGGACGATAACGGGTTACCCTAGCACAATTCTTCATCATATACCTCAGTATAGATACATGCTCGCACGGCGTTAAACAGGCGGAGAAAAACTTACAGACCATGCATTTTCTTTTTAGAAGAGCTGATATTTCTGCCCATGGGTTTAACATTTGGCTCTGTCTGCACGGTTTAAAGATGAATACGTTTTGAATAAATCGGACGTTAATTGGTCATATAACGTTATACCCCGCCTGGTAAATCAAGAAGCTGGGGATGGATATGCTTCATATTTGGTTTGTGGGTGTCTGCAAAACGAATGACATCTTCTATTATAGCACCCCCTCCCCCTACCGGCTTTCCAAAGCACAACAGCAGAACGTCTGGTTTTGATATGTCATGTTGTAGACATGATATGATCATAACGTTTCTTTGTGGGGGGGGGGGGAGCTCTTAGAATCGGAAACAAGTGATAGACAGAAACGGTGGTCTGTCGCTGGGGTATTCTTTCCCGTTGCTACGCGCGTATAGGCTTACACGAGGCAACATTTTGGCTAACGGTAAAACATTTGTAAATAAACAAAATAGTGGGGGCGGGAAAATCTTTCCAAAATGAAACGAAATTAGCGATTTTACAAACTTCGAATGTTGTTATTTCGCGCTGAATGGCCGATGTTTCTAGATTTTGCTCCCAGACACGATTTTTTCAGGTTTTAGGAAAAACCGTTACAGTCACTTTGAGCCGTTAATACGGTAATGTGGCTGCTTTTTGAAGCTGATCCTTTACGATGTTTGAACGCATGTCATGCCGCACGGATAGGGGGAGGGGGTAATTGACACCGGCGTTAACGATCCTTCTAATATTGAAGGTCACCAAACTTGAAATGACGCCAGTAACTTCGTTACATGTTAGATGTCCAAAACAAAGTGCCAGCAGCATAGATATGCTCTCCAGAAAACAGGTAATATTTGTGACAAAAGTAGTACTTCTCCTGATGAGGGGAAAGGGGCCTGACCGCGCGGGTTTGCAGCAAAAACATGCAATGACCGCAGGTGACCCCAAATCGAACGCGCGTTCAGTGATCTGGCCTTGTATTAATCACATGATGAAACGCTTCAGTGATCTGGCCTTGTATCAATCACATGATAAAACGCTTTAGTGATCTGGCCTTGTATTAATCACATGATACAACGCTTCAGTGATCTGGCCTTGTATTAATCACATGATATAACGCTTCAGTGATCTGGCCTTGTATTAATCACATGATATAACGCTTCAGTGATCTGGCCTTGTATTAATCACATGATATAACGCTTCAGTGATCTGGCCTTGTATTAATCACATGATATAACGCTTCAGTGATCTGGCCTTGTATTAATCACATGATATAACGCTTCAGTGATCTGGCCTTGTATTAATCACATGATACAACGCTTCAGTGATCTGGCTTGGTGTTAATCGCATGATACAACAATTCAGTGATCTGGCCTTGTATTAAGAACTCCATAGAAATTGCAAAGACCTTGCCTTGATACAAATTATGAATGGTCTGGTTACTGGTTGTGTTTGAGGAGTTATTTGTGCTGCTGTGATTGAAATATTTCAGAGCGATAGATGTCAGGACACAAAAAAAGTCTTAGAACATTTCCTTAATGTACAAAATGATCATTAAACATGCATTGGACTGAACAAATAGTAATTACGTATCTGTATACATATGTGTACATGTGCTTGTGTGTGCGTGTGTATGTGTGTGTGTGTGTGTGTCTGTGTGTGTGTGTTTGTGTGTGTGTTTGTGTGTGTGTGTGTCTGCGTGCCCGTCTGTGTGTGTGCCTGTGTGTGTGTGTGCCTCGGTGTGTGTGTATGTGTGTGTGTGTGTGTGTGTGTGTGTGTGTGTGTGTGTGTGTGTGTGTGTGTGTGTGTGTGAATGTGTGTTGTTAGTGTAAGGCAGCGAGAGTACTTCATATTGAAACCCCCAATAGGCCAACAAAATTGGTCTACCAGCTTTGTGGGGTTAAAGTGTACGACTCCCTACATTAAGCACTGATCTTGTAGCAGCGTAATTATCCTGGGGTTAGTGCTTTGACTTGAATCCACTTCATAGTAAATAGTTCATAGTACGTTTGTCGTGTATTCCAGTCGCGGTCTTGTCCAATCTAAGAGATATGTGTTTTCACTGTTCGGATCATGCAAATATATGCGTGACCTCTGTATCGTTCGTTGTAAGGCCACAGCAAGTAAATTTTATGGATGACATCCTTCGTAGACTCTAAAATTAATGAGATAGGGCGAAAAAAAACAAGGCGGGCCAAAAAAAACAAGATTCCTATATTTTCAAATTTTGAGATCATAAGTCTTGTTAAACAAGACTTGAGGCGACGAAATATGATATCATGACCAACAGGTCTTTTCTTCCTGTATTCAACCAATGAGGTTTCATATTTAATCTAAAACCTCCTTGATTTAATGTAAACATGTCCTTGTAGATGTGTATACATCTCAATAGACTAACTACAGCAAATGCAGAAAAGAGCTTGTTGCACCATCATCTGAAGCAACTACACTGGGAATTCATATGCGATGAAACACCTTGTGTATACAGCTCAATTAACTAGCCCCCCCCCCCCCATTATTTATATAATGTCCTTGCTAGAACAAATGCAGAAAACAGCTTGTTATTATACCATCATGGGCAGGAACTACACTGGGTATTCATATGCAATGAAACACCTTAGACTGTCAACATTAAACTGTTCTTGAAGATGTGTATACAGCTCAATTAACTAGAACAAACGTAGAAAACAGCTTGTCATACCATCATGGGCAGGAACTACACTGGGTATTTATGTGCAATGAAACACCTTAGACTGGCAACGTTTACGATATATTTGACAATTTTTTGGCATGTTGACCACCGTCGGAGGGCAATGAAATTTCTTGTTTTTTATTTCAAAATCAGGCGAAAATTAATGAGCGCGCTGATGTCATCCATAAAAATTACTTGCTGTGGCCTAAGTGTAGATCAGGAATTCAACCATTCAACAATGTGAAAAACAATGTATTTATAATTATGATTTTTTGGGCGAGTTAACGTCGTTAAATGTATGTTTTCTATTCGAATAGCTGTTAATTTGGTTGGGTTCGCTCCCGCCATTGAAACCGCGCTCTTGTGTCCACACTCCAGGTCACAGTATGATCCGTGACCCCGGGCTCTATGACGTGGGTAAATAAACTAGTACGGCCCAAATTCATGAAGACCTCGTAGAAAGTCTCATGTGAGAGGCATCCTAGCCTGGAAACCATACCCTCATCGGGGGCTCCCCGATATCTCTGCGGCACTGGGAGTGACCCCGCCCGCCCTGACAGCTTAGCCCGCTCGGTGTGTTGGTTTACGGCCTTGGATTAGGGCGGCGGTGGAAATAGGGTGGTAGCCGAAGTAGAAAGGCTATCAGAAACGGTTCAATAAATCAGACTGGACCCGGTAAAACACTCCTCCCGACCCCTAGAGACTGGGACCAGGCTAGAGGCATCCAAGTGTTAACTGTGCTGTGCGGTGTAGCCATATGTCACCTTGAGACTAGACTGTATGATTTGGATTGTGAAGTTTCTTTTTCCAGATTTTATGACATCAGATCTATTCGCATTGATATTGAACCGACTTAGGAATTCACACATACGAGTACACACAAACGCTACCCTATGCACAACCTTCTCAGAAATTCAACATAATACTTATATACCATTGTTGTACAATAAAGATATGGATTGATTGTCTTTATCCCTCTAAAGAAATTCAATTCGGAATAGTTGGATTTGATTGGTTACGGTATAAAACTTACTTATCGTTGCAGAGACTACGTCTCAAACTCCGTCTGCATCTTTGACAGTCGTCAGGTCTCACAACGCCATAGGAAATGGACGCGTTGTATGCGAGAGTTTCGGAGGCCATCGCCGTCATACCTAACAATACTGTGGTACAGGTAGGTGTCGATAAACATATTTAGCAATGCACGTTTATACATCATGTTATGATCAAAAGTTGGTATGTTTTTCGACACAGAACTGTAATTAACTTCTTCCTTTTGGTAGGTTTGGTGGAGCGTGTATTGTTATGCTCACTATTTATGCCGTTAAATGCCGTTATTTGTATGTGCGTCTGCAGTGCAAAAGAGTTACAATCGGATCGATTCACATGTTGGCTATTAAAACGTTTACAAGTTATATATCTCCAAAGAAGATGGTCATAAATCTATTGTTTACCTCGCTACCGCATGCATAACATCCGTAACTATTGAAATACTCTTTTTATTCTACAACCTTTTACCAAGTCGTCCAGCGTTTCAATATTACGCAAATGATAAAAAAACAGATCATTTTGCACTAGTGTTAGTTGGCTCTTTTCCAAGTGACCTTGCAAGACCTCTGTCGCGAACGTGTACAACCAATCCTCATGGCCCTTACAAATCTACTACCTTCACAGGATAGGTGAATAACCTCAAGTTAGTCTGAAAATCTGATTGGTCACTAGTGTTAGTTGGCTCTTTTCCCAACGACCTTGCAAGAACTCTGACGTCGCGAACGTGTATAACCAATCCTCGTGACCCTAACAAATCTACTACCCTTCACAGGATAGGTGAATAACCTCAAGTTAGTCTGAAAATCTGATTGATCAGTGAAGATTTAATACAGCTTGCGCTTCAGACAAAGTCCTTGCTAGCTAATGATAACAATCTATCTTTCTAGAGTGCACTGTACAACACAGCCTTTTGTATAGATCTAATGATACCTTTGAAAGAATTTTGCCTGGGGGTTTGCAGATTGTAGAGTGTCAGTAATATTATTTGTGATCGTTCAGCCGTTATGGTATCTGACCTTGCGGCCCTGACTGTAAAGGTAAGTCAGCCATTTGTAATAATTTAATGATATTATAGCCGACGGTCATGCCGGTAGTGCCTTTAGTTGTCTTGTCTAAATCATCTTTAAAGGTCACTATTGTAAGATGTTGTCACCAAAACTGGAAACTTTTCCCAATGTTTCCATTTGTATAAACTTTTTTACATTTTTGTCGTAATTCTGTCACATTGCAAGTGTTTATCTATGATCAAAAGATGACCAGTACATGATATGTTGAACTATATATATATTCCACACGATGGTTCGTTGCTAAGGGAAAATTTCCACTGTAAGGGAGCGTATCAGGTTACCGGGACTCCCGCGCGGTCCCCGGGGGAGCTGTAACGTCTTCTAAAAGATCATGATAGTAAGACAAACGATATCTCGCACATGTCTCGCCAATTGGAAATGAAACTAGCCAATGTGTATACCTAAAATCCTGCCGTTTTACTAATGTTGCATCATGTTGTCTGAATATTTTCTGAAATAGGCCAAGTTTGCTGTTATAGAAAGGATGTTCGGTGTAAAAAATATCAAAATGGTGTAAATAAGTCGGTTCTAAACGTTACTGAAAATCCAAATCTTCTATATTCTGAACAATAACAATAATTCTAAACTTTCTGTTTTAGGAATTTTTTGATTTCTAATTCAAATTATTTTTACGACCGAAAATAGGTCGAAAAATACATTTTTTTACACTCAAACACCCGTATATCAAAATTTCCGCCGTATCAAAAAAATCCCTAAAACAAAAGCCTGGGGATATTAGTTCTCGAAAATTTAAGACCTCGATGAGTGAGTTTGAACGCACTTTGCTCGAGTTATTCATACCACTTTGGAACAATGTCATGCCTCACGGATATGGGGAGGGGGTACTTGATGCCGGCGTAAACAAGTCCTGCAACATTCAAAGTCATCAACAATGGCGCCAGTAGCTTGGCTACATGTTCCATGTCCACAACAAAATGTCAGCAAAGAAATACTGTCCAGAAAAAAGTTTGTATTTGTGATAAAGTGTTTTTTCTTCTTGTGCAAGGGACCTAGGACAGAAAGGGCCTTTTGGCGCGAATTTACAGTGAAAACCCGCATATGACCGTGAGTGACCCCGAATAGAATGCACGTTCTATTCGATTACGTCACTTCGAACGTAATAGAATGTTGTTCGAATTCTAAAAAAAGTCTGAGAATTTTGGGCCCATATTTGACCATCGTGTCCAGTACTCCAGTTTTAATTGTAAACACAACCCAGGTTTTCAGTACGTTCCTACTGTACAACGACCTCTCATTTGCAGTCCGTAAATATCACTAGGCAGGTCGAGTACTTCTTTTGTAGAAGAAATGACCGAAACATTTACTTTTTTTAAATCCTTGCAACCACATAATTGAGGCATTCAAAAGAATGACCTACATTGCAAGCTGCGATGTGACACCACTCTCTGTTGAAATGTCGAGTGATTTACCACTAACGGGAGTCGCCCAAACATAGGACGTTTTTTTACGCGCTCGAACTCACGGCGCTCAATTGCTGGTTGCCAGAGAATGGTCATGTTTTAATGAATGAATTTTGACACGAAATGTATTCATACTGTTCATGGGCCCTTCACTCTCCGCGTTAGAAGCGGCAAACGCTGTGAGACGTTTTCACGAATGTACCTTCTGAGTTAGTGCTACGCCAGATAGTGTGCCTAACTTATTACGCTTTGGTAAATTTGCTCTCTTCGGAAGTTGGTGATGAAGTTAGGGAAATGTAAATAAGGCTTGAAGTCTGCTATATTCTAGCTTTCTTTTGACCGGAAAATTTTGACTGTGTCCACTTCTCACGTCATGTGAGAAGGGCTATATCCAGCGCATCCCAGCTTATGTTTTCACGGGAAATAGGCTACCTCGCACTGTGCGCGCGGCCCGACGTACGTCTGGCATGCGACCCGACTTACAAAATCAGTTTGTTTGTGTTTTATGAAGTTATATTTCTTATGTGTATGATAATTGTGTATCTGCTTGGCACAGGTCGTGTATTTAGGTGCCGGGCCGTCTAGCTACGCAATGACCCTCTACTCAGCGTTGCCATCATTATTGTCAAAATACTATTCTCGACAAAACAAGAAATAGATATGTACAGATATGTTTTGCATGCAAATAACAATTATGTGCATGAACTTGTTTTATTTACCTTCCTTGTGAGCATAGTCAGTGGACACAAACACGGCGTACTTATGCATAAAAAGATCACTAAAAAATCCGTCACGTGTTAGGGCGCGTCATGAGTTAGGGCAGTCCCCGTTAGTATCAAAAGATGAGATGTTCACTCTGTGGTCGCCTGCTCAGAATTGCCCTGGATAGACAGTGGTCTATCTTCTTTATTGATCTTAATCCGTTACAGATGTGAAGAGTGGTCCTGCCATAGGACCATCTGTGGACAGTACTAGCTAACTCTTCCAGTTGCTACAGCTAAACATCTTGCATCATCTAAATGTGCTCTCGACAATTGTCCCCCTCTACTCAGGATTCGTCCCGAATCCTTTCAGATAACAAGCAATCGGCACAATTTATGTGTGACAGTTAAAGTTCATCTCTGTCGTGTGCGGCTGTGTCCCTCGAAGCCTTGTTATTCGCTTATAACAGAAATATTGTATCTCTCCACTCTGTTCTTCAGCTGTTCGGTGAGCTACCGACCTCGGGTGGGAATGACTCCGGTAAACCAGCCCGCGCGGCCCTCGTCAGCAAACTCAAAAGCTCCACACCGGGCCGCCACACAGAGATGTTCGGGAGCGGAGACAGGTTCGTGGATATCTTCTTTCCCCACCATGACTCAGTACCTTACGAAGGAGACACCTCCCTCGCCGGGCTAGACAACAACTGGTGGTCAGATTTTTCAGTCGCAGCTCTCTGCCAGGCCATGTACAACCTGACGAAAGACCTACGCAAACAGCTGAAACGGGACGACATCAACAACGCAGTGAACAACAAGAACACCGAGCTGAAGACACACTCCATGCCCTTTTACGCCAAGGTCTTCAGTGAGACTTTCATCAAATCAACGTACAGCACGATTACAGACAAAGCATCGGCGAAGCAGCATTACGAATCAGCGCTGACATCTGATGCATGGATTACGGCAAAAAGGGCCATTGCAGCAGAAGGGATGTGGACAGACGCAGCATGGGAACTGTACCATCACTGGGTAAAACTACACCTGCTCGGCGCCAGCAATGAAGAGATAGATGGCATCATCAAACAGGTGAGCAGCAAGGAGCTGATGATCCCACCGGAGGTAGGAGTGGGGACCTGGACTAGCTACACAGCCTGGATGAACCCAGCGGCGATCACATTCCAGGACATCGAAGGTGATGCGGCCAACGGAATCTTGAAGACCGTACCCCTCCAAGTCATCTCCCCCGGTCCATACCCCGCTCCACCGACAATGATGAAGGAAGAAAACTCTTTCGAGTTTACGGCAGATGGCCAACCAGGGAGAGGGTACCGTACTAGCGGCGGCGGCGGGGGTGGAGGCGGCGGGGGTGGAGGTAATATATTCACCAGCTGTTTTTCTGGCAACACGATGGTGCTCATGGCAGACGGGACGACGCTTCTTCCCATCTGCTCCGTCGAGGTCGGCCAAGACGTCTTCACGCTGCAGGGTCCACGCCGAGTCGCAGTAGTCTCCACCCCGAGGAGGAAGGGGCGTCTCCTGTACTCCATCAACGGTTGCTCCTTCAACTTTACAGAAACTCACCCTTTTGTGACCGCAACCGGACACAAGGATGAAGATGGCCACGGGCTCGCTGCGGTATCTCCTAGGACACTGGTTAACTTGGTGCCCACGCTCTCTCGCCTTGGAGTTGCCAAGATAGAGGAAGGAACGGCCGTCATGTCTCTGAAAAACCAAGAGCCGCGCCCTGCCACGGTTAGTGTGTTAGACATACATCCTGCCACTGCCGAGAATGCTGATGACTACATCTATGACTTGATCTTGGAGCCTACCGAGAAGGGTTTCCCACATTACTTTGTGGGGGACGGTACATCGTTGTTTCTTGTTGCCTCAGAGGTGCCAAGGATAGAGATAGCGCCTCATCTAGCCACCACTGTACTAAAGGCGCTCCACGTGGCTCATGACAGTCTTCATGGACGACCAATACAGCGTAACAACGGAGAATCTCCATCCAAAGTCCCGCATGTCTTCCAGTTGCTGACTCCCGCCTTGGCCCTTGTTTCACCTCTTCAGCAAGCTCAAGGAGTGGTCCAGCAAACGCAAGACCCCGCACCTTTCAATATCGCCGATATCCTGAAAGTCTTCGTCCAAGAGAAGACCGCTCCAACCCAAACATCTTACCGACGTGAGCTAGGCGAGGCTTGTGAACAAATAGCTACTCACCACGGTGAAGAGATTGACGCTATGGTAGATCTTGGCTGGAGGATGATAGGTAAAGAAGAGAAAGACGGCAGTGATGAACACGTCTTGGCTGTCTCCATCCTCGACATCATCTTCCACGATGTTCCTAACCATAGCCCGGGTGAACGTCTTGCTGTCGACGTGGAAGCTAAAGCCAAAGAAACATCAGATCAAGCTTGGTGTGAGGAGTCTGATGAGGTAAACAGTTCCACTTTCGTGCGACACTGCCGACGAGTCTTCTACTTCCAGGATGTGGACGTAGATGATGAGAGTCTTGTCGAGATACACTTCCATGTCCATCACCTAGGAGAAAAGCGCCCCCTGCCCTACACCGCCCGAGCGCTAGTCCCCGGAGCGTTGGAACAAAACTACCGCATGTTTGAAGCCATCTTACGGGAGGAAGATGAGCACGAGGTCGGGCTGGTCAGGTTTGACGTCAGGCTGCTGAGTCTGAATGCGATGCAGGAGGAACAGAAGCGTTCCAAGACGTGGAGCAACGACGACAGGCGGGTTTATGCACTGGATCTGGGGCAGCGGTACGGGGAGCTGTTGAAGATGTACTTAGATAACTCAGATTAAAGGCACTTGGTCAAAGTAAGAATCGCGGACACAGAACCAAACTATTTTGCAAGAGGAGTAACAGAATTAAGCCATTTACACCAGGGTTTATGCACTGGAGCTGGGGCAGCAGTATGGGGAGCTGTTGAAGGTGTACTTAGATAACTCAGATTAAAGGCACTTGGCCAAAGTAAGAATTGCGGACACGAACCAAACTATTTTGCAAGAGGAGCAACAGAATTAAGCCATTTACACCAGGGCCTCACATACCTTCCCTAACAGAGACGGGGGGCGCCACAAACTGTCTCCAAGACGTAGAACAACGACGACAGGCGGGTTTATACACTGGAGCTGGGGCAGCGGTACGGGGATTTGTTGAAGATGTACTTAGATAACTCATGCAGATTAAAGGCACTTGGACAAAGTAAGAATCGCGGACACAACCATAATATTTTGCAAGAGGAGCAACAGAATACAGACTATTATATCCAGGGCCTTCCAGTCACTCCTTAACAGAGACGGGGGCGCCACAAACTGTCTCCAAGACGTAGAACAACGACAACAGGCGGGTTTATACACTGGAGCTGGGGCAGCGGTACGGGGATTTGTTGAAGATGTACTTAGATAACTCATGCAGATTAAAGGCACTTGGACAAAGTAAGAATCGCGGACACAACCATAATATTTTGCAAGAGGAGCAACAGAATACAGACTATTATATCCAGGGCCTTCCAGTCACTCCTTAACAGAGACGGGGGCGCCACAAACTGTCTCCAAGACGTAGAACAGCGACGACAGGCGGGTTTATGCACTGGAGCTGGGACAGCGGTACGGGGATTTGTTGAAGATGTACTTAGATAACTCAGATTAAAGGCACTTTGACAAAGTAAGAATCGCGGACACAGAACCAAACTATTTTGCAAGAGGAGCAACAAAATTAAGCCATTTACACCAGGGCCTCACAGCCCCTCCTTAAGAGAGACGGGGCGCGCCACAAACTGTCTTCAATTTGTCATCCACTACTCACCTAGTAACGCTGTCTATATGCATAACGTGACGGGCTTAGTATTGGAGATGGGTCTGCGATGCGGGAAGCTATTGAAGATGTACACAGATTAAAGCCATCCGGACAAAGTACGACAGGGTCACACTGGACAACGTAAGGATTTTGGATTTTTTTGCAAGAGGAATAAAAGACGCCATGTACATCAGAGCCTGAATATCATCCCTAAAAGCAGAGACGGGAGCGCCATAAACTTTCTGCAACTTATCAAGATCCACTGATCCTCGAGTATCGTATTATATCTGCACAACCATGGAAGCGGTGGGCTGATCATTCCTTGACAAAGACTGGCGTTGGACAGTTGAAAAGTCATTTTTTTGTGTAGGTCATTAACGTTACAGTTCATGAGAATGGTTTTTACCAACAGAAATGAACTTTCAAGCTCAGATTAAAGACAGATTTACAAGGCAAAAATATGAATGTTCATTGGTGGACGACATTATATGATATTTGCTATCGGATCTTGCAACCAGTGGGTTAAGAAAGAAATATGATTCTGTCCTTTTTCAAATCCATATGAAAAACTTAGTGACCTTCAATTAAGGGTTAATGACCCGCCCCGAGGTTTATATGGTGTCATAACGCCTGGTCAGGTGCTATAACCATCGAATAAAACCACCGAGTGAGCGAAGCGAACGAGGTGGTTTTATGAGGTGGTTATAGCACCTGACCAGGCGTTATGACACCATATAAACCGAGGAACAGGCGGGTCATTAACGTTATTATCACATAGCCTATCCAAACTGACCCATATATTTTTAATTTTCGCCGGGTAAAATCCCTCACATAGCCTATCCAAACTGACCCATATATTCTTAATTTTCGCCGGGTAAAATCCCTCACATAGCCTATCCAAACTGACCCATATATTCTTAATTTTCGCCGGGTAAAACCCCTCACATAGCCTATCCAAACTGACCCATATAATTAAGAGAGACAAATCCCTGTATAATACATAGATTCTTTATTTAGTACTATACATGTAAAATCAATCCAATGTACACACGATCTTTATATAATCCAATGTAAACAAGCAGTAACTCGTCTTATTGTTCTGGACACGTAGACTTTATATCGGGCGGTATAATTGTAAATTTCTGTTCAATTTTCACAATTCCTGACGCCCGATTGTTTAACGCTTAGTTGGCTGTGGTAAGAACAATCAAGCATGTTTACATCCCCTTTCATGATTTGCTTGTAGTTTCCCGGGATATTTTTTGCTCAAGCCGGAAAATAATCCCACAGAAGCGTACACGTATCTTGCTGAGATCCTTGTAGATAGAAACTTGTAAGAATTTTGGCGATTTTGACCGTAATTTTTTCGATGCCAACACATCGGTTTACGTGACATGGGTCATGGGGAGGGGGGCGTGTTTAGTGCGTGTCACGTTTGTTTTGAACACGGCGACATCAATTTGCCGGCAAGATTTTTAATTTTCGCCGGGTAAAACCCCTCAGAAACGTGAACATACCTTCCTGGGGTCCCCCTGGGTAGAAACTGAGGAGGAGTTCGGCGGCTTCATGGGCGATTATTTTACTGCCAAGATTAGCTTGGGGAAATACGTTAGCCTGGAATCCAAACCTATTTTCGCTCCCGAGTCTCCTCTCCGCAAATTTGCGCCAGTTTCTCGCCCCTGAACTCCTTCCGCATGTTCCTGGGCGTCTTCCCCAGCTTCCCATGACCCGAAAACTGACTCTAAGTCTGCGTCTGACAGTTCTTTGACGAAAAACTGTGGTACTCAGCTCCGTCGAATTCGAGCGGGTTCCAATGTCGTCTGACCTGGGCCGGTTCCACTTTGACGGTGGGGGTGTGATAAATATTGTTTGTAGTCCTACCGTTTGAATTTTACTTGAATTGAATTTGTTTTCCTTTTTTCATGTATTGTCCATGTATGCTAAGGAAATGTTTGGGAATTTTAAGACATTAAAGATATTCTTAACAAGGTTAAGAAAAAGATTCATCAAAAAGATACCCCCTCTACAAAATGCAACGGTTGTGTTCTGACATGACGTCAATAAGTGGTGTGTTATGGCGTGATAACAGACCACTTATTGTGGGCAATGGAGGCTTCTGATTGGTCGACGCCATCTACCTATGTGATAATAGGCGTTATGTGTGTAATGTATGTAACTTATACTCCGTTCATGGGAATGATAATGCGTCACACTAGAAGTATACAACTGTTTCATATATTGTTGACGGGGTTGATGTAATGAAATACATTGTACAGGCAATGTGGTTATAACACTGATTGCAAAACATCTATGACTTTATAGAAATCAATATTACATAGGTTTAAATTTCCTCTATTGGTACACCTTAGATTTGCGGTAATTGCTTGTTGTATGGTTCCTACAAAAGGCAATAATGTGCATTTACTATATAGTGACTATCTACATATGAATACATATGAATATATATGATACATATGAATGACGAATAGTAGCAAACATAAATGTATATATTGCAATATTGGGGATTTATATGTTTTACTGTGATCAGGAATGTAGACAGTCAGGATTTTGCCATTATATTACATGTACTTATTGCATTCAGTGTTGTACAATTGCGTTATGTTAAGATGGTGCCATTTTAGTAGATGGTTTAAACAAAATATTTTCTTCTATATGATTCTACACCTTTTCATGCTGATTTACCTGTTTTATATTGTTAAAACAACATGAAACGGGTGCATCAGTGAACCTATCATACAGTAATTACCTTCGCCGAGAAGGTTACGTTTTGGGGAGCATGTGTCTTGGTGTATGTGTGTGTGTGTGTGTGTGTGTGTGTGTGTGTGTGTGTGTGTGTGTGTGTGTGTGTGAGTGTGAGTGTGTGCGCGTCTGTGTCTGTGTGTGAACGATAATTCGAGAATACTTTGGTGGATTGCCTTGATATTTGGTATGTCGGTAGGTCTTTGTCAAATCTCAAAATGATAAGATTTTGGGCCCTAATTTGCATAATTAATCAGATGTGTTGATGGTGACCCCGTGTCGTTTGTGGACTTGATTCTGTCTTAGCTTGATGAAGTCTCCTCAGTTTCGTCTTCTGCCTCCTCCCTGCCCCTGCCGTCCCCTGTTGTAGCTACAGAGTGTTGGTACATCGGATTACTGATGAGTTGAGAACTGATGATGATGACACCGTGCTGTCCGTGAACTGGATTCTGTCTTCTTGAAACACGTCGTTTGTACATCATCACCGCAACTGCTGTCCCACCAAGCAGAAGTATTACGGCGACAGTAAGTCCGACAGGTATGTAAAGAGAATCCATACCGGCTTGCTGTCCGTCATCAAGATTCTTCTCCAATACGAGGCTACGGGTTCTGTCCTTGGTAGTAGATGTTGCTTTCCTCGCTCGCTGTGTTAGGGCAGAATTTGTCGTCCCAAAGGACTCAGTTGGGAGCGTGGTAGGTTCTGCCATTGGAAATGCGGATGTCATTGCCATTGGGACTGCGGAGGTCGTTGCCAATGGGAATGCGGAGGTCGTTGCCATTGGGGATGTGGTTCTGAGTTCTTCAGATGAGCAGAATGAGGTGGTGTGGAGCGATTTGAAGTCGGAGCTGGCCAGTTCAGACGGCCACGTGCACTGAAGATAGCCAGCCCTAAAGATGACACCGCCGGTACCCCAGTCCAATGCCGAGGCGTTGCAGACCAGCCATCGCAACCCACCGTCGCAGACTAAGGGGTTGCCTTTGAGACGGAGTGTGACTCCTGTGTCAGAAATCTTTTTCCAACCCGCTGCCAATACCGTACTGATCTGGTTATTCTCGAGATTGACCTGCAATCGCGCCACTGTTGTGCTGCGGTGGATCAGGGAGAGAGAATCAAAAGGAACCGCCTTTAGTTGGTTGTAGTTCATGGATATCTTATCCAAACTGTTGATGGCGAAGAAAGCTCTCGGAGACACGGTTTTGATGAAGTTATATTTCAGATTGATTGTTTTCAAACTGGGCAGGTTATAGAAGGTGTTGTCGTCGATATGGAAGAGGCGGCCACACCGGATAGCTACCGTCATGATGGACGGAACGGAGGAGAAGGCACCCGGTTCTGTGAGAAAAAAAGAATTGAGAAAAAAATGTTTTGTTATTGCTGGGGTAGAACCTTTGGCGAATTCTTTACTTTTACCGTGGACGTTTTCGTCCAAAACGTTAATGATCTCTACCGGTACACTGCACGAAATGGCCTCGGATCCTGACGTATCCGGACAGGAGAAACGGGATCCGGAACCTCAGATCCGTAAGAATCCGGATGGATACAGGGGCCGTATTGTACTAACAAACTCAAATTTACCTACATTAACCTACATATGCAAGTGGCACCCTGATGTGGTATACCACTTGCACATGAGTTGTTTTAGTAAAATACGGCCCCCGGATTCTTACGGATCTGAGGTTCCGGATCCCGTTTCTCCTGTCAGGATATGTCAGTATCCAAGGTCATTTCGTGTAATGGTAGATATATATATATATATATATATCCAAGAAAATGTAATTGTTACATAATCGGATGAGACTAACATATGTTGAAATAGATCTAGAAATTGGATGTATATATAACGTTGGGTAACCTAAATTCGCGGGGTACTTAAATTCGGGATTTTTCGAAAACGGGGTATTTAGGGATATGTGCTAGATGCAACATAAGTAATACCGCTAGAAATGCAAACCTGCCAGACTTACGTATTCAGAACACTGTCTGAAAAGCTTCGATAAGCATGGATTATAAGGCGACGAGGTCAAAAACTCTCCGTCTTTTATTGGAACAGTCTGAGGACTTCGTGGGAGAATTAAACAACATGGTTGTCGGCTGGTTTATAAGAAAAATGTCACATCCGCTTCCTGCTCAACACAATTATTTACAAGACAACTTATTACAATCTCTTTTGCTAACCTGCAACTGGATTCTAAGTGTGATCAATCATCAAAACTCCTCTCTGTTGCTACAACCTACGGCACGTGTATTTTCCCGCCGCCATATTGTTAACCAGAATCCTGTTGTCAAGCAGACGACAAAGGTTTGTGAGGAACACTTTTTTGTCTAAATGCTGCGTGTGATAGTGGACTGAGGAAGATATTTTCCTCAAAGTTTGCTCCTAACACAACAAGGAACACATGGACATAGTAGTATTACCATTGCTACGGCATCCAGCCAACTTCCCATGAATAATGTAACGTTACACGTTGCCCGATGATGACGATGGGCCGACTTTGAGTGAAGTTCTACCGACTCAACACACGGGTTGTACCCGAACTGGCCTGATGTGTGCGGTACGGCCGTTTTTTCGTGTATTTTTTTTACTTGGACACGTCTATATCCATAGCACTCTCCTCAAGCCAAGGATGGAACGAATAGCTGCTGTATAAAATGTGATTAGCGGTAAGATATTCAAGACGAATCTTCTCTCCCGAATTAATGTGCCCCCCTGTCCGACAGCACCGTAATTGTGCGTGCGGCGGACGGTAGTTTCAAGTTGAAATATTATGGTGTCAGCACGACTAGAGACAAAATCTACCATATATATGATTAGTGCAAAGATAGTACATGATACTGACAGAATTATAGAAAAAAAGGATGGTTTATTGTTCTGCTAGATTGATTTCAGTAAACCATTATCGGAAAAATCCCGAATTCATGTTACCCAACGTTATATATATAAGTTTGTTTTTACGCTGAAAATCATTAGATCGCTGAAAATCAGTGTAGAAATACTCTTCCTTTATACCTATCCTGTCCCTCTTGAGAGAGACTGACAGGTGACATATTCAATATTAATTCTTATCATTGCGTACAACTTCAATATTTTCTATATAAAAGATCAGGATTGCATCGTCTTCTCCTATCAGTTTTGTTCCCTGAAAGGCTGATGATATTCTATTTTTATATCAGCCTGTCAAAAGATACTACTAGCATCTTTGGTTGTTCGTGGAATGAATAAAGATATGAAAAGATCAACTAGCTCTTATCATTCATACAATTTTGTTTACTTCCTCTAAAAAACTTCGTAGATGAAATAACAAATAAATGTTTGTCAAGCATTTTGAGAAATAAGAAGGAAATGTTCACCAGACAATTTGACATTGTCTTCGAAGATTTTATGCCGATATATGGCATTCATTGCACCAGGAGCTCGACTCACTCAGCTCTGATCATAGTTCAACTTTGTTTATTTCGCCACTCACCTACTGATTTTTAGATGGACGTCGATTGAAAAGTAATGACCACATTAATTTGAAGTTTGGTGGATATTGCTAAAAGACGCCATACTACATAATTATGCCCCAAAATTTGACTTGTGCACCTTATTTCTGTGCGAGAACTTATTGAACATCCCTCGTACATATTCCCCGCACTTACCTACTGCCTGGATGGTGCTGCCGGTTATGACGAATGTGATCAGGTTAGGTAATGGCGGAATGTGTTGTTTGGTGAGGGTGGTGAGGTTGAATAGATGGTTCAGCATGATTCCAGTCACGGACTGGTCAAACCCGGTAGGAACTTCATTCAGACACGTCAGGCCATGGTTTTCTGCACTGCAGACACTGTTAGCGGCAACCTGATGGAAAAAAAAACTATCCTTAAATATGACTAGAGTTAAGTATTTGTCCTACATATACTCAGGTTTGCTTTGTTAGTTTAGCGATTACGGGGTCTTTTTATAAATATGAATTGGTATTTTATTTTTATTTGAATTGTATGTATGATAGTTGAGTGCCGATTTGTTAAAAATAGAGAGAACGCTAGCGACCCCAAAAAACACCCCTCCCAATGAAATGGAATGGCTACCCTGCGACGTCACAAAGTCAAGATGGTGGCCACTACACATGCCAACGGATCCAACAAAGGTTTTGCTACGCAAACCTGTAATTACAAACTGTAGTGAGTTATGAACCAGTCGCATTTCCATGGGGTCTTAGATGTGATGTAAAACCAAGTGGGGCTTTGAATTCGGAGGGGGGGTCGGGACACTAGTCTTACTGCAAGTACATTTCTAAACCGCCGCCCCCGATCTGGTAGTTTACTGACTGTTGTTAGTACGACAAATTATTATCATAAAAATGTACCCAATTGGCTGTCTTTAACATGACGTATGGCAAGACTTTGTTTTTACAACAACCAAACAAGAAAGAAAACAAACTAAGACTTAAAGGAGTCATAAACTCTAGAAGGGAGTGTTATTTTCCACTAGATTATGTATCAATGAATACATAACCAGCCGACTTTTTACAGAATTCCGCTTGTGGTGAATTACACAAGGTGTGTTTTGTAAAATAATATGTAACTCACTAAACCCGTGCAGACCCTACCCATGTATCCCTATACGTATACTCATTTCCTTCATCGTGAATATTTTGGGCATGAATGAGGGGGGTTAAGCACAATAAGAAGGCCATATATCTACGGTACTAATGCGGGGTTTGATTTGTTCTCTGAAAGCAGTGGAAAATAAAAAGTCCCACACTTTCAATGATGAGTGGGTTGGATGATTTTAAAAGGAATATGAGTTTCTGTGTATTTCTTAATTTAGAAAAGTTTTTGGAGATTTCGGATACTTTCATGAATAATCTGTTTCTTTCGGTTTCAAATTCGGGACATTCGCATATAAAATGTATTTCATTTTCCACTGCTTTCGTTGCACACTGTTTACATGTTCTGTCCTGGACCGGTAGCTTTTTGTATCTCCCTTTCTCTATTTCTAATGGGTGCGCGCTAATTCTTATCTTACATATTGCCGCACGTTGATCAAAGTCATTATGATACAGATAATTTTCCATGTCGTAGATCGTTTTTACGTTTTTGTAAAATCTTAGTTTTCCTTCATCTTTCAACAGGTTATGAAAGAATGTTTGAATATACATATCTTCTAATCTTCTTCTTAACAGTGCACATGTCTGTCTAACGTCTATATTAGGGTTGTCGGTATACCAAATGTATGAGTAGCCACAATTGTCAAGTACCTCCTTTACATGTTGAGTCCAGTTTTTCCTACGATTATTCACAGGTATATGTTGTTGTGACAGAAGTGCGTCTACTTGGAGAGGATGTGAGGAAATGTCTAGTTGTCTGAGTCGTAGCCAGTATTTCACTATGCGGACTGAAACATCTAGATCGACTGGAAATATACCCAGCTCCGCTCTACATGCTACGTTACTTGAGCTTCTTTGGACACCAAGTATATTTTTACAAAATCTGTTTTGAATTATCTCGATAGGACACTTATCGTTCAGGTAATCCTTTCCCCAGATTTCGCAACCGTACAACATGATAGACTTAATACATGCGTTGTATATCCTTAACAGGGCCTTAGGAGACAATGGTGAGCGAATCAAATGTTTGAGACTGAAAATGGCTATACTCAATGCTTTTTGATGCGCATGGGACGAGTGGGTACTTTATCGTATACTGTAATAATTATTCATTTTTACTTCCTAAAATTATCATCTATTGGAAAATAACTCCCCCCTCTGGACTTTAGGACTCCTTTATAATTAACATAGCTTGTTAAAACATTTTATACATTCAATGAGATTCAAAGACTTTCAGTGCGTATTGTTTTGTTTAGGCTTCGAATAGACTGAGGCTCTTTAATATTTTCGGTTTGCTGTGTAAGTTATAGCAGGTACGAATTCTGTTCTCTTAACATAAAGATTGGTTCTACGCACCATGTGCAAGAGGATGAGTGAGTGAGTGAGTGAGTGAGTGAGTGAGTGAGTGAGAGTGAGTGAGTGAGTGAGTGAGTGAGTGAGTGAGTGAGTGAGAGTGAGTGAGTGAGTGAGTGAGTGAGTGAGTGAGTGAGTGAGTGAGTGAGTGAGTACATAAAGAGCAATCGTGAGAGTTTTGGTCTTACCGTTATTCCACTTGAAGCGCACGATGTCTAAAAGCCAGTGTCTCGATGGGTTGGGCACGCGCAGGTCTTCTTCTTCACAAATTTCCACTCGTGCTGCACGAAGCACTCATCTGGGCAGGGCAAGCAAAACTTCAGAACCAACAGAACCAGGATGGCGACGCACTGTTGGCTCATTTTCTCCATGACGGTACGACTGGACAGCACGTACGCACAGGCCGACAATATCCACAACTGACGAAAACACTTTTGCGTGGGAGGTTGATTAAGTGTGGCGGTTGGAATGTCTGGAACTAGCAATTTATATGGAGCTTGATTGTTTTCACACGTCAATCACCTGGCTGCATAAATCCACACTACTCTGGGTTGGAGAGTGCAGACATATTATTGCATGATAATATTATTGATCATCGAATTTTGCGTTGTAGTCGTGGTTTAACGTGTATGTTTGAGGCAAATTCTGTTGTTTTCTTGGTGTGGTTTGTGGTAGAATGTTTATAGACGAAAAAAATGAGTTGGATAGATTAAAAGTGTGGAGGCATACCATTGCTGTCCTTCATATTCATAAGCCTGCGTGACCTGAATACATAATTTCATAAATGCTTAGTAAAAATACATTCTTAAGGCTTCGCGCGTTTTTATGTCATAGGGATTCACATTAATAGTTTTGAGTGTTGAATTTAAGAGATCTGTATCAGAATGATGCTCATAACCCCATTGGTTCTTTTTTATACGATTATTTTGTCACGAGAAGTAATGTAAGCCGTTTAACCGGAGAACGATAATGACCGCATCAAGGTAGTAACAGTCATCTCCCTAACCTGTTGGATTGTACTCTAATGTATTGTATTTATATTTGTAGTATATGCTACTTATTAAGATAAGTACACAGTTTAAAGATTTAAAAAATGTTGACAAAATCGCAACTGTACATTATAAATTGCATTCGCAGGAGACCACGATTATACACATGCCATGGAATTTTGTGTCCAATCTAGGACATACATGAGGTTTTAGTAATTACAGTCAGAAAAATACTGCAAAGGGATCGCAAAAAAATATGAATACATAGATAAGCACCCGTGTTTGAAGCTTTCTGACGTGAATCTTGCATGTGATACTGTAATTCTTGATTTGTTAGCTGTAACTTAATTTTAGCTGATTTAACGGTCACTAGTCAACCGCTAAAATTTCATCATCGCTAATATTTGATCACTAATATTTGAGACAGCAATCTTTGTTCAAACCGTTAAAATTAAGTGCAGTGACCTACTCCATTTTCCCCAAACCGCTATATTTTCCTGCCGCTATATTAAAGTGATTTACAGTAATCAGATTTCAAGATTTCTAAATTTCTAAATTTCAATGATTAGTAGGAAACTTACTTAATTTCCTTTGGTCGAGCTCCCGCTCGATCCAAACTTGAAAGCTTTCTCCACTCCACCCTATATCTTCCATCCTGTATTTTCCTTCACTTCAGTAAGGTTAGTGTCGGCTCTTAGCGTATCGATGAAGGTGCCTATTGGTCTTCCACTTATTTTCTCTGGTGGTAGGTCTTGATACAGCTGCTCGTTGGTTCGTTTTTGCTCCCAGGAGATATTAAGACACATTCGGAGCATTCGCGTGTAGGTTCCATTTAGCCTTTTTGTTGAAGATTTGGTGAGTGTCCATGTTTCACTCCCATATAGCAAAATAAATTCCACAGTGGCGGTGAAAATACGATTTAAAACATAGCACCAGTGTCTGTATGAGAGCTTTGATATACATTACTGAATTACTCTACGATGTACAATGGGATTTCCGTCGACGTCACTCTACATATACTGACCAATGGCTGCGCATGATACATAGAGACTGCTGTTCAAATGAAGTCAGTTTCCAAGAACATAAAATCACTAAAAGTGATTTGAGTTGGCTAACTGGATACCCTAAAGCTACTATTTGGCACGCTTCTAGTGTTGACTGTCCTTACTTGAGGGCCAACATTTCAGTTCGCATGAATTTAGTGATACTTTGACAGGGAGGTGCACTAAAGGATAAAGTCTTGTTAGCAACATTGACGGTTGTGCGAGTGCAGCTGGTTCTTTCAAGGAAACCCTAGCAATTTCAGGGCCCGAAAATTGGATTTTGAAAGTCAATTGTTTTAGTAATTTTTATACATGATTAGATCGAACAACACTATCACAATCTATAACGACGTCCATGATGCACAAATATGGCGTCGTTGTGATGTGAGAACTCACTGAAAATCGTCGCTGTTTTTTTTTTATGCTCGCAAAACTAAGGAGATCATTCTGCAGCTCGTTTTTGCACGGTTTTAATATGTGTGAAGTTATTATGCAAATGTGCTAAACAGTGGTAGTAAATGTCACTACCATAACGATTTCTGAATTTTTTTTATTTCCTTATTTTGGGCCCTAATATTGCTTTGGTTGCCTTTAGATTTATTTCGCCCAGACACTGTACAGCGTTTGAAAAGTTGTACTATAAACAGAATTACACATACAAATACTGTCATTTATATTCATTACGGCATCATAATAAAAACTGAAATGCATACAAAAGTGATCTCAAAGATGGGCAGTGTAACCATATGATATTTTCAAGAGCAACTAAAAGTGAATAGATCGACAGAGTTTGCAACTTTCACATTGTAATAATATGCACCTACTTTTGATTTCTAAACAGCGACTCATTATCTTGTGGAAACCACATACATGTAGTTATCTACAAATGTACATATTTACATATAGTTTTTACTTGAGTAGATGGCATATACATGTAGATGGCTTAAGTTTTTTTAGGAACATACTGATTTTTGCTGTACACCTCAGCAGAGCTCTATGTCCGGGTTGATAACTCCGGCATGACTAGTTTTATGTTTCTTTTCTGAGCTGGTATAAGATACTCAGTAGTCGGTACGTCCACCAGTTTATTTATATACCTCCATGACATGTCATGGAGGTTATATTTTCAGCAGCGTTTGTGTGTGAACCTCTACTGAACGCTATGCTGCTCCTACCAAGCCCCTATAGTCCAGCGGCATAGTTCCCAAAATTAGCTGAATTGTGCACTTTTGTCTAAAAGCACCAAATTTGGCACACATGTAGTTGAACATATCCTGCACAAATCTGGATATGGAGGCATTTTCATTTCGGCCCAGGAGCGCCGTGGCGGCATCTTAAGTTTAGAACACCCAAAATAGACTGACCGTTCTAGTACCCTTAATAAGGGGGAGGGGCAAAAGATTAAACATTAATGTTTCTTCATGAAAATTTGTTTATCATAAAAGTCAACCACAAGGATCGTAAATCTGTTAATTTTTTTAAGACAACACGCTTCTATAGAAAATTATTCGTCCTTAAAGTTCATTTATTTTCCATTTTTTAAGTTAACAAAAAAAAATGGCTAGTTCACTTTCCGTTATCAGGCAAAGTTTTTAGGTACCTATGGGACCTTTGTTGATACTGAAGTCTGATTTGTCACAATGTTAGCATTTTATTCTTTAAATGGCCGAAATCCACCAATTCTGTCAGGAGATATAAGTGTATATAGAATTACATTACGATGCATATTTTACCTGAAAGGCCGTTGCTAAGGCTGTTGCTAAGGAAATCTTTTGCTGTACTTTATCTAAGTTTTGCCAATAAATCGCTTTTGAAAGCCTAATTTTTTCTGGGGAGTTTTTCTGTTTGCCTTAGTGGGCATGCAGGAAGTAATATTGACATGTTTACTTATATTTAGATTAAACAAAACTTTAAAAAAAAATGAAATCACGTCTTATGTTATTGATATATGCTACTTGTGTTCATTGCCATTGGAGGGGACAGTCCATGGGCCAGGTCCCTCAAAATAGCCATTTGGTACCAACAGAGGGACGAAGGGTGACTTACTTTTTTGAAAAGGTTGATTCCTCCACTTTATCATCATGCATGATAATCATGTCAAATGTCCAGCTTTTTAGGAATTATCACGTGATATGATGACGTCACTCAAAATCATAGAACGACCAAAAATTGTCTATATCAAGTTATTTCATGTGGTTTTAATAATAATCAACCATTTTTTCATTGGTATTTCTATACGTTGAGATTAAACAAAGACCAGTTAAGTACATTTAAGGCCATTTTGAAATAAACTTAGGCAGATTTCAATAATGGTTGCCATGGAAACGGTGAAAATAACATTCTCTCACAGGAAAGTTACTAAATAAGCCTTTTTTGGATGCTTATGAATTCCATTCATCATCAAGGCTTGACCAATGAAACTAAACAATCCATAACTAATAATAGGGCCCTTAGAAAATATTTTAGCTTGGTAAGAAATAAGTAGAAGTTATTTTACCTAAGAAATCAGGTGACATGCGCCATTTTGGCGGCCATCTTGGATCTGCTATCTTGCAGCATAATTTCTTGCAAGTACTAAACATTTATCGAAGACTTTTACCATTATGCTAAATGTTTTTGACATGACTATAACTTGTGTTGCATTTAAATAAAGTTAGGCAGATCTTATGATGGTTGCCATGGAAACGGTGAAAAATACAATTCTATCAAGCAAGGGAAAATTACTAAACAAGCCATTTCTTATGCTTATGAATTCCAGTCATTATCAAGACTTGGCCAACACCCCTGAATGATCCATTACTAATATTAAGGCTCTTAGAAAATATTTCAGCTAGGTAAAGAATAAGTAGAAGTTATTTTACCTAAGAAATCAGGTGACATGCGCCATTTAGGCGGCCATCTTGGATCTGCTATCGTGCTTAATGTCTTACAAGTACTAAACGTTTATTGAAGATTTTTACCATTATGCTACTTTGTGATACATAGGCCCTCTAAACTATGTTTGAAGGCATTTTGAAATACAGTTAGGCAGATTTTATGATGGTTGCCATGTAAACGGTGCTTAAGTAACAAATTATCACAGCACAGTTGCTACATGGTATAACAAACATGCTCATCATTTCCCGTCATAATCAAGACTTGGCCAAGTTCATTTTCTTCCTGTTTTGAGTTCAAGTTCTACAGCCTGAACAAAAGAATGATAAGAAAATATATACTAACATGAATATAAAATCGCATCCGGGGTAGGTATGCATTCCAAGGAGACTGTTGCAAAGGTCTTTATATAATGACCGCACTCGCGATACTAACATATCGTATTCGTGAAATATATCCTATTCGTGTCTGCATCCGCGCCGGGCCACACTTGAAAAAAATTGATGGTGGAATTGAGTGCTTGAATGCCAAACAGAGTAGGAAGACGTCTGTACCTTCCGATGACACAATCACTGTGTCGTAGCCTGACCTGGCTGCATGGCCAACTTGAAGCATGATGTGTCAGCTTCTCCTGATTTGACTTAAAGTCTTGAACAGCATTGGCACTAGGTTTTGATGCCAAATACTACAATAGCCCGGATTTTCTGATGCAACAAGATGTTTTAAGCGCCCCTGTGTAATTGTTTTAAAATTTTAGTCCCCCCCGCTACGCCATGAATTATGAATATTGTAGGTCAAAAGTTATCAAAATGCCAATTACCTTTTTGTCAAAAATTCATACCATGCCCACATTTGGTAAAATCTGTCCTAAGTGCTTTGCTATCTGGTTTCCTGGTGGGGTTCCCCGGGATCTTTGCAACTTTTAAATCCGCATCACATTAGAAGCAGAATATTGCAACACATGTGTCAGTGATTTTCGCCAAAATGTGCCATTCTGATGAGGGAAAATTTAAATGACATCTACATATTGCAGCCTTTTGTCTCTAATGTGATGTGGTTTTGACTCAATGACAAAACTTGCAATTGCATTCACCATAATTGAAGTTTGGCAGGTCCAACACTAACAAGGTCAAAAGCCAAGAACGAAGATGAAGGGGTGGCCTAATGCTGTCTTGTCACTTAAGAATAATAAGAATATTAATGCATGCTTTATCTCCTTAGCCTTGCACGGGCTGTTGAAGTCCAGCAAACCAGGTCTATTCCTGGAAAGATTCTTGCAACTTAAGTTTAAGAGACCACTGGCTGTTCTGCAACACATATACAAGTTTGAAGCAAAACATTGGCTGCAGAAATTAGGCACTTCACAACTGCTTCCTCACCAATATGAATCGGCCACAGTCCAGACGAAGTGAGAACTTGTCATTAACGAATACAGTGGTGAAATTAAAAAGCTGTTGTACATTTTTTGTGAGAACAAATCGGGCAGGGATTTCCAAGGAAACATTTTTGGTGTCAAGATGATGGAAGACCCGGAAGAGGAAATGTAATATTGTAACAAAATCACAGTTGTTTTCCATGCGTAATGACCACAATGGTCAATGTAAGGAAAAGGTCTATAAGAAGTGGGAGTGAACAACCTGAGGAAAAGGATATTCACTTCCCCTCAATATATAACATTTACAGTAATAGAAAAGTTGAAGGATTAGCCATTTAGATCCTTAAAAATTGATATGAGCCAAATTATGGACACTTAAGTTTTACGACAAGTGCACCACAACGTTAGTATCGGTGGAAGAAATCATAGCCACGGTGGGTTTCCCTCCCTCTTAAAAGTCGCTTCAGAAGACCGTTTAAGTGAGACAACCATGACATTTAGATTAGCCACATATAAGATATGACATTTTCGTTTTGATGATGCTTTACAATTATTTGACTTTCTAAAGGGGTATTTGATGTCATTTGTGATCCATCTTGCTGAACAAAATGTTTTTAGCAACTAGTAAGGCCGTCATTTGCTCCTGAGCAAATACAGCATGTTTCGCCCATACTCCTACCCATGCAAAAAATGGACTGTCCCAAAATAACACTTGGGCAAATCGAAATATTAAGAAAAAACTTCTACCCAAAAGTGAACTATTGCAAAGTCATCCCAGTAAGAAATTGAGATTTCTCAATTTGACCCTATATGCAAACTAGAGTTCCACGACCTCATACCTTCGCCAAATGATTTTAACCTTTATGACTGATGTATTAGGAGTGTTTCTCATCAATTATAAATCATACCTGTTGATTGTCTTAAAATATAACATGTCCAAAGTATGGGCTTAACAAATTATGAGCTCAACAAAGAAAGTTATGCTGATATTTTTCATTAATTATGCAAATGAGGCCCTTATTAGCATAATTTGATTCAACGATTTTTACATTCACATAACGTCCCGACGCCAAAAAAAAAGGATTGAATGTATGAAATCGCCGTCATTTGCCAGTGTGGAATTAGATAAGTTACTCATTAAGTATGCAAATTAGCCCACATAAGCATATTTTCTATCTATAAATATTTCTCTCTTCCTCAGTTACAATTTGAATAGTCATATCATGGAACAAAGCGGATTTTTAAAGTTGCCTCATTAATTATGCAAATTAGAATCTGATTTGCATAATTATTGTCCAATCATACTAAGCATCACACAAGCTATCTACATACCAAAAATAATGACCATCCATCAAGCCCATCTTGTTATAGTATTTCCTCATTAATTATGCAAATGAGGTCTTCATTTGCATAGTTCATATCAATTAATATTTCTCTCTTCCTCAGTTACATATGTCACATGTTTCAGAGTCCTATCATGGAATTTGGCGGATGTATAAACTTTCCTCATTAATTATGCAAATTAGATACTGATTTGCATAAGAGGTGTCTAATCATGTACATCATCATTCAAGCTATCTACCTACCAAAAATCATTACCATCCATCAAGCCCTTCTTGAGTTATTCCCTTTCAAAGTCAGACGCAAAACCTGCTCCTGCAGTTCCAAAAAAGCCGCTAGGGGGCCCAAACCCACACCACTTACTCTCTGTCCAAAGATCTATCTACCACTCAAAAATAAACTTCCATAGCATGTCCAGAACACGAGATATCAAGCCAGGAAGTTCCGCTGCAGTGCCGTAAGAAGCCGCTAGGGGGCCCAAAATCTAATAGTTTTTAGGTCTCATCAAAACCTACCAACATACTAAATACCAAGACAATCCATCAAGGCGTTCTTGAGTTATTCTGTGCCACTACAAACAAACAGACAAGCAAACAAGCAGACAAACAAACGCTACCCTCTGCATAACCTTCTCGGCGAAGGTAATAACAGACTCTTCCAAAGGCAACCTATACATAAGGCACCATTCTAAAATACTTCCACTCAAAAAATGGATCACCTCAGTCCAAAATTGAGTTTAAAACCAATCAGTCCCTCTTAGAATAAAAAAAATTCCCACGGGCAAGAATGGTCTTCAATCATAATATGGGTGAGATGCACAAATATGACCCCCCCTTTGTTTGAATGGATGCTTCAAGAGTAAACATTTTTGGTTGAGAAATTTTTAATTTCAACTATTTATTTCAAAAATCGTTTAGAAAGGCTGTATGCCAAACATTTGTATGAGGGCCAGTGTACATTACTAAGGCAGACACATGACAAATTTCACATCATTTTGGTCTAATACATAAGAATTGGAAATGTGCGTCTTTGTTCTGAAAATAGCCAAAAAATTAGAAAAATAATTCTAGTAATATGCCAAAAGTGTTAACAAAGCCAGTTATGTATCAATAAACTTGAAAGTGGTTTGTTTCCAAATGAATATCACATAAAAGATAAACTTCTGTGTGAGTTGTATGTCTTCTTCCTTGTATTACTTCTACCCACAACTGGACAATACAAACAACCCACTTTAAAGATTTTAAAGATTTTGGTCCCCACGAGCAACAATGGACTCTTCCTAAAATACCCCCATACTACATGGACTCTTCCAACTTATCCTTTCCTATCCCAATTGCGAAACATACATCCGTATCAAATTCCAGGTCATTTGGTTTTGAATACAAGGACACAGGAGCCAAAAATGTACTTTTTTGGTCTATAAATTGCAAAAAAATCGAAAAATTAACGCTTTTAAAGTGATTTATGCAAAATATATTACAAAGGCCATGTGTAAATATATCATTGGCACCCTCACACCAAATTCCAGGTTATTTGCTTTAATTACCATGACACAGGAACCCAGAATGTACATATTTGGTCCGAAAATGGCAAAAAAGCACATTTTAAGTAATGCATGCCAAAAATGTAAATAGAGTCCTGTCGACATAAATCATAAGCATCTCCATACCAAATTTCAGGTCATTTGGTTTAAATACCTGGACACAGGAGCCAAAATATACATTTTTGGTAGGAAAATAGCCAAAAAGGCCGTAAAATTATTTCTGGGCAAAAATTGAGATGCCTCCATATCTATATTTGTTAAGAATACATTCAACTACATGTGTACCAAATTTGGTGCTTTTAGACAAATTTGCACAATTTTTCAGCTATGCCGCTGGACTACTACGGCTGACTAAGCTATGGGAGAGAGTGAGTGAGTTTGTGTGTCTGTGAGTCTCTGTCTGCTGGTCAACAAGATAACTCAATAACGTCTGAGAGGATTGGTTTCATATTTGTTGTGTATAGTAAGATGTGACAAAAACTAAAAATGATTAGATTTTTGGCCCCCTTGCGGCTTAGCCCTAACGTGTTCTGGACATGCTATGGTCACGAATTTTAGCGGGATATCTCTCTAGTAAGTACTCTCGCGCTCGGTAAGGTGTTTCTTCAGAAATCGCAAGGGCGTTTTTGTCAAACATGATAACTCAACAAGGGAATAACGGATTTTCATGCTTTTTGGTGTGCAGGTAGATGTACAAAATGAAATACAAATTATGTAGAATAGCAGGACATTTTGCATAATAAATGAGAAAATTCTATCATAGCAGTTTTATTCAATTTATCCCTGGTCCCGGACATGATATGGTCTTGAAATATGGATGGCAAATAGCTTTTGACGTCAGGACAAAGTGGGGAAGGTTTGGGCCCCCTAACGTTTAATCTGGGTCTGCAAGAGCATTTTTGTAAAACATGTTCCAAAGAGGATTACTGAAGAGAGGAAAGAAATAATTTCCATCATATTAGGCATGCAGGTAGCTTAGGCATAGATGTACACAATTGAATGCATATTATTAGATATAACATAGGGACTATAAATGACAAGATTTGCATAATCAATTACGCAACCCTGTAATTCCATTGTTTTCCATAACTGAACTTCCACTAAATGTGGAACATACTAAACATTAAAATGAGGAGTTAATTTCCATAATTAATGCGAAAATGGCAAGACTGCTTAGTGATAAATGAGAGGAAGCTCATACTATGACATGTGCAAGAAGATGAACATCACCATGCATGAATTATGTACTAGTAAATGCACAAGTTATTCATTCACAAAGAGTCTACTGTGAAGAAACTCAATTGACAGATCATCCCAAGGAGGTTATAGTCTGATAATTGCAGCCTGAATATGCACTGTGCAATTCTTGTGTCTTTTTCCAAATGCATTCATGTATATGTAGTGCTGCGTACCTGAACCCCAGACTTGTTCCAGACTGGACCTAACCTTTAGGTTCAAGTCCAAAAAAAAACTAAACGTCTGGAAACAAGTCTGGACTTGAAAAAAAATCTCTCCCTTATACTCTCCTTTTTGTTTTAAACCATCTTGAACCTTCCTTAGATCGTGAAATTTGACCTGGAAAAATATGAAAACATTACTTTTTTTGTGTTTATTATAATATAACTGATCTTATTTTTAAATTACTGACTGTATATAATTCCGCACATAATAGTTTTCAAATTGCATGTAAAATATATGCCAATATGCAATTTATTCTTAGCACACATATTCCATGGGTTCAGGTCCGGACTTATGATTACGGACCTGAACTTCTGGGTCTAAATCCAAACCTGAACCTGATATGAACACGGGTTTAGGAACAGAGCGCTACATGCATGTGTATATCATCCGATTGATTCTGGGTTTGATTTTAGTGTAATCCACACAGTAAAATACACCACACATACAATTCAATGAGAGTGTTGTTTAGAACCTTTTTATTCAACTGCTTTTGTTGTAACAATAACACTGACTGTACACAAAATGTTCTCAAGGGGAACATGTAATGCAGACTTCACAAAATGTGTGACCCAAAACATAGTTTTTACATGGTATCTTGACCATTTGCCTGAATCTAACCTTTGAAAACATGAAGAAATATTCTGTACTAACAATTTAGCGTCATGATTAAAATCAGACAAATTTTGTTTCAATAGAAATTCAACAATACTGATTCTTTTAAAACAACAAGCGATATCTTTGCAAAAATATTCTAATTTACAGACGTAGACAAGGTTAGGGAAAACTGATAGCCTTAGACTTAAAAGTATCTAAAAGTATGAAACAAAAAACAAGAACCAAATAAGACTATGGATAAAACTATTGGGTATTATGCAGCGTTACATGCTTGTCTATATTGTAGTTCTGTAACACTAACAGTATCTAGTGTCAAATGTCAGTATTTTCATGTAGGAAAGTGGAATGTGGGACAACAGTTACATTTGTTTGTTACCTAGTTTTCATACCACAGCTAAAATACTGTGATGATGCATAAAACATGCCATAGAAATTTTTCAAAATATTTCTCAACACTGGGAAAATTCAGACAGACCACTACTGACCATTGCCAGAACACAGGTGAGCATAATTTCACCATCGATTAGCATTTTGAATGCCATATTTTTACATCAAATTTTCGAAAACTCTGGACTACTTTTGAAAAGACTATGCATGTAAAGACGATTTGATCCATGTACAACATGTACTTTTGGTTTCCAAAAGAGTGGAGAAAAGAGTTATGAACACTGATCAGAGACAAGTTTTTGAACAGTGTTCAAATCCTCTTAACTGTGTTTTTGAAAAGTTTAACCTCATTTTCAAAAATGCCTGGTTTTCAAAAAAGCATGCAAATCGGGCCTTAGTATAAATATCTGTTTTTTCTCCAAGGTTTGTAGAATAATACAGATACACACATGTAAGCTACAGCTACCCATATACTCATCCTATATGTATATATATAAGACACCATCCTCCCCCAACATACTTTACACTTTACAAACTAGCAAAACCCTTCTCCGGCCCCCGAATCCTCCTGGCCAGTTGGACGTCCTTGGGCATGATGGTGACTCTCTTGGCGTGAAGTGCGATCAGGTTAGCATCCTCCATCAACCCAACCAGGAACGCTTCAGCTGCCTGCAGTATACAGGAAAATAATGGCATTTCCACTGATTAGTCATCTTCATTAGGCCATTGTTAAAGGTAAAGGTAAAGCAGGCATCCTCAATTGAGGTGAAACATGATGCTTTTTCAAGTAGCAAGTGGTAG
This sequence comes from Branchiostoma lanceolatum, assembly GCA_035149815.1. NCBI lineage: Eukaryota > Metazoa > Chordata > Leptocardii > Amphioxiformes > Branchiostomatidae > Branchiostoma > Branchiostoma lanceolatum. Next base: position 31,530,091 of record CM068866.1, read on the forward strand.
TGCAATGTGGCTTCGCCACGGCTCGCATTTTTGGCCAAGCACACCGGGTCACCCCTACTCTTCTTGATAAGTGTGTTGGGTTCTTTCACGTGCAGAGGTTTGAGGCTTACGCCCAAAGCTCCCTCATGCACGGGGCCGCCGGCTTTACGTCACTATCCGAAATGACGAATGCAATCCCTTACAACATGTCCGAGCTCGAGTCGACCACTGAGGTTGGTCTACATACTTCACCGGGGCTCAAAATTCATTTTTGGAAATAGGTGCACTGGTGCACCCAACCAAAAAATCAGGTGCACAGAAAATATTTTGGATGCACCACATAAAATAAAGTTGAACGTCAGCAAAACATAAGTTTGACACTACTGCCTCTCTTAAGAACTTCAGTCTGTAATTATATCCAGATTTCAAATTTCAACCAAGTAATACATGTACATCAAATAAAGTACAACCAAAGGTTATATTGCTTTTTCTTATACTTACATCTCAAGTATATTCTGTATGCTAGTGTACAAGAGAACCTTACGCTATAGACTCGGAGAGTACAAAAATATCTAGGTGCACCAGTGCACCCAGTCAAAAATTAGGTGCACAGCTCCAATTTTGGTGCACATGCACCGGCTATTTCGAGCCCTGAAAAAAGCTGTATGCTGAAGCAGGGCTCGAAATTCATTTTTGGAAATACTAGTAGGTGTACCCGACAAAAATAGTTAGGTGCACAGAAAAAAATTTGGGTGCACCACATAAAATAAAGTTGAATGTCAGCAAAACAATATTACCAAGTTTAACGCTCTTAAGAACTACAATCTGTAATTCTATAGCTAACTAGATACATCAAGTAGAATACAACGAAGGGTAATTTTAGCTATTCTGTCTAAAAGTCAAGTAAGTCAAGATACATTTCAAGAGTATTTCTATATACTAGTGTACAATAGTACCCTTACCTTATAGCCTACAAAAATATCTAGGTGCACTGGTGCACCCACAGTCTAAAATTAGGTGCACAGCTCCAATTTGGGTGCACACAGGTGCACATGCACCCACTATTTCGAGCCCTGAAAAAAGCTGCATGCAGACAAACTAACATTACTAAGTACCTCTTGTAGAGCCATGATGGCGTAGGCCTGCCATCTGAAGTCCACTCCTCCAACATCCTGACACACCTCTCGTACCTGCATGGGAGAAAAAGAGTTTTTAGTCACTGGAAATCGTGAAATATTCGGTTTGGGTTTTTGTTTGCTATTTTCAGTGACCTCTCATAACAAATCCTACTGCAAAAACTATTTTTCTATCTTGCAATTGTGAATTAGTACGGTCAGGATGTCATCCATATAATCAAATCAACATGGCCTAATGGAGGTTAGTTGTGATGAAGAATATTATCTAGTACATGAACATGCAGTGTACGAAATACCCACCTGCAGTCTGCAATTTGCAAAAAGACTTTCAAGATTGCAGAAGAAAAATGAAACAACCTGCAATTTTGTAGAATGTAAAAATCAATGGTTCTCAATTTTTCACACACATGTATGTTTTTTCATGTTTCAAACTTTGCTTGTAAAAATTAAAGATAGAGTGAGAGAATAAAGAATTACAGCAATGTTGCAAATCTCGATATGATGTAAATAGGCATTATTTGGTTGAGAAGGTTGTAGTATGGAGGCTTGTATATTTGCAGAAAATATTGTAGAAATCTGGAAAATAATATTTCTACCACTGACATGTATATGTATTTTTTTCTTACCACCCTTGCAAAAGGCAGCTTCCTGAGCAGAAGTTTGGTGGATTTCTGAAATTTCCGGATCTCCATGAGTGCTCTTGTCCCAGGGCGAAATCTTCTCCTCCCTGTGATTGTAAAGAAATAAAAAATTGCAAGGAGATTACTTTGGTTCACGTTGTCCACAAAGTTTCTTTCTTATAAGTTTTATATATATATAAGAAAGAAACTTTGTAATTAGCTTATGCACTGATACAGCTATGGTAGGATTACAGGCCTGTATATTGGTAATAGGAAGAACATCTTACATCATAACATACACTTCATAGACTGAGAAAATCATATATACACGCTTCTTTCATATATAGTTTTATATAACTTTACATTGTAATGCTAGATAATTATACATTGCGTTACATCTTTACTTGCATCTTCCATTTCATTACTAGACCAAGATTGAATCTTGAATCAAGGTTGATTTTCAGTCTAGAATTCTAACACGACCTGATGCAGACTTTTCAGTCGGGAGTAAATAGGTATGAAGATGGTCGTGGTTCGGTTTGAAAGGGCCGAGTCGACGACTAGCTTATGCTTGGGTCACATTTTCAATCCGGGGCCCGGCCGGGCAGTGTTTGGGTACAAAAAGTATGATATAAAAGACAACAAAAACACAAAACGTACCAAAAATTATTCAAGAGCATAGCTTGTGCATATTTATTGATATACATTTTAATTTTTCGTTTCCGCAAACAGCCTGGCCGGATCCCGGCTGGGAAATGTGACCCAAGCATAACACAGTGCATGACTGGTACTCTCCAAGCAGAGGATGGGATTCGGCAGGTTTTTGACGTGTTTTTCGGCGTTTTTGTCGGGCTTTCTACTAGTGTCATTTGGCGAGACAACAACAAAAAATGACAAAGTAGAAAGTCCGACAAAAACGCCTATGAAAAGACGTCAAAAACCTGCCAGAACCCCTCCTCTGCTCCTTGGAGAGTAACGTTACATGACTGGCAGGAAAACAACAAAGATTTACAACGGCACAAAGAAATGACAACTATCCAACACTGATCAGTCTGATTTCTATGGTTTGACTTTGAGTAATCATAATATTGGATTTTTAACTCACTTGGGGCCCTCGCCTGTTGTTGCTGTCCGGCGTTGGACGGTCCCGCGATCGGCCCGCGCCCACGGGCCCCCTGTCCTCTGCCCGCCGGCGCCCCCTGTCCTCTCCCCGCCGGCGTTCCCTGTCCTCTGCCCGCCGGCGTTCCCTGCCCTCTGCCCGGGGTACCGGCCCGCCCCGGCCCTGCTCCCCTCGCCGGGCTTCTGGATCCCGCGTTCCGTGCCCTTGGCATCCTGGCGCTGTCTCTTCACTAGATCAATGTTCACAAGACACGATTTGGATAGGTAAAGAGGACCAACGTGATCAGTGTTATTTAAAAATGTCCGCTGTTTGTACTGTGTCTCTGACTGTGACCAAGGAGGTTGCTGTGACCTGAACAGCTGTTGTCCCGTTAAAAATTTGAAAATTGCGCGGTAAGACCCCATACCCTTGCTAATCATGCAGCTAACTACAGACATTGTGTTATAAATCATTCTAAATGTAAGCTGAAATGGACGCAGAATATTTTCATAATTTTGTAAGAAGGGAAGGGAAGGGAATGATTGTAACTGCTAGCACACTCGCGTCAAAGTTCTACTCCCCATGTTTTATCATTATGTCTAGGGTATGGGGGCTTGGCAGGTTGACGAAACCCGTGTAGTCACGCCATTGGCGGTTACATGTGGTACTGCAGGTACAAAAAAAGGCCAAAAGCTGGCTGGCAGGCACCGAATTTTGATTTGCTTCAATTCCTGTTAGAAATTGATCTTTAATCTCAAGTCATTAGATATGGGACCTTGGGAATCGTCAAAAACTCCCTGATAGGTGTGAAAACTAGATATTCAATGAAATGTTAAGTTTGCAATACTTTGTATAGTTTTGTATATCATGATTTAACCAAGGAGGTTGGTCGCCAACGTGCCACAGTCCAGTGAGATACCCGCTGAAGGGGTTCCCAATATGTTACAAAGGAATTTTTTCATACCTTTAACATCGCACACAATTCAAGCAGCCATCCTATTTTTAAAAAAATGAATAAAAACCACACAGAATTCATTGGGCACATTTATTATTTTCTTTGGCAAATGACCCGTAAACATTGCATAAATTAATTTTTGACTTATAAAATACAGGTGGACAAAATCTTAAAGGTATGAAGACTTTGAGAATAAATAGGGAAAGAGATCTTAAGGTTTGTCTTACGAGTTGTGTGCGTCCAACCCAACCCAGATATTGCACATGCACAGTGACATACATGTACAAAAAGCACCTGGTATGAATGCTACTTTAAAGGTCTTCATGTCATGTATCTACTTATGATATCGTGGTATAGAACAATGTACAACAATAAAGAGATTGAAGATTATATGTATATTTCACAAATCATTAAATCATAAAACTACCATATGGTAATTTGACAACTTGTTACGTCAGAAGGCAGCAAAAAAGTATATGATTTTATCATTTCTGTTCAAAATTACTATGTAAAATCAATTATTGTATGAACATGACAGATATACTGTTGCAACATTCCCTTACAACCACTTTGTTGTACATTTGTATTTCATTTGCTCAAACACCTTTTAACATACAAAATTGCACAATATGAATATGACCTAAAATATGAAATTAAACTTAAAAACAGACTTTCATTCACTGTATATTGACAATAGCTATCTTTGATTGCACATTAAAAAAACAATTAACATTATAAATAACAACCACAAACAAACAACATGGCTACATATGAACCTTCACAGAAATTAAATTCTTCATAATTTTCAAATATTCTGCAACGCAAAATTTTTTTCAGTTCAACCTTTCTTTATGCAATCTATGACAACAAGTGCTTACTTTCTAATGCAACAAGTATTCTCTTCATCTAGAGGTAGTTCAGGGTTCAATCAATTCCACTTGCAGAATATAATAGAATTGAATACTGTGAGTGACCTTACTGTGTACTTGATGGTTTAGTTGTCTAACAAGTAAAAGTCACAATTTTCATATGATTTTTTTATATCCTGGGATTTTCAGGTAGGCTACGAAAAGAATATACAAAGTTTTCCACAAGAGAACAGCTAAATTTTATAAGACACATCCATCCCTCAATTTGGCATCATAAATTTAGATTTCACAATGAACACAACAGGGCCCTTAAATGATTATCATTCCTGTAAGATGCATGGTAGATCTAAAACTTTAATGTCTCTCTGAGGACATTGTTTTCTTTGAAGTAAAAGGTTTTCCTTGGACCTTTGTACTGAATCGTAGCCTGATTGAATTGCGCTTATAGCGACCCCCCCCCCCCCCAACTGCAGGTAGGGGCCCGTTAAAGCCATAGACAACAGAGTTTGCATTACACAGACTAGTAGTGACTACTAGTAGTACTAGTACCTTCACAATTGTGAAAATATCACCAGTGGGCTTCTACAACTCTATCTTCCTTAAACCTTCACAACAGTATACCATACCAATCGACAAGCCTGTAACGATTTGTCCAATTTTTTTCAACCCTTCCTTGATCTTCACAGTAGCTCACTATTTCATCAACTTTTCCCAACTGAGGCAGGTATAATTCTGAAACCTCCTCATTATATTGCAAAGCACTGGACACGTTTCCACCATGCCCCCAGGCAGAGTTGTTTGGTACTGCATCTATTACCACACATAGTATGCAATACATGCATAGCTTGCAGTGCCTGTATAGCTCACATTATCACATTACCTCGGTAATGCATTATGCATTGTTTCTGTACTTATGTGGCTCCTTGTATCTTCACACCGTGCGTTTTCATCTGCAGAGCAAACGTAAAGCACTGTTAAGACAACTGCGTTCCTGTGACTAGCCATCGCACCGTCTCCTTTCCATATTGCATTTCAGAATAATCTCCCGAAAGAAGCCATCGCTTCATAGTCAAGATAAAGCCTATTTGATAGATTTAACGGACAGTATCTGACGGCATGGGTACTAGTAACTGAGCTGCTAGGTGCTTGCACATGTATCTATCTATGACTTGCAGCTGCTGCACCTGGTGCTCATTCCTTCTCGAGACCGCCTGTGCATCTGTTCACCATCTGGAAGAACTTCTTGATCTGATTGGCTCTCTGGTACATGAGGATGCCGAGCAGCGTCACCAGTATTCCCGCCACGCTGGTCGCCGTGACCGTGTTCTGGAAGATGAGGACGGACACGACCACGTTCACGAGCATGTTGACGTTGCCCAGGACCTGGTGGAAATTTTTGTATATGATTAGTATATTGAAGTTATTATATCATGTTTATCATTATGATTAGCTTTGTTAACATTTGTGCTCAGTTCATTCAATTAAGTTAAAAAATTGCATCCTTGTCATTTGCTATTACTTCTGGGTCTCCTTATGTACATTATGAATACAATGATTCCGTCATTTTATGTTGACCTCTGATCTCTCGATCCGCTCACTTTTAAGTTCATCATATTTGATTTTGTTAAATTTACTGTCTAACAATTGTATTGTTTTTTTCCTGCATTTGATTTAATTGTATTGTTCCTGTATTTGATAGAATTGTATCTAATGTAGGTGGACTCCAGGAAGATGAGTGTAAAAATTGTACACGAAGGCCACACCAATTTAATTTCTTAGCTAACAGATTTTTATTTTATTTCAGAAAAAAAAATCATGAAAACAGAAGGCTAGGGTGAAAATTTGCACCTGACCCTGTTCACTCCCTGATACTGTGTGCACCAAAGTAAATCATTCCTCTGAGATTCCGTTTTCATGTTGTTTTTCCAATCTAGCATTTTTTGTAAATTTTTATTTTATTCCGTTAATCAAGAAAACAAATTGGTGTGGCCGAATGGAGATCTGAACAAAACAAACAAACAAACAAACAAACAAACCTGGAGGGTAACGGCGGAGGTGTAGTAGGTCACGACGAAGGTCATGGTGTTGTAGCCCACAGCGCTGATGCAGCTGAGCAGGATGAGGGCCCAGAGGGTGGGGTTGTTGTGAAGGTCCTCGTCGTAGACAGCAGAGCTCTCAAACACCAGGGTGAGGAAGAGGAGCAGGAAGAAGCTGGGGATGGACATGTGGTACAGGAGGCGGATGGAGTCCATACGCTCATCCTTCAAGAGAACACCTGTAAGGATGACATTATAAAAAGATAAGCTTTTTTTGCTGTCATGTTTTATATACTGTAATTCACTTTATCTTCACGGTAGCAAAATTTCACAGTGTAAGGAAAATTTACATTTTCACTGATCAAACGTTAACTTCACGGTGGCAGCAAGTGATTAACAGAACGGATGTATGAAAGAATCATCAATTTTAACAATAGTTTTTTTCAAGGTGATGATCAGTTCATGGTACAGAGGTGACCATGAAAACTGCAAACATGAGGTTAAGAAACAAAAATTACAGTGCTCAAACTTCTTGAGGTTTTGTTTGAATTAAAGCAGAAAAAATACATATTTTCTGTTTTGACCAGAATCTGCTCCTCTGTCCTGAGACAGAAATTTGCTCATTGAGACAGGAAAAAAATTGCATGCTGTCAGTTCAAAATCTCAACTTCATGACATGAAATTTATGAAAATGCATTTTTGTTGCTTCTCGGAATCGCCTGTCCTGTTTTTCCAATTTTGAAAAAAAAGGGTCACTACTGTTATTCCTATTGAACAGCTTTTAATTTTATTCGCAATTTTATTATTTGTTCAGGTGTAAAACTCAATAGCCACCAAAATAGATTGTAAAGGCCTGCACGCACCTAAAAAGTGTGGTCATAGATCAAAGAAAGGGGGTCGTTGCATGAAACGAGCCATACAATGCACAATAAGTGAGAACCTCATGTACGTCTTGTGTCAGTTACTTAAAAAAGTTGTCACAGCAGAACCAGTCGTGGTACTTATGACTGAATAAAAGTTCTAAACGGGAACTATGCGACTCCAGATGTCTTACTGAGGGACGACTGCGGTGTGAAATATGTTGGTTAGCTTGATGAATGAATCCAATATACTTTATACTTCTTGGCAATGGTAATCATACCAAACCATATTACGTAGTACATGTATTACTATAATGAGATAGGAGAGAGTGCATGTTACTCTCCAAGCAGATGGTGGGGGAGCCTAAATCCTTACTTAGTATGTTTTCTTTGCTACCCATTTCTGTCACAAACCGTCTCATAGAAATGCACAGCTGGAAATCAACCTAACAATTTAGCCTCTCCCAAAATCTGCTTGAGGATGTAATACTATGAATGTCCAAAAGAATGTCTGTATGGTTGTTTTGAAGTAAAAATTACTGTTTGAGTGCTAAAAAATAGGAGCATACCTTGTAGGATACTCTTTGCTGCCCGGAGGATGGTGGACAGGAGGGTTGCGATGAACCCCAGCATGTGGAAGTTGACCTCTCCCACTGTGTTGAGCAGCGCCCCCATGCAGATTGGCACCATACTGCAGTACACATACTTGCTGGGCCTGTTGCACACAACATCACGAATTACATGGAATCTGTAGTGACAAATTTTTCCATGTCATTTATTTGTGGGTTCAGGAATCACAGGAAAAAGCACAAATTTCCTCACTTGACATACCGTATTGTCTCGAATAAAGTACGCACTTTTTAAACATTTCAAAATTCAAAAGGCACCACAAATCATTGCTAGAGTCAGGGTGCGTACTTTATTTGAGGTATTGCCAGGACAAATTGGAAAAGGACCTCAAACTCAAACCCTTGCTTAATCAAACCAGGAACCCAGCTGCGGTGAAACAATACATGTATCAATACCTGCCAATTTGTAACTTGTCGTAGGCAATCCTCAAGTTTGCTGGCGGAGTAAACAAGAGAATCTTTTATGAATCTAAGGAATGGCATTATGTAGAAGTCATTGATATAAGAAAAATGACCTGGAGATAATAGAAGAAACACCATAAATTTGAATTTATCCTGTTCAAAATGTGTTCAAGATCAGTGGAGAAAGGGTGCATACTTTATTTGGGGTTTTTGACTAAACACATTTCAGTTCTGCAAATTTGTCTGGAAGTAGCCCCAAATCAGGGGTGCGTACTTTAATTGGGGTGCATACTTTAATCGAGAAAATACGGTAGATACGGTTAATATCTAGTTTCAGTTAGGGAATTACCCTTTGGAAAGGACATTCAAATGGAGGTTCTGTGTTTGAAGAGAGTCAGAACTCAAGTACATCTAAATTCAAAGAACACACCACACTTTAATATCAGGGGTTCGCCCCAGTTTATCCTGACCAATATCAATTCATTCTGGCTTAGGCTACTTACTTAAAATAGTATAGCTAAGCCTTGTCTCATGATAGCACAAAAATCATGGCAATTCCATCAACTTGACATCGTTGTACACTGTATGTTTGATATGAAAAATCATGATTAAAATCATGTCAAATCACAGCAGGAGATGACGTAATTAACTACATGTATGAAGTATGAAAATCTCTATACATAATTGGAAACAAAACAGAGAGGTATCAGCTTGATTTCTATTTTGTATAGATAGAGTGAACTATCTATTACTATTTTTGCAACATGATCATGAAAATAACGACTTCTATCAACTCGAGCCAAGTCGAGGAATGTTCCACTAGAAACAGTTTTAGGGGCAGTCAGAACAATTCTCTGTTCCATTCCAAGTTCTAATATGGACTCCTAGCCTAAGGTGAATGACCCAGGGTCACTGGTCCCCTGCTCTTTTCCAAGCTTAGGGGTTAAACTATTATGGTATTAGCAAACCCCACTTGAAAGCATCTTCCTATTTACACAGCTACAAATTTTGCCATCAGTCTAAATGAAGCTCTCAGTCCCAAATACTTACAATGATTAATCCCAATTTGACCATATAGGAAAATACATCATTAATCTTTAAAACTACAATTCATAACTGTATGTTTAATCTATGGAATTATTTATATATCTCAGATATTGTATAATATCTCAAAGTCAAGGTTAAAGCTAAAACATATCAGCTTGAATGCTGTTATATTTTGTGTCACAAGGGCTGTCATGGGCCAACATGACCCTAATCAAGTTAATGCTGAGCTGTCCTTACTGGCCAATCAGAATGGCTCAACACAAATACTGTACTCTGATTGGTTGGCTGAGGTGGAGTCAGGCATGTGTCCAAAATCTATAAATATCCCTGGGTCAGGGGTGCCTCTATCTTATGACTCAGAACTTCACAAAAAACGCTCTTGACGAAAACTAATATATTTGAAGGGGCTCTTTTAATACAGGAAAAATTACTCATCAGCCTAAAATCTATTTGGAATCTCCAGTCTCTTTATTCATGTTTAATTACTCAACCATAATTTTATTTGGTCGGTACAACTTCTCAAAATTATCATTTTTTCATTATTTTTCATAAGGCCTACCAATGGAAATTATTGACATTTCGTCATGCACTTCCTTCAGCTTAGCTTACTTCAAACCACATTTTTAATGACTGTCTATGTACAATTTGCTTCAATTGTGATTGATTAAATTGTGTTGTTATAAAAAAACGTATACAAAAGTTTGAAGTTGGTTTGTCTCAAACAAGGTTTCATACACCTAAATGGATGTTACATTACATGCTAGTTACTAGTAACTTCAAGTTATTTTATTAGTGTGGAATGCGATCAATCTTTCAGGGCTTGAAAAACAGACACGAATCCCAGATTTCAGAAAAATTAAAAAAAATACAGACTTCAAGTGTTATGAATCATTCAAGCCCCATCTTGATAATTTTGGTGGTGACACACCAAACGAAAGTTGTTTATTTTGAAACGGATATACCACAGCCAAAACAACAAACATTTCTCACCTTACGCCCATGAGAACTCTGGCCAAGATGATGGTGAATAGAGGTGCAGTGGCTGCGATCATCTTCGTAAAGGACACGTATAGGTAGTTCAGCCCAACATTTCCTAGCGCCACGCTCGTACTAAAAACTACACTCAGGATCAAAATCTTCCTCTCCAGTTGTTTTGGGAGTTGTAGTCTCTTGTCAGGCTCTCCGTAAGCCGCTCCCAAGTCCGTGAACCTGATGACCACGTAGTCTACGAGGAACGAGGCTAGCATGTGTAAGGTGGTGAGGAAGAGGGGGTAAGGGAAGCTGTGGTGGGAGAGAATCCACTTGTTCACGTTGGTCATACCGATTCCCAAGGCGAACCAGGCTAGGATAGATGCGTATGTCATGAACCGTATGTCCGATAACAGTGCCATGACGGCGCCGGCGTCCTGTCCTTCCGCAAAAGACCCGTAGTCTAAAGCTCCTATGATCTGTACTCCACCACCCATCTTGGATTCAGGTTTAATCTTGTTGTTGTTGTTGAAATAAGACCGCCGGGTACGGGACACCGCCATTGTGAATGTGGAAAATACTCCTTGCCAGTAGAAAATATGTCCGGTTCCTGTGGCCTCCGATTGCTGACTGACGAAGCCAGGGCGGTCCGCTCTATATAAAGTTTCCGCAGTGATGTCATACTGGGGAGTGAAGGAGGTCGATGACGTAGGAACAACCCTGGCCCTCAAGGTGACAGCTGTCAGTCATGTGCCAACGAGTCACGCGCAGTCATGATGTCCTAATTCGATCATTTTTGGACACTTTCCTATTCACTGGTTCATGGAGAATGGTTCGAGGCATATCAAGGGTGGTAGTTGTGATTTAAAGCTCATTTAAAGCGAATATCTTAGAAAGAAATGTTGTGGGATTCCACCATCCACTGTGATGCGGTTCCTGTGTTGCCGGAAGTGACCTCCCAGTGATGACGTCATGACAATGGAATTTCAGACTATTACACTACATTATCAAGGGGTGACGAATTATTGATTTAAAAAAAATGACAAATAATCATGCTTACAATAACGTTGATCAATATCGTTTACTTTGTATATCATGTACTACGAATGCTATTAATTAAGTGAATTGTTGATAGGATGATGGTTGATAAAGTTGGCTGTCAGTATTATTAAACCTCCTTAAGTCTCCTCCTGAATATTGAAACTTGGGAAAAAACTGTCTATAATAGAAAATATTGTTTTTTACCGATATAACTCTAGTTATTTGTGAATTGTTGCTTTGATTTCATGTTTTACTGTATAAAGTAAAACACCCCTAGAGAAGTAATGGACTGATCCAATCAAAACATGGCGGCCCACGTGAGTTCGTCAAGTTCCGAAGATGAAGACGAAAAACAACGTCTACAAGAAGCTGTATTTGATCTTACAACCTGTACAGGTGATAGACAGTGACTGGTAGTATTGTAGCCTGTGTTTATATCACTCAACACCTTCTATATTTCTACTTTATGCCTTATTTTACACATGGGAAGGGGCGGGGTGCCCACGGCATGTTGACCAAAGGTTTAACGTAATAAAACGTGTGTGTTTGCGTATGATAAACGCTATACGATCTATGATTGTAACGTGTGGTCAGCTATTTAGCAGTGACTAACAATTTTTGCAAGAAGTGACATTATTAAGACAAAGACACATGCAGTGGAGACACAGCAGTTCCTATATATCATTTATATGCCAGTGATAACCCTACTAGTATGGGGAAGTGGAGAAAAAGAAGCACTTTGGCTCTTTACTTTAGGTAGCAGTACACAGTATTTGTCCGCGACCCCTGGAGTCTGTGACGTAGGGGTGAATGAATAGTGCACTCTAAATCTTGGACCGCATGTAAACACTTAAACGTATTAACCAGCGAGGCATGAACTTTACTAAATGGTAGTATAATAAGTCGGCTTTTAGATCGTATGAGTAAGATTGTGAAGCTTGCCGATTCGGTGTATAATTAATTAAGATGCGTGTGACCTTTGCAGCTGACGGCCTGGGTAAGTCTGCTGAAGTTCCGTATGACCTCGCATGACCCCATATAAAAGAGGGCGCCAGAACGTTATATTGCAGAATGTACCCTTAATCTAAACGTATCAGTTGGTCGAGCTTCAGAAATGCACCGTACTATATTTTTTCTGGGTCGATCTCAGTCAGTTTGTGGTCCTTAACTATAGAAATCCCCATAGGCGAAATACTGTGTTCTGCCACCTTTAGACTCCAAACAGCAGACTGATGATCATCCCACTATCTCATGGGGGCACGAAAAACCCTAAGATGGAAAAAAGGCATTTTTTAAAACAAATTCGATGAGTCTTTCCTACCATGAGCCAACCCTAAACTGCCCACAAAAAATACTTCCAAGAAAGGATTTTCAATGCTTTAAAGCGTTGTTTTCATTTGACTCTCTCACCGTGGGGTCTAGGTGCAGGTGCTTTAAACTGGTTAGTCCCCCCTAGACATCTGCATGTAGAGCCTCAGACACAAAGTTGATATTAAACTATCAGAATGTGCAACTTGGAACGATATTATTAATTGGACCCCTAATGAGCAGTACAGCCATCCATGACAAGACAGGACGTCTTACAATGATGAGTGTTTTTTGATTGCTAAATGGTTGTGCTTTTTTTGCGATACAGAGACAGCTAGCTCCTCCAAAATGGATACAAAACGGAAAAGAGGTCCTCTAAAACGCAGTCTCAGGTAAGTTGCTTTTGCTTTAGATTTGTAGTAACGTTATAACCGTTACAAATGCAAGTTCAGATTTGTGAAAAGGTTACAACAGTTCATTACCGTCTTCGGGAAAGAAGGTATATATAATAGCTTGTGTATGTTAGCCAAACTTGATTATATTGAACCCCCAATCGTGATAGCCACTTGCTAGACTTGCATGCCTACTCTCTGAGTCATTGCAGAGGGCATCGAGGACCGATATTATAACTTCTGGTCTATGTGTCACTATAGTATGTACAACAGTAATGCTTGTATCCAAATGGAGAAAGTTATCTAAGGAACCACCAAAAAGTAGTCACATTGGCCAGGCGGTCCTTATGTAGAGGTGGTCACTTGTATATGTAGGGTTGGCTATATATCAATGACCAGGTGGTCCTTAATGTAAAGGTGATCACTAGTATAAAGGTTTGACTGTACATCAATGGCCAGGTGCACGTGGTCCTTATGTACTAGTATAGAGACAGTCACTAGTACAGTTGGTCCTTATGTAGACAGAGGTGGTCACGTACATGTTTAACTGTACTTTCTGTATAAAACCAGGGAAGTACAAGATAGAGATGAGGAAGCCAACAGTACTGGTATATCTGGGGAAGTCCGAGACTTTGTAGCCAAGAAACTGAGCTGCTTTCTGGACAGGTAAGTGCAAGTTTAGCTTCTTGATTTTTGTTTCCTCCTTTTTGTTTCTTTGTGCCCTTATTTGATTCTGAAGTAAAGCAGCAAACTTGTAGCAGCTATTTTTACATACATCCTAACTTGCAGGTTAAAAGAGATTTAACTTTTAGTACATGTATTTTGCATTTCGATATAAATTTTGTAGGAAAGGAATATTCACCAAGCAGACATTGGATGTGGAGATTGTACGTTTATTCAAACTTGCACCACTTTCTGCCACTTTCCTTTGGCTATCAGAAAGCAGGGCAGGTTGTTTTTTAATTGAGTGATGATGAGTTACTGTCGTCATCAGATCCTTGGCATTGTGTTGGTGTAGAGGTCCTGGGCTTAAATCCCCATGATCGACATGCCGCCAATTTTTGTGCCATTGGAAAAGAACACGACTTTGGTTGGGAAGGTCAAAGGCAGTGGAAGGAGAGGGATGGGCTAGCTCTGCCTTCCAATACCATGCCCTAGACACAGTGGATAACAACCCTCTGCCCATACAAAAAGTCTATGCGACCACCTTTAAATTTACCAGTACTGTAGAAAGCTGCTCTCCCCATCCCATCTCTGCTTTGAGATAAGGTAGAAGGTTATCTACTTTGAAATCAATATTTTGCAGTGAGTCAGTATATCACATATATCTGTACTGTTTTTCCTTGAAATAAGAAATGGTACCACATTGTATGTATGGAGACAAATAATGATAGCACTCAGAATCTGAACTGTTATGAAATGACAATACAGTTAATAGTTAATTCGTAATAATAATTATTTAAAGCAAGTTGACTTGTCCCTCTGTAGCTGTATCACAGACCAGGATTGCAGTCAGAGTAACATAGACGTGACAAGAGCTAATGAAGAGAGAGATTGTGGTATGTTATCCCCAAATTTTAAGCCTTTATTGTATTGTAATTTGTATCTATATTGTTGTATTTCATGCAATGGGGGTGATTTTGTTCATATTGTTACTAATTTTACTGGCTTCAATGCACAATGTGAATACAAGATGAGGACTGGAAACAGTTTTTCTTCATACCTGCACTAGGTAACAGACACAGATACAGACACTGTCGCAGTATGTAAATATAGCGCAGCCGCAAACTTAAAACCACCACAAACACTCCACTTTCACCTTACGCTCGTTCTCATTTAAATGTACACATTTTGTAATCTCCGTTACCGATTGAAATAAGACGTTCCTGGCATTACAATATGCCACATATAAGATGTCAAACTGTATTATTTATGATGACTTAAAGCTTTTCTAGCTTTTAAAAACGGCAGTTGCGTACCTTATATGTGGCATATCTTAATGTCAGGAACGTCTTACTTTTAAAGGTAACGGAGATTACAAAATGTGTACATTTAACCGAGAATGAGCCCTTAGCGCAAAATAAAAACCATGCAAACTTGCAAAAAAGAGACAACATTTTGAACCTTTATCATTCTGTGTGCAGGTTTCAGGTTATTTTCCAGCTCTGATCCTGCTACAGAAGTAAACCTGAGCGGAGTCACTCCACAAGTCAGGAGGAGGAGACAGGTGGAGAGTTTCTCCTCCGGAGAAAGGTGAGATCTGTAGTTAGCCCTATGTTCCAACCCTACTACACCTGAAACAAGTTTTAACTGTAATGTCCAACAAAAAAATTGGACTTACCCAAATTTTCGACTGTACAACACCAGTCTTTGTCAAGGGCAGGTGTTGTACAGTCAAAAATTTGGGTAAGTCCAATTTTTGTGTTAGAAATTACAGTTAAAACTTGTTTCAGAATGATTTCTACCAATGAAAACAGATGAACTTTCAAACTACTACACCTGCTGTATGTTACGAAGCCCCTGTGTTCTCTACATTCCAACATCCCTACATTCTGACACCCCTAGGGGCTGGCACTGCGTGAAAGCTCAGGTTTCCGGTTCTTTCCGAGTCTGCGCACGTCCGTTAAAACCGAGGCGGGCAGGAAGTGTGAAGAGTTTTCCGGGTCCGGCGTGTGCCGACCGGGAAAATTCTGCGTTTTCATGCACAGTTAGCTGTGCGTTGATTCCCAGGCCGTTGCACACTCGCGTGTGACCCTGCCGGGTAGATAACAATAAGCTTTAGCTCACGCATTATAAGCCACGGTGTGTGAACTACACGGAGCTGTGATAGGCAATTGATTTTTATTTGCTGTGACTTTGTGTTCGACACTTAACAAAAATCATTAATAAATTTAGGACTGTAAAGGACTAAATAAATTTCTGTTGGGTAGTAGTAGGATTGAAAATAATATTACCGAATGCGAATGATACTATGACGGTTTAGATCGCTGGGATCCAGACTGTTATCGCGCCCTTTCAGTCGGCGGCCCAGAGCTCTAAGCCCGCCGATAGAAATTGTATTACCGCACCGGGGGAGTTCTAAAAAATCCCGAGAGTTGACCGGTTCTTGCGGGTAAAAGGCACGGTCCACTCCCCGGGCTACAACTCTCCGTAGTGTTAATTTAGATCCGGCGGGCTGACAGTCTCGGACCGCCGAAGAGACTCGCTAACAGCCCGGTCCCTAGTCGGGTTTCTCCAGGGTAGGAGAGTTAGGGGCGCACCAGACAAGCTGTTTTGTACGTACGTGGAGGCCCTGGCAATAGTCTGGGTTTCAGATAGCCTGGATACCAGACCTTTCGCGCGATGCGATGATAAGCCCTTCTGGGCGGGGAAGACCTAGTAGTAGGGATAGAGTTGGCACCCGGGAGCGCTGGCAGCCGAACCCTGATTTCTATCGCGCTAGCGATAATTAGTGAGCCGTGTGCTATCTGTGGCGGCGGCGCGAGTTGCTTCCCCGGCCGAAGGATTAGCGCCAGGAGCGCGGTGGTCTGGCACCCAGTCTAGGTTTCAGAGTACTCTAAAAGTTGCATGGATAACCAAGGATATTCTTGTGGTAACATATATGGTGTCCCAAGGAGGTTTGCCTGGTAATAGTGGTATCTTGTCTCTACGTGTCGGCTTAGGTGTGTTTTACTGGACCCAGTGTGCTATATTGAACCGTTCTGATAGCTCGTCTTCTTAGCTTTAGTTTCGCCGCCATCGTAGCGGGAGCGAACTATACCCCCGAGCGGGCCAATCTGTCTGGGTGGCGGGTACCACTCCCAACGCCGCAGAGACGCCGGGAAGGTCCCGATGATATGGTTTCCAATCGGCGTATGGAGAATGATCATTTGACATGATTTGAATTGTTGTATTTAAAAAGTAAACACGAGTCGTCTGTAAGATACAAGCTGTGCATAATGTTGTAAGATGTGTATTGGAATGTCTTTGCGGCGTCCATATTGATTTTCTGTTTTTGTAAATCTTTCCTGTAAAAAGAAGGAGTTGAAAATACACAGAATACTAGTACTTGTGTTACGTGCTTTTGTTCCTATAGTCCTGTCTAGAGTAGTGTACTTGTGAATGCATGGTAAAAAGAAGGGGCCATGAAACAAAGGAAACATGAAAATGGCGTCGCGTCACCATATGCTACACCCGAGAATTAATTTATTTAAACCCCGTTCACACTCAAAAAAATGGATCGGATTGAATATTCATACGGATAGAACTACTCCGATCGCCAATGACGATGTAACCTATATCTATTTTTATGTATTTATTTATGTAACCTATGTAATGGCCTCATGTGATGAAACTTGTGAGTGTGGCTTGCAATTATTCTCCAAGCTTGCAATTCATGCTGAATATATAAGGCATTTGGCGTTATTTGAAATACTCAAGAGCAAGTCTAAGACTGTATTAGTGCTACACATTATCAAGGACATTATACACAAGGATGACCGGTTGTTTTGGTGCATAGACATGGTCATAGTGAACTAAGCTTTCAAATGTACCGGGAAGGGGGCAAATCAATTGCAATGGTCTATGTTGCAATGGTCTGTGTTGAAATGAAACGAACTTATTTGACTAAATTTTGAGTCGAATAAGTAATTTCTACGTACTATTAACCTGTAAACACGGAAGTTTATTGTTGTACAAGCGTGCATCTCAAATAAACCACTGAATAATTACACAACAAAGACTTGACCAGCGGGCACGTGGTATTTCACAACTCATTGTGTCTTTATTTGTGCAGGGCTCTGTAAAACATGACTGTCAGCCAATTGCAATTCACATAGTATATGGTTTGAAAACAACAGCCAATCAACGCCCGTGTCGCTATTTTCAAATCTCTTAGTTGGCACACGTATCCCAGATGAGGACTACTAGTAACTGACTTAGTGTGTGGGCTAGTCTGGAAACCATACCATCGGGCGTTCCGCGTTATCTCTACGGCGCAGGGAGCTCGAGTGTTACCTGCCCGCCATGTGAGAATACCGCGCATGGGGTAATTGTACGGACTTGGATCAATTAGCTCGGTCTACGGAGAGGCATAACTGACAGAAACGGATCGGTGCATAGCAGACTAAACCGTTCGGTAGAGACTGGTAAACAGGCTATGTGTGGATATATGCTCTCCACTCCCTGTCCTCTTTGCCAGGTATAGGCAGCCACGGCGCAGGGAACACTGAGAAGCTTTGGTCGTGTTCCTACATCAACATTGGTAAATCTCGCGACCTGGATCGTCAGCGAGTCAACAGTCTACTAGTTCAAGGATTTTCAAGGACCCAATTAGAACTTGTTGCAAGACTAACTGTGGACGACACTCTTTCAACTGATGCGAGACCAAGCGAGCTAATCTGACTGGGAGTATCTGCGCTTTTATCCGAAGCATATGGAAGGAAAGGTGCAGGAATGACAGCATCACGGAGACCCGCACGGAGAACTGAATTTCATTTGACCTGAGCGACTGTGGCCGGCGGAGTCGTCAAGATCAAAAAAGGAACACACTCTTTGGAACTTTTGTAGCCGATACTTAGCCGCAAAATGCAAATAGTGGCATTCGTGGATAACGGAGAAACAACAATGAAAGTTTAATCACCATTTTGAACCAACAAAAGCATCTTTTCACAGGGTTTTGGGCCGGGAAAGTGGAAAGCGCATAAGGGATATTTTTGGGGGGGGGGGGGGTGGCGCAGACCAGGCCTGGTCAAACCTTGGATGGTAATTAAATGCTAATTAGGTGATAATTGTCGCTAAATTATGCAGCTACCGGCGGCAATCATGTTCACTGGACAGGACGTGTGTATGAATTTCCCTCTAGCTGCACGAGTAATTAAATGATAATTAGGTGATAATTGTCGCTAAATTATGCAGATACCGGCAGCAAAGCGTTCACTGGGCAGGACATGTGTATGAGTTTCCCTCTAGCTGCACGAGAATTAACAGGGCGCGGACACTTCCTGCGCAGCGTAAGTGGTGCATATCCGGTATTTCCCAGGACTGCGCGGGTCCCGTGCAGAAGAGCTGGGCAGGTCGACACGACCTGGAGAGTCACGGAAAACTCGAATTTGCAGGCACGTGGAACACGATTTCCACCCCGCAAATTCGTTATTTCGTACAGTGTGGGGAGCAGGCTTTTAGCTAGGATTAACAGACAGGACGTCCAAAAATGGGGAGGTGGGGGGGTGGGTGGACCAATCAGAACCAGTTCCCCAATGGGCTTATAATGGATTAACAATTACCAAATAGCTTTGCATGTCAATCAATTTTTATGCTTTCCCAGTGTCTGGTATGAGGAAAAAACAACTGTGACAGCATGTGTCTCACAGTGTATGTGTATGTGTGTGCGTGTGTGTGTGTGTGTGTGAACACGTGTCATGGCTCGAAATACTGGGTGCATGTACACTATTCTTGAAATATAACTCAGAAAAAGTCATTTAAGTGTTTTGTCAAAAGTTTAGCTTCTTTTTGGTGACACCTCAATTTAGGTGCCAAGACAGCATCATGACTGAGTTTATAATATTGTGTTTTTTTTGCATGTGTCTTTCATAAAGTGATTCAGAGGAAGAGAAGGCCAGACTAGCGGAGGCAGCAGTAACCCACCAGGCCATCCTACTGTCTTCTGCACCCTTACAAGTAGTGGACACACCACCCAGCAGCAGTGATGCAACATCTACACAAGAAAAGGTAGCATCTAGTAGCACTAACACCGTCAGCAAGCCTACTGACCAATCAGTACCCAAGAAAAAGAAGAAGAAGCGCAAGAAAGCGTCCGTTCAGAGAACTAGTACTGAAGACACTCCTAAGTCCGTCCAAAATGTAGATGATGCTCAGAAAAAACCAAGGAAGAAAAAAAAGGCAAAAATGGAAAGCAAAAAAGACTTGACGGCTGAAGGGTTAAGTCTGTGCCAAAGTGAAAAAGTAAAAGAAAATGGATGTGGTGAAGAAGAGAGTATGACGGGAGAACGGTCTCTTTATTTGGAGAAACATCAGAAGAAGAAGAAAAGGAAAAAGATTACAGATGACAGTTGAACATGATCTTCTTCATTGATTTTCTCTACATTGTAGATAGATCGTACGGATTGTCTTTTTGAAGAAAACAAATTATATCTCATTGACTTTGATGGTGCTGTATTGATTTCTGCGTGAGTGGCTGCTATCAATCTTATCCTTTTGTCGTGCTTTTCTGTCTTTGATCAATGCTAGCCTTCAGAAATGTATTTGGTGAGATGGCAATTTTTTTTTAAATATTGCAAAAACAAAGCTCATTTTTTCTTTCCCGTGGAAAATAAATGAATGAGAGACCTTTATCATAAGTTTCTAAATACAGGTCATGGTGATAAAGCAGTCTGTGGTGTAAAACCTTAGTATTGAAAATGTGAAATCTAAACACAGTAATTTTAAAGAGACAGTTTTAAATCGCTCTAAATTAATGGCAAAGGTCATTTGTGGACAGATATTGCACAATTCATGCATGTTAATCCGATATCTCCAATTCGATGTACATTTTTACCTTTGTCAAGAAGGTATTCGGGTCTTTAAATCTATGAGTGTGTCCGTTTGTGTTTGTAAGTTCGGGGGATTATTGCTCGATTATGTAAAGTAGGGCCTCATTTACATAATGAGAAAATGCTATAAATAATATGTCAATGGCAAATTAATGTTTGGGATTTCATATTAGGCAAATGCCACATTGGCTAAGGTAAGCATCTTCATACCTCACTTAAGCAAACCAGGCAAGAATCAATTGTTGTCATGGAAACCTTTTTAAGGCCACAGCAAGTAAATTCTATGGATGACATCCTCCGCAGACTCCAAAATTAATGAGATAGGGCGAAATAAAAACAAGGCAGGCCAAAAGAAACAAGATTCCTATATTTTCAAATTTTGAGATCATAAGTCTTGTTAAACAAGAATTGAGGCGACGAAATATGATATCATGACCAACAGGTCTTTTATTCCTGTATTCAACCAATGAGGTTTCATATATAATATAAAACCTCCTTGATTTAATGTAAACATGTCCTTGTAGATATGTATACATCTCAATAGACTAACTACAACAAATGCAGAAAAGAGCTTGTTGTACCATCATCTGAAGCAACTACACTGGGTATTCATATGCAATGAAACACCTTAGACTGTCAACATTAAACTGTTCTTGAAGATGTGTATACAGCTCAATTAACTAGAACAAACGCAGAAAACAGCTTGTCATACCATCATGGGCAGGAACTACACTGGGTACTCATATGCAATGAAACACCTTAGACTGTCAACGTTTACGACATGTTTGCCAATTTTTGGCATGTTGACC
Organism: Branchiostoma lanceolatum; assembly: GCA_035149815.1. NCBI lineage: Eukaryota > Metazoa > Chordata > Leptocardii > Amphioxiformes > Branchiostomatidae > Branchiostoma > Branchiostoma lanceolatum. The sequence continues at coordinate 31,551,771 of CM068866.1, forward strand.
ACCGTTGGAGGGCAATGAAATTTCTTGTTTTTTATTTCGACATCAGGCGAAAATTAATGAGCGCGCTGATGTCATCCATAAAAATTACTTGCTGTGGCCTAAGTACCACATCTTTGATTGTTATTTTGTCTCCCATATATATTGAAGAATGATGGCAAGGTAATCAAATGCTTCTAAGATTAAAAACTTTATTTTCCACATGTTGCAAACAGCAAATTATGAAAATAGAGATGATTTTTTTATTCGTCAATATATATCTATATTCTGTTTAAAGAAATTAATCAATAAAATATCATAGCATTTACAGTTCGATTGAGTTTTTTTTTCTATTTGGTTAAATCTCGAGAAATACATGTAAAACATCAAATTTCTATTTTGTCTTTGTGTGACTCCAATACAGCTAGTTGTTGTTCTTGTACTTATTTTGTAAGAGCATACACACAAAAACATACCCGATGTGTAACATATAATATTGTTTCTTAGATGGTGTATTGTATATCATTTCATACATAACAATAGAAACAGTATATCTGCTAGTGCACGCGAAAAGTTACCCTATACTTCACATTCACAAAGCACTCCAATACATTCTGCCTGTCATATTTGTAGCTTTTATTTTTGTTAGGTTCTATATTCATCACTTTTCTGTAGGTCACAAAATGTCTTCATCCTGTCGGTGATGATGACTAATTTCTATGTCCCTCTCCTTGGTACTGAAACTGGTGATACCAAATTCTCATGTCCCTGATCTAGGTACTGAAACTGGGGATACCAAATTCTCATGTCCCTGATCTAGGTACTGAAACTGGGGATACCAAATTCTCATGTCCCTGATCTAGGTACTGAAACTGGGGATACCAAATTCTCATGTCCCTGATCTAGGTACTGAAACTGGTGATACCAAATTCTCATGTCCCTGATCTAGGTACTGAAACTGGGGATACCAAATTCTCATGTCCCTGATCAAGGTACTGAAACTGGGGATACCAAATTCTCATGTCCCTGATCTAGGTACTGAAACTGGTGATACCAAATTCTCATGTCCCTGATCTAGGTACTGAAACTGGGGATACCAAATTCTCATGTCCCTGTCCTTGGTACTAAAACTGGTGATACCAAATTTTCATATCCCTGTCCTTGGTACCGAAACTGGTGATACCAAATTGTCATGTTCCTGTCCTTGGTACCGAAACTGGTGATACCAAATTCTCATGTCCCTGGTACTGAAACTGGTGATACCAAATTCTCATGTCCCTGTCCTTGGCACTGAAACTGGTGATGCCAAATTCTCATGTCCCTGTCCTTGATACTGAAACTGGTGATACCAAATTCTCCTGTCCCTGACCTTGGCACTGAAACTGGTGATACCAAATTCTCATGTCCCTGTCCTTAGCACTGAAACTGGTGATGCCAAATTCTCATGTCCCTGATACTGAAACTGGTGATACCAAATTCTCATGTCCCTGACCTTGGTACCAAAACTGGTGATACCAAATTCTCATGTCCTTGATCTAGGTACTGAAACTGGGGATACCAAATTCTCATGTCCCTGTCCTTGGTACTGAAACTGGTGATACCAAATTGTCATGTCCCTGTCCTTGCTACTGAAACTGGTGATACCAAATTGTCATGTCCCTGTCCTTTGTACTGAAACTGGTGATACCAAATTGTCATGTCCCTGTCCTTGGTACTGAAACTGGTGATACCAAATTCTCATGTTTTGTCCTTGGTACTGAAACTGGTGATACCAAATTGTCATGCTCCTGTCCTTGGCACTGAAAAAGTGGTGATACCAAAGTCATATGTCTCTGTTCTTAGTACTGAAACAGTGGTTATTCCAGTTCCTTGCCTTGGTACTGACACTGCATTATGTGATGAATCAGTATTACATTTTTGTTGATACATGAAGAAATGGAGAGGAAGCAACAAAACACTTAGAGTCCTGAAAATCTCCATCTTCTAACAGTAGGGTAAGTCTTTAAAGCAGAATTCATTTCTTATTGCCAAATAAAAGTGTCTTTTGGGGACTTTTCCTACTAACACTTTTTCAGGACTATCCTATTTAGAACTTTGGGGAGGGTATCTTTGTAATGTGAAATATTGCAACTCCTTTATGAACATTTCCTGCATACTCTGGACAACTTGGATAAAACCTATACTTCTTCCTGCTGCTATGAGGAAAGCCGTCCCAGATCACACTGGATGCTGAGTTTCTTCTTAAAGGACACCCGAGCAATATTAGGGCCGTAAATCGAATTTTGAAAGTCAATTTATCTAGTCATTTCTATACATGATTAGTTCAAAAACACTTAGTCTATCACAATGTATAGCAACGTCCATGATGCAAAAATATGACGTGATATCAGAACTCACTGAAATTCGTGGCCGGAGTTTTTGCAGGCTGGCGAAAATAAGGGGATCATCGTACGGTACGATTTTACGTGGCTTTAAAATGCTCAAAGTATGAAGTTATTAATTTTATTATCAAAAATGTTAGTAAATGTTACTGCCATAAAGATTTCACCTTTTTTTCCCCATTTTTTGGGCCCTTATATTGCTTTGATTGCCTTTAATATACTAACAGGCAACATTGATCTCATTATCTCATTGACCAATCAGTGAAGTGTGTCATAATGATTCAAGACAGGTGTCATTGCCCCTACAGGAATATATAATCTCATGTCTTGAACACAATTGCTCATACAATCAAAGCATGATCAATATGTTTAGCACCAGTAATCACTTATGATATAAATCTGTACATTTTAGAATCTCATATCAACATCAGAATTACAGAGCTTTGTTCTTGCACCTTGCAAACATTAAAGTAAAATCCACATCACAATGTTGTCTAAACCAAGCATCTAAGGTATGATATATAGGGTGTAACCAAGTAGAGTTGGACCTATATATTATGTATAGTCATATTGTCATAGTACTTAATACATAGTACTTCATAGCACATACTAGTACATGTCTCACTAGCATGATTTAAGACTTGTCTTCTGCCATTTCTCATAGCACACTTTCTTTGAGTACCAGATACTTTGAATTATTGATTCAAACTCCACGTTCAAATCTTTCAAAATTGTTTTTCACCTTCAAAATTTTGTTTAATTTATACAATATAAATCAAGCAACAATTCAACGCTATTTATAGACTTAATCCAGTTGTTTGAGTTATTTTGTATAACGTATATAAAAGAGTAGAGATAACTATCTGGTAGAATGGCGAATTCTGATAGTAGAGATTACAATTCAACAGTTTCTGAACAGAATCTTAAGACACTTGCTGAAAAGACCAAACTTTTAAACTTTGATTTAGGCCATGTTGATTTGGTTGTATCATGATGACATCCGTGCGTGCATCAATTTTTATCCGATTCCAAAAAAAATACAAAAATTTTTTTTCCCCATACTGTAAATCGTAGAGAGCAGCTGCAAAATGATTAAACCCATGCTGTAAATTGTACACCAAAAATATTAGAAAACGATACTAACGTCATAGATCACCAAAATCAATTCCAAAGTCAAAGAAGCGGATGTGAAGAATTGAAAATGAAGAATCTATCAATTGCGATACCATACTCTTTGTGTTAAGTCATCTGTTTAACCTTCCTGACCATGTAGATTCCATAATGAAGGCAACTTATTTTTATTCACACGCTCGCATCAGTTTTGGGATTCCCAGAGGATGTCATCCATATAATCAAATCAACATGGCCTAATGTCACTCTAGACCAATGGATTAACTTGTAATTTAGAATTTGTAAATAGAAGACTACCTTAACACATCCTGATCGTGATCTCAGATCTTGATCTCTACTGCTAGAATCAGTGATTCTGCCAGATTACAATTTCTACCCCAACATATAAATTTTAAAGTGATGCTTCATTCTACCAGACCGGAGTCTCTACCCTGACATATATATAATATATATATAGGATCATATCAAGTTTCTATGTACACAAATCATTTGTAGGTATATTAAACATGGCACACTCCCTGAATCACCTTAACATTGCAACAATTTCATGCGAAATGACATATATATCAAATAACATTTGTATGACAAAATGTTTTCAAGCTAACAATTAGTATGATTGTCGGGACACAAAATGCAACGAGATACAAATAAAAGAACAACAGTCTACAAGAATAAAAGAGTGAAAATGGGGAAAACTCTGAGACTCCTAATTCAGCCAAGTACCCTACCTCTGACACATTAAAGAAAACAGAGTAATTGAGGCTCCCTTGCAAAAGTGGTGTTCAGTGCTGGCATTTTGGGCATTGATGCCATCTCGGTCTAGTTCCCTTGGTAATTTGGCATCAATGCTACCTTACTGTGATGATCATTAATCATCATTTATCATTCTGGCTCCTCAGACTGTAGCAAAGTCTGATCTTCTTTCCCTACTCAAACTAAAGGTGGAGCAGAATTACCGTGACAGGAAATGGCATCAATGGGGCACACTTCTGACTGGGACTGATGGTTAGTTGACTAGGGTTCTCAAGAATGTATTGACACCATGCTGTCATAGGGCCAGTTTAACTGATGTTTCACTAGTACACCAGGGATGTCCCTGTAGCTCAACTAATATCAGCCTCTCAGTGGAGGCCCTGGTTCCGAGTAGTTGGTAACTGGGAGACCCAGGTTCAATTTTGAGTCAGGACATCTTGGTTGGGGCTGTACCCATCTTGCAGAAGGTGCATAAAATGGGGGTCCCTTGTTTTAGAAGGTGCCTCGAGCACGTAAAAGGGGAATGGCTAGCAACACTTCCAGGTAAAAATATACGCTGCTAACGAAACAGCATTGAAACTTGCTGAAACATTGCCACTAGCACCAGGCATAAGGTGAACAATGTATCAGTATATCTCTTTATAATCATGTTTTTAACCTTCTCCCAGCTGCCTAACCCTGTAACCAATGAAATGGACTAAATAGAGAATGGGTAGCCATACGGCTACTTCAGTGTGTCAAGCTTAGGGTACCTGGCAGAATTATGTGAGTTGACGTTAACCATAACTTTGACATCTAACAAGTTGGGAATAGAATAAACCTGGAACAAACAAACGACACACGTCAAAGAAACAACTAAAGGGTTGCGGTTGTCTGTGACGACCTCACATGTTGGATGTAGATACGTGAACTTCCTGTGCAACATTGTAAGTGTCCATGGGGTCTTCACTGGTGGACATGACGGTCTCCTCAGCTGCCACTGTCTGACTACCCTGATGCTCGTAGATCACCATACCTGCATACAGAGGAAAAGGAAAAATAAAGTACTGTAAATGCATTTAAGTTCGCATGGTTTTTATTTCGCGCTATGGGGAAAATGTAGCGTTCGCAGTGGTTTTAAGTTCGCGGCAGTGCTATAAACGCATACTGCTACAGTATTGGACAAAATGTTTGCAGTGGTTTTAGATTTGCGGTGAAATAGTCGCCATGAAAACTGCAAACATTTCTGAATTCACGTGCAGTAATCTCAACCCAGTTTAGCTCACTGATTCGGAAAAGCTATTCTTCCACTGGCTGTGACAGAGAAGACAGAACCTATGTACAGTATTTACAGGTTCATTGGAAACCGTGTACCATGGAAATTCCCCTAGCTCTTTTTGACAAGCACAATGAACAGTGGACCACGGATTAACGTCCTGTCCTAAGGTAGCGTGCATGTCGGGTGAGCGATAACAGTCGGGATTGAACTCGTGGCTTCTAATTCCAGAGGCAAGATTGCTAACCGCTGGAGTACACACGCTAGAAGAAGTCTTCTATTAGAAATCGAAATCTTTATTGACACAACAAAAGTACAGCGACTTTCATATGGTCTAATACATCTATACATACAAATAGTCAAGTGGACACAGATGTGGTGCTTTTGATATGAAAGTAAATTCAGTACCTTGTGATCATATGTAAGAGGAATCATTACACGTCAAGTACATGTATATGTACATCACAGAGCATGTATTGATGTCATACTTGGGCTACAGGTGATACAAAATACACTGTGTTGTATTATCTATTTACAGTGTAATCAATCAATCAATCAATCAACTAATCAATCAATCAATCAATCAATCAATCAATCAGCCACCAACCAACCAACCAACCAACCAACCAACCAACCAACCAACCAACCAACCAACCAATCAGCTACTAGTAGATTATTCATCCTTTAGTATCTATCAGCCTAAGCCACTCTTCCTACAGGTGTCCCTGGAGTGGCTCTGTAGTCATGGTAACAGGTGCTCACCTGTGTTATTAGGCACCTGCACCCGCACCGTGGCACCCTGCTGCAGCAACTCATTCTCGTTGCTTCGACCGGTCTGCAGGTGATTCGTGTCGCGGTTCTCCGTGACCGTTGCCATGGAAACGTGCGCGCTGTAAGGCACTCTCGTCTGCTGCAGGTGCTGCTGTAGAGTCATCTGCTGTTGGTTGGATGTCTGGTCCGACTTCTGGTGGTAACCCATAGCTAAACAAAGACAGCAGATTAGTTTGTTTCATATTTTGTATCTCATTACCTGGGCCGTGAAAACGTTTGATACAGGTGTTCAGTATTGTGCGATAATTTACCGTATCACACTGGATTCTACTTTTATCACACAGCTTCTATACAATATTTAGAATGCATTTCGAGTACGTGGTATGGGTGGAAACCCATAGCTATAAATGAAGACAGCAGATTAGTTTGTTTCATATCTACATTTAGTTTGTTTCATATCTACATTTATGTCATTACCTGGGCCGCAAAAACGTTCCATATGGGTGTTCTGTATTGTGTGATAATTTACCGAATCACACAGGCTTCTACTTTCATCACATGGGCTTCCATGTACAATATTTAGAATGCATTTTGAGTGCGCAGAGTACGCCGCTGTTGAAAATTCAAATACTGGATTCGATTGTTGGAATTGCGACTGTTACAATTTTTGTTCAAGGACACCAACTTATCTCAATGTCTGGCACATTTTGCATTGAATTGTGTGTATTTAGGGTGGGTATGACATAAATAAAATGCAATACGTTGTATTCCGCATCACCCTCGGTCCTGGCCCTCCCGCGAGTTTCATCAAATTTCACTGAGCACTAATAAGAATGCCTTACACTGGTTCTGCAGCTCAGCCACTGCCTGCATGAACTCCTGTCTGGTCAGAGTTCTGGGCGGCGGTGACCTTCGACCTGTCAGGGCGGCCTGGTGCTGAGCAGCCAGCTGGCTGTAGATGCCGTGATGAAGAAGCTGATTGGTTGGAACATTTTGAAGGATCACATGACCTTGCGGTGTCGTACTCAGGCCTGGGAAAAAGAAACACAATTTTACTGGTGTCCGTTTCATCTTTTTTACAAAAAAAATTGATTGACAGCAGCACCCAGCCCAGCAGCAGTTATTATCAATTGAGGATTTCTAGTTACTGTAAATGCAGAAATGTTTGCTGTGGTTTTATGTTCGGTTTTCCTGGTGAACGCTTTACCGCGAACTTAAAACTACCGCAAAATGCCATTCCAGCATGTGACCGTAGCGCTACTGTTGTTTCAAACACAAACTCAAAACCACCGCGAACACTCCATTTTCTCCCTACCTCGAAATTAAATCCCCGCAAACATTTCTGCATTTACAGTACACCTTTTTTTTACTTAAATCCTGCCAGAATGGACCTGAACCAGCGGGAACAAACTTCCGCACACACCAAGACAAACAGTAAGAAAAAGAAAACAATACCTCCGTTTTTACACACTGAGGTGATAATTAATTCTCTACTCACTCTGTGCAAATGACAGGACTCCAGGCAGGGGGGTGTGCTGCTGAGGATTCTGGGAGTGGGAGGGTTGGGACGAGGGCTCGGGGGTCTGGGTGTGGCGGGGGCTACCATTATGGTGAATAGGGGTCAGCGAGCTTACAGGAGGCAACGTCTACAGCAAAATAAAAGCAGGAAAGAACAGCAGTTGTTATATCAACATGGTGTATGTTTTCACTTTTCAGTCCCTGCTTAAATGTTATGTATTGATGTGACACTAAGAAGGAAGTACCTTTGATAAATTTGTCATTTTGTCACGTGTATTTATCTTGTCGAGTATGCTTTCCATTATTCGCCTTCTAGCAGCCTTCGACTTTGAACTTTTTTACACCAAGAAAAAGTGTTAGTATAATAATAACTATTAAATAGTTATTATTGTTAAAGAGGCGCAAAGTGAATATCTAATGAAATTGAAATAAAAGCAGGTTAGTAATGCATTTACTTTGACATTCTGATAAGCAAATGAACAAAGTATTACATAGCAGCTTTTGCATAATGCTTTCATTTGATTAGTAATCAAAAGATTTCTCTGAATGATTTTCAATTGTTAGCATGCATATTACAGATCCTAATATAATTCTTTTTTGGGGATTACCTGATACAGAAAATGAGTCAGATATAATTGTTATTTTTATGCTACTGAGATGAAATGTTTTATGGGCCACTTCTACTACAGTCAAGGGATTTTGTTTTAAATATGGTGATGGGAAACACGGCATTTTCTTTCCTCCTCCTTAGACAAGCAAAACTCCCCCCTCCCCCTGTCTTACCTGAAGCTCTCCTGTGTCCATGTTTGCTAGTGTGGTTGTCCCCTGAGTGCGATGGAGTCCGCTGGATGGCATGGTACCTGAGGGGTTAAAGTCAATAAAGGGTCATTATGAAAGGAAACCCAAGCATTATTAGGGCCCCAAAATTGGATTTTTAAAGTCAATTTACTTAATCATTTTTAGACATTAGTTCAAACAACACTATCACAATTATGCAAAAAATATGACGTCGGTGTGATGGGAAAACTCACTGAAAATTGTGGCCGGAGTTTCTATAGGCTCGCAAAACTAAGGGGATCATTTTACAGCACAATTTTGCGAGGTTTTGAAATGCTCAAAGTATGAAGTTATTACCCAAATGTGCTAAACAGTGTTATTAAATGTCACTACCATAAAGATTTCAGCTTTTTTTTTTCCATTCTTTTCGGCGCTAATATTGTTTGGTTTGCCTTTAACACAGCAGTTACGTTAGGAATGATATTCACATTATAAAGTCAAGGGTAACACAAATCCAGTTTAGGATGCAGTGACGCCGCCAGCGTACCGCGGTTCCAGTGAGAGGGGGGCTTAAAGAAGAGAAAAGACCAGTAGAGGAGACCTCTTACCTGGTACCATGACGACCGAGGTGTGGTGGGTGGGCGTGGCAGCGGAACTGGCCAGCACTGACTGTACTGAAGCCTGCTGGGACTGGTTAGCTGTCTGCTGGTACACCGCTTCTGCAGACATTCACACAGTCAATACACTGTTAACAAGGTACTGTTGTTTTGTTTGTTTGTATTGCATAATCGCCTCGTGACGTAACATAAGTAAAAGTAAAGCAGGCATCCTCAATTGAGGTGAAGCGTATTTATGCTTTTTCAAGTAGCTAGTGGTAGTGCAATGCGGCTTCGCCACGGCTCGCGATTTTGGCCAAGCACACAGGGTCACCCCTACTCTTCTTGATAAGTGTGTTGGGTTCTTTTACGTGCAGAGGTTTGACGCTTGAGGCTTACGCCCAAAGCTCCCTCATACACGGGGCCACTGGCTTTACACTACCAAACTCGAAACTGCCTTTTAACCCTTGTACAGAGGGAATGTTGGTGAAAATGTGTAAAATGGTGTGATTCCATTGTCCTTAGCCGTTTCTTATTTACTTTGCAAGTGGGTGAATTTGGAGCAATTATCACATTTCCTGTACTAAGTAAACACAGTCGTGATGATTTATGAACTGTTTACATTGCACCAGAAGACAATGGAAATTCACCGCATTTCCCTCCGCTGAAATTAACACCTCTGGTAGAAGTTGTTACAAATGCAGTGACTGTCTATTCTCCAAGCAGAGGTTTTGGTCGGGGGGGGTAGTAGTGGCCAGGGTAAACTTGGAGAATAGTGACTGTCCATTTAATCTAGAATTGATTCTGTGAATTCTATAGAGAATGGTGGAGTGGTCGGGAGCAATTACTCTCCAAGCAGAGGAGGGGTTCCGGCAGGTTTTTGACGCGTTTTTAGGCGTTTTTGTCGGGCTTTCTACTTTCGAAATTGTCATTTTTTTTGTATAGCCAACCCACACAAAAATATGTCAAAGTAGAAAGCCCGACAAAAACGCCTAAAAACACATCCCCCTCCTCTGCTTGGAGAGTAGGGAGCAATCTGTCACTGGTGAAGTTTATTATCTTTTGAATTGGCCATTTATTTGAAATAGTCATTTATCGCCGATGTCTTTAGATTCAAGTACGGGCCATGCATATAAGCTAGCCTATTGTAGCCTAAGTTACTCCTAAACCTTGCAGTGAAGTTTGAAATCGTCAATACACATTGGGAATCCCCACCACAAACGTCCACCAATTTTTGAGAAACCATAATGTATTCATATTCTTATGCAGGCTGACAGACTACAATCCCAATTGTTCCTGCATGCAAATGCACATTGCAATCACACCTTTTTGGATGGCTCAGTAATGCTCAATTCAAACAAGGAGGTTATCATAGTCTATACATACTAGTAACCTCCTTGATTCAAGCAACAGAAATAGAATCACTTGATTTGGCCGGTGGACATAAATGAAACAGGACAAAATGGAAATCTCCAAAGTAAAGGTAAGTCAACAGTGGAAGATTTACAAAGTTATGAAAATTCCAAACTTGGTAATTGAACGAATTGACTTCTGAGTCTCTTGCTCTTTTGTTATTCATTCATTGTTTTTCTGTTTTGAGAGAAGAAAGTTATGAATTATTGAGCTGTTTACAGTATTACCTGAATAAACTGTTATTACTTTTTTGATCTGGAAAAGATTCAGACTCATATTTCACAACCAAAGCCCAGTGCCTGATCGAGTTAATTGGAGATCCATTTGTTCAGCCCTTGAAACAACGCACATAATGACGTACTTGCAAGGATGGAACCGCCTTTGTATTTGCAAATTGCAATAATAATTGGTTTCACTCAAATTCACCACGTTTTCCTCATTTGTCACGCAGGCGCAAATTTAACATTCACCACTCCACATTAACATGGGAACAATGCCAATCTGGTTCACTTCTGTTCACCCAAATTCACCACCATTTACCATTAAACCCTCCCATTCACCACGGTCAAAGGGGTGAAAAGGCAATTTCGAGTTTGGTAGTGTTACGTCACCATCCGAAATGACGAATGCAATCCCTTACAACATGTCCGAGCTCGAGTCGACCACGAGGATCGAACGCGGGCCCTAGGACCTACGGAATTTGATCCAGATGGTGAAGCAGCGGGGTTGCATTACACCCCAGGTTTGTGCTGAAAAGTGCAAGCTGCATATCCGAACAGATAATATTCAATAAACTCACACCGGGAAGGACCCCCACTTTTTTGGATAGGCGTGATTCTTTAACATGCTCGAGGTGTGGCTCTCATGAGTGAAGTGGGGGAAGTCATCTTTCCCAAGGCAAAACAAGATAAATAAGGGGATCCCAGAATTGAGTCCAGGGCTAAACACCCTGTCACTCCGCCACAGCGACTCCACATGTTGTCCTGAATGCCTCAGGTGTGGGACTGTCCTTGGTGCTGATTTAGTTGTTCTTTGGCCGGGACATTACTTGTATGTCTATATTTCATTTTATATCATACCTGGGTCAGGATAACGTTCAATAGGGGTCTGATCTGTATTTAACCGCATTGCCAGGGCTTCCAAGTTGTATTGCACAGGCTTCCATTGAATGATTTGAACCTGCTTTGCATGCACAGCAAACGATTGAATCGTGTTGTTACGATTTATTGTTATAGGAAAACAAGTAAAATAACATAAAATAAAGTAAGAATGTCAGCAAAATGTATGACAAACCCTACTCCCTCTCTCAAGAAGTTCAATCCATAATTCTATAGCTAACTTCAAAACTTAAAACAGGTAATACATGAAAAAAGAAGGATGTATCATAATTTTGCTTTTGATATTCAAATTTCAAGAATATTCTGTATACTAAATACATTAGTACCTATAGCCTACAAAAATATTGCACTCACAGTCAAAAATTAGGTGCACACTGCACAGCTCCTGTTTTGTAATTGTGGGTGCACAAAAATGCACATGCACCCAGTATTGCATCACTACAGTACAGGCTATTACAACATGTGCAACATGATAGTATACTTAAGCTACCTATTGCAACAATATTGAACAGCTAAAAAATTAACTGTTTTTCTATAATTTTCCATGGTTATGGCTTTATAAATCTTTGACACTCACCTTTTAGGCTAGCTTGCACCTGATGCGCCTGTTGCTGATGTGGGAGTTGATGTTGCTGCTGCTGCTGCTGCTGCACCTGACTCTGCTGCAGCTGTTGTTGCAGCTGCTGCTGCTGCTGCTGCGGCTGCTGCTGGGGCGCCTGTTGCTGCTGCGGCTGTTGCGGCAGCTGCTGCTGCTGGTAGGCGTCCATGGCCAGCTTGTGTCTGAAGGCCTCCTCTTTCCTCCGGTTGGCAAACCAGTTGTAGACTCGAACCTCCGTCACCAGGTTGGAGCCCAGACCGCTAGCCTGGCTCGGAGACACTCCTCTCTGCAAGCATTCCGCTCTGGAAGTAAAAGATCATCGAGGTGTTGGTATTTGTTTGCATTTCATACTCGGTAAACTGCCTCAGGTGAAAATGAGTACCAGCTTCGGTTAGGGACGTCCCTTGGACAGGATGTTAAATGGAGGTGCCATGTTTGAGATGAGCCACATGTGCACCTGCAGCACATTAAAACCCCCAGCACAATCATCGAAAAGAGTCAGACCTGGTCTTTATTAAAAAATACAAGCAGCATATTCTTACTGATGTATTTGATCCTCTCACACCATGAAGGACCCCTCCTCTTTTCGATAATTGTGGAGGGTTTTTTAACGTGCTGCAAGCGCACATGTGGCTCATCTGAAACATGGCACCTCCATTTAACATCCTGTCCAAGGGACGTCCCTAACCAAAGGTAGGTACTAATTTTTGCCTGAGTGGAGTGAGGAAATTCGTGTTAAGGCAGCCTTTCCCAAAGGCACAAAGTCAGGACATGTCATGGGATTCAAACACTGGATCTCTGGATTCTGATCCAAACGCCCTACCATTTCGCCATTCAAAGCCACTGGTCCTGTTTTGGAAATCCTTGATGTGATGAAGGGAGTACAGTTCTGCAGTCAGATTGTCCTTTTGCTGACATTCACATAGTCAAAGCACCGTTTAGTATTTACTGTCCTCCTGAATGCTTCAGGTGTGTTACTCTCCTTGGTGCTGATTTAGCTGTTCTTGGCCTATATTCCTATAGAGCCAAAGAACACACTTGTTGACAAGAGTAGGCACAGCTTTCCACAAGTTACTGTTGTTATGAATGCTAATGAGTATCAAGCTTCAATTCAAAGTTTGCCTTAAACATGCTTAAGAACCTACCACACTTATCACTTAGAGTATAGATTTAGAATATAGGGATTTGAGTCAGTATTTTTGTTATTGTCACTTGGTATCAAAAAAGTGGCAAAAGTTCTCTTTGGGCAGTTTGGACCACAATCTCTTGTCTTGCCTGGACAAGTTGTTCTTTAGGGCTTCCTGATATCAAAATATGACACAAAATATAGCAAATGAACCCAAGGAGTTGCTCACTCATGTCCAGTTCCAGATAAGAACTAATATGTTAGATTCATGGCCTGGGTTTCTTTTTTTGACATGTCCCTGTGGCACAAGAGGCAATACAACCCTGCTTCTTGGCCATCTGGATCAAATTCCTTGGACTCGTGGGTCTGAGTTTGATCCTAGGGTTGGACACCCAGGTCGGACATGCTGTAAGGGATTGCACTCATCATTTCGGATGGTGACGTAAAGCCAACAGCCCCATGTACGAGGGAGCTTCAGGTGTAAGCCTCAAGTATCAAACCTCTGCACATAAAAGAACCCAACACACTTATTGAGAAGAGTAGGGGTGACCTTGTGTGCTTGGCTAAAAACGTGAGCCATTTAGAGGCTGCAATGCACTACTACTAGCTGCTTGAAAAAGCTTGATAACACACCTGTTACATTCCTCCACAAGTGCTTCCCTCTCCTCCTTACTAGGGTTGCGCTGTCTCTGGTAGGCCTCGTACAATATCCTCTGCGAGGCGGGCCCCCACTTGAACCGGTTTCTCCTGGCCCGCTTACTGTCAGGCCCGTAGTCGAACCCGTCGTCAAGGTCGAGCCCAGTGGTGCCCGCAAATTCTACAGCATAGAAATCTTCCATTCAGGTGTTAGAAACACATCTTGTTAATCAGTCAGTGATTTGTGTTTGTTAGATCATGAACAAGGGAGGATAGAAGAAGGAGGGGGTCGTTATTATTGATGATATATGAAATAGCAATCTGTTAAGATGATGATGATGACACTGTTAAGGTAGACAAAAAGTTTTACTGTAGTGTCACAGAAAGACACTGGTCTATTGGAAGAGACAGCATGATTGGTATCATCTAAAAGAATTATCAATTTTCTCTTGTATCATAAGTATCATTTCTATTCTTGCATAGCACTTTTCATATGGTGATAATGTTACTATCCTTTCTCATTCTATTTGGTGAAAGTTACAAGATATCCTTAAAGTTTGAATTGACTTTTGCTGCCCGGGTAGGACACCTCTGGACAAGAGGCGGATTGAGTCATACCAAAGACTTCATAAAAACGGTACATACTTCTGTAACAGTATGGAAGTTAAACACAATCCACTGTCAGTGGACTAGCCCCCTGCTGCAGTGATTGCACAACAGTGTGGCCCAGGGCTATGAAACGGGGATGGGCACCGCCCTATACACCTTATGGTGTGGGAGGATTTCAATTTTAACTTAACTCTTGTTGACGACACCTCGTCCAATTTTGAGCAAGAATAAAAGTCTACTAGGTCATGCACCTGTTCTCTGATATCTGTATAAAATATGTTGCAACTTCATTCAGTATTTCAAACTCACGTTGTTGCACCTCTTTCTGATTTCTGTCTTGTCTAAAGTTACAAGATATCCTTAAAGTTTAATTGACTTTTACTTCTTGTTTGATGATACCTTGCAAAATTTTGAAAAAAATCAAAATTTGCTGTTTTGTCTAAAAAGTCATGTTATCTGATCTCTGATATCTGTATAAAACTCATTCAGTATTTCAAACTCACGTTGTTGCACCTCTCTCTGTTTCCTGTCGAACCAGCTGTACAGCAGCGCCCTCTTCTGGTTCTTCATGGGAGTGCCCTTGTTGAGATGCTGTGACAGGTGGCTCTGGTTCAGGCCTGTGGCGTCCACCACCTCCCGTTGGGGGATGTTGTGCTGCTGCATGTAAGACTTGATGATCTTCGCTGCCTTCCATGGATCCTCCCTAGCGCAGGGAAAAGAAATGCTTGTTACCTTTGCCAAGAAGGTTATGTATTTTATCCGTGAATAGTTTCATCAGGTTGGTAAGTCACAGAATAAAAAGACTCTTTTTACACAACCAAGTGATTTATTCAACCGACGTTCCAATGACCATCTGTCACCTTCATCATTGCATTGTTTGTTGGTTGACAGTAGTTGCTAATATATGTGATACACTCCTGTATATTTGGGACCGCATTGTGGATGCTGTTCCCTGTAACAGTGTATATTATGTAAATACTTTGCATTTGGGAATGCATCTATGAGCAGCGACACCTGTGCTGCAGTGCAATGTGAACCAGTCAGAATTGCCTTGAAGAAGGTCATAGATGGTCACCGAAACGTCAGTTGAATAAATCACTTGGTTTTGTAAAAAGAGGCTTTTTATTAAGGTCATGTTTTTGTTTGAGTTCTAGTGTGTCTACAAATGTATCTGTCGCTGTGTGTGTCTGTCTGTGAACACGATAACTCAAGAATACCTGGAGTTGTCTTGATATTTGGTAGGTGGGTATATAGGTCTTGATGAGACCTAGATAGACCATAAGGCCCCCTAGCGATTTTCTATTGTACTCCAGTGGAACTTTCGGTTTTGAATCTCATTCGAAAAATACTTTCCACCCTGACTGTATTCCCAAACTCTGGAGCTCATCTACGTTTGTCAGTTGAAAAATAGCATAAGTCCAACTTTCCCATTGTTATGCAAATTGATCTTGAACTTTTCTTTAGAATGATTTTTATACTTACACAGATGAACTTTCAAACTAACTCTTTACTGCTTTCCCCTCTTTTAATAAAATAACAATGCACTTGATAAACATGCAAGGAAAATCTAAAAAATTATGATTATAGTACAATGTTGAAAAGTGGTAAAAATGCAGAAATAGATTGTGAGAAAACAAAATCTTATAATCATTGTTTACTTTAATTTTGTAAACATTTATACTCAAGCTTTTCTAGTTTCATTAAATATTCTTTTGTGTGCACTTTTCCAGTAAGGCCGTGTTGATTTAAAATATATGGATGACATCCGCGTGCGCATGCATTCTCGTCCATTTGCACCAAAAAAACGTTTTCTACCATACTGTAAATCGTGCAAAGCAGCTATGAAATGAGTATACATATGCTGTAAATTGCAAAAAAGATATTTCGGAAAACGGATACTAATGTCTAGAATGCCAGGCTCAAAGAAGAAGATGTGAAAGACCAAGAATGAAGAATCCGTTCTTTGGTATACCATCCTCTGTGTATTTAGTCATTTGTCCAAGCTTCCTGACCACCTACATTTCAAAGGAAAGGCATTTTTTAAAACTTTTTTTATTTGCACCCTCGCATCAGTTTGGGCATTCCCAGAGGATGTCATCCATATAATCAAATCAACCTGGCCTAATGAGAAAAACAATGGTGCAAACTTTGACCACAGGTGTCACAGACCAATTAGATTGACCCTAAGTGCTGTCAATCAAAATGTCAAGGATGGGCTTCTACATTATAGAACATCTGGGCCCTTCCAAACACACTGCTGGCATGTGCAAATAACCTGACGTTTCAACATAATGCTTTGACAATCTAATAGTTAATTTGCCATGTTAAAACACTTTTGTTAACCCTATTATGATCCTTTGTTTGATTTTGAATCAAATTTGTTCATTTGACACGAGGCAGCCTTATACGCAGTCAACATATTTACCAACAGACCAAAATAAATGAAGAAGCCTAGGGTAAAAATTGAGAACTCAAACAAAAATATGATGACCTGATCCAAAGATGATAACGAAAACAATGGGTTCATATCATATCAAAATGGTGACAGGAAAATAAGTTGACAGGTTTTGACCACTATTATCACACAAAAAGCCTCCTTAAGGCAAAATTGCTCTCTCTTTGGGTCGATGGTGTACTACTCACTTAAAGAACTGCTGAATCAGCAATGTTAAAAAAGTTGGCCATGGACAGACAATTGTTTTAATTTGTATTACTGTTTGAGGATGTCTTCCATATGTTTGTGTGTGTCTATAATTGCTAGCAGAATCTAATGAATATCAGGCATTGGTGGTCAAATACAGTGACAGTCTCTTTTTAACTTGCGTGGGATTGGTCTAATGTTTAATTACTTTTCAGGTCTCATTTAAGTACCTTTGTCTGTTTTCTGCTAAATCAGTATATATCATTCAAAATTATTTAAGTGTCTTAATCATGTATTCTTTAACTTATCAAATTGCAATTTGTCTGTATTTTTCACTGCAATTTCAAAATTGCTTTATATATATAGTAAGCAAAGGTCTACCTGAAATGTCTGGCCGTTTCAAAAATCTACTGTGATGATCCAGTTGCTTGAGTAACTGCTAACTTGCTTTTGAAAATTGAGTATATTTGCTTTTGAAAATTGAGTATATTTCAAGCTCCGAGCCTCATCATACCCTGTACGTAAATGTCACAATGATCGGGTCTAAGAACACAAAGTATAACAAAAAAACAGGTTAACAGGCCTGCAGTATGTAAACTCAGCACTGCCAAACCAATTGTAATCAATTGTTTTTGACTTACATTGTAGAACATGTTAATGAGTTGTTTTGCATCATTTCCACTTGAAATCCGCGACTTTACAGGAAAAAAATTGGAAGTTGATTTTCAGGTCCAAAATGTGTCCCTATTTCGCTGTTTGAAGCCAAAAGGAGCCATTGGCACTGCTGTGATATAACAGATGATTTTTAATTAGGTGCTGAGTAGAAGCTGTGTTCCTTTACTCTAGGAGATTATCTTATTTGTCCATCAGGGCTTGTTTGTAGTGAGATAAGACAGTGTAGAAGACTGACCAGGGTCTACCTGAGGGTGAGGAGGTCACTTAGAGGTCAGACATTGTTTTGCCCTGACCCAGTGTTATGTTTCACACAGATTATGCCACACCAGTTTTTTTTGTTGCTTCTTGAAATTGTCTCTGCTGTTTTTCCCAAAAAAATTGGGTCACTATTCCCATTCACAATTTTTTACTCACGATTTTACCATTTGTTCAGTTGTTCAACTCAATAGCCACCGAAATAGATTATAAAGGCCTGCGCATACCTAAAAAGTGTGGTCACATTTATCATATTAAGTTATAATTTTTCCTTTATTAAAACTAATCCTCAATGCCAATCCTTATATTACATAGCAAAAGGTAATTATGTTACTGAAATTATAGCTTTAGATCAAAGAAAGGGGTTCATTGCATAAAATGAGCCATACAAAGCTGAAACTTGAATTAAATCCTCTCATTCTTTATGTAATGTAAGCCCTTATCTCCACCCCAGTCTATTTGTAAGAAAAAAATGTTTCGCCCTGTCGCTCCAATTTTTTACTGAAAAAATCTGAGAATCAACAAATAAAATTGGTGTGGACCTATGTAATAAAAACATTTTTCTTTAAATCTTGCATCATTGAAAGTATGACATCTTGTCACACACCTGACAATGTATATCAGAGCTAAGTTAAATTCACCCTCAGTCAACCCACTAATTCATTAATTGAAATGGAACTGGGGTCTCCAAGAGGGATATGGATGCTTTGGCCCTTTAATAAGCCCCCCTCTCACTGGACCCGCAGCACACTGGTGGCGTTGCTGCGTCCTAGACTGGATTTGTTTTGCCATTGACTTTATTATGGGAACATCATTCAAAACATACAAGTATGACCAAAAATACAACAAAACACACAAAGCTTTAAAAAAATGATGAAATTCGTTGTACTGCTTTGTCAATTCGATCGGCCACAGCGAAGATGCCAGCGTTCCGCGGGTCCAGTGACAGGGGGGCTTTACTCTCTTGGCCCTGGTCGCTAATTAGACCAACTCCGCCCCAACACTCAGGTCAACTCGGCCCAACACCCTGACCCTAACCCTAAACCTGGCTGAGACTTCTCAACACATATTGAGATAAGAACATTGTTAACAGTCAGGTTAACAGTCGTCTTACACATGTATGTATGTTTTAGACTGTCACTTACTCGTAATTTCTTAATCCTAAACCACATGTAGGCTCACGGGCTACACATCTGCAAGATTTCAGCCTATAAAGTGTGACATGATGCAAGCCCAATTAAACAATGATTGACATACCAGCAAAATTGTTATTAATTATAATTTTAGCAAAAGAAGAATCACCGGCAAATCATCATCTTTTCCAAACGCGAGACAGAAAAAAAAAGTTTAGAAGTTTCCTAGCTGTTTTAATTTGTTCCCTACAACCTTGACCTTCCGCCTGGCTTAGACTAGTTAGAGTTCCATTGAGAAAAAAAAAAACAGCAAAAAAAACGCATAGAATTTGTGTGTTCTTTGTAGAAAATCAATACGAAACGATGAAGGATTCATTTTCCTTAGTGGCTATATGATATACTTATATGAGAAAGAAAAATCTAGAACACATCAATCATAATGCTGATTTCGACTTTCAACATTCCTTTGACATCCATGGTTCCCTGGGCCAGTTCCTGCAAAACAACTGGGCAGGGCAGCAAAAATACCTAGCTACCACTGTGGTGTCGAGTAGGGCAAACACGCGCTGTGTTCCAAATCAACCCCTCACCGAACAATAGGACGCTTTAGCTTATTTACCCAAGGAAAATTGGACCAACCAGCCCTGTATTCAAGTAAAACTCTTGAAAACAACCTGAGCAAAGTCCAAGTGCCCAGAAACGAAGCTGGATCAATCCACCACCGAGGCAGAGAAGCAACATGGCAGACTTTTTGTGAAACTTTCACTCCTGGAAAACCTGCTCAATTATTAACAGTCTGATTTTTACAGCAATTACAGTTTTACAGAGCGTTCGTAAATGAGTGTCGTGTCTCTGTCCCAGTTGGCCAATTGTTGCGGTGGACGCTCTTTATAAGTCAGCTATCTAACCACATTGTACCATAATTCTTAGTTGATGATTGTTGTTAATATGTGAATACAAGTTCAGATTAGCCTGGGAGGTTTCCCCCGCGGAAATTGAACATTGTTTACGTCTCTCCGCCCGGTGCCAACCCTTTGCGGCAAATCTTGCATGCAAAATCCTGTAACTACCTGTAGCCAGTGCAAACACGGGTATTAGTAACCGAACAATGTCCAGCTGCTTATCTAGCAACCAATCAGTTACTTCCAACCGTTGTCCTCCTTTTTATCGGCTATACTTCCCTTTTCCAAACTATCCGAAAGATAGTGCAATTCCGAACACAAAAATGAAACCTTTCGCAGAAAATGGGCCTTGGATTTGGAGGAATGGTGGTTTATTTGGGGAGATTGTTTCTGAGGAAAATATGTGCACAGAGCAGGTCATAAAGTAATGCAGTACAATGGTGTTTACTGAGGACTTGCTTGCGAAGCCTGGCGTGCGTGGGGTCAGTACCAGGTGACGACCGGTAAAAGGTCAGGAAAAGGTGATGCGTATCCAGGTGAGAAAGTGACTTTTTTGCAGAAGGTGACAAATTTTCACAATACTGTATCATCTACGTCGCGAGCTATGCATTCTGTTCTGAGGTGTAGCATTATGTTCACAGTTTCTCCTTTTTTTCTATGTTCTGATTTCTAGTTTGAGGATTTTGAAACTGTAAATGAGAAATTTTATGTTCTACTCTTACAATAGAGGCAAAAATATAGACACAAGTACATTTTTTTTCTAAAGTTTGCTAGAAAAAGCTCAATATCAATTTGACATAGAGTCTTCAATGCAGGAAAAATAAAATTACATCCTAGAAGATCTTCATGATATATTCAGGCTAAATAACTTCCTCAAAAATATTTTGGCTGTCTAGCCAATAACCAGCTTTTGCTAAATTTATATACAGGTTTCTTTTCTGTTATACTGTATTATGTATATGCCATTCTAAGGACAGTGAACTGATACATACAATGTGACAGCTACCAGTAAAAGAAATCTGACAAAGTTCATTTCTGTGACCTCAAAAGTCTAGTTAGAATAACTTGAATGCTCTTCCATTGCAATTCTACCTTAAACTTTAAGGGTTGGCAAGATTTGCATCCTCAAAAAGCACTTTTTCAGCTGCAGTACCCATCACTTTAAAATTGATTGCCATCGGTCTTGAGTCAATTTTCTTTTCTTTTTACACTTATGATGGAGATGGAGCACAGAATAACATGTCTTCTGGTAGAATTAGTTATTTAGACCCAGACATTTAGAATAAAGATATCAGAATACTGACAGCAAAACAAGACAACTTAGTCAAACAAAAAAAACCTCTCAGCCCAGACAAAGAAATGAGCAAATCAGAAAAGAAGAGGAAAATCTATTTCTGCAACCTTTCTCTTAAGTTATTAAAAGTTTATAATACAAGGTAGGAAGTCCCCAAATCCTGATCCTTTGACACATGTCTGTCAACCTAGAATTGATCCAGAGTAAAGTGTGCCCCATGGTGTCATGTTCCCAAGAATAGGTTTCATCTCAAATTGGGCATGAAGACTCAATGGTGCGTGTAATAGTCTTTGTTAAGAGAACAATAGGTGGTGAGAAGGAAACAATAAGATTGTTGACAACACCACTTGTCCTTGTAATTGTGTTGTATGTGGCCTGGTGGGTTCTGTTTCTAACAGGCAAGAGGTGGTGACAAGGTAATCTATCATGTCTTTTACAGTTCTGGACTTCATCTGAGTGAGGCCACATCAATTTATCTACTGGGTTGTCAGACATTTTGAAGTAACAATCTAAAATGGCAGCTGCATGTAAAACAGCTGGGCTGTGAGGAAAACTTGGACCTGCAAACGGTATTCCCTTACTGTAAAAGCAGAAATGTTGGCAAGGATTTGATTTCGCGGTAGGGAGAAAATGGAGTGTTCGCAGCGGTTTTGAGTTTGCGTTTGAAACATTAATAGCAGTGCTACAGTCACACAATGGAACGGCTTTTTGCGGTGGTTTTAAGTTTGCGGTAAAGAGTTCACCGTGAAAATTGCGAATATAAAACTACCGCGAACATTTCTGCATTTACAGTACTTAATAGATCATAATAGTGTCTACCAGATTAACAACACCAGCAGAAATGTAGCCAAACGAATAGAGAGAATAATTTGCCAAGGGAGTTTGGCCACCCACCATATGTAACATTTGCCCACTCTTCCAAGGGCTGTTATTCTGACAGTAGGCTCAATCTCAAGCTCCCGGCCAAATATTCACCCAATTTTTATGAATTCTATTATCCCTAACATCTTCGGAAGGCTAGTTGGCTAAATTTTCATACCCTGAAACTTGGCCCAATGCCCAAACTTCCCTCTCCGCTTTGAGATCAGCTTTCTTTGAACCAGGGCAGTCTCTAGCTTCAAATTCGTTTCCATCCCACTCATGTTGGGAGCCCATGTCCGTAGTTAAATCGGTAATTTTCATCAGTTTCAAGTCACAAAGTTCAAATTTTTTCGAAGAAAGGGGTGAAATGTTTTCCCATCCCAAAAAGCAAATTTCAGACACAGGACAGAGGGACGGGTCCTGGAGACAACCCTACCAGTTTAACCAGAGAACCAACAAATTAGAGCCTATAGGCCTGCTGGTTTACATCCTGTTGTAAGGGATGCCTGGCATCTACTACAGTTAACCCCTGTCACCACTTTAAGCCATTTATTTCCTAGTCTTGAACTATTTGATTCAAGGGAACTCCTTTATCCTGCCAAATAGACTGCCTAGTCATTAATAAAGGTAGAATTCAAAACAAATGAGAGGAGGCGTGCAAAACAGCTCAGCAAGAGAATGAAGTTTTTTTCTGTAAGATAATCAACTTTTTGTTCCACAAGCATGTACTTCCCTAGACTTTAGGGAATGCATCATGTGCATGTATAGAAAAAAAATTCTTTCGGACTGAACATTTCATGCTAAAATGAATGTGAATTGCCAAGCTCAGAAACAAATCTCAACTTGTTTTCTGGAACATGTAAGCTTTAAGTTAAAAAGATTCCGGCAAAAATTTATTACACCTTCTCTTCTAGATTTCAGGCATACGGAAAGTGAATCAAGAAAATGAGAAAGTAAAGAAGCTTTACTTGAATGAGAGAGTGAGAGAAAAGTAGAAGCTATTTAGAACTTCAAAGACCACAGAAAAATCTAACTTTAATTTTGGTATGTACGAGAAGATTGGAAGAGAAATTGTAATAAAAGGCAGCATGTATAACTAAATGTGTTGTACTGAACTGTAAGAAATGATGGGTGAAAAATGATGAAAAGATGTAAATATGGCTAGTAAACAACTGGATAGAAATGGCATATGTTCATATCTTCGTCCTTACATTTTTATGCTATCTTTTTTTTTTTTTTCTGGCTCAGGGGGAAATAATTAGGACCTGCTTTACATGGCTACATGGAACTAATTAGCCCCAATAAATTGAAAACTTTTTCTCCATTTCGATCTTTGGGCCTGGACAAAACGCATGCCTAGAACAGTACTACTAGCGCTCAGAAAAACTACACTTTGAAACGTTATAGTATTGAGTCGTATATCAGTAACCAAGCCGTGTTGATGATTAGCGATATTTGTTATTTGTTGTCAGACACGCCAGATTTGAAACTTCTAGCCGGGGGAATGGCCTGGTCTGACCCAGTTTTTGGGAGTTGATTTATGATTGTTTTTACGTGGCTGAAGGAAGGAAAATACATTTAAGATGGAACACAGAAGAAAACGCAGATCGAAATAAGCGCGATTATTAAATTCCGCATTTCTAAAAGCCCGGCCTCTATTAATGGTAGGAATTTTTACTTAAAGGTCTAATGTATGAAATTCAGGAATTACTTAGAAAAAGGAGTACAAAAGTAACCGTTTATACAGCCAAGCAGAGAAGCGGTTCAAACATGCAGAAGCGATTAACAACATGTGCATGCCGCGCTAAGGCCATCCGTTCTACAAACTTGGAAAAGGTCAGGTAGAGTTCACGGATTCAACAGGTGTTTCTGCACCATATTCGTGCAGGTAAAAGTCAAGGCTCTTACCGTAACAGGTGTTCCACCAGGCTGCCAGGTTGACCGTTAGATTTCAGGTGGGCAAATTTGGCGTGAAACGCGCGCTCGTTTTCTTTCTCGGAGCCGGTTCTGGAGCGTCCCGGGGGAACGCGATCGGCCTGGCGGTGGTTTCTGCTCGCTTCCTCAATCGCCTCATCATCTTCTTCTTCTTCGTCTACCTCCAGCTTCGAGACACGTAACACCTCTTCTCCTTGATCCAGGTTTTCCTTCTCCCGATCTACTTGCGTGGATTGGAGCCATTGGATCAACTCTTCTTTAGTTAGCCCGGAGTTTAGCAGAGCTTGGAGGAGTTCTTTCTGCAAGGGAGACAAGTCGGGAACCATGTTGTTAAGAGCGGGACTCACATTTTTGTGTACACTACCCGAACAGTCATCAGCTGAGCGCGCCAGACCAGGAAAGTTTACTCCTGACGTCACACGTGGGCTTTGCCCGGAGACGGACTCCCCATTGCGGAATTTAATATGCAAATAAGGCGACGTCATCTCATTATATATGCAAATCAGGCATCTTTATTTATACCCTTGCGAGATGTAATGCGCCTGCGGTAACCTCTGACATTCTATGACCTTTCACCCTAATATGTGCCTTTATTTTAATTTCAAGCAATAATCGGACATGTTTATTGGAAATATAAATTTAAATGCATATCTAAATAAAGAATTGGGTTTTTTGGGGGAGGTTGGACGGAAAGATACGTGATACACATGGTTGAAATTGTGGAACTACTTTCTGTGCGGATGATCACGTGAGCAGGTTCCATGGCTGACAAAAACAAAGCGGTGCTCCGAGATCTGATTCTGGTCTGAACCCTGACGTAAAAAGAGAGATTTTTGCGTTGTATTTTGCACAAATCATGTAACTGGACAGCTGCAGAAGATGCCACAGAAGTTCATCCGTCGATTTAGAGGAGAAAAATAGCTCTAACGAGGTTCTTGGTGCAGAGATTCGACTCGGAAAATCCGCGAATTCTGCAGACGATAGAGAGGCCGGGGACGAAGGGAAGGTCCGGCCATTTTTTTTCCGTGACATTTTGTCCCGACTTTGTGTCTCGGAACCTCCACATGAGCAGATGACCACGGTTTTATAGCGGCCAAAACTCTTACAATTCATTCTGTGAGGAACTGTATAGATAGGGAAGATGTCGGATACGAATTATGACTGGTAAGTACCTGCCTTATTTAACAATACAGAGATCGTCATATATAACGTTGCATGTATGTTCAAATCTCTTTGTATATTTTAACACCAAAATTAGCTTAATGTCAACCCCTTATCCATATATCTTTCACTTGTGACAGTTTTTTATAACCACAAAACCATGATTTGCCATAAAAGGAGTTGGAATATGCATTTGCAGCGGCCAATGTTTATTCAAGTGTTTTCCTGGGTGAATGTGTGTTTTGTTTACATGCCTTTTAAATGTGCAAATTAATTTCTCATTGAACGTTCAGTTTCACAGGAGTTTGTCTTTCAGACTGTGTAAACATATTAAAGAGAAGAGACTTTTATTGAAAATGATATTTTCTGTCTTCACAGACACAATCACTATGATCAATGGTAGTGAAAGTAGGTTATCTGTATGAAAATTAAGTTATCTCTTCTTGCTGTCAGGAAGGATCAATCTTCAATGTTTTTCTGTCAGCAATAAAATATTATGTGCAAATGGTTCCCTCCGCATGTGATAAAATGATTTTAATAAATTCTCTAGTATTCAAATTTTGTTAGATAAGTCATAAGTCACTAGAAAAAAGAAAACTCAAATATTTTTTTTTTCATTAAGAACCATTCTTCATGGACTTTCATGGTCAGGTTTAATACTTTTCAGAAAGTTTTATTGTAAATTTCAAATGTATGTACTTTCCACCATATTTTTAGAGGTTGCTATAAGGTATTTGTTGCAGCTTTAAAGATGCATGCTTGTTCAAATCTTTGATTGGGCACTTTTCGTTTGCACAACCTTAACAAAATCAATTCCACAGTTGCATGACAATTTTGTGTACCTCTGGAGTATCCAAAATTTATCGAAAATGATGAATTAATTGAAAAATCTGGCCTGAAGTTTATTTCAAGTACAGACGAAGCCACTTAATTGCACCTCGGATAAACGCACCTTCCATTTAATTGCACCAAATCCCAAACCGGTTCCCATTCACTGCATTGTTATTGACTCCGCATATCTGCACCACGCATGGTCACCAATGCCGGATAACTGCACCAATTTTTTTCAAAAATCCTCGACAAGTTAACTGAAAAGGTGCGCTAAAATCGGCAAACGCGGTACAAATGAGCCGATACCTGCCGGTGTCAAGGCGCAATACCGCCAATATGTTCAAAACTGTTTTGAGTAGCAAAAGAAGCCGGCCTCCATTGACAGTTACGTTGATAGGAATCGTATGGGAGGTCCCGGGCGGGTCACCCGTAATCAGTAACCAAGTTTTAGTTTCAATTCATAGTTTCATGGCGGTACATGATTTACGTAAATCGACAACTGCACTCTACGTAGTGTAACACAGAAACTGTTATCCCATGATCGGCATGACGATGTTTCATAATGCCTCCCCTGTAACACTACGTGTGTTGTAATGCGGTAGATCGCATGGAAAAATGAAAGAATTCAAAATGAAAACAGGTTCGTAGTCATTTCTTTATTTTCAGCAAAGGGTCAATAAACAAAGTTAATAACTGAATAATTTCGTCTGTTTTCTTTGCGCTAGTGTTTCTGACTAACAATACACGCCCTCGCCCATGGTGGTGCGGTCCAGCTGGGCATTTCGCATAATCGCACCAGCCGGATAATCGCACCAAAAACGCTGACAAATAGGTGGTGCAGTTAAGCGGATTCTACTGTACATGAAATGGACAGACAGGGTATCATGTGACTACTCTAGTCTAAATATTGACTCTAAATTTTTTCAAAAACTTATTGAATTCGACTTCTTTTTCCAAGACAGTGAAAGACAAAAAGTCCCACTTTTTTCTAATGTGTAGGTTTTGAGATTTATCAGAATCTTTCTGTACTGGATTATTTGATATGGTAGAAAATCTTGAGATCTCCTTGAGTGAAATTAAGGAGTCCTTGGATATTTTATCTAGATCCTTAGACTTACACAACTTGTTCTGACCTTGTTCCCCTCCAATTCATTTGCCCTAGGGCCACTATAGTCTAGACCAAAACAAACATTTCACAAACAATACCATTACACTGGTCAACGACACAAGGAAGAGTACATCATACATGAAGGGTTGGTTCCGTCTTGTTGCGTCCAAGTCCAAATCTTTGGGTCTATTCTGTCGTTCCGTATTAGTATCACTATCAGATATTTAAGATTGGATATTTCAAATTTTCTTATCCAGTCAGATCACCTCAGTAACATTTATTTCTCATTTTCTCCCATTTTTCGTTTACATGTAAAATGTTTTAGATATGCATTTGGTCTATTGACTTGAATGATGATGCATTTTTTTCTAAAGAAGATCTAGAAAACCAAGCATTCAGCAAGCATTGAATCAAGCCGGATTGACTGAAAATGTGCATAGATTGTAGATTTGGAACAAAAGGAATGATCTTAACTTTTTTTAGTTGTTTTGTAAGGAAAGATGTTTTGCTGAATTTTCGGGGGGGGGGGGGAGGTGGGATTCTTGTCGGCATGAGTAGTATTGAGTGGTCAAAAATTCCTTTGTTGTATTTTCCATCTGTCCCCCAGAAAAACACATGAGTTGAATAACGGTAAGGGAAGGACATGGTCTTTGTTCCTCTGAGTACACAGACTGCAGCTGCTACATATGATAATACATCACCTTTTGTTCCCCTTATAATCTGTTTGGCTCCATCAAATAACACAGAGGGGCCTCCTATGGGATAAGCACCTTATGGATAAACTGATTATCAAAACCTTTGTTATGATGATTGTATTAGAGCTTTACAGAAGGAGGAATAAAAATAACTGTATGTACGGCACTGTACATGTAGCTGCTGTAAACTCATGGCGTGGTGTTTGCAAGCAGGGCTCGAAATGGTGGGTGCATGTGCACCTGTGTGCACCCAAAATTGGAGCTGTGCACCTAATATTTGACTGTGGGTGCACTGGTGCACTTACATACCTTTTGAACTCTATAGGGTCACAGTTCTCTTGTACACTAGCATACAGAATATTCTTGAAATATAAGTATTACAAAAAGCAATATAACATTTTGTTGTACTTTACTTGATGTATTGCTCGGTTGAAATTTGAAATATGGATAGAATTACAGATTAAGTTCTTAAGAGAGGCAGTAGCGTCAAACTTATGTTTTGTTGATATTCAACATCATTTTATGTGGTGCACCCAAAAATGTTTCTGTGAACCTAATTTTTTTGGTTGGGTGCACCAGTGCACCTATTTCCAAAAAAGAAGTTCGAGCCCTGGCAAGTACGCGCCATGGGTTGACATTGAATGTGAATGGATGTGTAAAATTTATTGTTAACATGTAATGTGTTCAAACTTCGTATCATATTCATACCATTAACAGTTCTGATCTCGCACATACTACAGTCCTAATCAGCATGATGTGTGGGTAGTGCTGCATATTCACTAGACCTGAAGTGTACTTGTAAAAGCATTTGGGTTCAAGTCCACAAAAGCCTAAACGGCGGGAATCAGTTCCTGACTCCAAAAACATATATCTTGCTTATATTCTCCTTTTTGTTCTAAAACATCTAAAACCTTCCATAGATCGTGAAGTTTGCGATGGAAATAGTATATTGTACTTGCTTACATTACATATCCATTTATTCATTTAAAAGTCATGGTGCTATTTAATCATTAAGTAAGTGTCACAATTGTGTTTTTCTTTACTTCCTTATGTTGCTGTGTAATATCCATGCGGCTATTTCACAATCAGGTGTACCCCTTTTTTTCCCAACATGTTACCAGTGGATAGCAAAGTCTACATAACATATGACTGTTTCAGACTATCATTTCCTGACAACTTGTGCAAGAAGGAATGCAAGGAAAAAAAAAAATTCAAAATTGATTAATATTTAAGAAAAATATTGACCAAAACGTGACCTAAAATTGGTTGATTTTAAGCGTTACCAGGGACCATTCATTTTTACTAATACTTTGCATTAGACCTAAAAGCACATTTTGTACTTGCAAATTAAAAACCACTCGCTTTCTACATGCAGTTATATGTCTACTTGTGACATTTCACTTTCATTGGATGATTCTATGCCATTTTTTGCTCCAACGGGGCTATTTTCCACTTTTACCCACGTGTTACCAATTTTCTGTATAGTTTTAAATGACTATTTCTGAACCTGTAACACTTAATAATATTCTTGTATAGCTGTTGATTTGGCTTTTAAGATCAATGTATGATATGTACGAAGGTACAGAAGTAGAATGGAATCGCTCGCTCCATTTTATGACGTACAGTTGGAGATCAAAGTCGAGCTCGCCATTTTCCGAAAAAATCTGTAGCGTCCGTACCCCCCCTTGATTTCAATACTAGGAAAATCCTGCAGGCTAATGATACTGATGGTTAGGAGGCCTCTACTGGCACATACTAAAACACCATTTAAACCACTGCTGTCATAAAGACTTTGTCTGATATAGCACCATGAACATCAAAATGTAGCGTCCGTACCCCCTGTAGCGTCCGTACCCCCTACCTGTAGCATCCGTACCCCCATTTAAAGTTTTCAGCAAAATACTGCCAAAATTGCTATCTAAATAGTACAAATCTGAGCTAATACATCAATGACAGTTGAAACAGATATAGAATGTTAAAATTTTCAGTAAATTTGTGACTTTGTGATGAATTTTAGATGTGTTTTTGCCTATTTTTGGGACAAACCTGTATACGTTTGGTACCGTGTAACACCCCTCCCAAACACTGTAAATAGTTACTTCCAAACCAGCCAGATGTCTTTGAGATAAAAGATGATACCCTCCAAGAAATTTAAATGTCCCAGAATTCTCACACCATGTGCCCTGATCCCAATTCAGTTCGTGCAGTGGTTAATAAGGGAGGGGGGGGGGGGGGGATACGGAATTAGCAGCGGGAGGCTAGACCCCAGGACGAGAGAAGTCAGCTCAAAATAAGGATATTGAACAAAAGAGATAAAGCCATTGTGTGAGCCATCAAAAATTCAGTTTATCAGAAAGAGCACACTGTAAGAAACAATATGGTTTTTGTTTGAAGCAAACTTGATGTTGTATGGCCGAGAAATTGGCAATTTAAGATTTTGGGCCTTTGATTCCCTACGCTAAGTAAGTAATTTTGTCCTTTTTCATGTATCTCAAGAACAGAACATCAGACAACCGCCAATTCACCTGTGTAAGGCTTTATTGTGAACATATTGAAACATACTTATTAGACAACTCAGGCTGATGGGCAGGAGAAAAGACATGCATCATTTACATGGCTGGGGTGACTGAATTTGAAGAACAGCTCTGGAGGAAGAAGCTCAATTATCCTTCATGAAAAAAATGAAGTATACATTTGACCAGAAAACAAGAACACCACAGGAGAACCAACAGAAAACATCCTCTGGACAGTGGACTTTCCTCTCCTGAACAACTTCAGAGAGCAAGTCTGATTGTCTGAAGAAGACATTGAAAAGTTAAAGAACATTTCAGTCAAGAGCTTGAAACAACACCAACAAGTTCAAGTAATTCATTCAGTGTTATAGGACACAGTTTGAAGTTCTCTCTTTTTAATTCAATTGACTAGTATGGATAAACTATGTTGGTTAGTATAATAGGATCCTTTTTATTATCTTTGAATCAATTAGTAGATGTAAAAGTACAAGACTTTCAGAGCTATATGATGTACGTATGTAGCGTCCGTACCCCCTACATTATTGTCCCTTTTCCTGGAGTAAACTGCGAAATTTGCATATAACGAGATCAAATGAACTGTTGTTTTGTTTCCTTGTGATACTTTGACGATATGAGAAGTGTTGTTTCAGTCTTGTGTGCAATCTAAGCTTGTTTGATAGGTAAGACCCACCCTTCCAACACCTTGTTCTGAAGTGCTAAAGATCCATAATGGAATTTGGAAGAAATCTTTAATCAAACTATCCTGCTCATCCTTTTCTTTGTTAAAATACTGTGACAGCATTTGTGAATGCTTTAAAGAACAGCCATAAGCAAATGATTATTGTTTTAATCATTGTTTTAAACAGTTCAGACAAATTGATAAAGCACCAATGTATGAAGTCTGTTGTGTAGCGTCCGTACCCCCTTGCCCACATGTTCATTTATAGTAATCAAAAATGTTTGCAAGTCATGCTATAATCATTACTGCTGGAGTTTCATGTAGGATCATCTATTGGATGAAATAGTGCCAAACCTTAGCTGCTGAAGTGTCTGGATGAAGAATAATACTATTTGACCTTATTTTGCAGATAAACAATAGAATAGCGTTTAAAATTATTTTGCAATAAATGACCAGAAAATGCCCACACATGGATATACTGCAACTTATTGTGGTTTTCTAGGGTAGGAAATGGTAGTTATTGAAAATGATAAGGATTAGCAACCATTTGTCATTCCTTATTTGAATCAACAGTATGTTACTGTCCAAGTAGTTTTAAAGTTGTAGCGTCCGTACCCCCCCAATGGTCCATCCATAGAAAACCCTGCAACGAACCCATAAAAGCTTGTTGTGCGGAGATCCTTTAGGATAGTATGCCCAAAGCATGTACCTTTGAACTGGCAACAACAAATTTAGCATATAATGAAGTTGAATTTTGGCCCCCAGTGGCAAGGTTGGGGTACACCTGATTGTGAAATAGCCGATGACATACTGTATCCAAAATATACTAGCTCTAGTACAAAATCTATGCTATAACTAAATGCCCGGATACTTCCTACATGTACCATCATGAAGTAAAATATTCATCAAATTTTACAACTGAGCAGTTCAGAGTCATACATACAAATGTATATTATGTAGCTTGTAACAGCTGCATATTTTGAAAAAATGAGATTCAATAATTGTTAAGGATTGTAGACTGATGATATTAAGAAAAGCTTCCATGGTAGTTTAATTGAAAAGATAGATGCTGTTTTGTCTGTATAAGTGGCGTCCCGGGAGGATAGTTTTTGTGATATCAAGATTTTCATGGTGGTCTAGGAAGATTTAGGAAGGATTATTTGTGGAAGAGGCTATGTCCCGTGGGTATTAATTATTGCTGCCAGAAAATTTAATTGATTTGCGCTATCACATACCATATTATCTCACAATTTGTACGCAATTTGTACAAAGTAACAAACTCTACAATTGCTGAACTTGAACTGTTGCTTGGTCACAGTACTAGTGTAGCTATTTAAAGCCTAGGTTACACATAGCCGAACATGGCTCCCGAACACCAGCCGACTCAGGTCGGCTGAAGTTCGGGAGCAGTCTGACCAGTTTTTGGGCCACGCCTATCTTTGGCGCCGAACATGCGCCGATCATCTCCTAACAAGTACGCGAATTACTCCCGAATGAGCCCAAATACTTTCTAGCCTACTCCCAACCATCCCGACCTCTAGCCGCAGACTGCCGAATCTTTCCTGACTAATCCCCGACCGAATGCAGACCCTCTCACGAATTAAAATGGACATATTCAGCGACTTTTAAAAGAGGGGTAATTTTCGTTTTTAATTGAAATAATCCATTTTTTTATGTTGTTAACATCACCGAGAGATAGAATTCGGATCATGGCTAGAATCAATACTGCTTTCAGTATTCTTCTTCGTTTTTGGTCGTGTGAAGGTCGGGGGTGATTCGCCCACGTTCCGATAGTAGTCACTTGGTTGAGAATTAGTTAGCAGAGATTTGTCTACGGCATTGGGGTGAGTTATGGGTAGG
This sequence comes from Branchiostoma lanceolatum, assembly GCA_035149815.1. NCBI lineage: Eukaryota > Metazoa > Chordata > Leptocardii > Amphioxiformes > Branchiostomatidae > Branchiostoma > Branchiostoma lanceolatum. Next base: position 31,584,972 of record CM068866.1, read on the forward strand.
TTGGAAACTAGTTGGGAGTAAGTCAGTAGTGTTTCTGGCGTGAAAAAGGTTCTAATTTACTAATGACTCACTCCCGAATACCAGCCGAACACTAGCCGACCGCGCCGAACACCAGCCGAACACCAGCCGACCCATTTCAGACCCTCCGTCCAGAGCCGAATGTTTTGAAATTTTCAAAACATTCGGCTGGCGCAGCCGAACACCCGCCGACTCAGCCGAACGCCACCCGACTCAGCCGAACGCCAGCCGACCTAGCTCCCGCATCACTCCCGAATCACTCTAACCATGGTCGGGGGAGAGTCGGGAGGCCATGTTCGGCTATGTGTAACCTGGGCTTTATATTCTTCAAGCAGAGGTTAGGCTCCAACTGGTTTTGAATGATTTTCTTTTTGTCCGCCAGCCATCTTTCTATCGGAAGGGGACGTAAAGCCGGCGGCTCCATGTATGATGGAGCTTAAGGTGTTAGCCTCAAGTGTCAAACCTCAGCACATAAAAGAACCCAACACACTGATTAAGAAGAGTAACGGTGACCCGGTGTGCTTGGCTGAATACGCGAGCCATAGCGAAGCCACATTCTACTACTAGCTAATAAAAAACACCATGGATGCTTCGTCCTCAGTCTGAGGTCTATGGCTTTACCTTTTTTGTGACAAATCCAGTAGATTTTGCTACCCACGAGAGACAGATGTTAAGATACTAAATTACCAATGTAGTCCTCTTCCAGTATACTGTCAATTCATTTATTTTGACAGGGAGTTTGTGCTACTGCTAGGAAAGGAGATTTTCGCTGTGTTTGAGTTTGATTTTCAAACAGTTCTGAATCACGACAATGACATTTTCACTGTCATGATATACATATAACATATATTTCAGGGTGGATTGGATATTGCGAAAAACGCAAAAAGAAAACCTGCCAATTACATTTCAAGATAATGCTGTAAGAGTGAATTTGGAGTTGGTGTAGCACAAAAGCATAACCCATTTCACTATTTGTTGTGGCTTACCTAGAGCCCTCCATAATCTATTTTTTCACATGTCTGAAAGCCACCGGATACCCAAGCAATGTTGTCATAATAGTACCAGACTTAAACAATGTAACTGATCGTATGCAAATGAGAATTACATTTACAGTAAATGTGCTCATGTTTCAAATGTATGTGAATGAGTGAGTTTGCTATTGAAGGCATACAGCTAAACTTCTCAGTTTGGATCAGTTTTCTTTTACTGGAAAAAGTCTTTGAGGTTCAACATTTATAATTGTGCATAAACATTTGAATTTTTTATTGACATAATCTATTGTGTCTATATGGTGAATGATATCATCATCATCATCATGTCGGGCGGGTTGCCCGGACAAAGTCAACCCTCTTCCTCCAGTCGCTACGGTCCGCCATTAAGTGCTCTAGATCTTCAGCCCTCACCCCTATAGCTACGTCCCCAGCATAATGAATGATGTGTCAATAGTCTTTTAAAAAGTGTGAAATATGGCCTTGGACTTGGAGTAATTTATGGACATGGTTCTCAATTATAATTTTGCATATCATATTAAGCAATAGGACAATTCTTGAATTAAGGAGTCACTATTTTTCTATATAAAAACATGCTATGTACAATCATGGACAGTTAGCGCTTTACTTCAATACTTCCTGGCTTTAGAAAAAAGTATAATCTTCATTTGTTTCTTTTGACTTTCATAAAACAAGGGTAAAATGGAACATGCTAAAAGTAAAGGTCCTAAATGTAGTCTTTTGAGGACGTACGTAGGAGCATTATGCATACCATATTCAGGGCTCGAAATAGTGGGTGCATGTGCACCTGTGTGCACCCAAAACTGGAGCCTAATTTTTGACTGGGTGCACTGGTGATATTTTTGTACTCTACGGGGTAACGGTTCTCTTGTACACTACTAGTCACTAGCAAACAGAATATTCTTGAAATGTAAGTATCAGAAAAAGCAATATAACCGTTGTATATGTACTTTATTTCATGTATTGCTTGGTTGAAATTCGAAATCTGGATAGAATTACAGATGCAGTAGCGTCAAGTTTATGTTTTGCTGACATTCAACTTTATTTTATGTGGTGCAGGTGCACCCATTTTTTTTCTGTGCACCTAATTTTTTGGGTTGGTTGCACCAGTGCACCTATTTGTATTTACAAGAAAAGAATTTTGAGCCCTGATATTGAAAGCCCTCTTTCTACCACATACACCTTTTTACCTCCCCAAGGAAAGTGGGGTCTCCATTTACACCTGGGTGGAGTGAGGAAGGTCATTCAACCCAAGGACACAATGTCTGGCCAAGAATACCTAGAATCAAACCTGTGACCCTTCAGTCTCAATTCAGTGCCAAATGCCTGGTACTAGTATTGGCACCGCACGCTTCTTGAGTTGCGGTTGGATTTTCTGAATACAGTGTAGATACCTTCCAAACAATCAATGAAATACTGTAAATGCAGAAATGTTCGAGGTGGTTTTATGTTCATGGTTTTCGCAGCGACCGTTTCACGGCGAACTTTACGCCCCCGCAAACATTTTTGTCTGATGCTGTAGTGGTATGTGACTATATAGTTATAACGTGCCGCGAACTTAAAGCCACCGTGAACACTCTATTTTCGCCTTAGCGCAAAATGAAAACCACGCAAACTTAAATGCATTTACAGTAATTTTAATTAAGTCATACCAGCAAAGTCTTGAGGTTTTACTTTAGACTGTTTGCTTTGGTGTCTAGAATTAGTTGAGTGGTTGGAATCATGTAACTTCATGTCTAGAGACCAACCATAGATTTGGTAGTGGTGTCACACACATTCTCTTGTCTGTACAGTTTCCCCAGGAAGTTTGGTCACTCATTAAACATGATTTCCTTGTATCCCTAGTTGTTTACTTTAGATAGGAATGATTAGACTAATATTCACTGTGTGGATACCCAGTCAACTGAACTCTAACTTCTTGTACGTTGGCCTTTGACCTTATGCTTTTTTTATAGAAGATTTTAAGGTTTCAATTTCATCTTTATGTAACCCAAGTTCATCAGTTCTTGAATTGTTATTATAAAGATGTACATTTAGGCTTTAATTGCCACATACAATTTGTTACATGTAGCTGAAAAGAAAGTTGGAGATGTAGAAAATAGCATGGTGTGGTATAATCATAGATTTAGGTCAGACCAAAACTTTCTTCAGCTGGAAAACATTATGTATTATTTCCAGTTGGGCCCATGTGGTGTTTTGTAATGCCAACATACAACCTTGGGAACATATGGGATTGGAAATCTTCAAAATGCATGATATGTGCATGCATCATCATACATGAATATCATGAAATATGCATAACAAAAAAAGGAAAAGGGGGAAGCTAAAAATATAGGTGTCCAGGAATAGTCTCACAAAAGTATAGACAAAGCAAAATTAGAACAGATTTTCAGTGTCTTGTGATGGGTCTGTTTGTAGTTCAGGGTTAAACTTAAGAGATTGTCACACACATAGAAATTGGAAAGGTGACTACTACTGGAATTGATTGTTACCAGATACCAGACAAATACCTACAGTACTGTAACTTGTTTTATGTTGGGAACATCATGATGTTGAACATAATCTTAAAAGTTAAATAAATAAGTCATAAGAAATGTGGGGTATGGCAAGTAACATACCTTTTTAAAGAAACCACTGTAATTTGGGGCCAAACAGAAATCTTATTCTACATTGATATCTCAAATCAGCATGCAACATACTGTACTCAACTGATTATGAGAAAATGTCAAGCAAATTAAGAATAAGAATTAAGGTGCATTAACTTCTCCCATGAATGATTTTTTTTTGTTCTTTGGCTCTAATGCCTTTTAAATTGTCATGTATAAATCAGTTAATCTAGATCTGATTTGCCTTTACTAGTATTACTAGCAAATGAAAACAGCCAGTTTTGGATTGCAACATTAATATTGTATCCTGCCCTGTACTCTTTCTATTGATCTGATTTGATTTATTGTGCTGTATGAAAAGACATACAGTGAGGGCTACCCAACTAGCTGGAGGCTATGATAAAGAGCAAACTCGACAATATACAATACAAACTATTACATTGCTCAGGTAAATGTTTTTACGGGGAGTTTTTTTAACCTAGCTTGTACAAATCCTGTTATTGTAATAAATGAACTAGAGTTTTAAGTATTTGTGCTACATATATATCAGGTTTGCTATGTTGGTTTAATGATTACGGGGCATTTTTATAAATATGATTATGAATTGGTATTGAATTTTTCTTTTTATTTGAGTTGAATGTGTGGTAGTTGCAATTAATTGTGTGCGGATTTGTTAAAAATAGAGAGAACGCTAGCGAACACCAAAAAACACCCCTCCGAATAAAATGGTATGGCGACCCTGTGACGTCACAATTCAAGATGGCGGCCACCACACATGCCAACGGATCCAACAAAGGTTTTGCTACTCAAACCTGTAAAGATTGTGGAGAGAGGATGGCCTTATTATGTATCATGTTTACTTGAACTGTTGTCTTCGTATGACAATGTGTGTTTTCCCCTTGTTATACAGGGCGTACTCGCTGGTGGACTCATCACGGGTGTCCACCTTTCTCATCTCCATACTTCTCATCGTCTACGGCAGCTTCAGGTCAGACCTCCATCTTAGTTTCTTTATTATAGTTTTCTTGTTGTTTGTTTGTATGATCCTTCTGTCTGGAGTTGGTGATTCACTACAAATCACCCAGATGTAGGCCTGGCGAACCTCCGTCTCGTATCAGCCATACGGTGATTTACATCATTCACCCGGACGGGAGAACTGGCGCATCCCCTTCTTGAATGACAGCCAACGAAAGGGTATGTCACCCCGTAAAAAGGGTGGTATAACCCTGTGGTAAAGAAAGCATGTCGACTTCTAGTCTTGTGTTTGTATTGCATACCCGGTAAACCTTCTTATTGTGTCTTGAGCAGGGCTCTATATACACATGTACCTGCCTCCAAATTCCAATGTGCAGAAAAAAAATTGAAGATTGCAAGTAGAGAATGATACATGTATTGAACAAATTGCACTTGTGCAGGATCTTCTTAACCTTTAGCACTCTGAAGTAGCCATTTGGCGCCCACTCCCCTATTGGTTTGGCAGCAGGGAGAAGTTTAAGTTTTACTTCAGTATGAAATATCTTTCAGAAATTTTTTTTACATAAAGTTGATTTTTCACAAGCTGTTGTCCAAATAATTTTGTTTACTAAGATGCCATTTCCAGTGCTTCCCTATATCATTGCAATGCACATTCAATACACTACCCAAGGTTAATAGTATTGTTATATGACCTTGTTTTCTGGCTGTTTGTGACTTTCAAATACTGCAGTGCTTGGTATGAAGTGGACATAAGTATAGCGTTACTCCATCATGCCATTGTGTCTATGTACACTTTCAGAACTACATGTAGGTTTCAAATTGTTGTTTTTTCGTCTGTGCACATTAAGAGGCACCAAATATTTTCCCAAACTAGTCTTATGATATGATACAAATTTTAAGTATTAATTCTGATGGTAGTCCAGATGTTGCCGAAAAATCCTTCAGTTTTAACTCTACATGTAGCTATGGTGGACAGACCTTGGGGACTTCCACTTGCCATGCATTCAATGCCACAAAGTCAGATGCTGCAGAACATAGAAGTAAAAGTATTTTGAGCACTGATTCAGCATGGCACAGAGAATACTCACATCATAGTCGCATTACTGCCATTAGTCCACACCAATTTAGTTTCTTGGTTAACAGATTTTTTTTTTCAATTCTAGCAACAACAAAAATCATGAAAACAGAAGGCTGGGGTGAAAACTTGCACCTGACCATGTTCACTCACTGAAATTCTGGGCACCAAAGTACAAACTTTCCTCTGAGATTCTGTTTTCATGTTGATTTTCCAATCTAGCATTTTTTTTTAAATCTGTTAACCAAGAAACTAAATTGGTGTGGCCTTAGTGTAAACACCTTCTATCTACATGTAACTTTATGTAAAGTCTTATCTTATTTGATTTGATTGATTGACACACAGGTCTCTGAACATGGACCAGGAAGAGAACCAAGAAAAAGACCAGGATGGTCTTCTTTCCACAGGGACAACACCTGCCAATAAACAAAATGAAAATGGTATGTTCCTTAAATTCTCTGACTTTTTTTTTTAGTTCCTTGTTAGAAACATTGTTGTTTCAGTACCAGGGATGTCTCCAGCTTTTGTCCCACTCATGGTTTGGGAGCACATGTTGTTAGTTTCCATTGTCAATTTTGAAATGTTAAACTAATACGAAAAATGCATTTTTATCAATTTCATGAATGTTATCAGTGTGGCGTCTGTGTAGCACAGTGGCAGAGCATCCGGCTATGAAACAATAAGACCCAGGTTCAATCCCCAGTGGAGTACCCAGACATGTCTGGACATGCACCCAGACGTTGTGCCGTTGGGAAAGGCACTTAACATACATTTCCCATGTCCTACGCCCAGCAGTAGGGTTTGGGTTGGCGTTAGGAAGGGCATCTCTTGCTACAAAAAAGGACTTGCACTTGATGAGGAGTTCTGGGGCTTTCCCATCAATGTGCAAGCACGTCTAACCCCCAGATGATGGGGAACAAAAGACGTTAAATTGGATAGAGAGAGAGAGAGAGTTATCAGTGTTCTCACCAGTATCTTTTCACAGCGTAGGGGTCAGGTACAGAAGGCCAACTTTGCACGGCGCAAGTCACTCGCAGATTGCCAATGACGTGATAACGGTTGGGAATCTGGCATCTTACCGCACAAAATTTTGAAATTCATATCCAAATAAGACACTATTTCCTGCATTTTGAGGGATAAATTTTGTGAAGTTAAGTTTTTCCTCGGTCATATCATCATTCTAAAGCCAAATATGAACTTTTTATAAGACTTATGAAGGTTCTTCCCAGAAAGAAACACCCCTATGCTCATTGAAACACAGCATCGGGGTCAGATCACAGCATCGGGTGTCCAGATCACAGCATCGGGGGCCACTATGCTGAAAAGGCCTGGCAAGAACACTGGTTATGTTGTGAATCAGTGTAGGATATTGGAGTTTTCTTTTCACACAACCAGTGACTTCTTACCTGCTGACATTTCGGTGTCTGTCACAGGTTGTGTAAAAAGTATACGCCAATATCCTATGTTCTACCAACCTGATGAAATTATTTTCGGATGTAAATTAGTGTGTTTGTATTTCTTATTGTGGGGTGGGACTTGTAAACCAGACTAAACTGGTCCCTAACGGATTAAGGTCCGTTCTCGATTTCAGGCGTGCAGACCATCGACTCCACCCAGGCCATGTTCCTGCCCATCGGAGCCTCCGTGTCTCTCCTCGTCATGTTCTTCTTCTTCGACTCCATGCAGGTGGTCTTTGCACTATGTACAGCCGGTGAGTTCTCTTGTCCCAGACCTTTATTCTTTTGTTAGAAAAACAGATGAATGTAATGGTGTAAGGATCTTTTCGTAGCCATGTAAATCTCTTAAAACGAAATACTGTGTTCTGCTAGCTTCAGTAACGGGGTACATTTCACACTTTGTTAAACAAAATCATGTGTTTCAACTTTGTAGATGACATCATGATTCATAGTCATACTGGTTAGTTGAACCAGGAAGAGCCAGGGCTATGAATTTGCATTAATGACATAATAACATGTCTGTAATAACTCATTCAACTTCATATTTTCCTGGTAGCTTCCAGGTTTAATCATTCAGTTTTGCTGACGATACTTACATGTAGGTTAGAGTCTTGTATATGCAAAGAGGTGATGATGAGGTAGAGATAATGATGATAATAATAAGGGGTGGATACCGGTTTGGCTTAATAAGGTCCAAGTCCAGGTTTAGGTCCAGAGATTTAGGTTCAGGTCCGGACCTGAACCTGGACCTGATCCTGTCCAGTTGATGTTTTGTTTAATTAGACCAGTATTAAGCATAGAGAATGAATACTGACACGCACGACTAAAAAAAGTTTCTTGGTCAGAAGACTTTCAAGACAAACCAGTGTTTGAGATTTGAATGTTACACTAATCTTAAATGCCTTTTTTGTCAGAGGGGAGACTCAAAACACTTTTTATCAAACAAAATAGAAACATATACATGTATTTGTACTTTGTTCAGTTTTTTTTTTGGACTCAGGTTTTAGGCTTTCAGGTTTTTTGGACTCGGTTCTTGGATGTTATAAAGGTCCGAATGAGGTCCAGTGAGCCGGTATCCACCCCTAATATGTTTGTTTTTGTTTGTTCCAGTTTTAGCCACAGTGGCATTTGCATTCCTGCTCCTTCCCATGTGTCAGTACCTCATACGCCCCTGCTCAAGTGGAACCAAGTGAGTACAACTTTTCCCTTATTTTTGCACACTTTGCATTTGATTCTGGAGCAAATATCCTCATTATGTATTTACTGATACTTGTATTTATTTAGTTTTTGTGAAAGAAAGATGATTTCTTTTCTACTCAGTCATAGGCCACAAACAACTGTTTGATGCATTATGAGATTGAAAATTGAAAATGATGCATGACAAAAAAAAGGACCTGAACACCCCTCCTGAGATCTTGAAATGGAACAGCCCAGAATCCAAATGTTTGACATTCGAATAAAATGTATTTTCTTTATTCAGGATATCGTTTGGATGCTGTGGCAGATTCACGGCCGCAGAACTGATGTCGTTTGCCATTTCCATGGGGATAGTATTTATATGGATCTTCACTGGACATTGGCTACTTATGGATGGTAGGTCCTCGCTTTTTTCTTTTAGCAATACCTCTTGGACAGAAGCATTTTTTCTCTGCATGAAAAGTATTTTCTGGTGCAGCCATCAATTAATGAATAATTGATTACGAATATGTTTGGTAAATTGTTGAATATTTTGATTCAGAAGTAATGTTCATATTTAGTTTTAGCTCAGAAAGAAGCATAAAATGGTGGAGCATGTAAATAAAAAGTCCACTTATGCCACAGAAGGTACCACAAAATCCATAATTTGTGTGTTGTTCTGACGTGATGTTTAAGTGTCTTCTTATGTTGGTCGAGGTAAATGAGTGGTAGTCAAAATGCATGTTGTGTAAAAACTTAGTTTACATGTTTGCAAAATCATACTAGTAGCTCAACAAGAAGTAACTTTTTGATGCTGCTGTTTTATGCATTGTTGTAAATTACCTATCTCGTGCTTGCATATAACAGGGTCAGTACTACACCTGATAGTACTGTTTTTGTTGATGTCATTTTTTTTTAGTGCTAATGTCCTTTGTATATGTAGTCATGCTACCTGATAGTACATTCAAGTCTGGTCGGGCAACAAGCCACATTGAAACAGTCCCGTTTATTTTTACGTAGCTAACCCCACCCTGTCCTCAGACCCATTTTTCTGGTTGCCGAATCCAGGTTTGACTGTACTTTTGTATTAATGTTGTTGTTTGTTTGTTTGTTTGTTTTACAGCCCTGGCTATGGGCCTGTGCGTGGCCATGATAGCCTTTGTCCGTCTTCCCAGCCTGAAGGTGTCCACTCTGCTGTTGTCGGGACTGCTTATTTATGATGTCTTTTGGGTGAGTCTGTCAGCATTCACTTCAACAGCTTGGTTACATTATGTGTGCAAAATGGGGAAAAATGCATTATTGAGAAAGAAATTGAGGCATGTCTACCAATTCTTGAAGATATTTCGTCATAACCTTTTTGTTATTTGGGAAATTGTGGATTTGTAAGATTCTTAGGCAATGAAGGTAGCATAGATGTTGAAATGAAGGTGCTTAAAGAATGTTTGTTTTAATATGCATTTGTTCTTGCAGGTATTTTTCTCTACATACATCTTTAATGCCAACGTGATGGTAAAGGTGGCAACAAGACCCGCAGATAATCCGGTAAAGTCCGATAGTCTTCTGTTTCTGATTGAATCATTAAAACACTTTATAGGAATTTACATACAGTCTTTCGTACAGGAAAGAGTATATTCTACTTCATATTGTGGTCCTATATCTGTGTTGAACACTCACACATAGAGGAAGTTTCAAAACTATTTGGTTGTATATGTAAGTAAATGTACCATTGTTAAGTTTTGACTGAGGCTAATGGAGATGTGGAGTACTGTATAAATGGCTGTGATTTGAGTTTGAGTTTGCAGGGTTTTGATCGATCATTTCATGGTAGGAAGAAATTGTAGTGTTTGTGGAAGTTTGCTACTGAAACAAGTGGGTAGGCAAGGAAAAGACGGAACAAGCATTTTTGCAGTGGTTTTTTGTTCACAAGGTTACCGCAAAAACATGAACATTGACCACTGTGAAAATTCCAATACTTACACTTACAGTAAGTGGAATGTAACTTGACTTCTTTTGATCTTTTTCCAGGTTGGAATTGTTGCACAGAAGTTGAACCTGCCTCGGGCTGTCAAGGATGCTCCTCAACTGTCCTTACCTGGAAAACTAGTGTTCCCAAGGTGTGTGTGTGTGCAGTGTTTTGTCTGTGTTAAGTTTTGAATGTTCCTTTTGTATGATAGGATAGACAAATTGTCTGAGTAGACGAGTACTCAATTTTACAGATCACCACACCGTGTGTGTGTCAAGGGGACATATGATTTATTCTCAAACAATGTTTTAACAACTTAACATGTCTTACATTCAAACACTCCATGGCTAGATAAAAATTATATACATACCTGGGCCAGGATAATGTTCAATACAGGCGTTCTGGACCGGTCTATATTTTACCGTATTGCCCAGGCTTCGAAGTTGTATTGCACAGGCTTCCATCGAATGATTTTGAATGTGCCTTGTATAAATGAAATACGGAATTTGGACGATGGAATCGATGCTGTTACAATTTTTTCTTCGACCGTCGGACGATATGGAATTACATTGTATTCTATATCAGCTTGTGAGAACTTGTTTGAATGTTGTTGGTCATGATGTGTATATGTCCCCAGTGAAGCCATTATTTTGATTATCTCCAGAATATGTCTATTCACAGAACCATTTGCATATTGAAACATGAGTAAGTCTGAGTCAAACAAAATGACTAGTGTTATACATTGTACATGTGTGGACAGGGAATTGAATTCTAATGGTCGGAACTTGGGACTCACCTTCAAGCATTATAATGAATGCAAAGAAAAGAAAATTATGAATCAACAGCTAGAGAAATATGAATACAGTGTCTATGATTCATACATTTAGACTTAAGGCCACACCAATTTGATTTCTGGGTTTACAGATTTTTTTTTAAATTTAAGCAAAAAAAATCATGGAAACAGAACTAGGCTGGGGTGAAAACTTGCACCTGATCCTGTTCACTCCCTGAAATTGTGTGCACCAAAGTACAAACTCTCCTCTGAGATTCTGTTTTCCTGTTGATTTTCCAATCTAGCATTTTTTTAAAGGTTAAACCAAGAAATTAAAATGTCGTGGCCTAATGTAGATGTTTATGTAGACAGTTCTAACTAAAGCTATATTAAATTGAGGGTTAAAACTTAATCTGATATTTAAGCCTTTAGCAAGTTGATCCTATTTGCAGCTTCCTCATTGCCGCAGTCTTGGAGTACATGTACAATGTATAACTCACCAGAATATGACGTTTTCTTTTCTCTTTTTCCAGTTACCACAACAACGGACACTTCTCGATGTTGGGACTCGGCGACATTGTAAGAGGTTCTTCTGCACTTTTTGATTAAAAACTAAATTGGACTTTGTATATCTTCTTATCTTGTTTAGAGCATTTCCCTACTTTTTTACTAACTTAAAGATATGACCAAAAAAATTGGTGGCTGATAATGTCAATACTTATAATTGTTTTTTAAGAATATAATGCTTAGAGCATTTCTCCTTCCTGTCTTCTGAAAATCGTCAGAAGTTCGGATCAAATTCCGTGGATCCTAGGGCCCAAGTTTGATCCTAGGGGTCAACTCCAGCTGGGACATGTTGTAAGGGATTGCATTCGTCATTTTGGACGGTGACGTAAAGCTGGCGGCCCCGTGGATGAGGGAGCTTCAGGCATTAGCTTCAAGCGTCAAACCTCTGCACGTAAAAGAACCCAACACACTTATCGAGAAGAGTAGGGGGGGACCCGGTGTGCTTGGCCAAAAACGCGAGCTGTAGCGGAGCCGCATTGCACTACCACTAGCTACTTGTAAAAGCATCATGCTTTACCTCAAATGAGGATGCCATGAAACGAAAACGAATACACCTGGGGTCGTGTGGCGTAACGGCAGGGTTTTCGGCCCAGAAGACCCGGCAGAACCCATGGGACTCTGGTTCGAATCCCCTGACGCCACAAATCTTGTGTCCTTGCAAATTGAGTAAAAGGCACTTAACACAACTTTCCCCAATCCAGCCAAGAGTAAAAAAACAGCTACATTACATGTATGTGTGTGGGTCATGACATCAGCAATAGCTGCCTGTGTCCCACATGTATTGCACCTTTGCAATTCCAATAAGATAAAATAAAATAAAATAATAAAGAATACATGTTTGTGTGTCCCTTGCAGGTGATGCCTGGCCTGTTGCTGTGCTTCGTGATGCGGTATGACCACTGGAAGAAGAAGCATGGTGTTCAGGAGCAGCCCCCCAAACCCCTGGTCCCCAACCTGACCGTGGTACACAAGCTGACGTACTTTCACTGCTCTCTTATAGGATACTTCATAGGTAAGTATAGAGCTGGCTTTTAGCTAGGATTTACAGACGGGCTTCAAACATTTGGGGGGAGGGGGGGTGGATGATGTGCCGGGGAAACTCATTGCCCTTTTGGTAGATGAGCATTTTAAGCCCTAAAAACTGCTGTTTTTTTAGGCATTGACTACAACTCAAACTGTTTAGTCAACTATTCAACTTGGCTTGCTTTTCTATCTCTGTCTCCCAATGGGCTCTATGGATTGTCAATTACCTGGTAGCTTTGCAAGTCAATAAAATTTTCATGCTGTCCCAGTGTCTGGTAGCATGAAAAAACAACAGTAACACTGTAACACAGAAACGGGTCCAGCTGCAAAAAGAGGGCGTCTAATTTCTCTGTTTTTTAGTGTAGCGCGTCCAAAATATGCATGAGCGCATTAGCCTAGCTAAAAGCCTCAAAGTGTTTTCACTCACTTTGAAAGTTTCTATATCAAAAGTATGCGTTGACTGCCATTTTGGTGTCCTTCATTTGCATTCCGATCATAGATCATGGATCATAGCTCAAGCATACACATCGTTTTCTTAGTTTTATTAGCAAGGTTTTATCAAGTATAATTCTTTATGTTCTCTCTTCTGTCAGCAGTAGACATTTGATAGTGGTTGTGTGAGATGGTCAGAAGATCTTTTCCCTGTGGCATCTTTCCTAATGCAACACTTGCCAGGTTTTTCCAATGGCATATGGCATATGTGACCCAACCATCTCCAACCTGCAAGCTTCTATTACTTGTTCCACTGGTACCGTAGAGTCCTGTTTTAAGGTGTATACTCAGCTGATACTAAATTGTAATTTCTTACTTGTACGCAGGGTTACTGACGGCGACAATAGCATCAGAGGTGTACCGTGCAGCACAGCCGGCTCTCCTGTACCTGGTACCATTCACACTACTCCCCCTTCTCACCATGGCGTACCTAAAAGTAAGGAAATAAGCTACTGCATTTGAATTTTTGTTCTAGCTTGCGCTATTATTACCTTCGCCGAGAAGGTTATGCATGGGCAAGGAGGTTGCGTTTGTGTGTGTGTGTATGTGTGTGTGTAATGACCAGCATAACTCAAGAAGGTTTGTCTTGATATTTGGTAGTTGGGTAGGAAGGTCTTGATGAGACCTGGAAATAGTTAGATTTTGGGTCCCCTAGTGGCTTGTTGGAATCTATAATTGCAATGTTTTGATGAAATTTGATCCACAAATTCTACTTTGTTTGGCACAACTGTATCATTTCAGTAGAAATAAAAAGTAGTTGATTATAGTTTTCGATGTAGTAGATTTAAAGTTTTGAAAATGGTTCTTTTGTTATAAGAGAGGTATCATGGTCACAGCAACGTTTGGTTATTCTAACGTAATTGTTAGAATAGAATTCAAAAGTTTAAATCTATAAAAGCAGGTACGCGTTAGTAAACTTTGAGATATATCCTAAGCAATTGGCTTGCCTTTTTTTTTTTTACAAAACTTTGCGTGAATGACTTGTGTCAAACAGTAAATGATTTATTAACAATTACATGTATGTATGTATGAAGTAGTGTCACAGTGATGGTGCTGCATCATTGTAGCTTTCTTTTCTGTAGTTTGTAACTTACACTCACTTTTCTCCCTCCACCAGGGTGATTTGAAACGAATGTGGAATGAGCCCTTCCTGGCGCCGACTTTGCCCAAGTACCTGGAGGTATGACACAACATCGAGGCAGGCTTGCAGCCACAACAGATTCCATGGATTTGAGTTTTATTCCAGTAGACGTTATGACAGATCTATCTAAACAAAAAATCATCAAAAGTTATTGCGGAAACAGAGCTGCAAGAAGGTGGAGGAATTATATCATCTGCCTCTGGTGTGTACAGGACAACGACTGCACATTGGTGAAAAAAAATATTCAATGAAGGAAGGAGAGAGCTTTTTGTGGACATGACAAAAGACACATCTTATTGTTCTTAGATTGTGTACAGAAAAGGATCAAAGAAGCAAGAATCGAGCCTCACCTGGATATTCGGACTTGTAAAGGAGAGCATTTTCACCTGTGGTGTCGTGTTGGAAACAAAATTGCTATGCGGAGAGCCATGCCAATCTACCTGGGTTGTGTCCATTGTAACCGTTCATGGATATATTTTGTGGTCTAGGAGAAAAGGTGATTTATATTTTACTGTACGGACCTTTCAGATCAGTTTGAATATATTGCTCTCGCATGCTTATGTGCGTGTAATACATAAAATTACACTTACACATTATCTTCCTTCAAGACATGCTTGACTCGTATGGTATCTTATAAGAGAAGCGGGCTCTGCAATGTGAATAGTGAAGACGTCATATTAAAGGATGGCGTATCTGCTCGAAATCTCCGCCATTGTATTAGAAAAAGAAATAATCCCAGATATATGTGGATGTGCCGTCCCTCGTGCAGTCTATGTGGACAGGTTGTTATCTGCTATGTAGTATAAAGTGAACACTGTGCATCTATTAACTATGACTAGATTACTATGTAAAGAAGTCCATCAGAACGTTAGGCTATTGTCATGTATATTACTAGGAAATTTGATGTTTTTAAACTTTAGCATCAGAATGAGTTGTCTAGCTTTTATCGGTTTTGTATTACGATTATCGTGATTCTTATTGCAAGTCGGATTATAATTTCATATTGATTGTAGAAGGGCATAATCATGGACAGAAATGCCGATAAAATTCTGTATTTCATAATGTGAGGATAGCATCTTATAGTGTTTGCTGTCTGTTCTATTGAAAGTAGTGAGATTTAGGGGATAACGTAGATAAGTCATGTTTTCCATTGCCAGTACCATGAAGTTCTATATGATAGCAGATGTAATTGATATGTATTTATGTCTAGGATGATTTAATGATTCAGTGCAACATGTAACCAGTGTATAAAAACTTCGGATGGAGCAATTTTCCATGATAGGAAGGTTGTGTTGTTGCAGAACTGTACAGATGAACCCTTCTCTCTGTAGGTACCTCTCTGTTCTTCCAGTCTTTCGCAGGGGTGCTGTATTCAATCTTGTCTGAAAATGAATTTGTCAATGTTAACTTCAAGGAACTTACTCAAAATACCAGCTTTCCAAGGTCTTGAATAATATTGAAAGTACAAACTTTTGACTTGTATATGAAGTAAATTTGGTCAAGCATTAAAATTAGCAATTGAGATAAATGTACAGTTCTCTAATCAAGGTGTTTATCTAGTACTGTACATTTTGTACCATCTTGGTGCATTGGTGTACGGTTGTTTTGAAGTGCCCCCTATCAGTTTGTGATGGAAAAACACGTCTCAAATTGAGTGGTTATGAGAGATCCTTGCCATATGTTCCCTACATTTGCAATTATAGTAGATTGTGCCCCACATCTTTTCCCCCTGGTGTTAACATTGACAAAAACATCACAGATACATGTAGTCCACCACAGAAATGGAGCCTAGTATCTAGGCATTGTGAACTTCTGCATAAGATGTTTGTGAACTGGAAAATGCTCTATAGGCTTCTCAACAATACACAATCTATCCACAGTTCTGTCACTATGGCAGTGTAGAGCATTTATACATGCACATTCTTACTTCTTTTATCTGAAGCAACATTGCCCTTTTGTATCCTTTCCCCACCTTAATACACAGTATGTAGTATGAATTGTGACGCAATAGCTTTCCCCACACAGTTCTAGTGTGATTGTAGCGAAAACTTGTGCACATAAAAAGACGTTTTTAAAGTGTTTTAGCCGTGTGACTGTTTAGCGTTAAAATGTCAAGAAAAAAAGTGAAGTTATTGGTTACATAGTTTCTTTTTCCATTTGAGTTGTACCGTTGATGTTAAACATTCGGTACAGCACTGTAGCGCTGTACATGTACCCTTGAAATGATTATCACATGAAATACGTAAATGATGATTTTAGTCACTTTTCTGAAGGTTTTGACTTACCAAATTATTCAGTGTTTCAGTTATTTTGCGATTTTACAATATTATACATGTGATTGCCGAAATGTGCAAAGCTTCTATGTACATGTGTACACCATAGAGTTGCTGTTGTATAATGTCGTCTCTGACTATGCATGTGTATTTGCACATAGCCTAGCAACAGCTACGAATATCTGCATAGTCTTAGAGTTAGACCTCATTATAGCTTCTGTTCCATAATTTATGTCTTCTTACATTTGAATCCCTGTCCTTGAAATTTAATGTACTTCCAATCAAGACTCGGTCAGTAAAAACTACTTACTTTCTTCAGTTACTGGACTTGCTCTTGTCAAGTACTTAGCAAAGCTTCAAATGTACCTCTGCTTTTGTTAAATGCACATTGTTTTAGTCATTGCAACACAAAATATAAAGATAAGCCATAACAGTACCTTTCAATATATCCTGTTAGCTGGCCAAAGTGTATACAGTGCATACATATATGGAGGGATAGATTATAGCAGATAGCAATGGAAACCTTCGATTGGTCAAGCTTTGAAAATTAGGCAGCAGCAGAATATTTTTGATTTGTTTTCAGTCGTGTCTTGTATATGGATGTAAACTTTAAGACAAAGTGTGTATTATTTGCAGACAGGCAGTCACACAAGTATTCTTAACATTTTGTACAGTTTTAATTGTGACTCCAAATTATGAGAATAAAGAGATAAAACAGTAGCCCAGAGTGTCGAGCATACATGTACCTATGTACCTTTTCTGTATAGTTTTTGACCTGTGTGTGTGTGCGTATCCTTTGCAGAACAAAAGTGTGTTTGTGTGTGTATCCTTTGCAGAACAAAAGTCACTCAGGTCACATCAGCACTACATGTGCATATCTAGAAATATCTTCAAGTTAGTAATCTCGGACCAGTGGTGGAGCTCACTGTAGAGCTATTCCTCTACTGGTTGTGACAGAAGACTGCCAAAAGTCATCAAAATAAGCTAACTCTATTCTTGAATATACGTATATAAAGCAGATTTGGTCAAGCGTCAAAATTAGTAATTGAGATAAATCTACAGTTCTCTAATCAAGGTGTTCATCTGTCCTGCACATTTTGTACCATCTTGGTGCATTGGTGTTGTTTTGAAGTGCCCCCTAGCAGTTTGTGATGGAAAAACAGACAAATTTATTGGTTATGAGAGTATCATGCCATGCATATGTTCCCGTCATTTGCAATTATAGCAGATTTTCTTCCACCGGTCGTGACAGAGAAGACAGATGCTGTTTACAGTATTTACAGGTTCATTGTACTGAAGAAATTCCCCTAGCTCTTTTATAATTCGACAAGTACAATGAAAAGTGGACCACGGCTTAACGTCCCGTCATGAGGACTGCAGCCTTTTACAGTAGCGTGCATGTCGGGTGGGTAACAGCAGGAAGTATTCGAACTCCCAACCTCTTGGTCCAGAAGCAGCACTGAACGATACTGCCGTATTTTCTCGATTAAAGTACGCACTTTTGAAACTTTTCAAAATCCAAAAAATGTCTCAGAATATCGCCAAAGCGGGGGTGCGTACTTTGTTTGAGGTCACTGTCCCGACAAATTGGAACAGAAGCTGAAACCAGCCGGAACACGGACGAGGGGACCGTCGAATAGCACCGATTCGTCCATATAGCGTTTAGATAAGAATGTTGACGCGAGAAAATAAAGTTGAACTTCAATAAACGACAGTGTTTCGTACGTGCATCATTTATATTAACACGAAAAATAGATACGTACCGTACTAGTACACAAGAAATCTGACGTACTACACCCTAATCACGCCACCTTGAGACTTCGAACTGAACTGCATTTAGTTCGCCTTTGACAAGCGGAAGTTCAGGTGTGCTTTCGAAACCTACAAACTCGAAAAGTTGTAACCTGTAACTCAAGTGTCTTTCCTGAAAATGAATAAGGGAGACAGAAAGCTACTTAAGAACAACCACATGTTCCTTCTAGAAAACTTAGAAATCGAGAGGGTGATAGAGGTTCTGTATGATGATGACAGGGAGATATTACACGAGGAAGACGTTGCTCAATTGAAGGTGAGTGGACCAAAGCATTGTACATTGTCTCTAAAGGTGAGGTTACACGCACCGCAAGATTCCGCAAAGTTTTAAGACAGTAGGATATATTATGCTGTGTTATGATCGAGGGTCGACAATAGTTTATGGCCGACCGTGAACATGTATGCGTACGCTTTTCCGCCCGCAAAAGACGAGTGAATTTTTTTACGACACCCCTAACAATCATGCCCTAACTGCTGTTGTACACCGCTGATTGGACAAGTCCATTGGCCCAATTGCCTCGGGCAAGTTAAACCGCAGATCGGACAAGTGGACGTCCTCCTGTACATTTTTGTTTGTTTGTTTGTTTGTTTATTTTCATTTATCCAGGGGTAGCATATCGCCTGTGATGGCGTTTTTCAATGTGCCCTGGGGGGCAATCCCCACATCCAAACTTAGCTTGCCCGAACGGACCAGCGCGGTTTTCTTGACAACATAATGGGGTCCTGCATGCCCTTTTACGTAGAGCGTTATGAGCTGTTTTAATTTTACGTAGAGCGTTGCCGACCACTCCAATTAAACGTAGAGTGTAATCTGTGTATTTTGCGTCGAACGTTATTGACCACTTTAATTCTACGTAATGCGTAGTAGCTACCCGGAATTTAGGGTAAAACGTAGTTGATGAATTGTGCGTAAAGCGTTGTCAAACTTTTCCAACCTTGCTCTAAGTCACAAACGAGTGTGCAGTCTGTTTTGTTTTGCTGTCCTCCCCTTCTACACGACGGAACAATCCACCGAACTCGTTCCCAAAATCGTGTGTAATAGCAAGGAGGTTAAGATAGTTTAACATCCTTGACCTGGTTGTTTATAGAAGTTTGACACTTGCGCGCGAGAGAGCCGCTTGGTTGAAAATGGAGGCGATGCAGTTCTCCCCCAACTACAACGTGCTTTTGGGCGGAGTATGACATGTCTGAAATACGGCGTGGCAAATTACGCAGGCCTGGCAAGGGGACACCTGGGGGACCTCCTTAAGAGGAAGGGATTTAAGCCTGATGATGGTAACGATGACAGCAGATAGCTAGCTACAGACCAACATGTAGCAAGGATGTTCAGTCAATGTATGAATTGAACCTTCCTCCAGAATAGAGTAGGTGATAAAACATATAATGCACCAAAAAAGCAATTACTCAAACAACTGGATATGATTTTGGAAACGGTCAGACGTTTCAAGTAGCATCCACTACTTTTCGTCAGTGACTGTGAGCAAGATCAGTTGAACAGCAGGTTTATAACCACGAACTATTATCCCCTTTTACTTCAACCTTGTCTTGAGTTGTCTAATTTGCTTTCTATTGGACTATCTAAAAATTTGTCTTCTCCTTATTTGCATATCAATTCATAGTTCGTGGTTATAAACCTGCTGTTCAACTGATCTTGCTCACAGTCACTGACGAAAAGTAGTGGATGCTACTTGAAACGTCTGACCGTTTCCAAAATCATATCCAGTTGTTTGAGTAATTGCTTTTTTGGTGTATCTTATTACCTGGATGTCTAATCTTCATCGACGTAAAACATATAATGATCCGGAGCCAATGGGCCCTAAATGTAGTTCTCTCGTTGACTGGAAGGACCTGTTCTTTCCCCTCCGCTATTAACCCTGATTTGAGACCATTCGAGAACCGCCAGTGTCGACAATTCCTGTTCCACTCCGAAAAGGCGGAATAGAAGTAGGTTCTGAGATTTTTTGTTGCTCTTTAGTTAATGGAGGGTTGACTGAATGGAAAGTTGTCCAAAGATAGGTTTGATGCGGAAGATTTATTGTCTATTATCGATTCTGTAAGTTGCCAAAAAGATAGGTTGAATAATTTGGCAAAGGCTGGACGGATTTGTCATTTGTAACCAAATATGTACTACAATGACTCCCCAAGTCCTCTGACGAAATATTCCCCCTATTTTGGTCAATTTCTACAATTTTTCAGTCCTGGTGTGTTACGCCGAATGGTGGTTATACCTCGTGTCGTGACCAATCTAAATTCAGATTCTGCATCAAATGTTTCACAAAGGTTTATTCTAGCTACGTTGTTCTCTCCAGAAGCAGGAAACTTTATAAGTAGAAGGGCGACCCCACAGTAGGCCAGATATGTACGCTAAGGATCTTGAAAGAAACTAGTGAAACGATGTTATGTTTTAGTCACTACCTATAAAAGTTGCTCTTGACCAATCAATTCCCACGTTTTAAAACGAAATATGGCTATCTCAGTAATGGATAGCTGGAGTGGTAAATCAAGTCGTATTGACGCAGGTATCAGGGTGACCCAAATACTGCATTATATAGAAATGTTCACGGTGTTTTTATGTTTGCGGTTTTCGCGGTGACCTTTCACCGCAAACTTAATATTTCCCATAATTTTGACAATTTCTACCATGTTTTAGTCAGGGTGTGTTATGCCAAATGGCGTTTATACCGCTTGACCAATTTAGATTCAGGTCCTGCTTCAATTGCATAAAAGTTTTTTTTTCTCTAGCTACGTTGTTCCCTCCAGAAACAGGGCATTTTATAAGTCGAATGACGGCCCCTCGCAGTAGGCCATGTATTTACGTTTTTCTAAAGAACAAAGGATCTTGAAAGAAACTACTGAAACAATTTCATTTTTAGCTACTTTCTATAAAGGTTGCTCTTCACCAGTCAGTCTCCACAAATCCTTTCCTCTTAAGAAGTTGCCAAGGTGTCCCCTTGGCAGGCTTGCTGAAATACTTCGCGGTTGGCTAAAATACGACGTATTTCAGTTTTGACCGGAAAAGAAAACCATAGACGTATTTGGGTGTTCAGTATGTCGTGCTTGTCTACTATGACGTAGTTTGAAGTACGATATATTTTGTTGAAATACGAGGGGTGATCAATAAGTCCTCGGCCTCACCCAGAAATAAGGTGCACAGCTCAAATTTTGGTAGATAATTATTTAGTATGAAGTCTTTTATGTATGTCTACCAAGTTTCAAATCGTTGTGATCATTTATTTGCAGACGGCACTCAGTAACATTAGGTGAGGTAGAAGGATACAAACGATTGGTCGGGTGTTCTAGTCTGTTAGATCCGGTCTTTCTGCATTTTTCTATGGTACCTGATTTGTGTCAAACGCACCAGGTCGGGAGGGTCGGTAACATCTCCCGTTCTCAATCGCAGTATCTTGGCACCAGAACCACAGAAGATTCTCGGCTTAACAACTCACAAACGGTATGTGTTGTTTGAAATATTTCAGATTTGTGTTTAACATTGACGGTAAATGCGACTAAATAATTATCAACTGAGGGTGTAGACACTTCTTTTAAGCTGATGTACACACCAACAGATTTCCAACGCACTGGTGGTAACAAGCCATGCACCCGTTCGAGCCCAGAAACAGGGCGTTCTAGTTAACCAAATCCTACTAGCTATAAAACATGGGCCTTTTTTGACAGCCGATCTTTCTGGCAGCCAGATTTTCTGATTATCGTAAAGAATCGGATTCCACGCCGTATAAATTCCCCGTGCGTATGCTAGTACACCTGGGCGGGCGGGCAGCCCTCTAGTGCCGAGGAGTGCCCGGGGAGCTACCGGTGGGATTTTTACCAGGATGGAAACAATAGGCGCCTGTTTTATACTAGCCTGCGGTAATCAAGTAAAGATGCAGAAGAACCACACTGGACAGCCTAGAAGCCCTTCTTAGTAATCGTTATGCAAATGTCGGTACTATTTACCACAAAGTTCCTAGGGCAACACGGACGCTTTGTCTCGGACATGACGGGAGGAATTTGTAAACTTTGTCACTAAAAGATCACCTTGCGCTCGTTCTCATTTAAATGTACACATTTTGTAATTTCGATCTGTTACTGTTTGAAGTAAGACGTTTCTGACATTAATATATGCCACATATAAGGTGCCAAACTGTCGTTTTTACAAGCCAGAAAAGTTTTAAGTCGTCATAAAAACGACAGTTTGGCACCTTATATGTGGCAAATCTTATTGTCAGGAACGTCTTTTTTCAAACGGTAACGGAAGTTTTTTTTTCTCCCCATCAGTTGACGTAGTAAAACAATGGCGGATCTCGGCAATCGCGAAAACCAAGCATTCGGTACCGGCACCTACACCATGCCGGCTTCCGACCTGAGTAAAAACGATCCCATCATGCTGAAGGGTCGTCCCTGTAAGATTGTGGAGATAAGCACATCCGTCTCTGGGAAACACGGCAATGCCAAGGTAGCATTCTGAAGTGTTACATTATTCACTTTGGCTAAGAAGGTTATGTTTACTGGGGCATTTGTATGTGGCTCTGTCTTTTTGTGGGTGTGTCTGTCCGTCTGTTATCTCTGTTTTTAATTGTGCTTGGGGAGAGAATAATGGGAGAAGTTGAAGAAGAAGAATAATGTCCGTATTTGTCGACAAAACAAAGGACGGAAGTGGTTTTGATATCTTCATACGTAAATCACGCTAGTTTGGCGAGCATTAACCATCACCATGGTAAATTTCAATTATCATCTTTGTTTTGTTTAAGGTTACCATAGTTGGAGAAGATCTCTTCACTGGTCAGCGGCACGAGGATGTGGTACCCCCCACCGAAAATGTGGATGTTCCAAATCTCATTCGCAAAGAGTATTCGGTAAGGTATACATTATGTCCATGCATAGAGAATAATCTTTGCAAGCACAGCACTAAACTCACATCTAAACTCCACGTACACCTACATGAACACACAAATACACACACACACATACACTCACACACACACACACACACACACACACACACACACACACACACACACACGACTTTGAATGGATGTCTCGTGTTTCAGAAAGGTCACAACTTGGGTCCGATTAACAACCCATACAGGAATCAAAATGAACATGGGGTTCTTCCAGATGGTGTGAGCGGTTCATACCCTTGAAGTCATTTAGCCGAACCTGGTTCAATATTCGCATTGCGAGTTTCCGACGAATGGCAGCCGCTTCAGACCCACACAATTCAGCAGCCCGCGATTTCTACGTTTCTCGCAATTCAGCCCCTGGCCGCGAAGAGACGTTTAAACAACAAAAAACAATAAGCACTAGAAATCGAACGGACAGGAATTTTCGTCTGACTCGCCCAGTATTCTTTATACACCTTTCTCACGCGGCGTACATGATAGAATGAAGACGAGGCCAATGAGGCAAAAAAGCAAAAATAATGTACAGATTTAGTTTTCCTCCTAATTAAGTTTTAAAATATGATATTCAAGTATCAATATTACAACTAATGTAATGTACAAAAAGATGCAGCAATTTAGAGCTTCGTTGACCGATCCCATAGTCTCCGCCCTCTTCTGTCAGAACGTAGAAATGCAAAATAAAAACATAGAAATGCAAATATTTGACGGTCATGCAGCCACTTCCTCATTGGTCGATTCTCTAATTATCAGGTAATCATTGGCTAAACTGATAATTGTGATTGACAGTTAGGATCGGTCTAATGTTTGCCACAAGGGCGGCGCCTCGTTTTCATTTTATCATGGCCGCCGCGTGAGAAAGGTCTATTGCTGTTGACTGGCAACGTTCTGTACGTGTGACGTCAGCAATATAGTGACGTCACACGGTCACAGGTGCATTACGTCAACAGTTGATCTCTCCACCATGTATTTTACCATCTCAGATGAACAATAATGCTGATTATAATAATGTGTTGATGTCTGTTTTACACACACATAATCTTGACGACCGAGACAAAAACAAGTTTTAAACGTGACATATGCTATATCCCCTTCTAGCTGATTGATATTACTAGCGACGGCGGCGTGAGTCTCATGGACGAACAAGGAGACATGCGAGATGACCTGAAGTTGCCAGAAGGCGAACTTGGCGAGGAGATAAAAGTTTGCTTTGAAGCGGACAAAGAACTTTTGGTAAGCCTTCCACCTTCAAACCTTGTCTCACGGTCTGTGTTTACTTCGCTTGAAAACGATTTGGAAGCCGACTGTTGAATATTCAAATCTACCAGTCTACAAGGGGGGTTAAAAAAGAAACTTTCTTTTCTTACCAACCCCCCTCGCAATTGATCTGCTGAAACACAGTACCATTAAAGATGATGGTGAGGATGGGGGTCGGAGGATAATAAACATCGTACAAAAAGGATGGAATGAAATTTAACGTGATTGCAATTATGATGACAAATGAATACTTCTTTGTTACCTGCAGTTGAAGGTTACAAAGGCCGTCGGTGAGGAAGCGATCCTTTCCTATAAAATCGCATCGAAAAAATAAAATGAAAAGGACACGTAGCGCTCATCTACATCGGAGAGGTAAGACAGTCTAACCGACGAGTTCACAGGCTGAAAAGTCTCCCAGATTTTTCAGCCGGCTATCTCTATAGGAATGTGTAGTCTTTTATATTTCATGAAAAACCCGATCTTCGAGTTTTTCGGTGACGTAGTTTTCGTCGTCCGCAAATACTCGGTCAGTGGCAAGGCACCCCTATCTACCGGAAACATTGAATTGCCCGGAAAAAGATGTTTTGAGAAGCGCCAGCGCCTTTCTGGGAACGAGTCAGATCGGCACCGAATGGAAAAAAAGAGAAAAAACTCCGAAACGAGACCAGAAGGTTCTTCACAATTCCGAGTACGAATGAGCAGCGACATGCATTGTGGGTAATGTGTCAAAGGTGGAGCTGTAACGTTAGTAGCAAAGAGAGATTTCGTCATGGTACGATTCAGACATTTAGTATAACACACATCACTTGACTTGTTTTCATTCCTGATTTTCTTTTTCAATTCCTTCAGGCGATGAAGGCAACAAGCATTCACTGACAGCTACATTGGTGACCACGGAGAAAGGGGCTTCTGCAACTTATCGTATAGCCATAAGGGATTGACCAATCAGAAGGCTCCATTTCGCCATAACCACTGGTCATAATGACCTCACATTGACCACTTTTCGCGCTTTTTTTCTTGGAACCCTTTTTTTGCAAGTGTACCATCATATGAGAGGTTGCTGGGTCTTTTCCAGTTCGAAGGAAATTTCTTATATATAGGCAAACATATACAGAATCTGCAAAGATGGGTTACCTGATTCCCAGTCTATGTGTACCAATCACAAGCCTTCATCCCCATCAGTTATACAGTCATAGGTATGATAAAGAAGAAGAATTGATAATCTGCCAATAATACGAACTTGTAGAAATGACGTTATCTCAATTTTTCAACAATGTCATTGTGAGTTTGAATTCGCTATATGCTAATAACGTTAATGACCGGATTTGTGGTGACGTTTTGCCTTTGTCCTCTAACCACCGTATAAACCACCGAGTAAGCGAAGAGTATGAGGGGTGGGTCAATATGTTATAATCATATCCAAATATGGTATACTATACTCAATTTACATATGTCGCATGCAAGCATGTTTTATCCTTTGACAGGCAAAAACCATATAATGTCCTCATTAAGTATATAATGGTGTTCTAATTTGGAATATGGAATATTTGGTTATTAATAATGTATTGGTGGTACGGGTGGGCAATTTGGTAATGGTAAGTTTTATCTAATGATTCAGTATAATTAATTAATCGTCTGCTTTGAGACAAACATAACTTTTGCCTTCACACTTCAAAAATGTACGACGCAGAAATACAATAAAGCACATGATGAAATGGTGAGTTTGTGACTCTTTGTTAACGTATTATTAAATTAGAATCCTGTCCACACCTTTCGATGTACAGGGCAGTGCTTATCTCCGATTTTATAGGCCTTGGGCCACACAGGGTCACTGCAGCAGAGGTAGGTGCTAGTCTACTGGTATTGGCATGTCTTCATTTGTTTGGTGTAATTCTTATTTTCAGAGAAGATGTTCGACTGATCATTTCATGCAAATGAGGTCCTTATTTGCATAGTAAATGGATAATGTTAACATCAGTCGACGAAGGTATGGGATCGTGGAACTCTAGTTGTGACTCTATTGACAAATTTGACATCTTATTCTTTTTTTTTTGGCAATTTGTTTTTCGCCCCCTGGCATTTAAATTTGCAGTCTTCAGAGGATGTCATCCATAAAATTTCGTCGCTGTGGCCTAACAAGAACAACCTTATTTGTTTCAGCTGATGTGTTACACCATGGTGAAACATCCCCGTGGTTTGGCCTGTGTCGTGAGCAACACCACGTTTGATGCCAGCGCAAATCTAAACGACAGGAATGGAGGAAAAGTCGACCTAGAGAACATCACTGCTGTTGCGTCACGTTTGGTGCTTTGTCACGTTTGGTGCCTAGGCACGGTTTGAAGTGAGGGAACTTTGTGACAAAACAGCAACGGTGGGTATTTTGTACTATTTCCTTCAATTTGAGTAGAGCCGCAACCAAGCACGTATATCACTCACTGGACCCGCGGCACGCTGGCGGCGTCGCTGCGGCCGATCGAATTGACAAAGAACTCAACGAATTTCATCGACAAACAAGAGTCTTGGGACCCAAAATCTCCATGAAACTTTGTTTTTTTATTAAATCAGTTCCCCCCATTCTTTATCGCTCAATGGTACGACCCACACTGTCAGGCAAGGGGAGAAGTGACCCACTTTCGCTATGAATAGCTACTGACAGGTGGGGGTGCCACAATATGCAATGGACAACACTGCAAAT
Source organism: Branchiostoma lanceolatum (assembly GCA_035149815.1). Taxonomy (NCBI): domain Eukaryota; kingdom Metazoa; phylum Chordata; class Leptocardii; order Amphioxiformes; family Branchiostomatidae; genus Branchiostoma; species Branchiostoma lanceolatum. The sequence goes on from CM068866.1 coordinate 31,612,182, forward strand.
ATAGATTTTCCTCATTACTTATGCAAATTAAGTCCAATTTGCATAATTTGCACTTCAGTGTGTACATCTCTGTCCAACCTACCTGTGTACCAAATAATATGACAATCTGTCGATCCTTTCTTCAGTTACTCTCCTGAGAAGATTTTTACAAATACGCCATTGCAGTTCCAGTGACACATACCAGGGGTCCCAAAATCGACCTTGACCTTCTTCCTCCTAACACCTACCCACATACTAAATATCATTACAATCCATGTACATGTTTTACAGTTATGCTGACTTTAAGCATCCGGTGACACAAACATACACACAAACACCAAACGCAGGCAAAACAGTATCTCCATGAAAAAGCCTTTTTTTCATGGAGATAATCAAGAAACTTTACGCAAATCTTTGCATGTTATTTCATACCTAAAGAGTTTTATTCTCGTTTTTCTTCGGTAAAGAAAGTATTTCTAGTATGATTGTCATCTGCAAGAATATTCTAGAATTCAAGTTCATCTTTCTTTTATAGTCTTCACACGATATTTGCTTCTTGTTTGGTCAAATAAAGTATCTTACATAATTTACTCTTAAGATTTTTATTCTTGCCATACATGAATTATTCTTTAGAATTTGATTTCACTAAGAAAAATATTCTTCATATCTCTTGTTAATGTAGAAAGTCTGAGAAAAATGATTCTTGCCTTTTTAGTAATATTCAAGAAAATACAAGGATATCCTTGAACAAATACAATTAAGAAAAACAAGAAAATCAAGAAACTGTATAGCAAGTTATGACTTGCACAATATTCCTAAATGTTGTTCTTTTCCTATTTCAAAAAGGTAAAGAAAGTTGATTCTTGCTTTTCTGTGTTATCTAAAGAAGCTACAAGAATATGTTTTTTAGGATATTGGAGATTCTTTTTACGCAAGCAGTAAATCTCACCTGGTGACGTTTCGGTGTCTGTCTGACACCTTCTTTAGAGCCTCTGACTGGAGTACTGCTTCTCGCCGCTTTAAGTATCCGGAGTAGGTGGCGCTTTAGAAACTTAATTATCTGCAACATAATTATTCTATTGCGTTGACCCAAAAATTGATCTGGAATTTCAGCAATTACCCCATAGGAACCAATACTTAAGGGATGATTCCCATAATGCATCATACCCGAAAGGGTCTTCATGAAGGGGCACCATTCTATTCCTGGATTATACATGTCTTGTTTTATTTGTTTATCTGTGAATAATTTTAAACATTGTTGATTCTGTATTCATAAAGATGTGTTCTAAAAGAAAATGACTCTCTCCTCTGCTCTTGTGTACCCCTTTAATAAGATGGGCACCAGTGTCTTCATTTTCACAAACATTGTAGTACCTAGTAGCACATAGGGCAGAAAGTGTCATTGCCATTTCAGTAATACGGTATATTTTACATGTACAGGGAGGGGTTGCTAGCCCTTCCCCTTTAACATATATACTCGAGACACCTCCTAGAAGACTGGACCCCATTTTACAACTCCACCGAATGATGGGTGACTCCACCCAACCAAGATGCGCTTCCCTGGATCCCAGTTACCAGCTAATTGGAACCTGGAGCTCAAATGAGGGGCTGCTGCCAGTATTGCATAGTTTATATGAATATTCAACATAAAGAATGTGTTTTCGGTGGCGTGTGTCTGTATGTGAACACGGTAAATCGAGAATGCCTGGTTGGATTGTCTTGATATTTGCCATGCTGAGACCTCGACGTTTTTATATTTATTGGCCCAAGCTGCTTGTAATGGTACTGCAAAGCCTTGAAAGAGAATAACTCAAGAAGGGGAAGACGGATCATTTTTTTATTAAGGTATGTAGATAGTGAGTGATAATTTACTCAATCATATGTTGATTTTACAAAGCATTATCTAATTTGTATAATTAATTAGGAAAGTTTGTAAATATATATAGAGAGAAATATAGATATCAATTATGAAGACCTTAATTTGCTCATGATTCTCACGACAAGATGATGATGATAATTTGCATAATTAATGAGAACAAACTACAATTCCATAATCATTATGGTAAATGATGAGTATTTCAATTCTTGTGGCATTTTGGAGTTAAGTAAATGTGGACATAATAAGACATAAATCATACAAATGAGGGCCCCATTTATACAATTTATGAGGAAATACTACAATAGCCTTTTTACTTAGATAACATACTTTGAACAACTTGTTCAATATTGAATGAACATGCCTACAGGCGAATGGATAAATTGCTCTTTTTTTAATCTAGAAAAGGGAATATGAAAAAAAAGATTTCATCAAAATGCAATTGAAGTTAATTTCGAAGTTGAACTGGCCGTGCCCATCTCATTTCATACAGCTCTTGAGCCACATCGATGAGTGACTAATACAGAATTTGATGCTAAGGGATCCTGATCATGACTAAACTTAGAAAGCCACAAATTCAGGTCAACGACATTTTCTTTATCATAACATTGATTTATTTGTGTCAATTCATTTGCGGATATATAGTGCATAGTAGAGTTGATCAGCAAACATTTAATTGATTAGTATGTGGTGAGTAGTGAGTAGTGGGGCGATCAGTGATGACCTAGTAGTGTTCGTTTCCAGCATTCACTCTTTCATAACGTGGGTTCAGATTTTGGTAGCGCCAAATTGCATATGGCTTCAAGCACATTCTTTACATTCATACGTTGAATATGAATCAGATACAAGTATTTTCACGCATTCGTCGACAGTAAATATTATTGAATCATTGAATCATATACTAGTATCTGTAGGCACTGCATGATTTGTTACATTACATATGATTCTTGAAGAATAGTTGACATGTATTACTTGAAACAAAATCAATAAGGATCAGCTATATACATAACATAAGTATATACACAGTTATATACATCAGAAATACGTACATATGATATAAAAAACAGCTGATTATAGCAGAACAACAACATTATGGGGACAGCAGAGGTTCCCGCCAAAACGTACATCTGGTAGATACTAAAGACCATTGTATCGATAGTCTGTGCTGTTTTCTTTTTCTTTTTTGCTAGTTCACTTTTTCTATTTATACAGATACAAATAAAACAAATTCAAAACCATATGCGCAAGGCAAGGCGTTCTTGAACATCACGTGAAATACAGTTAGAACTTAGTTCTGAGAAGAAAAATGGATATAATTACACTGCTAGAGATATTGTTGTTGGGAGTCAGTTTCCACCCAGAGTGCATTCGGTATTCAATACTACACGTCAGAGGAGTCAGTTCAATGGAGGCCGACGTAGAGAGTTATTTCAATAAGCTTAAGCGAAGTCATGCGAAAGGAGGGCGGCTTCATGAAACGTTTCAACCCCTACCCCCAACAGCTCTGTAAATATGTACTTTTTTGGGGGGAGGTGGTAAATTTTAAGTTTGTTTATGTTCGTATGATTTGGTTTGAAGCCCGTATGATTTGGTTTGAAACAATAAATCAAAGGTAATATCTGGGGAAAAACCATGAGCTGCGATATGTCAGAGCCTCGGTATAACAAGCATGAATCTCTTTCCAAATTGTACATGTACGCCGAAGTAAACAGTGTAGTCTTGCAGTTGAACGTTCATTGTCTGCTGCTGCCGTCGTCCCTCAGATTTGAATTCGTGAACGTTAGAACATAGATGTACACAATCGTCACCCGTTCGATGTATTAGCCAAATGAGGTAAACACAGTTGATGTCGTGGTATTAATGTGTCTTTAATGACGAAGAAGTCATCATGATCTTCTTGCATAATGCTTTATGGCCAGTCACAACACAAGTCGGCTTGGGAGGCGACATACGTTCTGTACTTAAGCCCTTATAATTCGTGATGAGCTACATCATTTTACGACTTAACCTGACAGTTAAGAAGCCTGAGAGGCTTAACGATGATTCAAGAACATGTGTCCTACGTACATGTGCTCTTTGCAGCAGTTTCACACCTTGTTACAAGTACGTTTGTATCAACGTGTCCTTGAGAGTAGATCGCTTAAAATGCAGTATGAATATACATATAGTGTACCCCACATCATCCGTTCACAGGTCTTGTAATGTATCGTTAATGCAATTCGTTGTAGTTAGGAACTGGTAGGGTTTTTACCATCGCGTACCACGGCGTACAGAGCACTGTCTTCCAGAAGCGTTGTGGCGTCTTCAAGATGTGCCTGTCCTTCGTCATAGATTCTACGGGTAGACCGGGATTCGAGTTCCAGACTGGATATTTGGGATCAGTCCATGATCATTGTTCGATAACTCTGTGTTTGCCGATGGTTGAGTTAGGATTTGATGTTACCCCAGGTTGCTGTATTCGATGAAGTTTCCCCCACCTGATGTTTTTCTTATCTTTTGCACCAATATTTTGAGGTCTGACAGTCCCAGCTCATTGGTTCTCTGTTCTAAAATTGTAAACATCGAGACGCTTTCCTAAAAAGATATTATCAGCGGTTCACTTAAGCTGCACTCCCACCCATTGGACTGACTGCAGCTGTCATGTGTTATTCTACTTCTTTTAGATATGTATATATCATTTTACGATTGCTACGCACAGTGGAATTCAATTACATTTTGGCTTCTTCTATACTCGTAATACCCACCAAACATTTGAAAAAAATGCCATTGATTACATTACATTCCTGCTTCTGTTTCGGTCTTCGCTTGCTTGCAAAATGCTACCTAGTTATTGGACATTGTACACACCCTGTTGTCATATATTATAAGCCCAGACTCTGTAAACATGGTATATACTGTCAGAAAACAGCACGCAATAAGCAAAGAAGCCTTCTACGGAGGCTATGAAATAAGCCCAATAAGGGTTCGAATCAACACCCCCCCTCCTCTCTATGGACAGTTTGACTTCAACTCATCTAAAATACTTACGATATAAAAATCCATCTAAACTGCAAGCGGCTAAAATCAACATCACATGGTTAGTCATTTTTTCTGCGGATTACGTACCATGTGCTTTTTTAAATTTAAATAACATCGTTTTAATAAATCCTAAAATATTAGCTTTTCCATTAGGGTACTCACTCACTTGCATGTTGACATGTCCCCTCCTCAGCAAAGGATACCTGTCGACGTCACACGTTCTTACATCTTACACACAGCTTATTGTAAGCGTAAGTATTATAACGTTATGTAAGCATTCAGTTCAACAGCAGCTTTGATGCGGAAGTGAAATATTCAAAAAAATGTTTTTGTCGTTTCTTTTTAAAGATTATCTGTGAACACAGTCTGAATACTTATGAACAGTCCTTCCTGTTTCCAAGAGAGGTATAAGTTTCTAAGAAATTACCAAATATGTACACATCGATGAAACCTCATTCCCCTAAGACATGCTTAGTTTTCACAGATTTTATCAATTTAGTCTGCTCTATTCTTCTGATACTAACTGTAAAATCATGTTAGCTACACAAGACTACATCACAGCATCAAAACGTTTTTAGCTTTGTGTAATTTTTTTCTTTTTCTCGTCTTGGAGGAGGGGTCGGATTTACGCCTCAACTAGGTATTTGTTTATTTACCATTCACACGTATTCTAGCGTCTTGCTACATATTCTATTTTCTACAACATAAAAGTGGCGGCAAGGATATAAGTTGTGTACAACTTGATTCCGCCGTCACTCTATCTTCGTCTATTTTTAGTTTGATGTTTCCTTGAATAAAAAAGTGTAATTACTTGGTACAAATGTGTGATAAGTATCGTATGAATCTCCAAAAGAAAGAAACAAATGGTTAGAGTCTTCAAAGTTTTCTTCATTCAGGAATGTTGCTCCAGATCTTAGGAGGGTCAGATACTCCCGGGACTTGGAATATCTGATGCTCGAGTGCGCGTGAACATGTACGCGTGTTGCAAATGTAACCGGTAGTCTAGATATCGTAATAGAATGTGGTTTTATATGTACAGTAGTCTCTATCAGACTGAAAAAATAATACAAATTGGCCAAGTAGTGTGATTAAGTAATCAGAGGTATGGAATTAATCGGCCAAAGAGTTACATGTTGGCCGCCTACCTTTATTTTGCACTCACTGGTAAATTATTCTTTTTTTCCAACATTCCAGGCAGTCTGGTAGAGACTATGTAAACAAAACGATGCTGTCTGTCTATTTCGACGCGACAGCAGCGTGCTGTTTAACGGACTATGAGAATGGTTGGTTGCAACAGTTGGCCTGTATTTAGTTGTGGAGACACACACAAATTTTCAACGGTTATGAAATTATCTATTCGCTTATCTGTCTCCCATTGGACTGGCTTCCGTTGCTACGTGCCATGCTATTGCTTCTACAAAATGGCTATTATTGCCACGCACAAAGGAATTCTCTTAGCTATCGGCGGCAGGCGTGAGTTATGCCAAAGCCGGTACTACCAAACACCTGACGGGACGCGAGAAAAGGAAACCCATTAAGTACAGTCAGTTCGTGCTTTTGCTTCAGCCTTCGTTTGCAAAGTAGTCTAGTGATGCCATTGAGTGCGTTGATGAAAGTTAGACATCCAGGTAGTAAGATACGGCAAAAATAACGAAACAGTGACGAAAGACAGTGGATGCTGTCTGAAACGTCTGACTGTTTCAAAATTTTATCCAGTTGCTTGAGTAATTATTTCTGGCGTATGCCATTGAGTGGCCTAAACTTCCAAGTTCCACCTATTAGAGTCAACGCATCACTGTCATACCAAATTAAATGATAATGCAGGACCACAGTATTTCTTGCTATAACTTCTTGTAAGAATGATATTTTTATGATGAAATGATATTTTTTCTTAAAGGCAATGATGAGTTTCAGAGGTGATTTGATGCAATTTCTTATGAACAGAAGGTCATGTTTAAATTTTCAATTTGAGTTATCCTCTCTGGAAGTTTCTAACAAAACCGTCCATGGAGTTTATAAAAATTAACTCCTGTATGAAGTCAGAGCGTATACCACTTCTTTCTGGCGTCACAAGCTATACTTGCCAACCAAACATCAAAACTATAGCATGTCCAGGAAAAAAACACACTTGGACAATTATGCTTTGATAATATTTCCTCATTAATTATGCAAATATAGTCCTATTCATTGTATAAACCTTTGTTCAATGTACTCAGATACCAGAAATCATGAAAGTCCATTGTTCTTTTCTTCAATTTGACAAACGTAAACAAAAGCGCCCCTGCAGATGCAGAACAAGCTGTTTGAAAGCCTAAGGCTACACCGCTCTTTCCTGGCATTATAAGCTATCTACCACCAAAAATCAAGAGTCCTGCTGCAGTTCCAAGGAAAGCCGCCACGAGGCCCATATTCAACCTTGACATTTGTCTTTTCATCCTACCAACAAACCAAATCTCACTACAATCCATCCATAGGTTCTTAAGTCTGAAGTTAAGCTGACCACAAATATCCAGAAACACACACACACACACACACACACACACACACACACACACACACACACACACACACACACACACACACACACACACACACACACACACACACACACACACACACACACACACACATGCACCACATAGGCACATCACAGGCAATGCATGCAGGTAGACTCCACAAAAACAATACCTCCATTTTCATGGTGGTGATAAAGACATTTTAAAGATTTTAAAAGCAAATATAAAAAGATGCTGACATTACAAAAGTGAACAAAACCCCGGGCATCCAGGCTATATACTATTCTACGTGATAGGTACTGCATGGGATTGTAAAATTCTGTCATTTCTATACTATCAATGGGTGAAGTTTATGACCAGACTGAGAGGTCTAAAAGTGATAGGTAGTGTAGGGCCGTTTGCTATGGTGTGTTACGGGTCCCCCTCACCGGAATCTCCCATGGCCAGTAATTGCTAAGGTTGTGTGGAGAGAGACGCGTGCTGTGGTGTGTAACAATTTCTTTCCCCTGGAATCTCCCATGGCCAGTAGGTGTTAGGCGGTGTGAGGAGGGGGAGGGACCCACGTCGTGGTGTGTTACGGGTTCCTTCCCCTGGTATCTCCCATGGCCAGTAGGTGTTAGGTAGTGTGAGGTGGGGAAAGGGACCCACGCCGTGGTGTGTTACGGGTTCCCTCCCCTGGAATCTCCCATGGCCAGTAGGTGTTAGGCAGTGTGAGGAGGGGGAGGGACCCACGTCGTGGTGTGTTACGGGTTCCTTCCCCTGGTATCTCCCATGGCCAGTAGGTGTTAGGCAGTGTCAGGGAGGCGATATGAGCTCCCGTGACGTCTTCACCTCTGGAAAGAATTACATCTGTGACGTTGACGTACGTCGTCACACCTTGGTTAGCAGGCTGAGATACCAAAGCTGTCCTCAGCTGTCTACGGGCTCTTATTCCTTCGACCTCGGTGGCGTTTCTGTAGAAGATATTACTCTGGGCGTTAGTCTGTCCATCCAATCCATATGTGGCAAAGGATCTTCCAGACCGGTGTGTGCTGGAAGTAGCGGTGTTTTCCCGGAAGGCCCGTTGATGCTTTCTCCTGTTTCTAACGACATGCAGCGAAAACTCTGCAGCAGCAGCATAGAAAGGCATGGGTCCGCTATCCTCATCATCTGGGATCTCGCTGTAGGTGTGTGGTGGGGCAGGACGAGGGCGCTGTACAGTGGTTTCGTGATCTGGGAACTCCCAGTAAGCGCGAGGGAGAGCAGGCAGGGGGCGCTGGGCAACTGCCAAGTGATCAGGAATCTGACTGTAGGAAGGTTCCATGGACTTAAGAACAGCTGGCAATGACCTGCAGGATGCCGTATCGTCTGAGGCGCCCCCGCGAGTGCGTGCAGGGAGGGAAGCTGACCGTACCACATCGGAGATGACGTTATCTGGGATTTCGCAGTATACGTGTGGGATGCCAGGTAGAGGCCTCTGAGCAGAAGCTACGTTATCCGGGATCTCCGAATATACGTGTGGGAGACTAGGCAGAGGTCTCTGGGCATCAGCTACATCATCTGGGATCTCGCTGTAAGTAAGATCGATGGAATGAAGGACTGCAGGCAGTGACCTGCAGGAGGCTGCGTCATCCAACGCCATCCTGCCCGAACATGCAGGGAGGGAAGCCGACCTCAGCAAGCCGGGGAAGGCAACGCCAGGGGGGATTGTCCAAATGTGTGCATCATCGCTGGCTCTTTTGCCTTCACAGTTTAGCCTTGCTCCACATACCTTCCATATCAACACTGCAAGGGACGACACGACTAGACCAACCACCGCCGAGACAATAACTGCTATGAGAACATGACCTGCCACAGGAGGCACCTCTAGATCTCGTTCAGGTGAGCTATCCAACTGAAGTGTTGAGTGGCCCCTCGGTGTTGAAAATGTGTGGCCTTTCTGTGTAGTTTCAGAGTAGGGTGACAGGCTGCTGGAGGGGTCAATATCGGTCCTGTAAGAAGTTGATGTTGTGTTGGTCTGACGTTGGACCGGGGTAATGGCGAAAAACAACTTCGTGTGTTCACCTCTGTTGAGAATAATGCAGGTGATGTTATTCGCTTCGCTATGGGTGGTATGTGTGTGCTTTTGGCTGCTGTCAGACTCTGTGCTGGTGAGCGTGCTCGTGTATTGTGTCTGGAAAAATGTCATGGCAACACCTTCAGAGGTTGTATTCTCAGTGGCCATGGAAACCAGTCGGAAGATTGAGTTTTCCACCAGGCCCACTGTAATACCCCCATCGTATTCCCAAACCTTCCTGCACTGCTCGAGCGTGTTGGGGACCAGTTTGTCTTTCAGAGAGCCATTAGTAGCCAGGACAACAACTGGGGCCTGTATGGACATCGTCCTCAGAACAGTATCCAAATCACCACATGATCTGCCAGGGTTGACCGCTCCAAATTCCCTGTTACCAGGCACATTGTTCGATGAAGCAAACATCCACCCAAACGAGAGTTCATGACCATTGTGCCTGGCACAGAGGAGGAAGTGTGGCACCTCAATGACTATTGTCACTGACCCTCTGAACACATGGACTAACCGGTCTAGGCTCCACATCATTCCTATTGGCTTTGCATCATGGACAGACGACAACATACCACTGCTGACATGCAGCATTGACAACGAAGACTGTCCCGACAACACCTCTCCATCCAAACATGACAGATCATTACCTCTCAGGTCTAACAAGGTCAGCTGTAGGTGTTGGAATGACCCCGGGGATATGCTATCGACTGCATTCGACCTCAAGTTTAGTCTCAGTCTACCTTTTAGTCCAAAGAGCCAGGAAGGGTCTACAACCTTCAACAGGTTGTTCTCTAGATCCAAGACGTTCAGGCGAGTTAGGTGCACGAAGGTGCGTGGTTTTATCTTCTTGATGCTGTTGTTGAACAAATTCAGCACCAAGAGCTTCTCCAAGCCAGTGAACCAGGTCTGCTTGACATTTGTCAACCTGTTAGACTCTAGGGACAGTTTGTTTAGATTGGAAAACGCCAAAAATGTGTTATTCTCCACATCAGTGATCTTTCCATCTATCAGAGCCAAAGTAAGGACCGTCAAATGCCCGAGCTGTGAGAGCTTCTTTGCCGACAGGGCATGGAACGGGTATCCTCTTACTGCCAAACTACTGACCTTACCAAGAATAGGGAAAGCACTTCCAGATGCAGCACCCTCATTGGAGACCTTACACATGACACATACCCTTGAAGTCCCCTGATACAATATCACCGCCCTACCTGTGTTAGGCACACACTCCCGCCACCCAGCCCTCTTACACTGAGGAAACACCGGACCATTGGAGGCTGCACAAGCAGCTGCCAGAAGAAGCAAGAGCAACATGGCTGCGTTTTCCTTCGCACCACCTCTTACATACATTCTAGTCAATCCGTATCCAAACCTTTTATCCGAGAATAATTTGTCACTTACCTGCAGTTTAAGCAGTTGGTCCGCAGATGTGTAAGCATCAAGAACGAGCTGTTGGTCAGCTTAGCACTTATTTTCTCCGTCTTAAGATTAATTTTCTGTGCCTCACTGCCGGCTGCGGTGGCGTCTGTACGTTCACTGGATTTATTTACCAGACGAATGACTTTTTCGTCTTCATTTGCATTTAGAGTACTGAAAAGGAATGTGATCAACGTAATAGTGCCTTTTGTTGTACAGGATCTGCTCAGAACCATGCTTCCTGGTATCTAGAACAATCTTACGAAAAAGATAATGACTAGTCAAGCAAATGACTGTACTTTTTTTATTCTTTGCTAAAGTTGAACCAAAACTATCGTTTCAGTGAGTTTTCTGTTTATGTTTGTTGTTTTATTTGGGGCATATTATCGGGAGGTGATAGGTACATTTTTCTGAAATTGGTAGGAACTGAAAATGAGACACGCTAGAGAACCTCTTGAAGCAATCATGACAACGTTGGAGCATCAGTGTGGCTATTACAACGCAACGCGATGCACCCTTTAGAAGAAATGCCACTCCTGTACAAGTGCGATTGATTGTGGATGCCGACTTATAGTGTTGTCCTGATAAGTGCAAACAGCCGAAAGAAGGGCGGCGACATAAAACGTTTCAATGCGACAACAGCATTGTACATATAGGTTGCTGTATTAAAGCTCTCCGATCCGCCTCCCCTTAACTCTTGTCATTTCTTCAGTATTTTGAGACCTGGCACTAGCAGTCACAGCACATTGGTTCTCCGTTACCAAATTTCAGACTTTGCAAATATTTTCCTAAAGAACTTTTCAATGGTTAGGGACTGAACGATATTTACCGGGGGGAGGGCCGGTCGTCTGGGGGGAGGGCCTAGGAAAAAAAAATTGGGAAGGGGGAGGGCCTAGGAAAAAAATTGATCCCCTTCAGCACCTTCAAGCACATATCTAAATGTCTAAAAATGGGCTCCGAGCCACTCAGAAAACCCCATGTTTCCCGCTACGAGCGGAGCGCGCGCCGCTTCGTAGCGCATGTTTAAGAGATACATTGTGGTAACGTTAGAATAAAAAATTCCACGTTATTTTGTGGTCTTATTTAGATATCTTGATATTTATGGTGGATAGATATAATAACGAAAGATCTTTTTGATATATATATATATATCTATTATATATATATTGCAATATGTAAGACAAACGTGGCTTGTGACTCTCTAAGAATCATGTGCCGAGCGGCGTTCTGCGCTGAGGGGATAAGTCGCTCGGCGCACCTTGTTTGCCACTGTACTAGACTTCCCACTTCCCGGGATATTTCCGTCAGGTTGATTGCCCAATGTCCAGCAATGTACTTTTGGAAATATTAAATCATACACTGTGACCATACAGCACCCATCAAAAAGTTCCAAAGAATTCATGGCCGTTATTAATAAGGAATAAGGAAACTGGTACCGTGCGGTGCTTGAAAGTTTGCGCCATCTTGAAAAATATGACGGCCGAAAACTCAAACAAAACACGTAATGGCCGGCCTAAACAAAAATAATGTAACTGGCAAGATATTCTCTAATAAGTCCCAAAAGATCAAGGAAAAATTAAATTACAAAAGCAATAAGTGTGGCAATTAAAAATTATTGCCATAGCGAAGGTGTCTGGGTTGATTTAACTTCATTGTAAGGAAAGTACCTACGTAGCAATCTAAGTTCTGCCATAATATTTGTTCAAAATGCACTTAGAAATCAGAAATGCGTCTACAAAGCAGATATAACGTTAGAAATTTAGGCACCATAACTTGATGAGTTCCAAGCAGATATCGAAAGACTGGAGCACACTCTCGGTGTAGTGTCTTTCCCTGCCATTTTTGGATAGGTGGAGTGAGAATCTAGGCCAGAAGCTTAGAAATTGGGTTTGCTGGGGCTCCTATGATCGTTTTGGTTGTTATTCTAGCTCTGTAGGTTATGTTTTCCAGGAGCTACTGTTGTTTTTCCGACACCGCACCCCTCCACGTAAAGCGTTAAGTGTAGACTGCCCAAGCCGTAACCAAGTTCTTTATCGTTCTGTTAAAAAAACTTTGCCTTTCCTATATATGCCTGGGACTCCTCATGTTTTGGTGTCCACAGAGATTTTTTGGTGGAAGGCATGATGTTCAGCACGTTTTTGTGATAATAGATCTGGGGTTGGTTGTAAACTCTTTTCAAAGCTAGAATACTGACACACTCCCACCAGTACGAAATCAGACACCACGTAATTAATTAGGTCATGTGTCATCGACCTGCGTGCCGGGATGCCAGACCTACTAACAAGGTATAGAGTGACAGGCGGGCGTCCCCAGGGTTTGTGCGGACGGATTGCAGAAATTCCTGTGGAATTCTGGGAATTCTTGCAAATCGGGCGTAAAGTATACTATTAAGCTCGCTCCTAAAGCTTCGCTAAAAATTGTGGCTTCGTTTGATGCAATGCCATTGCGTAGTGGCATCTCTAAAATAAGATCGTCACGCAAACTTACTTGTTTTATATTCACCTTTATTATTCACATTGAAGCTCAGCCAGTAGGTACCCTATTACACATTAGACATAAAGCTATACATAACACACACAAAGAAACATGGGTCTTGGTTTAATAGTTTACGTCGCGATCGTAAACTTGGCTTGAAATAACGAAATAATCGCGGCTTCGAACGCCCTCCCCCTTTTGCGTCACGGCCACGGTTGGAATCTGATAAGACAGTGCAAGCACCTCTCGCCCTGTATATACATAAAGAGGGCTCCAAAACGGTAAGTTCTATCAATTTTGCTTGATACACTTCGGATAAACCTGCATTTGATTAGTTCCCACGTGCCCCCTTCCACATTGTTCAAAAGCAAAAGCGTTCATAATGTAGGAAACATCCTGCTGATCCTGGGCTGTTGCGACAGAGTCCGGCACGGTTACCATGGTAGCGGAGTGGTGGACAGCGGTCTGCCTTTGATCTCTTTAGAAGTTTTGCTGTGGGTGTGGCCGATAGAAAGGCAATGATCCAGGTTTCGCGGCAAATTTTGTAGTGCATGGGGGCCGAACTAAGATCAAGAAATAGTATACATTGTCACATGGGGGCGTGCGGATGATCTGGGACTGTTGGCAGACTTTTCCATGCTGTTTCTACAGTCATTCGATTCCAGTGACTGTTGTAGTTGTCGGCGGTAAACGTAGAAGTACAAAAAAAAATCTCAATGGAACTTTGTTTTTTTATTAAACCAGTTCCCCCTACTCTATATCGTTCAATGGTATGACCCACACTGTCGGGCAAGGGGAGAAGTGACCCACTTTCGCTATAAATAGCTACTGACAGGTGGGGGTGCCACAGTATGCAATGGACATCACTGCAAATATAGATTTCCCTCATTACTTAATATGCAAATTAAGTCCAATTTGCATGATTTGCAGTTCATTGTCTACAACTCTGTCTAAGCTACCTGCATAGTAAATAACATGAAAATCTGTCGCTCCTTTCTTCAGTTATTCTCCTTAAAAGATTTTGACAAATACGCCATTGCAGTTCCAGTGACACATACCAGGGGGCCCAAAATCGACCTTGACCTTTCTCCTCCCGACACCTACCCACATACCAAATATCATTACAATCCATCCACACGTTCTACAGTTATGCTGACTTTACGCATCCGGTGACACAAACATACACACACGGTGACACAAACATGCACACACGCGCACACACACGCAAACACACTAACTTTGCATGATTTGCACTTCAATATGTACATCTCTGTCCAACCTACCTGCGTACCAAATAACATGAAAATCTGTTGTTCCTTTCTTTAGTTATTCTCCTTTAGAACATTTTTACAAATAGGCCATTGCTGTTCCAGTGACACATACCAGGGGGCCCAAAATCGACCTTGACCTTTCTCCTCCCAGCTCATACCCACATACCAAATATCATTACAATCCATCTACACGTTCTACAGTTATGCTGACTTTAAGCATCCAGCGACACACATGCAAACGATGTTCCTCCTTACTTATGCAAATTCAGTCTCATTTGCATAATTTGCGCTTAAGTGTGTACATCTCTGTCCAACCTACCTGTGTACCAAATAACATGACAATCTGTCGATCCTTTTTTCAGTTACTCTCCATTAGAAGATTTTTACAAATACGCCATTGCAGTTCCAGTGACACATACCAGGGGGCCCCAAATCGACCTTGACCTTCCTCCTCCTAACACCAACCCACATACCAAATATCATTACAATCCATGTACATGTTCTACAGTTATGCTGACTTTAAGCATCTGGTGACACAAACATACACACAAACACCAAACGCACGCAAAACAGTATCTCCATGAAAAAGCCTTTTTTCATGGAGATAAAAACGAATCTCTTAAAGCTTTGTGTGTTTTGTTGTCTTTTTGGTCATACTTATACTTTTGTATGATATATAAAGTCAAGGGTAACACAAATCCAGTTTAGAACGCAGTGAAGCCGCCAGCGTTCCGCGGGTCCAGTGAGAGGGGGGCTTAAGAGTAAGAGTCGCCCAGTTTGAATGGATCAGACAGACTTATCAATCAGATTTAGAGTACTGTGTAAAACTAACTGTGTTACGCCTTTAGGCAGGCTAAATGCACTTTCAAAGTTACATGAAGGAAGGTTGTGTTTTCGGGTGCGTGTGTGTGTCTGTGTGTTTGTGATCGGCATAACTCAAGAATACCTGGGTATGTGGGCAGGTCTTGATGAGACGTAAAAATGATTACATTTTGGGCCCCCTAGCGACTTTCAACTTCCGGTTTTGTTATCTTGCGTCCTGGACAATGTGGTCATGAATTTTGAGTGGTAACTTTATGTAGTTCTTTTGAGGGAGATTAAGCCTAGTAGGTTTTCTTAACTTCAGGGGCCAATTTTGTTTCAGTGTTTGAAAGAGAATACCTAATGAAGGGGTCCACGGATCGTCATGATTTTTGGTATGTAGATATCATAAGTAATTATTTGCATAATCATATGCCTTTAATACAAATCAGAAGCTAACTTGAACGCGTACGATTAGTAAAGAAGGTTTAGAAAACCGCTGCATCCCATTATAGGACTCTCAAACACGAGATATATTTAATCGAGAAAGAGAGGAATATCGATCGATATCAATTATGCAAATGAGACCTTAATTGCATTATTGATTGACGATACTATAATTCCATAGTTGTAAACGATGGAAATTACCATGTTTTGATTTTTGGAAGTTACGTAAATATGGACATTATTAGACATAAATCATGCAAATGAGGTCATAATCTACATCTACATAATTTACATAATTTCGGTGGAAATGCACTACAATAAGCATCTTTATCAAAGATACATATAAGATTTTGTACAACTTGTGTTATTTTGGCAGAGTAGATGATCAATTTATATGATTTATGGAGATGAGGAACTTATATGTACATCACTCGAAAAGGTTCACATCATTTGGGGAAGGTATGAGGTCGTGGAACTCTATTCTCCATGTGATGTTGGTTCAGCCATACAAAACTGCGTTATGTTACAGAGCCTGATGTAAGCAGTTAAAATAAACTAATCTTGTTTTGATAAGTAAAGTTTTCTAAGTTTCACCATCAGCAAATATGCAAGATTAATGTATAAAACGACATTTTTTTTTCATCCACAGGAAATTGAGACTGGGATTCAGTCTTTCGCAAAGGAAGAAGCTCACAAGACCGCCAACTGCTGTGTGGTGGTGATGATGTCTCACGGTGAACCGGAACACATCTTCGGTCGTGACGGACAGCGGGTCAACATCCCTAAGATCATCGGGATGTTCAACAACAAGAACTGCCCTGCGCTGCGGGAAAAACCCAAGCTCTTCTTCTTCCAGGCCTGCCGTGGAAGTAAGTAACGATTTCCAAACCATCACTTAAAAAAGAGTTTGGACACCTCATATCATCATGAAATATTCTGATTATGCAGATGACTAATCTCTACTTGGTTAGGTACAACTTTGATTAACTTACACATGTCACATTTCTGACAGGTCAACATCTTACCACTTAGATAAATTATGGCACGTTTGCATCAATTATGCAAACTAGGAATTCATTTTAACAAAACACTCTACAGTTCCAAAGAAGCCAACATGAAATCTATACCATTTCTTCGTTACATTAAAAGCTATCTGCCACCAAAAAAATCAAGACCATGGCATATCCACGTCAAAAGACACAAAAAGAAAGTTCTGCTGCAGTACCAAGGTCACACCGCAGGGGGCCTTCGTCTTCCCAACACCTTTTGACCTGTATATGTTATGGTCTTTATTTTTGGATGGCGGATAGCTTGTGATGTAAGAAAGAAATGCTGTAGATTTGGGCCCCCTAGCAGCTTGCTTTAGAACTGCATTGGCGTTTTTGTCAAAATCTTCCAAGGAGAATAACTGAACAAAGGAACGACGGATTTCCATGATATTTAAAATGTTAGTTTCGAAACTGGGGCAAATATTCCCCAGGGGCCCGACAGCTAGTGGTCAAACCACAAAGGGATATACAATCATACCTGGATACTTGTTTTTATAATATGGAAAGCTTAAGTGTTACTTGCTATAATGAAAAGGTAATCATGCAAATCAGTATCTAATTTGCATTATCAATTGGGAATTTTTATAAGACTACATTCAATGGCAAGACAGTTAAAAAATGCAACATATGGAACTGACAAATAAAGGGACTTTGATAGATACACTTCTTTCTACTTTTGTGTGGGATGGCAATTTTGTACAGGTCTTCTAGGCTACTTCTTCTTACATATGAACGTCTTTGATATATTTGTGCCTCCGTTGATTTCGCAGAAACGGTTGACAAGGGAACAGCAGGCCAAGTCGTACCGGATTCGGAGTCTTTGTTGCCCAGTAACTTCCTTAGAAATGCCATTGGCCAAGACGAACCTGACGTCACCTTCGATCAGCCAACCGCTACAGATATGCTGATATGTTATCCCACGCAGCTCGGTAAGGATTGATATATATAGAGTAATAGATAGATAGATACGAGTAGGTAGATAGATAGATAGATAGATATAGTCTCCAAGCAGACCCAACGGTTGCAAAGACCGTATCCAACTGGCAGAAGGAGTTTTTATTTAGCCTGAGTACCAGCCTCCGTAGTGACCGCTGGCTCAAAAAAATTCGCTTGCCAACCACGGATTTCGCAAGCGAATTCTTTTGAGCCATCGGTCACTATGGAGGCTTGTACTCAGGCTAGTTTTTATTGCAACCCGACGGTGCCCGACAACTTCTCTGGCTGACTGGAGCTTCTCTGGCTAGCTTGTACGATTTTAGCACCGTGGAGATCTGCTTGGGGATTAAGATACTATATTAGATAGATAGGAGCAATGGTACATTATCATAAATGATATATTTTTTTGTTTTTTCATTAATTTTAAACACAGGAAATGTGTCTTTCCGCAACGCCTCCTGTGGCAGCTGGTTCATCCAAGCCCTCACCAAGGTCTTCATGGCACGAGCAAAAGGGTTTACTATTATGTCCATGATGGGAGAGGTATTTCACTATTTGTCAACCAGCATTTTTTCACTCTCCCACACACTGCTCGGAGTCGTCTTGCGGTCTCTAGAAATATACAGAATGGTCGGTTTCGACTAAGCCAAACGTAGTGGCTTTCGGGGCCATTGCTACTACCCAGCTGTCAGCCAATCAGGGAATTGCCTAGAAAGTATCCTTTGGTATACCGGTACCAAACCGTATTATGGCAAGCTCTTTGGCTCAAAGGCCACTTAAGCTTATTCTGGCTGGTTCATATAGTCGGACCGGCCTTATGTATACTTAAGTTAAGGCCGCGGGACTACTCTACGTGGGAGAATGCTTATTGTTTTCTATTCGTACATTTATTAGCTTGCTTCAATTCATCGATATATACACTGGGATCTTAGCTTTAAAATGAAATTTAGTTTTACATGTGTAGCTAAGAATCCTGTATTATGTTCCTCTTGTTTTGTTTCGTTGTTTACATCACGACGGCAGATTAGAATATAATTCATGATTTTTTTTTTTACTTTTGAAACATTTACGAATCATGCCATCTTGATTGAACATAAAGAGATATTGCTATACAATGACTTAAGAATTGGTGCCACAACTGGTATACACATGTTCTTACTTGTGAAGAACATACCCAATTTCTTATGATTGATAATTTGCTATTGTAACTAGTACTGAGAGTTGCTGACTTAAAATCAATATTTTGTCTCTAGGTGAATCGTCTCGTTTCTGAGAACACAGCAAGCACAACGGATCCCGCATTCCACGGTGGGAAACAGGCATCAGAGTGTATCGACCGTCTGCGAAAGGAGTTGTACTTCTTCCCCGGCATAACAAAATAAACTCTAACCGAATAAGCACTTTCACATATTCGAGTACGCATGTGCAGTGTCAAAGGTGAAAGCCCCTAAGACGTAGAAAAAAATCCGTCTGGGCATTGTTATGCAAATCAATACACTGGTCGAGAGGAGAACTGTTTACAAGCCAGGGGCCTTCACCTTTGGCACATGCGTACTCGAATGAGCCAAAGCGCTTATAGAGCGTTTTTACCTATTTTCTATATCAATGAAGCAGGCAAGTGCTGGCCGCCATGTTGGCGTCCCTTATTTTCATTTTAATGGATCGTAGCTCAATCGTACGCGGCATTCAACAACTTTAAAGTTTCTATGTATTCTGGTAATCTCTTCAGTGAGCCATAATTTCTTGATAGAGGTTACATGTGAGAGCTAGAAGATCGGTGGATGTCTGACAACACTTGAGCGACGATTCACCGAAATACAAATAGCTGTGTCCGCCTCCATGTTGCTAAAATGTGACCTGAGAACACTCTACAGGAAATCTTTCGACTTTCAAGGCTTTCTTCTTCCACCTAATATCATCTCGGTGTGAGATATTAATGAATCAACTTTATTTTGGTTTGCGTTTTGGGTTCAGCCCTTCTCATACATAAGCCAAAATACACCCACGTGGTTGCAAACAATCTGTCAAGTTTCAAGATGGTAAATGCTAATCATTACTTTAAAATGTTACAACTGTCGTTTGCCCGATGTCAAAGAAACAAAATGTCATATTTATCACTTTACTTTAAGAGCCATTGCACGAGAGAGCCAGACAAAAGCTATTAGTTCGAGAGATCAAGCTGAGAATTATAACAATTGTGATTGTCCCTGATAATTCAGCTTTCAACAAAAGAGAAAAATGACCGAGATAGTTGCAACTAACCTTAACAGTCCCAATACAGTAACATGCTGACAATCGTCCAACACCACGTAAGTGTTGATTCGAATTCGATATGCCATTCCATATATGCTGTCTGACTGTTTTAGCCATAATTGGATTATAGAGGTAGATGAAATCAATACCTCTATGATCCAATGGTGGTTTATAGAGGTATTGATTATATAGTCCAAGTGGTAGATAATTTTCAACAACAATGTTAGTATCATCTTATTAACAAACACGAACGAATATGTGCCAAATATGAATTATTTTCTTTTATTGGGCATCGATATGTTCATAATCCAACACATGGGACGAACCATTTCTTTTCGAGAGTGTCAAATATTAAACAATTCGCATCTCCGTTTGTATGTTGCTGTATGAGATCATGATCACATGAGATCACTTCTGTTGACAAAGTGAAAGCTTTAAGAATGTATCAGTGTAGCAATACTGCTTATCAGAGATAAAATTGGCGATGCATACTTTCAAAGTCAAGTTTAAAAAAAAATTAAGACATTGAAAAATTAAGACATCTTGTTTTTAACTCATGCGGCTTTCTTAGCTTTACATATTCGCATTATATCCGGGATTGCCGGTTATGTAATTTGGTATCGCCTTACGTGTTTATTTATGGCCACGCATAGTTTTCAATGTTCATTTGTATTTTTTGATAAGAGGAAGAGAATTTTTGATAATGATCGTAGCGCTCCGAATCACTGCGGTCCCCGGTCACTGCACCAGCGGCGACTGTCTAAAGCAGCAGTCACACGAACCTATCGATATCATACACATAAAAAATAAAGCTTCTAGAAATATGGGTTTTCCACCGATGTGTGTTGAGTAGAAAGTACGAGAGACCAAGGATTCTCCTTGCCCGATGATAGAAAGATAATACAAAATGCCGGGAGTGTATTACACGTCTCAAGATCGTTTTCAAGCCGTCTCCAACTTGAGACCATTTCCAAGCCGTTTGCTAACCGGCGACACCAGTTGAGAACAGTGCACTCAATGTGCACGTCAAACGAACTTAGAACACACTATTTGAGCAATCAGGCGACAAGGCCGCATTACCCTCATCGCGTACTAGTACACAGTTACAGAAATCATTCGCCGGAAATCCAACACTGCGGAAGAAAAAAAAAGAAGAAGAACAAAAGTTACGATGAACGTTATTTTTGGAAAATATAAAACATTATATATAGCTATTGTGATATCCGAAAAATCAGGAGCCAAAATGGAGGAGAAAGTGCATTATTTGTGCCTTGTTTTCCGGGATTACTTCAGGGAAGTTACCGACACATTACCGACAGATTACCGGGATCTAAGATTCAGCCGAACTGTTTGTATGAGCTTGAACCAGCAGCTACAACAACTGTCCGAACTATAGACATCAGGAGGGAAGGATATCGAGACAATGTTATCAGAATGAGAGGAAAGGACAAAGCACAAAGTGACCAGAACGGGGACTGAAGATGGATTGGCAAAACTCAGGAATTTTGATGAGGAATGTAGCAAGATTTGGAGTCAGATACAGGCAACAGGACCAACCTCGTGTGACTGAGGTGAGGTTTTCAAACATCTTTTCTAGTACTTTTAACATTAAATCCCTCAAAATGGAATATGTGCTTCGCATCTCAATATTTTAAGTTGCTGTGTAAAGATTTGTCAAGTTTTAGAATATGTGTATTTTTGTGACAATTTGTGAGAAAGATACTTTAAAAGTTTCGTGTGACTTGAACGCTACAACACAAAAACTGGCAGATACTGTAATGTTTCTTATTTGTTCCCAGACAAGTCAGTGGCCAAAGACAGGACCTGAGAAAAGTAAGTTACAATGTTGCTAGTTCCTAAAAAGGTAAAAGGATTTCATGGTTTGTTGATTTTTGTTTAGAGGGAAGGGATATATCTAGACGTTGACTTTGATGTAAGAATTGACACAGCACATGGTGAGGTCGGAAATCGGTCAGGAATACGTCGGCAATGTTATTTGAGAATTAGTCGGAAAATCACCGTCTCGCTGGGGGAAATTTGGTCGGGATTGGGTCGGTTGATGGTTTTGACATTGTTGATACATACAATACGTCATTACATAGCGACGTAGAGTAGGCCACAAATTAAAGATGTGCATTTATCAATCTTCATCTAACTAACATATACCTGTCTTTCCCCATACAGAACACAAATCTGCTGAGGGAAAACCTACACTGATCTACAGCTGTATTTTCTACCAGGACATCCGGCGCCCTTTAAGGACAACGCACATGCAAGTGTCGGAGCTGAAACACACATACTTGAGGGAGATGTTTTGGGATAAGTATTTCAATATGGTGTACTAATTCATAGCATGATTATGATACTAGGAAGATGATGGATTCTTCTGTTGAATCAACAAATGAATGAGTTTATGTAGTACATGCAGGGCTCAAAATACTGGGTGCATGTGCACCTGTGTGCACCCAAAATTGGAGCTGTGCACCTAATTTTTGACTGTGGGTCCACTGCGGCACCTAGATATTTTTGTACTCTATAGAATATTCTTGAAATGTAAGTATCAGAAAAAGCAATATAATCCTTTGTTGTACTTTATTTGATGTATTGCTTGGTTGAAATTTGAACTCTTGATAGAATTACAGATGGTTCTTATAAGAGAGGCAGTAGTGTCAAACTTATATTTTGCTGACATTCAACTTTGTTTTATGTGGTGCACCCAAATTTTTTTCTGTGCACCTGATATTTTTGGTGGGGTGCACCAGTGCACCTATTTCCAAAAATGAATTTCGAGCCCTGCATGCTCAGTAAATGATACTGAAGATTTTCTAGCATTGACTTTGAAACTTTTGTAGTGGACATCATACAGGTGTGCCTATCAGTCCACAAACGACCACAACTGATCACAACCAGGTCTGATACTAGTATGCAGTGGATCTATTAACCCCTTGACATGGAAAGTGCAAACAAGACAGTAACTGCATGTATAAGACTGTACAGGAACAGATCAAACTGGTGGATGGATAATGTATAAACCATTACACAGGGGTAAGAACAAACAATATTGTTAGAGAATGCCACAGAGTCTGATATGGACAACCATATATCTTATAAGAGGGTCTGCATAGTTGGTCCTGGCAATGCTTTTAAAACGGTAAATTCAGGCCAGCCGATAACGCTTAACGGTAAATTCAGGTCGGCCAATAACGCTTTACGGTAAATTCAGCAGATTAGAACATGAGATACCCCTAAAGACGACCGGGTTGTTTGCCACTTGTCGTCCTGATCTTGTGGCAAGAGACCTAGTCTCTACCAGATTAACAACGCCAGGGTTTCACTTGCAGGCTAAACGGGCCAAATGTTATTTTCACTGTGGACTGACTCTACTGGCTAATTATTCCTTTTTCTGCCGAATTCTACGATTCATACGCCCGCAAGAGGGCCTGGTGGAGGCTACAAGAGACCTGTTACGCTATACATTCTCGCACGCCTGCTCCGAACCCTTTAGATTCGGCGGCGACAGGAAATTTCGTATTGTATTGGTGGGACGAAATGCTCATGATAACGATGACGAGCACCGAAATTTTGACCCTCGAGCTCTGAAATGCTATTTCCTGCATTCTGAGGGGGTATTTTGCTGAAGAGTAAGCTAAGTTTTATGACATCTCTATTTGAAAAAAAAATACAGAAGAGTTTCAGCTTGATTTTTGAGGGGCTGCGACGGAGCTGCTACGTGCTCCCGGGGAAAATTCTTGACACCCTACCAACATATTTTGGCCGGAGCCGTGTGCTCCCTGGAGAAAATTTTGAAATCTTGACCCATTGAAACGCTATTTCCTGCGTAACGAGGAATTCCTCAATAACGCTTAACGTTGAATTCAGGATGACAAATAACGCTTAACGAGGAATTAAAACAACCAGTAATGCTTCACGATTAATATATCGATAACGCTTAACGGTAAATTCAGGGCGGCCGGTAACGATTAATGGCGAATCAAAATCGCTCGTAACGCTTAACGAAAAAGGGCATGCAGACCCTCTTATAATGCCTTATGTTTATATTACAACATAGTTTTACTCAATCAGTCGCCAGTGCTCCTCATACCTTTGGAGGCTTAAGTAGTACTAGTATAGGAGACAATCAAGAATATTATGTTTTCGGAGTTTTGTTTTTGTCTGTAAACAGGATACCTCTAGAAGTCATTAATGTATATGTATCTTTATGATACTAGGTATGTTGGTAGATGTAGGCAACATAAAGTGACGATTAGATTATCTGGGCCCCTGCCAGCTTCCCATGGTACTGCAGTAGGACTTCAAGTTTTCATATCTTGTGTTCTGGACATGATGTGGTCATGATTTTTCAGAGGTAGATAATTGGGCTCATGAATAAGTGACATTGGTTCTGGCCCCCTAGCAGCATTTCATTAACTGCAGGGATACTTTTTTGAGACTAAATGAAGAATGATGATTTGAAAGTTTTGTATTTTTAGATACCTAAGTGATGATTCATAATAGATGCTAACTATTCGAAATCGGGCTAATTTGCATAAGGAAGTCAGCTTTCCTTCATGAAAGGAACATGTGACATACAGATAACATCAAAAAGAGAGGAACATGTCAATCAAGCAAGTAAATACTTCATTTACATAATGAATGTAAAATGTCATGATACCATAGTGGCAATGATTTCAACGGTATTTCGAAGTACAATTAGTAAAGATGAACATTATTAGACATATATCAAATAAATCAGGGCCTCATTTGCATAATAAATGAAAGGATGCTAAATTAACATTGTTTGCTAAAATATGACTTGCATAATTGGGCACTGTGTTATTTGGGCACAGAAGATCATTGACCAATGTAATCTATGCAGATGAGGACCTTATTAACATAATGAGAAAACCTTAGCATACGTCAATTGTGAAGGTCAACACCGGAAAGACGTCAGAAATGGCATGTTCATGAGATAAAGTTAAATTGTCGGGGCTTCTTCTCGCCCCTAGCCATGCTTCATACAAGGGGTGTCTTGAAACATGGAGAGCGAAGCATGGTACGTGCAAAATAAGCGACAGTGCTTACAAATACTCTCCAGGCGTACCGGCTGGTTTCCTATGACGGCATTGGTCTTGCCTAAAATGGAAGGCATTGCTAACAAGGGACCAGTTTCACCGCTACTGCCTAACATCCGAAAGACGTCAGAATTGCCAAGTCAAATTGTCGGGGCTTCTTCTCGCCCCTAGTCGAACTTCATAAGGGGTGTCTTGAAAATGGAGATCAAAGCATGGTACGTGCAAAATAAGCAAAAGAGCTTACATAGACTCTCCAGGCGTACCGGCTGGTTTCCTATGACGGCATTGGTCTTGCCTAAGATGGGAGACATTGCTATCAAGGGACTAGTTTCACCGCTACTGCCTAACACCCGAAAGACGTCAGAAATGGCATGTGAAATTGTCGGGGCTTCTTCCCGCCCCTAGTCAAACTCCATATGAAGGGTGTCTTGAGAAATGGAGATCAAAGCATGGTACGTGCAAAATAAGCAAAAGAGCTTACATAGACTCTCCAGGCGTACCGGCTGCTTTCCTATGACGGCATTGGTCTTGCCTAAGATGGGAGACATTGCTAACAAGGGACTAGTTTCACCGCTACTGCCTAACACCCGAAAGACGTCAGAAAAGGCATGTGAAATTGTCGGGGCTTCTTCTTGCCCCTAGCCATACTTAATATGAGGGATGTCTTGAAAATATGAAGATCAAAGCATGGTACGTGCGAAATAAGCAAAAATAGCTTACCTGATTCTCCTGGCATACCGGCTGGTTTCCTATGACGGCATTGGTCTTGCCTAAGATGGAAGGCATTGCTAACAAGGGACCAGTTTCACCGCTACTGCCTAACACCCGAAAGACGTCAGAAATGGCAAGTGAAATTGTCGGGGCTTCTTCCCGCCCCTAGCCATACTTCATATGAGGGGTGTCTTGAGAAATGGAGATCAAAGCATGGTACGTGCAAAATAAGCGACAGAGCTTACATAGACTCTCCAGGCATACCGGCTGGTTTCCTATGACGGCATTGGTCTTCCCTAAGATGGAAGGCATTGCTAACAAGGAGCCAGTTTCACCGCTACTGCCTAACACCCGAAAGACGTAAGAATTGCAATTCAAATTGTGTTGGGGCTTCTTCTCGCCCCTAGCCATACTTCATAAGGGTGTCTTGAAAAATATGGAGATCAAAGCATGGTACGTGCAAAATAAGCGACAGAGCTTACATAGAATCTCCAGGCGTACCGGCTGGTTTCCTATGACGGCATTGGTCTTGCCTATAGATGGGAGGCATTGCTAACAAGGAACCAGTTTCACCGCTACTGCCTAACACCCGGAAGACGTCAGACATGCCAATTCAAATTGTCAGGGCTTCTTCTCGCCCCAAGCCACACTTCATATGAGGGGTGTCTTGAAAAATGGAGAGCAAAGCATGGTACATGCAAAATAAGCGACAGAGCTTACATACAAGACTCTCCAGGCGTACCGGCTGGTTTCCTATGACGGCATTGGTCTTGCCTAACATGGGAGGCATTGCTAACAAGGAGCCAGTTTCACCGCTACTGCCTAAC
The DNA here is from genome assembly GCA_035149815.1 of Branchiostoma lanceolatum. Classification (NCBI taxonomy): domain Eukaryota; kingdom Metazoa; phylum Chordata; class Leptocardii; order Amphioxiformes; family Branchiostomatidae; genus Branchiostoma; species Branchiostoma lanceolatum. The sequence continues at coordinate 31,638,867 of CM068866.1, forward strand.
ACCCGAAAGACGTCAGAAATGGCAAGTCAAATTAACGGGGCTTCTTCTCGCCCCCAGCTTTATAACCAGACTTCATAGAAGAGCTTATAGGTCTGCCTACCTCTTTCCCCTAGGATCGGACTCTGCAACATTCCACGCGCATAAATTAAGACTTTCGGCAGCAGGCGTCTTTGAATCTGGGCCGGTGGAGATAGGTCTGCCTACCTCCTTCCCCCTTGGATCGGACTCTGCAACATTCCCCGCGCAGAAATGAACCCTTTCGGCAGCAGGCGTCTTTGAATCTGGGCCGGTGGAGATAGGTGGGCCTACCTCCTTCCCCCTTGGATCGGACTATGCAACATTCCCCGCGCAGAAAAACTAACACACTAATGGCAGCAGGCGTCTTTGAATCCGGGCCGGTGGAGATAGGTGGGCCTACCTCCTTCCCCCTTGGATCGGACTCTGCGACATTCCTCGCTCAGAAACACTAACTCACTAATGGCAGCAGGCGTCTTTGAATCCGGGCCGGTGGAGATAGGTCTGCCTTCCTCCTTCCCCCTTGGATCGGACTCTGTGACATTCCCCACGCAGAAATTAACACTTTCGGCAGTAGGCGTCTTTGAATCCGGGCTGGTGGAGATTGTGCGACAATTGTAACTGGTACAATATATGGCAACGTATTCACATTAAAGTTGAACTTTTGCAAATAGTTAACAAGTACAAAGAACTAGTCTAATCTATAACTAACAGTATACATAATTTATAGAATAATGAACATGCTAATGCTCTAAAACAGTATGCTGGGACCAGTATGCTCTGTCAGGAATGTCTCATTTTTGTTCTGTATATAAGGGGTGTCTTGAAAAATGGAGATCAAAGCATGGTACGTGCAAAATAAGCGACAGAGCTTACATAGATTCTCCTGGCATACCGGCTGGTTTCCTATGACGGCATTGGTCTCGCCTGAGATGGGAGACGTTGCTAACAAGGGACCAGTTTCACCGCTACTGCCTTACACCCGCAAGACGTCAGAAATGGCATGTTCATGAGATAAGGGCAAATTGTCGAGGCTTCTTCTCACCCCAAGTCAGACGACAGATGCACGTATAAAACTCTTATCATTTACCACTAACTTAAATTTCTTATCAATGATTCATTCATTTGCATAATTGATATCTATCGATAGACCTCTTTTTCTTAGTAACATTTTCCTTATGTTTGAAAATCCTATCTTAGTATGTGGCGGATTTATGAAATTTCCTCATTGATTATGCAGATTAGCTCCTGATTTTCATAACTAATATCTTACTGTTTCAATCATCACTTTAGCTATCTAAATTCCTAAACAACCAAAACCAGAGACTTGTTTTGCATTGACCACCCACTAGCACTGCTTGACATATGTTAACCTAAATTCCAGTACCTCGGCTGTTATGATAAGTGAAAGTTGCATGTCACAGTGTGCACAGTGGCAGTAGACCACTTGTACCTTTGATTCAATTATTATGTAGAATAGGTCCTTATTTTCATAACATCTCAATATGATAATCACCATCCAAGGTACTTATGTTTGAAAAAAAAGTGTAAAGCCCTCGACCTCCTTCCAAAAGTTCGAACAAAAAGACACACTGCAGTTCCAAACTAGCCTGTCCTTGGTGCTGAATAACACACCTGTCAGACATACAACCACACCTGCTCTTGGTGCTAAACACAACATCTGTCAGACATTCAACCACACCTGTCCTCGGTGCTGAGCACCTCAGCTGTCGGACATACCACCACACCTGTCTTTGCTGCTGAACACCACAGTTGTCAGACCTACAACCACTCCTGTCCTTGGTGCAGAACACCACATCTTCCAAACATACATCCACACCTGTCCTTGGTGCTGAACACCAAAGCTGTCAGACATACAACCACACCTGTCCTTGGTGCTGAAAACCACAGCTGTCAGACATGCAACCACTCCTGTCATTTGTGCAGAACATCAAAGCTGTCAGACATACAACCACACCTGTCCTTGGTTCTGAACACCAAAGCTGTCAGACATAAACCACACCACCTTGGTGCTGAACACCACAGCTGTCAGACATACAATCACACCCGTCCTTGGTCCTGAACACCACATCTGTCAGACACACCACCACATCTGTCTTCGATGCTGAACACCACATCTGTCAGACATAAAACCACACCTGTCCTTGGTCCTGAACACCACAGCTGTCAGACGTACAATGACACCCGTCCTTGGTGCTGAACACCACAGCTGTCAGACGTACAACCACACCTGTCCTTGGTGCTAAACACCACAGCTGTCATATATAAAACACACCTGTCCTTGGTGCTGAACTCCACATGTGTCATACATATAACCACCTGTACTTGGTACTGAACACAACATCTGTCATACATACAACCATACCTGTCCTTGGTACTGAACGCCAGATCTGTCATACATACAACCACATCCGTCCCTGGTGCTGAACACCACAGACACAAAAAGTTGAAAAACACAACTGTTTATCCTGCTGAAGTAGATAAACCGTTTGTTTTTTGGATTAACCTCATCTCGAAGATATTGATAACTACACAACCCTTGAATTGTTTTATATAACATTTAGTATTTAATAACCAGTGACTTTTTCTTCTACAGGAAGACTACAAAACGCTGCCCCTTAACACACATGCTGTCAACCTTAAACTGTGCCTGAACAACACCACACCAAATTCAGATGTAAAACTGCAGGACTGATGCTATGGACACCATTTGCAATCAGCAATCATTTTAAATTGTGAAGGATCTAGGGGTAAGGATGCATGAATTGCCCACGAATACCTTGGTATGGTTCTTTAAGATGCAATTAAGATGCATTAGTCCAGGAGGAGAAACCTGAAAAAAGTGCTGGTGGTCTCGTAGTGCACCCTGTATATATTTAGTCCACTGTCATAGAATGATAGCTTAATGTATCTTTTTCATTTTAAGTATGTTGTTATATGGTCTCGTTGAAACATGGTTCTAGGACTCTTTATGCAAATGCAATGCAAATTAGGTAATTGTGCCATGAATTTATTAAGAAAACTTTTCTCATTTTCTTTGCCTCTTCTAGAATTCTCCTCCTGGACTACAAGGCACAGTGGAGGAAGATGAAGAAAGACTGAATGCAGCCGCAGGACGTTTCCACGACTGTCGATGCAGAAACCAGTGGATGACGATAATGGTTTTCAATTTGTTGTGGCTTATGTCATGTCCGGATGCAATTTCTTTGTGCATAGGCCAATATATATCTACCTCTTTTCTCAAAAGAAATCGTATCATCTCTGACACAGCCACAGGCAATTGATGTAAACTTTGTTTCCTGTGTATTATCATACAATCCATGTTCCAAATACATACACTGTATCACGCATATTGGATAGCATAGTGTTTAGTCTTGTAAAACTTGTCAACATTGTTATAGGGAAAGCATATATGTCTTGATATTTAGTACTGCTTAAAGGACAAAAGACACAAATTTTCTTGTTATCTGAAATAGGAGTAGCATCATTGAAGGAATATAAACGTTTCGAACAAATACACACCCTTCTGATGTTATCTTACATTGAACCATCAGAAACCATACTTCCATGGATCCAGCTCTTTATTCTTATCTGATCTTCCCACCAGGTGATTACATTAATCAATGACTAATGCCTGCTCATGACGTCACAATGAACACGGCAGCCGGTTCGGAACCTTACACAACGGCTTGCGAAAAACATTATTTAATGAACAAACACTGCTTATCGTGATTACACATTTAATTAAAGGACAAAACAATATGTATTTCGTTTTCTTGTAAAAACAACGTTCTTTCCGAGCCGTTGAGCAAAGTTACAAATCGGCTGCCATTTTTTTGCGACGTCATGAGCAGGTCGGTCACTGATTAATTCAATTACCTGGTTGGAAGAATCAAAAGCTGGAGGTATGATGTTTTCATGGTTTGATGTTCAATAACATCCGAAGTGTGAATATGTTGTGAAAATTTCTATGTTATTAAACAATAGTATAATGTTTTATGTAATTTCAGGAAATTCTTAATGTTGATGTCATTGGTGTCTTATGCCCTTTAAGACCTTGCCATTACCTGTTACATTTGTTGTGCAATAAAGTTCAATTGATTGATTGATTGATTGATGGTTATATAGTTGACTACGGCTAAGACTGTACCTATCAGGAAGTAAATTTAGGGCTTTCATGACCTTCTCCAAGACGGTTATGTTTTGGGGAGCATGTGTCTGTTTATGTGTGAACACAATAAGTCGAGAATGCCTGGGCAGATTGTCTTGATTACCTTTTGTGAAGCGTGTGTCTTTGTGTGTGTATCTGTCTGTCTGTCTGTGCATGCGTGCGTGAAAACGATACCTCAAGAATGCCTAGGTGGACTGTCTTGATATTTGGTATGTGGGTAGGTCTTGATGAGACATTGACGCTAATAGATCCTGGCCCCCCTAGCAACTTTCTAAGGTACTGTGGTGGTATTTTTTTTATGTCATGTTATGTCATGATTTTTGAGTGGTAGGTAGCTCTTTTTATTTCCATTACCTTCGCCGAGAAGGTTATGTTTTCGGCATCGTTGATCTGTGTGTCCATCCGTCTGTAAACACGATAACTCACGAATTCCTGGATAGATTGTCTTCATGCTTGGTCTGTGAGTAGGTCTTCTTAAGACCTGGACATGCGACTCGCTATGTCACTACAGCGGAACTTCCGGTTTTGATATCTCGTTCTGAAAATCATATGGTCATGATTTAATACTGTGACAGATAGCTCTTAGAAGGGAGAGTAAGTCGTATAGGTTTGGCTTTTTTGGAACTGCAGGAACCGATTTCGTTTCAAACTTTGAAAGAGAATTACTGAAGAAGGGATTAAAGGATCGTCATGACAGTTAGTATGTAGATAGCGTATGTATTTATTTATATTTCATAAACAAAAGATAAGCAGACATGGATATACACAAAGCCTCCCATTGCAGTTTTATTGACTTAGCCACAACAAGTTTGGGAAGAAGGTGGTGATGGATCGTAATTATCTTTGATGTGTACATGACCAGACTCTTAGTTGCATAATTAGGCAAAAATCAGGCGAAAATGCAGCTGAAGGAAATTTTCATCTGCTGCTATGGCCTCTCCTCAGGACCTCTACAGTGGTCAAACACAAAGTGACGGGGGGAAGCTAGAACCTCTAAATATAACTTGGTTGAAATAGGAGTTTGACTTGGAGTTTTACTGGGTATGTGTTATCTGAAAGACCTCTCACCACCAGCAGCATTGAAAAACAAGTCTTTGAAAGTTTTTTTTATTGAATGGCGAAGGGATGGGTTCGTGGAACTCTTGTTATACAATTATGTTACATGCATTAAAGTCCTATTGTGAGAGACACTGGAATGATAAGATTTTCTATTATTCAAATTAGGTGCTGACATTGACATTAATGTAATCAGTCATGTAAGCCCAACGTGAAGCCATCTGTAAGTGAACTAAATGATGGATCTTTTTTTCGGTTGCTCACTGGTTGGATGACAGTGTCCTTCGCTTGGAAATGTGGCCTTAGCCTATCGCTAGATTTCGTATAATATTCCTGGTATAGTTAAAGTTAGTTAAAATCCTCCCACACCATAATTGATGTATAGGGCGGTGCCCATCTCCGTTTCATAGCCCTTGGGCCACACTGTGGTGCAATCACTGCAGCAGGGGGCTAGTCCACTGGCAGTGGAAGCTGAATTTACAAATAAATGATATTGCAAATCTATATAAAGGTCATGTGGTAATTTTCAGATCTAAATCTCGAACGGGGACTCTTCTACCAAGCTGGAGATTATACTAATTACACTTGTTACACATTGGTGCCTAAATCAGATTAGACACGAAGCATTACTAATCTTCTTCCTTGACGACAAAACGGCTGCTTTAACCATATGGCCTGTATTTCATAAGTTAACTCATATCCAGTTGACTAAAACCGACAACCCCATCTGAATAACAGCATATTTGGGCCCTTTAAAGCTTCGTTAACACGAGTCATCTGTGAGATCTAAAGAAGGTTACGCTTCGCTTCTCCTGCAGGAGAGATCATAAGCTATGTTCTTCTTAGGGCATCAAAACATGCACGTGTACGCTAATCTCCAAGCAGATCTCCACGGTGCCAAAATCGTACAAGCTAGCCGGAGAAGCTCCAGTCAGCCAGAGAAGTTGTCAGGCACTGTCGGGTTGCAATAAAAACTCCTTCTGCCAGTTGGATACGGTCTTTGCAACCGTTGCGTCTGCTTGGAGACTACGTGTACGCAGACCATTCACTACCTACTGATTCATCAACTGTGTCAGGATGAGAACTGTGCTTTGGAAGACCGGCCCAGTGCAATGGTTAATAGGGAGGAATAGTGGAGAAGGGTAATGGAAACCAATGAGCCCCTCAAGATAGCCTCCGTTGCAGGCCTTCCCACAAGCGTTTATCAGCGATTTTTTTTCAAATTCTTTTTTTGGGGGGCGGGGGGGGGGGCGTATCCTTGAGCCCCCGCATCTGCTTGGGCCCCGTATCTGCTTGGGATCGTGGTGATACACAGCGATTACCACGATCCCAAGAAGATACGGAGCCCAAGCAGATACGCCCCCCCCCCCAAAAAAAATGAAACAAAAATCGCTAGTAAAATGCTAGTGGGAGGGCCTGCGACGGAGGCGACCCTCACGACCAGATGGTGATGATATAACACAACAACAGGGGGTCTAATGATGTTTTTTTTCTTCCTTTGTTTTCGGCAAGATGAGAAGCAAGCACAACTGTGTTACTGGTTCATGAGTTTATTCTGCTACGTCGCTGGACGTAAACCTGTTTCATTGTTTGGTATAAAGGAGAGTCATGACTAAGGACCATACTTTTACCTTTCTTTATTGCTCATGACAACAGGATCTGACAAAATACACCTCGATATGTGGACATGACCCAAAGTGGACGATAACTGGTAGCTTACGATAACATTACGTTATCACATTGCAAGCAATTCTGTGGTCATTGAGGCTAACTTCGATACCATGAATGCAAACCTAAAGAGTTTTTCAAACATGATCCTTATATAGAAGATTTAGTACAAGTACAGTCATTCAATGATTATATCACGGGTAAGTTTTGAGAAATCTTCACCTGGAAGAGACAATTAACTGTGACGGGAGTACTTCATTCATACTTGAAGTGAGTTTATGACTGTCGAATATCTTTAAAAAAAAGGGAACTACCAAGTACTTGATTACAATCAATTATCAAGCCATTGCTTTAAGAGATTATAAGATTAAAACCAAAGTTCTTGAAAAATTCTGCCATGGGGCCTCACTAAATGTAAAAACGACCTCATACTTTCACCAAATGATTTTAACCTTTATGACTGACTATTAAGAGTGTTTCTCATAAATTATTAATAATATCAGTTGATCGTATTCTCCACCAAAATAGCAGAAGTTGGCCAAAGTATGAGCTTAACAAAGTAATGCTATCATCTATCATCAATTATGCAAATGAGGTATTACTATTATCATAATTTGATTCAAGGATGTTTATATTCACAAATTTTCAAATGCCACAAGTATGAAATTGCCGTCATTTACCGGTGTGTAATTATAGTACATGTGGTTTATCATTGGTTATGCAAATAAGGCCTAAATTTACATATTTTCTATCTATCGACATTCCTCTCTTTCTCAATTACAAATGTCACATATTTGAATAGCCATGTCATGGAACACAGTGTTTTTTTTAATGCTTCAGTAATCATGCAAATCAGAATCCTATTTGCATGATAATCATTCATAGCATCACTTAAGCTATCTACATACCAGAAATCATGACCATCCATTAACCTAATCTTGAGTTATGGTAATGTTGTAACTTATTATGCAAATGAGTTCTTTATTTGCATAATGATGTCCATTTATATTTCTCTCTCTTCCTCATGGAATTTGGAGGATATACAAACTTTCTAAATTGATATGCAAATTAGATAATGATTTGCATGATAAGTATCTAATCTTCTTCTTCTTCTTCTTCTTTACTGCTTAGCCTCATATCTGAGATTATCAACAGTTGCGCATGGGTTAGATACAACACAAGTGTCCGGAACAAGTAAAACGAAGGGAAAATAAAGGAGAGGCACTAAGGAACATAAACAACTGAATTTGTGTGTGCAAAGGACAGGACAAGTGAATTTAGTGAGTTAGTAATACATATATTTACATATATACAAGGACGTGTAGGGGTGGCTCAATGCAGCAGGGTCTTCCCCAGTTCGGTTTTGAACTGGGAGAGGGACCCCGCCTCCGCCACACCAGGCTCAAGTTCGTTCCACTCTTTGATGGTCCGAGGGAAGAACGAGAGCCTATAGTAGTTGTTCCTGCACGCGATGGCCTGCAATGTTTGGGAGTGATTGGTGCGGCGGGAGCATCGAGCCACCGGGGCAATCATGGTCGTGTGTGGAACGAAAACAGTACCATGGATGATCTTATACAGGGTGACTTGGCGGGCAATCTTTCGGCGCAGTTCAAGCGTTTGCCAGCCCAAGTTACGCAGCATAGCAGTGACTGAACTGGTGCGTCTGTAATCATTACTCACGTATCGGGCTGCTCTTCGCTGAACCATCTCAACACCCCTCACCTGTTCCCTGGTGTGGGGATCCCAAACGCAACAGCCATACTCAAGGACAGGTCTTACAAGAGCCATGTAGGCTCTCTCCTTGGCCGCCGCGCTGGAGATTCTTATGCAGCGTCTCAACATCCCTAGGGTTCTGTTTGCCTTTGAAGTTGTTGCTTCGACGTGTTTGCCCCAGGTCAAGTTTGAGGAAATGTGAAGGCCAAGATATTTGGTACAACTTACCTTTGCCAGAGGATGATCATGGAGGGTATAGGGGAATATTATTGGTATTCTGGAAGCCGGGACTGACATCACCTCACATTTTGACGGGTTGAATGCCATCAACCACTTTTTCTCCCAGCTACAGATTTCGTTTATGTCACTCTGGAGATTTTCACAGTCAGCCTTTTCTTTCACACTCATCTGCAAGATGCAGTCATCGGCGAAGAGCCGAACTTTTGCATGAGCAGCATGTTGTGGCAAGTCGTTGATGTATGCGAGAAACAGGATTGGCCCCAAGACCGTACCCTGTGGGACACCAGAGGTTACGGGTACAGAATCGGAGCACTCTCCATCCAACACTACAGTTTGCGAACGGCCCTGCAGGAAATTTTGAATCCAGACTAGAGTTTTACCTGTAATGCCAAAAAACTGGAGTTTATGTATCAGTCTGAGATGAGGAACTTTATCGAAGGCTTTGGCGAAGTCCATGATTATGAGATCAGTCTGGATTCCTTTTTCTCTGTTATGAGCCAGGTCGTCAGTGAGGGATAAGAGTTGAGATTCACATGACCTGCTATGTCTAATCATGTACATCATTACTCAAGCTATCTACTTATCAAAAATCATGATCATCCATCAAGCCCTTCTTGTGTTATGCCCTTTCAAAGTCAAAAGCAAAACCTGACCCGCAGTTCAAAAAAGCCGCTAGCAGGCCCAAACCTATACCACTTACTCTCTGTTCAAAGAGCTATCTACCACTCAAAAATCAGTTCCATAGCATGTCCAGAACACGAGATATCAAAACAGCACCGTAACAAGACCCGGGGGGTGGGGGAATCTAATCACCTTGAGAGTTTGCACATACCTACCCACACGCCAAATATGAAGACAATCCATCCAGGCGTTCTCGACTTATCGTGTTCACTAACAGACACACAGACACGCTGGGTAAAATATAACCTCGGCGAAGGTAAGAAAGTGTGATTTGATTGACGTCTCAAAACTTTGTGGACCTGATGTCAGCTAAGAATCCATAAACATTTGCTGTTCTGATTAGAGTCTTCAATCCTAATACACTACTCCGTAAGATGTAAGAGCCACCCCTGAATACTGCTGGTTCCTGCGTTTGTCTGTATTTAAATAGGTCAAGTGTCAAGGTCTGTCCGGACGTCCTTAAGCTGGCGAGACGACGTTCTGTCACAGCTACGGATAGTGTACGTATAACGATACACTGCCGCCGCCGCTACGTCTTAACCATCACAGTTGATCTGGCGACGTCGTAAGAGACGTTACGTTAAGGTTTCTTGCAAGAGTCCAGGTCCTCCGAAGTTCAAGTCGTTGCCGCAACACCCCAGTTTGTTGACTCACACCAGAAAGGCAAGATGGCGACCGAATGGAACCTGTTGTCTCTCACCTACGGACTGCTCCTGTCGCTTGTCATCCTGTTTTGTATGTAAGTGTCGCTCTAGCTCTGCTCACATAAAATATTTAGACTAAAAATTCTGAATGTTCAGTATGGTGTACGCTAAAGAATCATGAAAAATCCCGGAACAGGGACTGGTAAAGAATATGTCTTTTAAAGCAGCCTTGTTGGTGAAATATGATACAGTCTGCTAGATCTGTTGTTCGTCACCAGTTTGGCCCAGGTAGGAAAAAGCACGGTGCCTGCCTTGAAACGTTCTGGGATGAATGCCAAATTCTTTTAGCAGTGACCTGGAACGTCGCCACATCGTGGAAACAGGCAACAGCTTGTTTGAGTTTGGCACTCTTTTACCTTCTACTGACGTCGTTGCTGTTGCATTCACTGCCAATGAACAACATTTTGGCAGACGTTAGCTTTCTATTTGATACGCGTTTTTACGGTTAATGCTACAGATGTCATATTGAATGTGTAGGAAAGGCGAATAACCCGGTGAATACAACGGTATGAGTGATTTGCTAATGAAGACCTCATTCGCATAATTCATGCAGAAACCTCATATTTTCCTTTCGGAAAAAATACTACAGAAGTCATGTTAGAGAGACAGCTAAATACAATGGAATTTGTGTTAAGCTGATGAATATTCTCAAAACGGTAGTTCCTGTAAAATGAGAAATATACCATTCTCATAGTACCTGTAATTTAGGAAGTTATAAAAAATCTATGGCTCAAATGATAAATAAATTTCATTTGTTATAGGGTCTTGTACTCAAGTTTTGTATTTTGTTCACAGTTACATGTACCGCACCATGTCCATCCTGCGGATGCTGGGTGTGTCAGGCCCCACCCCATTGCCGTTCGTAGGAAACCTTCTGACCTACAGAAAGGTGAGTTCAGAAAGTTAGAGCTTAGAAACTATGCATTGATAATCATAGCGTATTGATTGGTTATGAGTCGCCAAGAATATTGCAACCGTTTAAATATGCTGAAGACAATTGCATCACTCACTCACTCTCTCCCATTGCTAAGTCAGCCATAGGTGCAGCATAACGCTCAGTAAAGATTCTCCATTGCTTGTGATCTTCTACAAGTGCATACTTTGTGTTAAAATCTTGGCATAATGAATAAATCAAGTAACACAATACAGAAAACACACTCCCAATACACGCTATTGCCCTATTTGGTGAAAATTGATGAGACCAGTGTTGTTCAACAATGGCTGGTCTAGGCTTATTAGCTTTTCACCAATTTTGTCACTCAGCTTCCAATTAATACTATCATCATTTTCGATCGTAGGGACAAAGAGCAGCATTTGCGGAGTGGCGCAGAAAGTACGGTAGAGTATACAGGTACGTTAAATTATGTCAGTCTTAGAGTCAATTCCACATTACCGAGAGGGTGTTTGTTGCCTTTTGTTCTAACATTTACAAAACCTTTGTAACAATCTATGTGAGATAAGTAACTGTTAAGAACAATTTCCAGCACGTATTTGATGTTATAGATATTTTCTGCTGTGTTCCAACATGTTAAACAAATTTCCAACATTGAACACATTATTTGTATTAGTTTCTAAACTGTTGCAACATAGATAATTCATTTGTTTGAACATGTTCCAACATTCTACAAACATGGTATAACTGGGTCAGTGGGCTGGGAGCAGGGCAATTCACACATCCCTTCAAAGTATAGGGGATTAGGCCAAGGTGCCATGCATAGACACCACAAGACAAAAGAGTTGCCAGTGTCCAGACGTGAAATCTAAAAATATACAGAGGCAGACAATAGAGCGTGATTAGCACCTACTTTTATGGGGGCAATAACCAAAATCTACCATTTTGAGAATGATGCAAAATGTTGGAACATGTTCCAACAGTGAAACAATCACACAGATGTTTGAAAATTGTTCTAAATAAAGAGATATTTGTGCAATTACTTTCATAATATTTCCAAAATATGTAGATGAGTTCAAACATGTTCAAACTTTCATTTCTAATTGTTTGAACAGTCTGGAATTTTTTTGACTGAAATAGTATTTTCTCTAAAATTGTTCCAACTTATTAGCAATATCATCTGAAAACCCTCTTGGTGACATGGAATTGACTCTAGTTTGTTTTATTTATTGTTTTATTGTATGTTTATTAGTACAACATTTTGAGGTGCAATTTTGAATAGGCTTGCAGCAATTGAATCCATATTTGTGCTCTGATCCATTTATACATGCCAAGGTAGGATATTGTTTCCGTCATGTTATTAGTCTAATCTTATTATACATGTTGTGACAAGAAGCGGTACAATCCAATAAAGACCAAGATAATTAATCCATGTTAACCTTCACTGCTGATAATTTATATAGTCAAAACAAGAGTTCGGAGACCTCTTACCTCCGTGAAATATTTGGAGTTTTATAAAAGGCTTGGTTCATCTTGTCTCGTTGATTATGGAAATGTTTGTTTGTTTTATTCAGATCTCCATCAGTGTGTAATTTTTACACTAATCTTCCTGGAGTCCGCCTACATTAAATACAATTTTATCAATACAGGAACAGTACAATTAAATCAAATACAGGAAAAACGAAAAACAATTGTTAGACAATAAATCATTCCAAATCAAATATGACGAGCTTAAAAGTGAGCGGAGAGGTCAGAGGTCAACATCAAATAATGGTGTCAAATAATGGTGTCAACATCAAATAATACAATAATCATTGTATAGATAATGTATATAAAGAAACCCAGAAGTAATACCAAATGACAAGGATGTAATTTTTTTAACGTGATTGAATGAACTGAACATGAATGTAAACAAACTAATCATAATGATACACATAATATGATAACTTTGTTATATTAATCATATACAAAATTACCACCATGTGTCAAGATGCCTGTGCTTGTTCTTTCCATTACTCAATCAAATTAAGTTTTGATTAATATCTGTTTGCATTGATGGCCTTCTTTACCCAGAATATATAGACTTCATGACATTATGTATAAAAGTCCTATCCTTTAGGAGTGCAGTACCAAGTAGAGCCACCAGAAGGCCACAAAAGTTTTTCCATGACCTGATAAGTGTCATCACAATCCATCAAGGGATGCTCAAGTTTTGCTGACCATAAATATCCGGAAACGCAAACAAACTCACAAACACACAGGCAAACACACACACAACCAACCAGAACAACGCATCCATTTTCACTGAGGAAATGATACTGCATCCCACTATATAAAACAAAAGAATGTCAGTGTTTTCGAAGAAGAACTTTATTGCACGACAAATGTACATGGTACAAAGTATGGCAGGAATTCGTAAACATACATAACAATCGACTATTACTAATATCTAACATTTGCAGAAAGCTCAACTGCAACATGAATAACAATCGGTCTAATAATGTGAATTATAATGGCTAAAACAGTATTCAATGTAATGGTGACGATGCTAGAATTTTGTGTCAGGATTTTCATTGGATTTCTTCTGTTTTAACGGAATATCTGTTTGAACCTCTAAAGATGTGACAATATTGTCTGTTCCCTTTTGTCCATGTTGATATTACTATTCATAGATGCAAGGCGTTTACAAATATACTTTGTTTCTACAGGATATTTGAGGGTCTGAATCCCAAGCTAGTTGTCAGCGATCGTGATATGGTGAAACAGATTCTGGTAGAGGACTCAACTAGTTTTCCTTTCAGGAAGGTAAATGCTCATTAAATGACTATGAAATCTTGTCATAACGTTAAGTTTAATGATTGATGGATTGATGTATTTCCAACTAGAGTTCCACGACCAGATGCCTTCGCAAACTAATTTTGCGCAAATGCAAATGATATTTCGAAGAGGTCTCTTAATTGCCCTAGTATCTCCATGAAAAATGGATATATTGTTTTGAGCGTGTCTATGTGTGTGTGTGTGTTTGCGCGCGCGCGCGCGCGTGTGTGTGTGTGTGTGTGCGTGCGTGCGTGTTTGTGTATGTGTCCGCGGATGCTTGTAGTCAGGATAACTCAAGAACTTCTGAATGGATTTTGATTATATTTAGTATGTAGTTAGGTGTTGGGAGAACAAAGTCGATTTTGGGCCCCCTGGTATGTGACCTTAGAACCATTTTTTGCACCTTTTGGCCTGAACATTATCTTGGTCTTTATTTTTGGATGGCAGATAGCTTGTGATGTAAAGAAGATGTGCTGTAGCTATGGACCCCCTAGCAGCTTGGTCTGGAACTGCATTGGCGTCTTTGCCAAAATCTTCCAATGAGAATAACTGAACAAAGGAACGACGGATTTCCATGATACTATTAAATGCAGGTAGCTTAGACAGTGATGTACGTAATGAAGTACAAATCATGCGACTTGGGACTAAATTTGCATAACTAAAGAGGAAAATCTATATTTCTATTCTAGGCCTGTTGTGGCAGCTTACATCTGTTACTTTCGAAACTGGGCCAAATATTCCCGAAGGGCCCGACCGCTAGTGGTCAAACCACAAAGGGCTATACAACCAAACCTGTATACTTGTTTTATTATGTGTATATTAAAATCGTTATCATGCAAATCAGAATCTGATTTGCATGATAAGTGGGGAAATTTTATAAACCCACTCCATTCAATGTTAAGACAGTTCAAAAATACAACATATGTAACTGACATAATAAGGGGCATTGACAATTAAAAGTTATGCAAATAACGACCTAATTTGCATAATTAATGAGAAAAGATTCTATATCCATATTCATCTAGCGAGTTACAACATCATTATTACTCAGATGGGTACCTGTAATTATACAACAACAACAATGTGAATCATCTTTTCAAGGGAGGGAATTGATATATAAATATATAAAGAACACCAAAGGCTATGGCTAGTGAAAAGAAGAATGACTACATTTGGATCTGGATATAAAATCGCGTCACGCTTGTGTGACAATACAATATCAATAGTGTGAGAATATCGTGACGGTGCTGTTTTCAATTCTATCCTCAATCACTACCAACTGTCCACCCGGTCCCACCGCAACACCATCTATGCTTGACATGCCAGAAGCGACGCGACGGACATGCCGCCCGTCCCCTGTAAACATCTCCACCGTCCCGCCATCCCAATTGGCTACGAGGACGTTTCCCGAACTGTCCGTGCAGATTCCTGAAATCATCATTGTCTGGTCGTCAACAAAACTGAAGAGGTAATGTCCGGTTTTGTTAAAGGCATAAACGCGATTTTCTGTTAAGCTGTCGGACACAAAAATGCTTCCCTCACGTCCCACAGCGACCAGTCCGTGGAATTCTTTCTGCACCTGGAACTTGCGCAAAACAGTACCGTTTAAATGCAGTAGTTTTACTTGCCCATAACCTCTCAGTCGCTCCGTAATTACGACATAATCACTGCGTGTGTCCACTGCGATGCCACAGATCCTTATGCTCTGGAGCGAGGGATGAAGAGTTGTTAGATGATTTCCCATTTTTGTATACCGACCAATTAACGACGTCGATCCGTAAGAATCGACTTTCTCTCCAAGCACCCACAGATGACCCTTCCCGTCGATGGAAATGCCCTCGGGTTTCATCGTTACAGACTGTTTCCCCGAGACGATGGTCGGAAAATGGCGGAGATGATCTCCCTTCATGTTGAAGACGTGAACTCGCTCGTTGAAGTTGTCGGCCACAAATATCTCGCTGCTAGGCGATACGACAACAGCACTTGGTCCGGAAATCTGACCCTCCTCACCTTCTCCACCGAAGACAATCCTCGTTTGTTCGAAGTCTTCATTTACCTTTCCTGAGGAAGAACAAGTCGTCCCATTATTGATACCGAAAAAAAATGCTGATCCCACCTGCCCTTATAGTTTAGATAGAAAAAAAGGCGCTAGGGAGCCCAAGCCTACACCTCTGCCCCAAGAACTATCTACCACTCAAAAATCAAGACCAAAACATGTCCACAACACCGGCACTGCAAGCTTCACTGCTTATCTTGATGACCAACCATCCAACCAACCAACCAACCAACCAACCAACCAACCAACCAACCAACCAACCAACCAACCAACTCAACCAACCAACCAACCAACCAACACACACACACACACACACACACACACACACACACACACACACACAGATGCTGTCCAAAATGTAACTTTCTTGGGTTAGGTAAGAACATCATAATCTTAATCATGCCATGAGTCACCTGAGCGATGTGCCTTATGAACTCTGTCGTAGATTGTATGGTGGTTACCATTTAATGGGTGGCTGAAAACGTCATATATAACCTCTATACCAGAATCTCTGTACATTTTTCGGCTTATGATACACTTTTTGTTGATGACTGCTTTTTGTGGATGGATTGCGCAGCCAGTCCGTAACCGGTATAAGGCTGCACAAACGACCCAGTACAAAAAAGAAGTAAAAAGCGTATTATAAGCCCGAAATAGGCACAGGGAGCCTGCTATGGAGGCTAGGACATGTACCTGAACATCCCGTGCCATCAACCCGCCCGTCCCGTGCACATCCGGTGTCACAGGTGCAGTTGGCGTCAGGTGCGGGGGTAAGATTGTCTGTACAGTTGGCCTGGACGTCACACGGAGTATGTGTAGACGAGTGGGCGGTCATATCTGGGGTTGACAATAAAAACAAAGGATCTAAGATCTCACTACTCCTTGAAATATTTAGTTTTTCTACATCTCTTGACAGAATACGACTAAAAAAATAACACACATATATGTTATGGTGGTCCGGAACATACATGTCTAGAGTGTTGATATATATTACAACAGGCCATGAACCTATTTATCATGGCTGTCGATATATATATATATATATGTATCTTCCGTCAGCGTTTGAAGTAAGACGTTCCTGACATTAAGATATGCCACATATAAGGTGCCGAACTGTCGTTTTTAAAAGCCAGAAAAGTTTTAAGTCGTCATCAAGACGACAGTTTGGCACCTTATATGTGGCAAATTTTAATGTCAGGGACGTCTTACTTCTAACGGTAACGGAAGTTACAAAATGTGTACATTTAAATGAGAACGAGCGTGATATGATATGAGTCATGCAGGTTTGGTACCATCAGTCCTGGCTGGTGAATATGACGTGTAGTCCATATGCCGGGTTGCGTCCGCTTCGAAAGTAGTTCTATCTGTAAACGTGGTTTCTGTCCATTTCTGAGTAGGACAAAAAAACAAGTCCATTGAAATACAGGGAAAAACTCTAAAGATCTAGATTCCGTACAGTAGACGCATTCCCACCTGTAAGGCAAAATTAACGGCAAAATTAACAGATTATTGCTACAACTATTCTGAATATGCAAATGACTTACATATCTACATAATGTATGCTTGGTCATGTACGCCTTTAACTAATTTACACATGTCGCTATCTTGACAGTCCAGTCATTTACCACTTAGATGAATTATGACGCTTTTACATTAATTATGCAAATTAGAAATTTAGTTGATATCCATTAATGCTTCACTTTCAATACACTACTTATTGCATGTATTTGAGTCCTATGATGGAAACCACTGCAAATATAGCTTGTCCTCAGTAATTATGCAAATTAGTGTCCTCAACACCCAACACAGACAAACACCTGTAAAAAACCTGTACACGAAAAGGGAGTTCTTATCTAAATTAATGCATATCTCCTATTCTTCATAGGGGAAGAGTGATAACTGTAACAGTACTTCATACAATATTAAGTATGTACAATAAATATCGACTATCAAGATAATTTTATATAACTTGCCGTTTGTTTGCTGCTGTCTTGCTGCCCTGGCATGAATGTCACAATTATACAGGCTGATATAACCATCAGCGCCGCCACCACCACAATCGTGGTGATGATACGGACCAGGCATGGTCGTGACGTGACACACCTATGACCTATAAAGTAAGAAAGGAGTAAGACAGACAACTTAATTCAAATCGCACCAGTGCCAAAGGTAACAGGGGAAATTATGACCCACTTTCAAAACTGACAGATAACACCTGTCAACGCATGCATATAATGGAAATATAGATAATCCTCATTACATATGCAAAATCAGTCCAAATTTGCATAATTTACAATTCATTGTGTGCACCTCTATCTAGGCTACCTGTATAGTAAATAACGTAAAAATCTGTTCCTCCGTTCTTCAGTTACTCTCCTTAGAAGATTTTGACGAATACGCCATTGCAGTTCCAGTGACACATACCAGGGGGGCCCAAAATCGACCTTGACCGTTCTCCTCCCAACGCCTACCCACATATCTAATATCATCACAATCCATTTACACGTTCTTCAGTTATGCTGACTTAAAACATCCGGAGACACACACATACAAGCTCGCAAAGACACACGCAAAGACACTTAAAACAATATCCTCATGAAAAAGTCTTTTTTTTTCATGGAGATAACAAACGCAAGTCTAACAAAGTGGTGGGACCCTAAGTCATCGGACTGCAACTTACATTCAGCTGCCCTTGGCTGTACAACATTCGGGGCGTACATGGGGTTTGGGCGTAGCGCGTTCCCGCTGTACATGGGGTTTGGGGGTAGTGCGTTCCCGCCGTACATGGGGTTTGGGGGTAGCGCGTTCCCGCTGTACATGGGGTTTGGGCGTAGAGCGTTCCCGACGTACATGGCGTTGGGAAGTAGTCCGTCCACGGCCACTGTTCCTCTCGGCTCTGAAGACATTAGAACAGAGGTATAACATGTCGGTTACGGTTATTTGTCTTGTATCTAGTTTCTTTTGACGCATCCATTTCTGACCAAGCTACCTCTATGAACCTGAATATGACTTATATATAGTAAAGAAAGAAACATTACTCTATAGCCTGACACAAATAGCAGATGATATTTCAACTTACAGACTGTCAGAAGATAAATCTAAATATTCGCCTTGATGGCGCCCTGGTCATTTATCGAAACAATCCCTGACTCATCATTAGATTAGTTTTATGGATCTTATAAAACACGTAAGCAGTGGATAGCTATTGCCAACTATCATGAAACTGTGACGAACTCGACTTACCGGAGCTGGTGTCGGGCAGTCCACAGACACTCTGGGAATTGTTAACAGGGTTGTTCTCATTGTGTGCTGCCCGTGTGTCGCTTGACATGGCTTTGTTTTCTGCTTTCTTTTCATCAGAGCTATCAGCATCATTCGAATGTTTGATGACAGTTTTTGGTCGAGTTCCATCACGTTCGTAAAAGGCACGTGCGTATGGTTCGCCGTTTGTTACACCATCTCGGCGATAAGCAATTGCATACGGACGGATACACTCATCGTCAGATACATCGTCTGTGTTTTCAGCTTTCTTCTCACCAGAGCTATCAGCGTCATTCGATTTTTTGATGACAGTCTTTGGTCGAGTTCCATCACGTCCGTAAAAGGCACGTGCGTATGGTTCGCCGTTTGTTTCACCATCTCGGCGATAAGCAACTGCATACGGACGGATACATTCATCGTCAGATATATCGTCTGTGGTGTCTGGTTTGTCCTGATCAGAGCTTTCAGCTTCCTTCGATTTTTGGTTGACTGTCTCTGGTCTTGTTTCATTACGATCGTGCTCGAAGTCTTCTGCTTTGTTGTTTGCATCATGGACCTGGACATCTAGTCTGTCAACACTGGTATCATCGACATCTCTACTGCTTTGGTAAGCCAAGGCTGACGTTTCTTCACGACTGATATTTTTCAGATGGTATAATTGCGCTATGTTATTTGCATTACAGCCTTCGGTATGGTAGATATCTCTTGAGAAAGGATCTTGTGCTTCTACGTGTGGAGTATCAACATAAAGTGCTTGATTCTGTTCAGTTATGTCGACGTTTGTATACGAAGTGCAGATAGTCGGTAGCGACGAGCGTTCCGCACGGTTGTCTGGGTTATAACCAGGTCTGTCATCCTCGTCAAGGTACTCGGCCGAAGCCTCAGTATGGACCTCCTGCAACGGGTCTTCCTCTGGACTGATCTGGACCCAGTGACGCTGGTGTTGGCTGTCCTCTTGGCCCACAGGCTTCTCTGTTATGCTAGATTCCCGGAAATGAGGCAGGTCTGCTCGCGTGGCTTCCCTATTTTTCGGTGTTCCATAACCGGTGTTGCCTGTCTTCTTCATCGCATCCATCCACGGTCTTGTCGATAATGGAAAGGTGATGGAACACACGAAAGCCTGTCGTCGTATCGCTTTGTGAATTTGTGATATATTGCTATGGCTTTTCCATAACGCTTTATACATATGAGTGGAGACCGGATGTACATGTAGATTAGGTAGACAATCTTTGCGCGCAATTTGATTAAATCCGGTTCGTCGCGCTGATTATATTACTTTTAGTCTAGCCAATCTATATGGAACCTCACCGTTTGAAATTAATACCCTTGCTCCTCCCCACGCAATTCAAGGCCGGTTCGTCGCGCAATCTCTTGCTGGCAGAGGTTAATGACCCCTCCCGAGCGATGTAGTCAGACTAAACTTCTAGCCTGTCCCCAGGGAATAGTTGTTCCAGTTTGGCAATTGATGCGTGTTAGTGGTGCATGAGAGTCTTAATCATGCAATATAGCAGATTTCTAAAGTTTCCTCGTTATTTATACAAAGTAGTTTGCCCAAAATCTAAACATCTTGAGGTTTGGCACATACATACAGGCATACCAAATATGAAGACAATCCAGTTATGAGTTTTCGACCTATATATCGTGGTCACTAACAGACACACGAAACGCGCCCAGTAAAATATAACCTTCTTGGGGAAGGTAATTACCTATTTGTGATGATTGACACAGGATCGTTGGGAATACCCTGTTGGTGTGGGTCGAAGAAAGCCACCTTGCCCAAATTGTCACACTGCGACGCAATTGCGCATAAAATCCAGATTAGTTGGCCCGGAATAGCACATCTTAAGTTTCAATGCAAATGATATTATCGGAAATCGCATTGTTGCCAATGAGACATTCATCAAAATTGGTTCGCATTGATAAAAAGATATTCGCCGTTTTGCGCCGCTTTGTGCCATTTTGCGAATTGCGATTTTTTTTCAATTGAACAAAATCCCAATTTTCTGCGACATATTTCGTTGATTGGCTACTTTGCGAAAACCTAGAAAATTGGTGCAGACTAGTAAGATAACCGCTTTAGGCCTTTAGTTACCAAAGTAGGGCTGAACATAAAGGCTGAAGTCCACCATTCACAGGCCCCTATACTTTCAATGGTAAACAAATAAGGAAAAGGCTGTCAAAAGTCACCTACCTGAAGTTTAGATAATGGAAAACTCACATTGGCAGCGTAGTCTGACCTCTGAAGTGTCAATCTAATGAGTTTCGCCGATTTTCCAGCGGCGCAAACTGGTGAAATTCTATCAAAACATGGCGAGATGACCTTTGACCCCCCCTACACAAGAAATGGGCACATCCAAACAACACTTATTTCAAAGTGTACCGGACACTTCAAACCTGACTAAAACCCTGTTTTTCTAAATAAATGAAATAGCCACAACCTATACCTGTCAATTCCAGCTCATAAACGCCAACATTTCCAACAAAGAGGAGTCCTACAGATACTTTTAACAAAGCTATACAAGGCTATTTCTATGAAATGAAATGGACCCTCATGACTGTAATCGTGACCTTTGGCCTAAATGTTTACCATGCTTACCATGTTTCCTCCCGTAGCCGTTGCCTATACCCACAGGACTCCCTTCTGAAGGGTTGACGAATGCCTCCTCTATTTCCGACCATCGGCGGCGCCGCGGAGTTTTAACTCCAGCTTTTAGTCCGGAAAAACTGAAAATGGTAAGATTATTTTTCTTTTTCTTTTTCTTGCATTGCTTCAGGTGCTTATTTAGCGACATATAGCGTCGGCTAAAAAAACCATACTGCAACTCTAAGACTAAAAAGCTTATTTGATCTGGCTATAGCTAGCTAGCATAATACGTTATCAACTTTTGACGTAATGTATTATTTCATCGCATTGTGTTGTTTAGAATACCCCTAACATTCTCCCTTGAGCTCTTGAAAAGCGGCCAAGGCCGAAGAATGTAACGCTATATCTGTGGGTTTTTTTCAATTGAAGGTAAAAGAAAGGTTGGAAGAAAAGCATTCAGATATTTAGATGCATCCAGATGTTATGTATGAATCTCGCACATTTAATGTTTTTGTTTCTTATACTCGGTACAGATGGTGCCTCTGATAAACAGATGTGCGGATAATCTCATGGAGACTCTGGAAAAGATGTCCACAGAGGGAACAATATTTGATACCAAAAGGTAATGGACATTCACATTCCTCTTTTGGGGGCCGAATCTGTAAGCAGCAACACCTAAAGCTTCAGTGCAATGTGAACGTATATTCTACTACATTATTATCTACAGAATTCATTATCTCTTTAAGGTGTATGATGATCTGTATATGCATAGACAGTGCATGAATCCAACTTCACAGCTCTGAAATATTTACGAACCTTGAGAATAACAATAGATATACTAGTGTGTTAAGCACTCAACGATATTGATATGACGGGCTTGCGATTGCCCCAAAACGTAATCTCACATAGAATTTGCAATCGGGTTCCAGCTACAATTCACGTTTGTAATTACCTTTGATTTTTTTTACCAAGGGTTTTCGGTTGCTTCAGCATGGACGTGATAGCTAGCACAGCATTTGGAATCGATGTGAATTCTCACAAGCATCCACAGGATCCTTTTGTGCAGAATGCGAAGAAAGTCAACATCACCGAGTTTACAGCTTTACCTCCCTCCGTCATCATTGCAGGTGAACCACAAGAGTTTAAACAAGAGTTCGGAGACCTCATATCTCCATGAAATATTTTCAATATGAAATTAAATTCTTTAAAATTGAAGGGCTCAATAAATAATCTATTTGCGTAATAGGTGTCTGTTAATGTACCACCTACCATAAACTATTTATGTTACGTGTATTTAAGTCATATAATGGAAACACTGCAAATACAGATTTTCCTCATCAATTATGCAAATTGAGGCCAAATTTGCATAGCATGCACTTCATTATGTACAGGTGATTATTAGATATTCATCTCTACAACTTTGCATTTTGATTCAGGCGTCCTGTCTACCTTTCTTCCGAAGAGCGTTCTGCAAAAGTTGGGATTTGCCATCTTTCCTACCGATTCAGTCTCTTTCTTCCGCGGGGTATTGAAGGATATCATTTACAAGAGAAGCAAACTACCTCTTGACCAGGTAAGAAGTCTTCTTGATATTTTTAGATTTGGAAAGTACAGACTTGTATTTCATTACTTGACCCACGTCCAAATCTAAAGGGGAATTGACAGCATTTATATCATACCTTGGCCGTGATAACATTTGATACGGGTGGTATGTTCGGTTATCACAGGCCATTGGGCTTCAACTTATATCACAATATTATAAGAATTATAGGAACGCGCTTCACTTGCTCCGAGTGCGCCAGTGTCGAAAATTTGGAATTGCTGTTGTTACAAGTTGGTCTTTGATAACATCGATTTTTTTGTTATGCGGCCGATTTTGCATTGCATTGAAATGTGTGTTGTCTTGGGTGGGTATGACATAAATATGGTACAACAAGGCGTATTATGAAGGCCGTATGACGAT
This sequence comes from Branchiostoma lanceolatum, assembly GCA_035149815.1. NCBI lineage: Eukaryota > Metazoa > Chordata > Leptocardii > Amphioxiformes > Branchiostomatidae > Branchiostoma > Branchiostoma lanceolatum. The sequence continues at coordinate 31,662,709 of CM068866.1, forward strand.
CCTACTCGTGTGGGCGTCCTAGTATACCTCGGGTGCTACGGAATACTTTATGTTGTATTTATATTGATAACCTTGCTGTCACGTCAATTCCGCAATACCTCATTTCCGTGTATGCGCAAAATATAGGTATGAGATTCCTCAAACTGACTAGTTTGCCAATGAGAAAAGTGAAGAAATAAGTACAAAAATAATAGATGTAAAAAGTTTTTTAAGATTTGATTAGGAGTATAAAGAAATTGTCTTCAAGCCGTTTTAGAAATGATACAACTGATAAGAATTGCGAGTAATGAATGATAACATGAATGATTGACGTATTATCCAGCGAAGAGTCGACCTACTTGAGTTGATGACGCGATCAAATGAAGACGTGATCCACAACCATCTGAAAGACGACGTAAGCGAGATCCGAGGTGGATGTCTTTATCTTATTTTTTTTTAAAATTATTTAGACAATGTCATATGAAATCCTGCAGCCTTCACGGAATGTTGTTTTAGTGTTAATGTTATCCAGCTTTGTCTAGTATCATTTACCAAACAATTTGATGTGACCACATATTAGATACAAGACAGCTTTACATTTCTCATGACACAAAACTACAGACTGTCAGCATTATCTGACTATATTCAACAGCAGTTATTTGTGTTTTTGCGCCAAGTTTTTAACTCTCACGCTTTTTAACATATCACCATCGGAGAATTATTATGTGAACTTGAGGTTTCTTCGGTTGTCAGCCTGTATGTGACATTACAGGGAACATGGCGACAAGTTCGGAACCAGACTAAGTCACTCTACAAAACATTACTTTTGAAAAGCCGAACAATCTTAAACGAAGTGAAATATAGCCAGACGACAATTTGTTATAAGTAGCGTCATAACTGTTATAAACAAATAGTGAAAGACAGTTTTGTGATTTTAAAACATTCGTAAGTCTTGCCTTCATTGACTGCATTTGTATGAGCCGTTCCTGTTTGTATTATTGTAGGCCTGTCACAAGACGAAATAATCACACAAACCGTGGCTTTCTTCGTGGCTGGGTACAGTAACTCCTCGGGTCTTCTGGCCAACGTCGCTTTGTATTTGACTGAGAATCCGGACGTAATGGACAAGCTGCAGCATGAGATCGCATCTGTGGTGAAGGAAACGGTAAAACAACTGCCTAGGACACGTCTTATCAGTTATATTTAGCAGCCAATACACACAAGTTTTTTTGTTGTTATGACATTCTACTTAGTAATACGTATCGGTCCAACTCTGATAAAGAAATGTGGGATTTATAAAGATGTTGAATGTTCAGATTTCACATCATTAGATGATTTATCATAGATATTACATAGCATAAAAGTTCGTGGATACATCCTGAGGCATATTGATGAGCGGATCACCTAAGTCTGAACTTACATAAGGTATATTGTTTGCGCGACCTGATCATTGGCGGAGGGCGAAGAAATTTTCGTGTCTAACTCAACGCAAGGGATGACAAAAAATACTTGGGCATTTCCAAAGCGCAGCGGGTCCCAATTAGTGGGTGGTTTGGTCTTTTTCCTTTACAAAAATTCCGAGAACTATTGCCCATGATTTGATTTGTTCACAGGAAGAGATTCAGCCCAAGGACATCCAACGACTGGAATACATGGACATGGTCTTGATGGAAACGCTGAGGATGGTCCAATTTATAAGGTACTTGCCTTTCATCGTTGTCAAGTTTTATGTTTTCACTGCTTTTTGGGGGGCAAGGGTCTTCTTCAATCTATGTAAAATTGACATTTACTTCCCCATATTAGCACATTTTCATCATTATTTAATTCTTTGGGTATTTAAAAAAAGCACAGAGGCAAGCCACAAAATGAGTATTTTATTTATTGCTACCACCCAATAATCAGCCCACAATCGAGCCATAACAGTTTTCTGTCGACAATTTTGGTTACTTCCGGCCGGGTGACGTCACAATGCCGAGCACATTGAGTATGACCACGTGACTATTTCTCCGGAAGCTTAAGTGTTCGGGACTTATTGGTCAGAATCGCACATGTTCGAAAGATTCGAAATGATGGCTGGCCTCCAAGCGCTCATATTTCCAATGAGTTCCCACCACTCAATGGCATTGCATCTTTGCTCCATGATGGTCGATATGCAATGGGACATTGTTATTCAAACTTCCTATGGATAGAAATCGCAACAAAAAAAATAATAATTTGGAAAATACGACTTTCAACGTCCTAATATTGCCTAGGTTGCCTTTAAGTATAAAATGCCTTATTTCGTATGCCCAGGGAGTTTGGTGGATTTACAAACTTTTGGGTATACAGAGTATACATGTGCTCTCATTGCCTTGATTGTTGTTGTGTTTACAACTTATAGGATTCCCAGACTTTGTATCAAAGACACGACCATGAAGTGGATAACTGTACCAGCGGGTACAGAAGTCGTCATCTACACTGGCGATCTCCACATGGACCCTGACTATTGGAACGATCCGATGACCTTCAACCCGGAAAGGTTTGACGTCAACTTTGAAAACAAGTGACCATTAAACTTAAACTTTCATTCTTTTTTGTGATAACTAAAACTGTATGTTACCTTGATATTGTATTGTATTGCTTAAAGTAATAAGGATGAATGAAAAGACTACATGAATTCATTTGCTGAGAATGGCGTTTGATCATGTGGTACATTTGAAAGATTATAAAAAATTAGAATGATGTTCTTTTTTTACGTTTTTTGTTTTGTATGTTTTCCCTATCGGAATAAAGTTCTTGAAAATTAAGAAAAATGTAAAACAAATATTACAATGATGTATGATATGAAAGATCATATGATATTTCTACCAGCAGTACCAGAGAATTATGACATGATGCTTACCTGTAAGAGTTATCTGAGGGAGTAAATGTTTGTTCCTAACTTGTCAGATTCAGTAAAGAAGAGCGTGCAAAGCGAGACCCGTTCACCTTCCTCGCCTTTGGAGAGGGACCACATAAGTGTATTGGCATGCGTCTGGCCCTGATGACGTCGAAGATTGCCTTGGCCCGTTTGCTGCAGAAATACCGCTTCGTGCCCTGCCCACAAACTCCGGTAAGTACCATTATATAAAGTAATTTATCTGATTCCATCTACATTAAGTACAGTAGATATTTATCTGAGTAATGAGTCTGCTGAGCTGTGGTGCCTTGTAACATGCTCGATGGACCTTCCTCGAACAAGGAACCCATATTTTCGCTCCAACCAGGATGTCATTACTTAATATACACAAGGACTTACGGTTCTGCACTACCCTATTTTAGCACGTACCGCACCTAAAACTGCTGCTGCATTACGCTAATGGTCACTTGCGCTGCCATTATACAAGCAATAAAAAAACGGAACGATGACTATGGTATCAACTTATGGTGTTGTTTTTACATGTAGGGGCGGGATGACTTCTCACTCTTCGATTACGACATCTGGGTCAAGCTGAAGCAATTGGACGACAGGAACCGATCTACTGCTCTGTAGAGTAGTTTTTAATTGAGGACAATTTCTCAAAACCGATTGAATGTAAAGATGATGTGTAAGTTGTGGGTTTCACGTGCACACTTTATCTATCTTTATCTTCTTCTTTATCTAAATGAGTTGATAAACGCATAGTTAAATATATTAATTGATGTGCCCGGTTTTAACCGAAGATGTCTAATTTCTTCTTTCGAAAAGTCTCAGAATTTTGTAGTATTGCATTTTTGAATTGATTTAGCCAGAGCTCTTAAAGAGGGTTGTGGAAAAGTTAAGAAGCGGCCAATGTCAATTTTGCAAGTCAAGTCCAAGATGCATTTGAAAATACCAAAACGAAATCATCTATTCCCCTGCTATATAGGAGTGGTAGATTGGTAAAGGTTGACGATCAGTGAACGTCCTCTGTATTTGATGTTTTTGATGACTCGCCATCTTCTGGCAGGATGTTAGTAAACGTACTACTAGCTGAATTAACTTCAAACATCCTCTGAGCATATGCATTGTAAATAGATCATAACCCGCCTGAAACTCATTCTAAGAACAATGACATTGCATTGCAGCAGAGGCGGTTTTAAGTAATTTGCCTATTAACTGATGTCTAAACCTCTAAAAAATATGTATCTTCTTAACTAGCTTTTTGAACAAAACTTTGCCAGACAGAGTAAAAATAACCAGATAGTTGCAGCTTACCTAAATACTCAATGATGATGATCCCTGTATTCTGCAGCTCAGGTATTAAATACTCAATCAATTGCAAATATGTTAGCACACAAGACCTGAGGCATTGTCAAATTTCAACTGACCCTGTGAAGCTTAAAGTTTTGTCTCAAAAACTCTTATCTTTATTTTAGAATTAGAAGTATGGTACTATAGTCACAGCTGAATTATCTTTCGATTGATAGCTGTGGGGCTAGCAAAATGGTAATCTACTTGGTAATCCTAGAAACCAGGACAAGGACCGCCACCCATCCACTTTACCAGGCTTGGCTTGATGTGCCTGTGTGGTATTACTCTATTATCCATGTTGTATAGTCCAATCTGTCATCAGGCCATTATTTCGTAATGTGTAGCCAAACATTTATGTCTTATCTGTTGTTTCCATATGGTAGAATGTCTTGAAGAGTGGCTATTTCATTAATGTAATTTCTTATCTAAGCTACTCTATGTTTATGGCATGGCTGTCAGTTGCATACTGAGCATTGATAGTTAATGCTACCTCTATTTGAGTGATTTGCACCTTTGGTCCTTGAATAGAAAATAACCTCAAGAAAATATGATTTGTGCTCAGTTTTCAATACAACATATCCTACAGCTGAATGAAGTGTTATATTTTCCTGATGGAAATTAAGCTTAACTCGCTTAGGAAAATACCTGACCCTGATTGACCCCACAAGCTAATTGAGCGTACCAACAAAACAACACAGCTGAATTTAACGATTCTCACCATGATTTATTTATATAACAAACTATGAAAAACTATTAGTAGTACAGCAAAATCAACAGATATAGGAGAGAGAGAGAAAAATGAGCAAGGATGATGACACATTTGCTAACATACGATCTTCCAAAAAATATCAATCGAATAATTTCAATGGTCTTGAACATCTTAAAAACATTATCATGGCAAAACTAAAGTTGCTGAAGCCAAAGATTCCAGGAGTGAGCTAGTTTGAAATAATCTATGATGCATAAATTACAAATCAATACATATTTTTACAATCATTGATATACTGTATACGCCTCTGAATAACATTAACTAACTTAACAATATAATGCAAGACATAGCGTAACATATATAAGTTTCACGAATTCATACCTTCGCCAAATGATCTTAACCTTTATGAATGATATTTCAATTGATTTGTGAACTAAGGTCCTCATTGACATAAATGATATCAGTTGATCATCTTCTCCATCCAAATAACAGTAGCTGTCCAAAGTAGGACAGTCTTATCTTGACAAAGAAGGCTATTCTAGCATTTCATTTTTAATTATGCAATTGAGGTCCTTATTTGAATGATCAAATTCAATGATGTTTACTTTCACATTACAAATGCCAAAAGTATGAATTTGCCTTCATTTACCAGAATGAGATGATAGTAGTTATGCAAATTATGCTTTCATGTGCATGTTTTTAATCTATCAACATTACTCTCTTAAGAAATACCACATGTCTGAATAGTAAACATATACATAACATAACAAAATATCACAATACCATATAACAATATAACATAATATGCTTAAAAGTTGAAAACAAACAAAATCTGTAACAAACATAAAGAATTAGATAAAGTGACATAGAATTACATGTTATGTTATGCTAAACTGTCTAATTTCATTCAATGTAATCGCTTTGTCCACCGTTATGCTGTTATGCAATGTCACTCATGTAAAGCACATTAAAGCGTAGCAAAACATATTATACCATGACAAATCATCAGCTAACATAATGTTTTGTACAATAATATAACGACGCAGCATAACATACCAACTAAGATGTAAACACCTTTGACCATAATCGCCGTATATTTACAGTCTCCCAAAACACACAGATATATGCCATGTAGCTCCAAAATCAATCTTATAACATAGAACTGTATCAAGTAGTACTCATTTAGCATTTTATCCTTGTAACATGCCAGATCGTAGTACATGGTTGTATTTTTGAAATCGGATCCTTGCTACGTTGTATGTAAGATGTAAGTAAAACTTAGACTTATAAAACTTATACTTATATCTCATACATGTACTTATAAAACTTATACTTAGCGAGCTCGACGGAGTGAGTGAGTGAGTGAGTGAGTGAGTGAGTGAGTGAGTGAGTGAGTAAAACTGATACTGGTAACAATCTATTTCTATAGCCTTTTACTTTACTAATGGCCATCTGGCCATTGTGGGCACTTTTTGGTATTTACTTTTTTCTTCATGGACCCAAGCATTAAGGATCTTGCTCATACGGCTGGGCTTTGAAATAATTTCCATTTCAAACAAGCTAATTACAAAATTCATTTCAGTGCATCAATCAGTCATGAGTTAGAATTGCATATCTGATCATGAGTATCTGCAATGTAATTTTTCCTGCAGACTTTGATAAACAAGATTTTTTGAGAGCATCATATGCATGAGTGATTTTGGAAAACGACTATGGTTTTCAGCCCTTTATTCACTAATGTTATTCTAAATATTTTGAATCCAAAAATACGAGAATTTTTTTGCATTGTTTGCGTCCCTGGTGCGTTAAAGCCTACCAATGAAAAATGGGAGTCAAACGTCATTGAATCAGAAATGTCGTGCTTAGAGAAACATTTTGAATCAATCAATCAACCAATCAATCAATCAGAATCTAGGTAGGTAAGACACGTTTGCGACCAATGAATAGCGTACATGGTATAGCCACAATGACAGCAACGATGTAGAAGACCAGTCCCACCCGGTCCAGCACATGAGCCAACAAAGCGTACTCTGTAACCTCTTCATCGTCATCACCACCACTTGCCTGTGCCAGAGCATCAATACTGCTAGACAATTGCCTAACACTACCCTCCAACTTATCTACGCTTCCTTTTAATCCAATCAGGGTAGCTCCGACCTCATTCTTCACGTTCATTGGTGGGTTGACTGGTCCGGCAGATGGGCCGTTGGCGTCCATCTTGAATGAGCGGTTAGTATGACCTTCGATGTCGGTCACTTTGTCGCCGACTCTGTTTCCTGTTGGCTCATCTTTTTTCAGCTTCCTGGTCAAGTCACCCATCAAAAGGGCCCTAGAATGCAAGAAGTCCAGTAAACATTTCATCATGTTGAGAAACAAGAGTTTGAAGAACTTTTCTTCTAAATTTCGTGCTTTCTCTTGTCTCATTTAGAAATCACGATGATGTAGGCGATCTCGTTCCAAGACAGAATCCCAGCTGTTCATACAAGCTCCTGTATATCTTTATTTTCCCGTCCACCACATTAATTACGTATTACAATATGCTTCCTGTTGGGTCACACCATCTTCATTGTATGGATGACTTCCGCGCGCGCATTGATTTTCGCCTGTTCTAAAAAAAACAAATTTTCTTCTTGCATGTTCTTTTTTTTCGCCCGCGAGTATTAGTTTTGTGTCTCCAAAGGATGTCATCTAAAAAATTAAGATGGTGTGGCCTTAGTGACCCCGACGTGTCTAGAATTCAAATAACTGCGGAAGTGGGGACAGACATGTCTGTCACAAACACACACCAAGTGACTTCAAAACCTAATTTTCCCGGAGGAAATAGGAGTACGATCATAGTTTACATTTCAGAAATTTCAGGTTTGCGTAGCAAAACCTTTGTTGGATCCGTCGGCATGTGTGGAGGCCGCCATCTTGATTTTGTGACGTCGCAAAGTAGCCATACCATTTCATTGGGAGGGGTGTTTTTTTTGGGCCGATAGCGTTCTCTTTATTTCTAACAAATCGGCACACAACTATCACACATTCAACACAAAGGAAAATTCAATACCAATTCATACTGATAGAAATACCCCGTTATCGCTAAGCTAGCATAGCAAACCTGAAGTAGATGTAGCACAAATACTTAACTCTAGTTTCAATAAAATCTTTCCCATACCTTGCTACGTGCTTCAGAAAGAATGTCCGTGCCCATTTCGGAAGGGGCCCCTTCTTGTCGTGTATAATGATGATTACGACCGTCCACAGCATGAAGAGTGCCATCAGAGCCATGCACACGATGATCAGCATAGCTGAAAGAGAGGGAAGAATAACTTGGTGGTGTATATGGTGTATAGGTAAGACCTGGTCGCGGAAGAACCACTGGTTGTGTGCAAAGAACTTCGTTATTCACTTGCAAAAATATGATATCATGAACTCATTATCTACATCAAAAGTGGACTCCTAATTGATCAATCAGTTCTGTCTATATAATAAAACACCGTAACATAGATCTCATGTCAATGAATGAAATCACTAATTTGAATGTTCATTGCTACATTTGGCTGTGATGGAAGGATTGTATGCAATGCCATTAAGTATCATCCAATGCCGTTCAACGTTAAGAAAGTATGAAATAGCTTAAGCTCGGAAAATGAACTCACCAATGAACGGCAGGGTACTTGACACAGGCAGGAAGCCTGTGACGACGACTAGCGACACCACCATGGACAGCAGCACGGTGACGCCGAACCCAATCCTGTCGCCCTTGTCGATGGGCATGATGAAGGTGATGATCATGAGGACGATTAGGATGAGGCAGGGAGAGATGGTTGTGGAGTAATGATAGGTGGGATCTCGTTTGAGTGTCATTATCAGACAGGCCGTGTTACTGATGGCTGAAAGTGTTGTTTTACCGTTCCACTCTCCTGTGACAATATTGGCCTCATGGTTTTCGCAGGTCAGGAAGTTACGGTCTTTGACTTTTGAGGTCCTCGTGTGTTGTTGAATTCGAACAGTCTTGGAAAAAGAAAAGCAAAAAAAAATGTAAAGGAGGGCGATCCGACCTGCCGAAGAGCAGGGGCCGAGGGTGATGCGGCATTTGCCGTGATGCATTTCATTTATGGCATACCCGCTTTGATAAAAAAGACAAACTCCAAAGCGAAATTTGCCAGCGTTTGAGACAATTTGGTGTCTTCGAACAGAAAATTGTAAAAACATCCATTTCAATCAGGCAGTCGAATTTTCGACAGCGGCGATTGTATTGAAGCCAGTCGGTCCCAGTACCCCCCCTTCGAGTGATATTCTTTATCTATTTGTGCTCAATCAATTTCTGCTAAATAGTATGTTAAAATGCGCGCGCGCGTGTGTATTTCAGTTACGAGCTGACTGAGAGCAAAAACAGGATCGCCTCGGATTTTCAATCGTGTGCATGTTCTCTATTTCATCACGTTATTTTATTTTTTTCAACCTTTATTAAACTTGAATTATGTTTCTCAAGTTCAACTCAGTTTGGTTCATGCAGGTATTAATGCGTACCTAAACATATAATATCTGAAATTATGTCATGCCTGGGCCTGATACAGGTGTTCCGGACCGTGTGATAACCATCCGTACCGCATAAAGTTCGGGAGTTGTATCACACGGGCTTCCATAGATTATTTCGAATGCATTTCGAGCGCGCCGGTTGCGCCGCTGTCGTGAAATCGAATACCGGATTCGGAGATTGGAATCAATGTTGTTACATTTTTTGAACGAGGACACAAAACTCTTTCAACTTCTGGCACGTTCCGCATTGAAATGTGTGTTTTCTCGAGTGGGTATGACATAAATAAAATACAACACGTTGTATTCCGCATCACCCTCGGTCCCAGCCCTCCCACGGTTCGGATCGCCCCCGGCCTACGGTTGTCGGGCGATCCTACCCGCGGTCGGGCTGGTACCTCGGGTGATACGGAATACACCGTGTTGTATTCTATATGTATATGGGAGGAGACGTGTAAGGAAAGCTATTGTACCTATTGTGTAGTCAGCTCCAGCACTCCAGCACACTGCGCATGTCATGTTGTCCTGAGGGAAGAGGAAGGGGTCCAGGGTACACGTCGTGGTAGTCAGTGATGCTACAGGCCAGGTAACTTCACCAGTGTTTTCCATTCTCACCTCGGTCTTAGGGAAATCGCCCTTATAGAATGTGTCCGCACTGAAAGGAAATAGATTTGTCTTACGTCTAGCATAACTTGAAACCACCCTAGGTAAAACAAGTAAAAGCATTTTTTGTGATTTCCAAGATATTCTCTTAGGCCGGAATGGTATATGAAAACATTATGATGATTTGTGAATAGATGTAAATGATGTAAATTTTAACGCAATTTTTCCATGTAGCTTATTGATTGTGTAATCCTTTTATCTTATTTTCGCTGTGCGAAAAGCAATTTTATGCCTTCCTCTGAGTGACATTAAGACTAGCAAGGACTAAAACAATATCAGTCGACAACAAGGTAAGGTTTGGCCGTTATCATAAATTTTTAATATATTTGACAAAAACCCGGCAACACGCCTAAAATTCACGTTCATGAGTTAGTTTGCAAGCGTCCAGTAGCGAATGTTATCCCCTCTAAATTCAAGCATGACGAGAAGAGCTCTTCGTGCAAGCGACGTTTCGGATAGTATTACGTAATTAACATATATTTCCCTTGTTCGACCGCGGGCAGAAATAGATCAATAATGTCCCTGCAGGTGTACGGCATGAAATCTGTATTTTAAGGTAAGCTCTTGACAATAGAAACAAGCCCTCAGAAGTCAAACTTGATCAAAGTACAGGCTTTTTACTACGTAAGTCGATTCTAACTTCGTCCGTGTCAAGAAAATTGATACCGTCTTATGGAGGATTTATATGGATCAGTGTTTGACGGACGTCGTCCGAGCCTCGTCCAATATGTGACGAGGCCGATTTTTGGCAAAAGATACGGTCGACGCTAGGTCTATTCTTAAATTCGGCGAGCTCCGGCGGATCTTCAAATCCAACCGGCGTTTGCTTGAGTAGTGTCAATGCTGACCCTACTTGTTACCAGGTCCGGGGTTGATTTTAACTCAAAGTTTAAAATGATCCCGGGGACCGACCGTGCCCAAAATTAGCCCGTTAGCCAGTAGGTACCCAGAATTTCAAATCCGGCCGGCGTTTGCTTGAATAGTGCCAATGCGACCCCATTTGTTACCGGGTCCGGGGTTAATTTTAACTCCGAGTTTAAAAAGATCTTGGGGCCCGGCTGTGCCCGAAAGTAGCCCGGTAGCCAGTAAGTGTCCCAAAGCCCATCAACTGCCCGGCGGGGCCCCTTTTTCCAATTGTGAGCAGCCAATGGAGATCGCCCAAGAATCGCATCAGGGGGGGGGGGGGGGGGTATCTAGGCCGTGGCTTACGCGTTGGTAATTCTTAACAAGTAAACCATTTACTTTCTCTCCAGTGTCAATGTTGGTTTCCAGACCCGTTCATCAAGGACGAAGATATGGTCAGTCTGTTTGTACTTGTCCGTATCCCATTGCAGCCGATCGTCTTTCCAAGACTGTGAGATACAAACAGAACCTTATTTACATTGTGGCTTTGCATGACAAGACAAATACCTATCGGATATACATAATTTTGAAGTTCGTAGAGCAATCACTAAGATTAGAACAAGTAGTCATAGATTCAATGTGGAAATCGGAAGATACCATAAAATTCCCCTTTTCTTAACAACACTTTATCCTAGATTGTCCAGGATATCATGATAAACGCTCGAAGCTGTTCAACCTTCTTTCCGCTTGTTCAACAGAATTTGGTACATTCCAGTCTATAGATAAATTCAAATACATTCTAGAAGGAGACAACCCTTACTGTGTACAAATAGGTAAATACATCAAAGAATGTTTAGATCTTAGAACTAGTAGTGTAAATGATACGTTAAACTCGACATGTTGAAGTATTCATAAACTTGTACTTAGGTTAATAATTTCTAATACCATTGTTTCGTTTGCATGTATAGTTGTAGAAGACCTTACGAAAGTCGCTGTACTTTTGTCGTGTCAATAAAGATTTCTATATGTAATCGTGCATGGACTAGTTAACATCAGTTACTGTAATTTAATCCCTTCCCTTTGCCATGTTGTATTAGATCTAAATATATTACATTGTTATTTCTAACCTATCGTCCAATGATATTTTAATCGTAAGGTTGAAGAATGGTCATGAAAACCCAAGGAACAGACACGGCAAACTCATTGCTAAAGGAACTCCGAACTTACGAATTCTGCTTTGAAGGATGTAACTATCCGTTCTGATTTCTCATCCTGAAAGAAAACAGAAAACAGACACCATTAAGCCACTGAATTATTGCAATACAGACCGTGCTAAGCTATGTATGGGACGAACATACTGTAAATGCATTTAAGTTCGTGTGGTTCTTATTTCGCGCTGTTCACGGTGGTTTTAAGTTTGCGGCAGCGCTATAGTCACATACTGCTACATTATTGGACAAAAGTGTTCGCGGTGGTTTTAACTTAAGTTCGCGGTGAAACATTCGCCACGAAAACCGCGAACATAAAACCACCGCGAACATTTCTGCATTTACAGTATTGGCAACGACAAAGATTCGTCTTTCACATGAATTACTTTCTACACACAACGTATGAATTTATGGATCAGATAAACACATATGAAAAGATTGATTATGTGCTAGTGTACATTGTAGCTACGTTTTCTTTATTTATCTATTGGTTCAGCATGTACATGCCAGGGTTGCCCAACTAGCCGGAGGCTAAGGGCGAACCCATGTACGGTCATAGGATTGTAGGTTTTGAACCACTCACACCGGGAAGGACCCCCTACTCTTGTCATTAAGTGCAGTGGGTTCTTTAACGTGCTCGAGGTGTGGCCTGTCTCAAACACGGGACCTCCATTTAACGTCCTATCCGGGGGACGTCCCTAACCGAAGCTAGGTACTCATTTACACCTGAGTGAAGTGAGGAAAGACGTGTAAAGTGCCTTTCCCGAGGGCACAACATCGGGGCATATCGGTGGGTAAGAACCCGGGACCTCTCAGTTGTGGGCGAAACACCCTACCGATTGCGCCACACGATGCCACAAAGCTACGTTGCGGAATCGTCTCACACCATTACTTACCAAGTCGATAACGTTGACCACGTATGCTTTTATTTTCAACCTAGTTGTTGGATTAGCCTCCTTGTCGTAGATTGTAGGGCTCAGAAGGTCTTGTCGGATCTTATAGTGTTGATCGACTGCAACAGAACGCATGTAGGTTATTTGACCGACGAAGGTATTTACTGTTTAGACATTAACCTAAGTATGATGAAATTGATGCGGTAGTTTGCGTCACTATGTTCTATAATCCTGAAACGAGAGTAAATGGAGAATACCGTAGCCTGCCGCGCGTCGTACGATTTTGATGTGGTCAAAGTTTCAAGCATGCCAAAATGTATCTATGACAGTTTTTCCAGAGGCCATGTTGATTTGATTATGTGGATGACATCCGCGCGCGCATCAATCTTCGTCTGTTTCTAACAAAAAAACGTTTTTGGCCATACTGTATCGTAAAAGCAGCTGAAAAATGAAAAACTACATTATGTAACTTGCAAAAAAATATTGCAGGAAACGGAAACTAATGTCGTGGAAAGCCAAAGTCAAAAAGAAGTTATGAAATGACTTAAATGAAGAATCTATATTTCGGTATATATTCCACTGTGTGGTTAGTTTTCTAAATCCTTCCTAACCACGTAGATTGCATAATAATTTTTTGGCCAAACTTTTTATTCGTACACTCTCATCAGTTTGGGGTCCCCAGAGGATGTCAGCCATATTATGAAAGCCTAAAAAACAGCTAGATTTTTTTAAGGTATGACATACAAAACTATCCCCTCAAATACGTATTTGATCAGTTTGAGATTACACATTCAATGACCTTACGACAAAGTGTGCTAAAATAATTACTCAAGCAACTGGATAAGATTTTGAAACAGTCAGACGTTTCAGATAGCATCCGAAAAATGGCAAAGTTACCGTACCCTCACCTTCACATTTTGGTTTCTGTGTTTCCCATTCGGCTATTGATGCGTTAACACTAACACACCGGGCCGTATTGGGGTGGGTGCCTTCCACGAACTTGAACCCTGTATCACAGGTGTAAGTGATTCTGTCTCCAGGCCAGTAGAACTTCAGAACGGGACTCCTCTTTCCAAAAGAGGGTTTCCCCGGATCTTTGCACCCAACTCCTGTAGGAAACATTATGCAATGTGGGGAATGTCAAATAAGTTCTGTTCATGCTACTGAAAGACATAAGGCTTATGTCTGAGTCTGTTACATGCAGATGAAACAAGAGTTTGGAGAACTCATATCTCCATGGAATATTCTCATTTTAACTTCCACATTTATATGGATTATGCTTGGTCATGAACACCTTTAACTACCTTTCATATGCCTTAAGATTGACAGTCTTATCATTTACCACTGACATGAAGTATGGCGTTTTTATCAATTATGCAAATTATGAATTTATTTGCATATATGGTATATGTTAATGTTCCACTTGCCATAAACTACATTTTACTTTTTATTTGAGAACACTGCAAATATAAATTTTCCTCATTAGCTATGCAAATAACGCCCCACTTAGCATAATTTGCAATTTATTATGTACATCTCTGTCTAAGCTACCTGCATACTGAATCATGCACATCCGCCGTTCCTTTGTTGAAGGGCAAGACCTACCCACATACCAAATATCATTGTAATCTATCCAAAGGTTATTGAGGTATACTTACTACAATATCCGGAAACACAAACTAACAAACACACAGAGATCTAGACACACAGACACACCCAAAGATATCCCTTCACTACGATACACAAAAATAACTTGACGACCTACTGTTGCAGGGAATGAGGTCACAGTACTGGAATCCACTTGACGTGAAGCACCATGGCCCCAATGAGGCGCCATCAGGGTTGCGGCATTTGTTGTCCACAAGGTTTGCCCAGGGGTACGGCGCTATGAAGGTTGGGTCATCGGCCCACTGTGTGCAATCGCCTCCGGCTATCGGATCTTTCGCCTCGTTTCCTCTGTAATTTTCACCTTTTCCATCGAAGCAATCCTCTGCAAGGTCAAACGATGAGTTAGGTTCTTTCGAACACAAATGTAGCCTGGTCTCTTGGCGTCGGCTTAGGGGTGTTTTACCGGGGCCAGTTTGCTTTATCGAACCGTTTCTGTTAGCCTGTCTACTAAGCTGCCATATATAGAATTTCGCAGCCTTTCTACCTTAGCTGCCAGAAAGAGTTCCACCGCCACGTAATTTAATCTAAGGCCTTAAACCCACATCGCGAGCGGGCTAAGCTGTCTGGTCGGGCGGGGATCACTCCCAGCGCCGTAGAGATATCGTGGAGCCCCCGTTGGTATGGTTTCCAGGCTAACACAAATGCTGCTCTGCTCAGCTATTCTCATTGCAAGATTAGAACAACCGGCACATAGAAATGTATCATTAGACTTACCACCATCCGCAGTCTTTGAAGTCCCGATGTTGTAGCAGTTCGTATGAGGGAATATTGCACAGTTTGGGAAAGCTGACCACTTGCCATTCGTTCCACACGAGGTCTCCGAATTCACTTCTTCACACCAAGACCGACAGGGAAGCTTCTGTTGCCTGCCGTTCGAACAAAAATATTTAAAAAAACATCATATGGTATATATGGTTGATATATGGCTGTATGGAATGAAGTGAAGTAAAGTTTACTTTTTTACCTGCATGAAAAATGAAGACCTGTTTTGGTGCGTCTGTGTGTGCACGTGCACGCGCATGTGTGTACGTGTGTGTTATGTGTGTCTGTGTGTGTCTGTGTGTGTGTGTGTGTGTGTGTGTGTGTGCGCACGTATGTGTGTTTATGTTTCAGGATATTTGTGGTTAGCATAATCTTAGAACCTGTAGTTGGATCGTAATAATATTATGATATTTGGGAAGTTGTTGGCACGACGAAGGTCAAGGTCACCATTGGGCCCTATGGTATGTGCCCTTTGCTCAGAGGAACCTGAACAAAATATGGTATTGATTTTTTGGTGGCAGATAGCTTTTGATGTAAGTGGTATAGGTTTGTAACTCTTATCAGCTTGTTTGCTATATGGAAACACATCCTTATGCATTAGCATTACAGATATCTAAAAAAAAAAGGCACTTAAATACACGCCCGCATAAATAGTATCAGAACGGGTTCAATTAGCAAACGTTTATGTGTTAGCCACATCCAAATCAATTGCCAATCATCTAGTAGATATGTAGAGATGATTTACCTGGACTCGCAGCGCGGAAAAAGGGTGTGACAGACTAGGTCTTTAACTTTGGGGTGACACTCGGACCTGGCAAGACCAACGAGGCTGTCGAATTTTTCAGCGTTTTGAACCTGGGTGACCGTGGTGTGGGTGTAGTCCAGTGGGTTGGGTAGTGTCATCTTTCGGGAGGCCGAGCACAACCCCGACTCCAGAAACCGTGGGACATTTTGACAAGCTGGACAAAAGAGGTAAAATACACAAAGATTTAGGTTTATTCCAATAGACCTCCTTCCAGTGACGGCGGCCATTTTTAATTCCCAGGGGTCAGCTAGGGGCCATGCGCCTAAACGAAGCAGTAGATGGTATACCTATATGACAATGATAGGCTTATAGTAGGATCAGCCAGCTACTGGCTCGTTTTGGTGCATGACCCGAGCTGACCCCAGGAAATTCAAAATGGCCACCATAACCAGCAAGAGGCCTATCACATGTACCTACAAATGATCCAAGTTGTCATATGTAGCCCGTAGTTCATCTCTAAGACAAGAGATTTTTAAAACAGATAGAGAAGTAGCAATAGTCATCACATGTACAGCCTCCGAAACCATGGTAACGGAAGGTTATGAAAATGAAGGTTCCATGTTAAGCTAGCACATACGAAATGATGAAGATGCGGCATATACTTTGCATGGAGTTTACCTCTGAGTCAACACTTAAACAGTTGCCTACATAGCAGGGTACCACAACCGTAAATGATTTTGCATGTTTGATTGGCAGAAGTAGCTCAGAACTAACACAGACAGACAGACAGACAGACAGACGGACAGACAGACAGACAGAAAGATACATAGACTGGCGGGCAGGCCTAGAAACACGCCCGAAACGATACAAATGTATTACCATGATTAACTTTCTTCCAACATACGGATCAAATTTTCGCGAGGACCACTATCGTCTTCTTCAGGATCAATAATGACCAATCATTTCCGAACGTGATCTCGCGAGATGTACGGACACGTGCGAATTTCTGACGTCACTTATCGGTAAAATCACGTGTCAGTAAAGTCACGTGTCCGTACATCTCGCGAGATCGCGTTTGGAAGTGATTGGTCATTATTGATCCTGAAGAAGATGACAGTAGTCGTCGAAAATTCGATCCGTGTATACCTTAGCGTTGGAAGAAAGTTAAACATTGTAATATAATTACTACCAACACAGATGAGCTTCCATCAGAATGCAAATGTAATTGTAAAACAACATCTGCTAAGTCAAATAAGTACCCACCACAATTGCTTGCATCCTCATCACTACCATCTAAGCAGTCATTTTTTCCGTCACACCGTTTCCATGCGTGTAAACAGGTCACACCATCCGCACACCGGAACTGCCCGATCGCACAATCAGCAAACTCTGGGAATCAAAATTAATTATCGATTGTACAGTTTGAGCACAACATAAACGTTGGCATCTTCTACTTTTGCTTGAACTTCTGTTTTGTATCTTAGTGCGGCATTCCATATACACATAGATATTCAATGGCTATATACATGTATCTGTTTAGGTGTGGGCTTCGAGCATGTTTAACCCTATTTAGACCGGGGATGAGGCCTGCACCAACTTTCATGTCGCATAACCTCTGAACAGCTTAGCCGCCAAAGCTGGTAATTTTTCATAAAGTTTAGTTGTCAATAATTTCATATCATCTATGTAAGGTCAGGTTTTCCGTGTTGCCAAGGTAACAAATGTCTGACAGGTATATTTTACAAAATTGGCTTATTTTAATTGTATAAAGGCCACACCAATTCAATTTGTTGCTTCTCGGATTTTTTCAGAAAAACATTGGAGCGACAGGGCGGAAAAAATAAAAAATAAAATTTTACATAGTCTGGGGTGAAAATAAGGGTTTACATAACGTAATTAATAGAATAAGAGGATTATTCAATATTTCAGCTTTGTATGGCTCATTATTATGCAATGTACCTCTGTCTTTGATCTAGTACTATAATTTCAGTAACAAAATTACCTTTTGCCATGTAATATATGGATTGACATTGAGAAATAATTTAGATAGATGAAAAATCACAACTTATGATCAATATGACCACACTTTCTAGGTATGGGCAGGCCTTTATAATCAAGTTTAGTGGCTATTCAGTTTTACAACTGAACAAATAGTAAAATTGGGAGTTGACGATTTTTTTTTCAAAATGGGAAAAGGACAGGCTATTACGAGAAGCAACAAATTTAATTGTTATGGCCTAAAATGTAAAAAAAAAGTACAAACTACACGTCATGTAGTATGTGAACAAAAGGCACACACAGGAGAGTTGATTGAAAATAGACATACGTCTTTATACGTCGTTTCACACAACGGTCGTAATGTATCATCAATGTATGTACGGTGGCAACGAATAGTTCTTGTACTTTTTAGCGAAGCCTGAGGGGCAAGCTTAATAGTATATTTTAGGCCCGATTTGCAAGAATTCCCAGAATTCCACAGGAATTTCAGGAATCCGTCCGGCCAACTCTGTGGATGCCCTCCTGTCACTTTTTCAAACTTGATACCTCATTAGCACGTCTGGCATCCAGGCACTCAGCTGTCGATGACAGATGACCTACTTTTACGTGGTGTCCGATTTCGTACTGTCCGGAGTGTGTCAGGGAGTTCACCGAATCTAGTATTCTAGCTTTGAAAAGGGTTTGCGCATCCCAGTTGATCTAGTATCACAGATCTAGTAGAACGTGCTGAACATCATGCCTCCCACCAAAAAAACCTCAGTGAAAACCAAAACTTGACGAGATCCAAGCATATAAAGAAAGGCAAAGTTTTAAACGGAACGATAAATAACTTGGGTTACCGCTTGGGCAGTCTACACTGAACGCCTTACGGGGAGGCGTGCGGTGTCGGAAAAACAACAGTAGCTCCTCGAAAACACATCCTACAGAGCTAGAATAACAACCAAAACGATCATAGGAGCCCCAGCATACCGATTTTCTAAACTTCCGGCCTAGTTTCTCACCCCACCTATCCAACAATGCCAGAGAAAAAAGACACTACAACGGGAGTGTACTCCGGCCTTTCCACATATGCTAGGAACTCCTCGAGTTACATGGTGCCTTTCTATATCTGCTTGGCAGATGCCTTTCTAATTTCTAAGTGCGTTTTGCACAATATTATGGCAGAACTAAGATCTAGAGTGCTACGTTGGTACTTTCCTTACAGTGAAGTAAGATCAATCCAGACACCTTCGCTATGGCAATAATTTTTAATTGCCACACTTATTACCTTTATCTACAGCTGCATAGTTGGCCTGAAATCCCTTCTTGTTCACTGATTCATCGGAGGAGAATAGAACAGTCATGGAGCTCGCAGGTGACGTCAAAGGTCTCGGGATGTTTGTTCCGTCAAATTTTCCTGTTAAAGGCATATAGATCACAGATTGCGTTACGCACTTTTTGTTTGCTTAACGAATATAATAACCTTATTGGCAAAGGCAATGTTGTAATCCGATGGTTGGTATAAATTCTGATTAGATCATTCGGGAGATCATGACCTTAAGTGACTAAGTGAGATCTACAGCCGAAAGAACGGGGAACGAGAAGGATTGGGAGACCTATAGTAGTCCACTGTTTTCTGCTGCTGCAGTAGTTGAAACATCCTGCAGCCGCAGGCATCTGTGAAATCACACCAAACGAACGGTTGCCTCCAGAAAGCGAAAACATTACACTAATGAAATCAATCAGGGCTCAACTAAGAATTTGTTCAAGTCCCTCCAGTCTATTTTGGGCAAAGCCATATCTAGCAGCATCCTAAGTATGAAGGAAGAGACGGGAGAGACAAGCTCCTCACCTTAAATCGCCAAAACACTGAACTGGGACTGTGACCGACAAGCTAGCGCGATCCATCAACACAATCATGGCATCTCTAAGCCCCTTGGAATATGTGAAGAGATCGCTCGCTCGTTTTTCATTTAAAAACATTTCCGTAGAATTCCGTAGTCCCAGTGGAATGTGGGCCTAAGTGGATCAACTGGTAGAAGCGTCACAGCTGAGCTGCTGTTTCCATTTTTTTGGTACCTTAAAGACCCCAGTTCAAGTCCCGTGGGAACATCTAGGTTGGGACTGACAAGAACGCCCCGCAATTTCTGAACTAGCCGCTAGAGGGCCCAAACTTGTGTGCCGTCTTCCCGAGCACAAGAGCTATCAACCGCCTAAAGATCGTAACCATAGCATGTCCAGAACACGAGATATCAAAAGTGGAAGCTCCGCTGCATTACCTAAAGCCCCTGTCACACTTGTGCGTATATACAAATCCGCGTATTAACATGTTTTTAGTTTAGGTTAGCTTTGCAGCCGAATAAATGATTTCTTAGTTTCGATCACTAGGCTGCACAATGGTGGGTCAAGGTACAAAACAACCCTCCGCAAACCTTACTTAAAAAGAAATGTTAATGCGCAACTCACGCGCACTTGATTGAATATACGCACAAGTGTGAGAGGGTCCCAAGGAAGCCATGCGCCACTAGGGGGTCCAAAATCAAAACCATTTTCAGCTTTTGTCATACCTTACCATCAGACAAAATATGAAATCAATCCGTCTAGACAGGCAGACAAACGCTACTGAAAATCTAACCTTCATGTCATTTCATAGAGGGAATAATTGTCAAAAAGTCTTACCTATCTCTTGTGTTGCATCGGTTGTGTTCCCCACATACACGTGCACAAAATCGTACCCCTGTTCTACGTCAAAATCCGTGAAAGTAAGCCTCACGACTTTGGGTGGAGAGACAGAGATCTCGTATCGGCAGTTCTGATCGTCAGGGTAGTTGTTTGGGTAGTTTGGGCTGGTAAACGTCCCATTGTCACCCGTTAGGCGTTCCGTTAGGCAAGCTGGTGAAATAAGAGAAAAGGGAACGAAATCCAAGAAGAGATAGTAACAACTAGGCACTCTTATTTGTATGCGTGTGTTATGCCTTTTAAGCCCGCTCTCACTGGACCCGCGGCACGCAGGCCGCGTCGCTGCGTCCTAGACTGGATCTTTATTACCATTTATTTTTATAATGAGAATATTATTAATTTACCCTCATCCGACCGTATGTTTGAGGGTTTGGACCCCAGGCGTGTTCTAAGGCGTGTTCTAATGTGTGCCATATCAACATTTTTAGTTGGAGAAAAAAATTCTTCAATGAGTTTGTTTATGTACATGTCTTACAACTCCTGAGTAATTTTTACCGGGATTGGTCGATTTTTGCGGAAGTTATACTCTAAAGTGTGCGTGTTGTCCGCTGGGGTCCAAACGGACCCCAGATAATTTTGCATTGTTTATTACGTAATTAGAAAGAAATTCCTCATAACTTCCAAACGGTATAATGTATCCTCACCAAATTTGCAGGGAGTGATGTTCACGTAAAGTTTTATAATTTCTGTAAATTTTGTGACGTTATGACGTAATATTACGTAATTATGACGTCATCGATGTGATTCTATAGGCTAAATAGGGAAGTCCCATAATATTGAAAGGTATTAAACAAAATAGAGTGTATTATTGATTTTAAGGTATGCCAAGGCGTACAACGTCAATGGCGATTACGTTGACGTCAAAATGATGTCATAGAATGACGTCATGTGTCGTTAGTATGACCAAAAAGATAACAAAACACACAAAGTTTAAAAAGATTCGTTTTTTGTTGATGAAATCCTTTGAGTGCTTTGTCAATTCTATCGGCCGCTGCGACGCCGCCAGCGTACCGCGGGCTTTACCGACGGCAGTACGTCTCTTTTCGTTTTCATAGTGACGTTCTTTCATAAGCGCACATCAAGATGTAACCTGAAAATTATGAATGCTTCGCATTTAACGCCAAAATCATTTTTTCCCATTCCGATATACGTGTGTATAGAGACCGTAAAAAAAGTCAATTTCAGGCAAAGTCTTTGGTTATGCATACGTAAGAAACAGTAAAAAGTTTTTAACATAATAGATTGCATGCGCGGTCAATTGATACCCACGTAATGATAATGATGATAATAATGATAATAATGCTAACCTTTATTGTACATTCATGCCCTATCACGGGCTAAGTACAGGCATGTGGATACAAAATACATGGAAACGTTCATATAATGACACTGACAGTATTTCCAATACTAATCTAAAACAATGTTTCTAAAACTGCACTAATTCATAGGTTCGGCGTCTTCTCGTCTCTTTGTGATGTTAGAAATACAAGTTGTGAAGGACTTGTTTGATATTTTATAGTCAAGACGCATAATAAGATCTAATTTCTCAATATTAGACAAAAATTGAAAGTTTGAAAAGGTTCCCATGATGTAACAATACGAATTGTGTTTTTAAAATATTGAGCAAAAGTACTCACGGGTTACGGGAGCACTGGTTTGGGATGACACACTTTGAAACTGCAGGCAGGAGGCAACCACACCAAACCATACAAGAGTCCACATGATGCGCACTGGTAATGGTCGAGAAATACACATTATTTAGAACTGTTATAACAGCACATGATTATACGATGACTTGTGAAATAGAATGGGTGTAAAAACGTTTGCCTTAACTAACATATACCACAAGTAATATTTAATGCTAAGGTCACATTTCCAACCCTGTGGGGTCCGGTCGGGCAGTCTTGATGATGGAAAAGTAAGATATAAAAGACAACAAAAATCACAAAAGTACCAAACATTATTCAAGAGCATAGCTTGTGCATATTTATTGATATACACTTAATTTGTCATTTCCTCAAATGGCCCGGCCGCGCTCCTGTTAAGAAATGTGACCATATCATTAGTTGTCCCGCATGTCAATAAACGGATTTGATAAAGACCATATTAATAGTACATGTGTAATTTGTGGGATATCTTTAATTAGATCACAAAACTACACAAACCATTCCTCTGATGTTTGATTACGTTGAACATTGGTTAAGTGTAATTCTGGGGTCTTAATAGATATCTTAAACGCTTCTGATAGACAAAAAAGAAGAGCGCCTGGTAATCCAATAGTTGTTTCCAGTGTGTTTGTTTGATGGGATGACACTACAGATCATGTACTCCCATTCTCAAGTTTTTTTAAGTAAAGAACGGAACTGTGTTTTTAAGTACTTAACTGCAGTCTTAGAAATCATATTCAAATCAATGGAAAACCACGAGGGTATACTTGATCACAGAGAGTAAAAGTATATTTTACTCTTCTCTTTTCTTTTCACGCCTAACTGGGCCAAAATGTAAACAAGACCGAGAATGACCTCAGATGCTAAATATCCGTGGGCATAGTGAACACCAGACCCAATCACTCACATGTTTCCCAACAAAACGTACCAAATTTTGATCAACCTGGAAAACTTAAGGCTATGCCTGTTAATATTAGCCCTATGCCTAAAGTCCAACGATATTTATGAGCTAAAAAGAGAAATCTATGTTATCATAGCTAGTGACTATTACTCAGCCAGGATACTGAGTTGTATAACCACGTTGCTTGCTCTGAATATCATGAGGTGGGTTTGTTGCAATTCGTCGATAATTAATTATACTTGATGCTAGCTTAGAAATTCAATCACATGCAGCGTAATATGTAAACTTATAGCAACATGAACCAAACAATATCCCATGGTCGGTGGAAATTAATGGGTGGCTCTCAGACAGGCAGCAGAGTCGCTAAGGGTCACACGTGTGGTTTTGAGTCTAAAATTTGTTGCCTTTCGTAAAATACACGCCATGTATGATCGGCCGATATCCTAATCCAAATGACAAGTTATGCCTGACAACAACTCACGTCAAATGGGCCGAAAATGCTACAGTTAGTGAAGAAGGTCTGCCGAAAATTCCATGCTTATTGTTTACGTGTCGAGACAACTTTCAGCACAGTACGACAAAATACACAAAAGAAAGACCTCGCTGCGATGAATACTGTCTTGTTTGAACATATCGTGCGGATTACGTGTGGTGCAAATATTTTCCACTTGGCCTTGGGAAATATCATGACTGCAGTTAAATCTTAAAAAAAACTCGATAACAAGTGAAGTAAAGTAGATTTCACTCTGATAATTATGTAAACTTATAGCAACATTAACCAAACAAAATCCCATGGTCGGTGGAAATAACTGGGTGTGTCTCAGACAGTCAGCAGAGTCACTAAGGGTCACACGTGAGGTTCTGATTCTGAAATTTGTTGCATTTCGTAAAATAAACGCACTGAATGATCGGCCGATATCCAATCCCAACAGACAAGTTACACATGCCAAGAACACACGTCAAATGGGCCAAAAATGCTGCAGTTAGTTTAACATACCGGCCAAAAGTTCCGTGCTTATTGTTTACGTGTTGGGACAACTTTTAGCAAAGTACGACAAAACGAACAAAAGAAAGACTTCGCTGCGATAAATACTTGTTTGAACCTCTGGTAAATCGTGTGGATTATCCGGTGCAACCATCTTACACTTGGCCTTGGAAAACTTCTTCTTAAAACCTCTTGTTGATAGCAAGTGAAGAAAAGTAGATCTTACTCTAATCTGTTCACGCCTAACTGAGCCGGAATGTAAACATGGCCGAGAATGCTTAATTAAATATTCTTGCGCACAGTGAACGCCAGACCCAATTACTCACATGTATCCTAACTCCGACCAAAAGTAACAAGCATATCAAATTGTTTTGACCGACCTGGCCGCTGGAAACGTCTCGACCATGCCTGTTCCCCCGAGCTCTAAAGACTAACGATTGCGCTGATTTTTACCAGCTAAAAAGAGAAATCTATGTGATGATAGCTAGTGACTAATATCCTCAGTCAGGATACTGTTGCATGACCATGCTGCTTAAACTTCACGATGTGGGTTTCTTGCAAGTCGTTGAGAATTAATCATATCTGATACTACCTCAGAAATTAAGCCACTTAAAGTGTAATGTATAAAATAAAAATTACATTAACCAAACAAAACCAAAGGTCGGTGGGAATTACCTGGTGGGTCTCAGACAGACAGCAGAGTCGTATAGGGTCACACGTGAGGGTCCTCGCAAACCGTATTTAAACGCCAAAGAAAATCACCTGGGGGCGACAGTAAGCTCGTTCAACAGGTCTCCTTTGTTCGGGGCCAATGTGGCTTGGTACTGCCTGGCTCTTACCTCATGCCTCCAGGTGTTTAAAATATCACAATCACTGTTATATATATAGAACGAGACGATTCCATATCCCAAAACGGTAGCTTTTTTTCTTAATCTACAAACATCCCCACGATAATTGAAAGCTAGACGTCACTGTGATGATTCGGTAACGGTGCGGTCACATTTGTCGTTGTGCGATTTCGATGCCGTGGATTTTCAACAGAGCCAGCCACAGACAAGGCCTTTTCCGCAACAGGACAACTGAATTATAAATCACATGTACACAACAAAATGTACTTAGTTTGACGACCGTATGACAATTTGAATTTCGATGGCCATTACAGTAAACTTAACATTACTTGACGTGCAATGATACTTTCAAGGAGGAATTTGTTCAGAAACTATAATCAGAATGCAGATTTAACATTCAAAACACGTTGGGTGAAACGCTTCTACCCACGGTCAGTTGAAACATTTTTCAAAGACAGACAAGAACACCAACCAACAAAATGGAGAAAGAAGTTGATGTCTCCACCGCTTGTGGTACTACGGGTGCCAGGTAGGGTAAGTTATACTCACTACATGTCGTTAATATGACGGTGCATTTGAGTGATGAAAATGGGACATCACCAAGAATGAACTGTCATGCAAGTGAAACTCATTCTAGCCTGACTACAGGCTTCAATTGTGAAATAAATGATTCCAGATACAACTACGATGGAGACGCGATCACATTGGACATGGGTTATACATTGTACATACACCGTGCATTCACAGACTTGGCTTCGGGCTTGTGTGTGGAACTGTTATTTAGTCGTATGCACAAAACTTTCTTATTATGCCATCATAGCTAGCTAAAATTTGTTGTACTTCGTCAAATAAGCACAAGGAATTATCGGCTGATATTCTGAACCCAAAATGATTAGTTATACATGACAACAACTCACGTCAAATAGGCCAAAATGTTTCAGTAGTAGGTCGGCCGAAAGTTCCGTGCTTATTGTTAAAGTCTTGGGACAAGTTTATGATACATTCTATTCATGGCAACACAGCCGGACTTCCATGCCCCAAAATAGAATGAAAGGCCCAGTGTCCGTACCTTGTGTCGGTCTGGCGGCCTTGGCTATGGTCAATCCCGCCCGGTTCTGTCTTAGGTTGAGCCCTAAGCTGTGGTGACGATACCCTGTGTCCTTGTCGGGTGACAAATCTCAATAATGAATCATTATTATACGGGTAATTACTCCAGTCTATACCATCGGACTTGCCAGGGGGGTATATGAATATGATATCCCGTGTTGTATATGGTGTGTTTTTAGTCATTGAAATATATTTCGAAAAGTGTCAACAAAAAAATCGATATTTGAGTGTCAAATGTTTGAATTCTCGATGACAGCCGTGGTTTAATTTGCTGTTTATTTTGTTTATGGAAACATTTTGGTACGTCCCGACAAACTTTGCCCTTAGATTGCGACTATTCTAAAGCAGATCTGTCGTGGGTATGCGTTTTCTTTTCAGAAATTATTATTTTTTCCTTTTTTTTTTGCTTCATAGTTGATTTTGGCCATCGCCATGTTTCTATACGTTGTGAAACAAGCCACGGGGATTCCATTTTCTCTTAGGTATTTCGTTTTCTATCAATTTTGTAAAATGTTCATAGCTACACGTTTGTACCTTTGGTGAGATTATTGCAATCTGCTCCTCAACACAATGACATCTGTGGCAGGTGGAACATATACTAATTATGTAAATAAGGCCCTAATTTGCATGATTAATTTTTGGTTTCTGTGTTTCCGTACTTGTGATTGATGGATTACTATGTAATCACTGAATAGCAAGGTTTTTTTATTCACAACCAAGCATTTTACAAGAGCCGAAGTTTTGACAGCTGTCAGCCATCTTCATCAGGGCAATACTGACTAGTTACCTTCGCGACGAATGGTTTCGTCGAGTAGGTTATTCGATGATGCTTGTCTGTGTGTCTGTAAGTGAACAGAATAAGTCGAGAACGCCTGGATGGTTTGTTGTCGTATTTGGTGTGTCGGTGTGTATGTGGGAAATCTCAAGATGATTAGATTTTGGGCGAAGTGTTTTGCATAATTAACGAGAAAAGTGTAAAAATGTGTTAGATTGTATGCTCATACTATGCTTTCTGGTTGCGACGTGTGGGCTGTATTGTTTCAGGGGATATTGACACGGGTAAATGGGTGCAAAGTTGGTCATGAGGGGTCATGAGGCAGGCAGGAAACGTCAGTTACTGCCAGGGACAAATTGGCTATCAGCCAGCTGTAGGGCAGATACAAGAGATAGACTTGCCCATATAGGCAGTAATGCTTTAAAGCACTAAAACAAGGGCTCAGAAAAGGATTCACCTTAATTGCAAGCCCCCAAAATTCTTATGCACCAGAAAGCCACATCTGTCTACTTTAGAATCATGCAAAGAAAATAAACAGTTGACCAGCTCGTTCTCTCGTAACAGCTGACAGACGAAAACAATCGTCAACTTTGACCTACTCCCAGCCTGGAAGAGTCCACTCGGAGCATGTGAAACCAAACCACAAAGATATCTCCTTACACCAATTAAAAGACTGAAACATACAAATTTTGACCAAAGTTGGATATACACGGCCTTATATGAGTAAGAACAGTCATTAATGCAGTGCCACAGCATGGGAATACCGAGCATGTCTGTGTGTCTGTTAGTGAACACGATAAGTCGAGAATTCTTGGAAGGATTGTCTTGGTATTTGGTATGTTGGTAGGTCTCGATGAAACCTGAAAATGATTAGATTTTGGGCCCCCTATCGGCTTGTAACGGTACTGCAGCGGAACTTCCTGTTATGATATCTCGTGTTGTGGACATGCTATGGAACTGATTTTTGAGTGGTAGATAGCTCGTTGGGCAGAGAGTAAGTGGTATAGGTTTGGGCCCCCTAGCAACTTTTTTGGAACTGCAGGGGTAGGTTTTGCTTCAGACTTTGAAAGGGAATAACTCAAGAAGGGCTTGATGGAAGGTCATGATTTTTTGCATGTACATAGCTTGAGCGATGATGTACATGATTGGATACTTATTATGCAAATCAGTAACTTATTTGCATAATTAATGAGGAAAGTTTATACATTCATCAATTTCCATGATAGGACTCGCAAACATGTGACATATGTAACTGAGGAAGAGAGAAATATTAATAGATATCAGCTATGCAAATGAGAACCTCATTTACATAATTAATGAGAAAATAATATAACTCGAGATGGGCTTGATGGATGGTCATGATTTTTGGTATGTAGATAGCTTATGTGATGCTTTGTATGATTGGATGATAATTATGCAAATCAGATTATAATTAATGAGGCAATTTTAAAAACCTGCTGTGTTCCATGATATGACTATTCAAATATGTGACATTTGTAACTGAGGAAGAGAGGAATGTCAATAGATAGAAATCATGCAAATGTAGGCCTAATTTGCATAATTCATGAGAAACTACTATCATTCCATACTAGTAAATAACGGCAATTTCATACTTGTTGCATTTAGAAGCTGTGTGAATGTGAACACCATTGAATCAAATTATGCTAATAAGGAGCTTATTTGCATTATTGATGAAAAATTTTAGCATAACCTTCTTTGTTAAGCTCATAATCATAACAAGGAGGTTTGGACAACTTATGTTATTTGGGTGAGGAGGATCAACTGGTATGATTTTTGATTGATGAAAAACACTCCTAATACGTCAGTCATAAAGGTCAAAATCATTTCGCGAAGGTATGAGGTCGTAGAACTCTTGTTCACAATGCACTGAAGCTAGGTGTTACTGCTAACAATGCAGTCCCAAACGTAAATTATTGTTTCATTAATAGATACTGTCTCTGCTATTCAGTCATTCGCCAACCTGATGAAATTACTCACGGGTATGGAATTACTATCTGTATGTTTACATTCGAGACATAGATGACAATATATATGATAAGAAGTGGTATAAAAAGAATACAGGAAAAACGGGAATCGAAACTGACATTTATGCATTTGGCGGAGCGTACATATTCAAAAAGACGTTTTCGCAATTTAAGTAATTGGGAATTCTGATATTGCAGTTCAGGTTGTTCCATCCAATGACGTAATATCAATATGGAATAAAAGTCGTTCCAAACCAATTTCTTGAGGAATTCATTATTCTTAAATCTTGATTCTCAGATCATAGGTTAATGTCATAGTCACCTTTCAAAGAATATCATTAACATCCATCCACAGCATCTGGAGTTATGCTGTTTACATCAAACACACATGCATCCACGGTCGGCCCACCATAGCAAAACCGAAAACACAACCATCTGGCGAAGGCAAAAAAGTTTATAAAGACCACGTGCACATCATCAAGTTCACATTGAAATCAATAAACGCAATGATAACATATTAACATGCAATAAATGCACTTGATATATGCTTGTGTGCTTATCATAGTAGGTACTGTATATATATATGCATGCATATATATAGTCTGTCAGTCTATAAAGACTATGACATAGTACTGCGTTAACAAAATTTCAACAACAGAAAAAGTTAGTTAAAAGTTACTGTAAAGGCAATAAATAAAATTTTGTCTATTTACACAATATTAATCATCTAACGTATGTATGCCACCCTATCATACCTTATCATATCATGTTTACCATTTGTGTTCAATAAATCCATTCATATTTACGAGTAAGTCATCCTTCACAATTCATTAGAAATATAAGTAATGGAATTACACATTTAGGAATCCAAATATACATTTGTATTAGAAACACGTAACGTTATACTGTTATCTAAAATACTTTGCAGTTCTATATGTAGAAAAGATAAGCCTTGCAGTATTGTGGCTTCATAGCTGCTGCCATACATTTTACCTTGTATGATGGTCGACAAATAAAGTTAATTATTTTATGCAAAAGTACAAAGAGAATGGTAAAAGTTTTAAAGCTTCTCAGGTGGTAACTGTTACAAGTCCTTGTATATGTGGTATGAAAACGTTATGTCAATATCATAAACATAAATGTTCCCTTTGACAAGAATTATTATTATTACCAAGTGCAAAGTACATGAGCAGGGAAAAATACTCTGAATTGCAGAGTTTGCTTTCAATCTTACTCTTAAATCGATACGTATGAGACAAATAAAAGTTTACATTTACATATGGTAAACATAAAGTATGTTCAGTAAACATTATCATTGAAAACAATAGAGAACAAATGATACATGATTATCCTTCACCATTGAAAAAAGCTCCTATAACTTTGAGTTACTATAACTAAACTGTCTGATTCATATGCATGTGTGATATGATATTGATACAAAATCATGAAATTCCACATCAATAGGGAAGCAAAAAGTAAATTATAATAGTTCAGCGAGTTTAAAATATACTATTCAACACTTTGTTGTATTATTTCATGATTGGACAAGTTTTAATATTGCTCTATAGAAAGTACATCAAAAATCTACTGGTCAATACCGACTTTTCACACGCCAGAAACTGAAATGATGTATTTTTCACGCAATTTCACTTTTAATGAAAAGATCCAGAGGGAATCAAGAGGCCAAAATAGGATATGTTACACTTTTTTTTTTATTGCTGCCGCCCCTGATAGTCATAAAATCTAGTAGAAGTAGGAAAGAAGAAAACAATCTGACAAGCCTCTAGGGCTCGTCAGTCGGACAAACCACTGGGGCGTGGTTTAGTCAGACCAGTGGACCAATTATCTTCCCATTGAAAAATCACATCCTTGGAAAACTTCAGTAGTGGCCAATTATTAGACATTAAAAAAAGGACTACTTCAGAAACAAATAAATCTTTGCAACGTTCAAACGTCTCTCTTTGGAATTATACAATTTGTTTTCAAGGTCCAAACACAATGAGGGTCCGTCAACCGTTAAAGGTTAATTAATGCCCCCTGTCTGTAAATTGTTTCAGATTGAAGCAGAGGCAATTTACAGGCACGGGTCATTGATCTTAACGGTCGACTGCCACCGTTGTGACCAAGGTGCCTTTGATTAAATCTGAAACACTGCGCTGGAGGTATCAGAGCTTTCAATGGAGATCGGGACTCGTCCAAACTTGAATTTATATGGATTTAGCTACTACAGACGACAAAAAAAAACTTAACCTAATATCATCCTGTCCTCCAGCAATATCATATTGTTATGTGGGCGTTTCAATGTTATAGTCTTACTTACCAAGGTATAAAGTACAGGGGATGGCTACGATAATACCGGCTACGTACAGGAACAGGCAGATCCTGTCCAACACATACGCCAACAAATTGTATTCTGTCACCTCATCTTCCTCTCCACCGTTTGCCTTCGCCAGAGCTTCGATGCTGCCTGAGAGCTGCCTGACGCTGCTCTTTAGCTCTTCCAGTGTGCCTTGTAAACCCGGAACATTTGACTTGATCTCCATCTGCTGGAGCCTACTGGGTGGGCGGGTCACGACGTCATTTCCGTTAGAACCATCAGGCAGTACCTTGTTATTTGCTGACCAGTTGCAAAGGACTTCGTCATTCTGACCGTCATTTTCTTCATTTTTGCGCAGCTTTCTGGTCAAGTCTCCCATCAAAAGCATTCTGAAAAGGGCAACATCAGGTACTAGTATCAAAGTGCACCAGAAGGAACGCAACGATATGTTTTAAGGCATCAGATAGATAGTACATTTCGGTTTCCAACTGGACAATTTTTTAAGTGAACAAGGACTAAGGTTAGAATGACACTACGATTAAACCATAATGGTACAATGGTAAAACGTGAAAATCAGTGACAAACATCTCTGTTAAGTTCGCATTTGCATGCCTTAATAGCTTTGCAGTGAATGACTTTCTAAATTAAGTTGTCTGGAGCTTTACTGATTACTATGACATTCCAGTATGCTAGGTATTATACTAAGTAAATTGACCCAAATAGTACTTCTAATTTGTACTTGAGGGTTGAGAGCGTATCCCTTTTATACGCCAAAAATAGTTACTCAAGCAACCGGATAAGATCACTAGCATAGAACCTTGTTTTGACTTACTATTCTATTGAACCATCTGAAATTGTCTTCACTTCACCAATTAACATAATCTATTCGGAGTTTTGGTATAAAACCTGGTTCTATCCTTGTAGGCACTGACGAAATATAGCTGATGCTGTCTAAAACGCCTGTTTCAAAAATTTATCCAGTTGCTTGTCAATGAGTAGCTATTTTGGGCGTATCTTATTACATGGATGTTTATGTGTGGCTAGGCTACCTGGTAGTCACCAGTGAAACACAGAGGTGAGTAAAACGTTGGTACCTTGCCACGTATCGCAGGAAGAACTTCCGTGCCCAGGGAGGTAAGGTGCCCTTCCGGTCATGGATGATGATGATGACGAGGGTCATTAGCATGAAGCCTCCCATCATCCCCATGGCAACGACGATCAACATGGCTGTGGTTAAACAACAGGATATTAATGCATACAACATCATGATTTATGTGTTAAAAGCAAACGCCATTTGTCATATATTGCCGTCATTCAACCAACTAGATAGATGCAGGCTTTCAGGGGCTACTGTATACTCTGGACCAGTCGTTTGGAACTCAATGCAACCACAAATCAGAGCTGTTCTTTCAGAATTCACATTAATGAGACCACAGTCCTTGACCTTTGAACAAACTTGGTAAAAGATAGAACGATTATCGTTTGCGCTAGCCTTATTTATTCATATGATTATACACATAGTAATGATGTATTTAGTGATAGTTATATTGTACGTTACAAAGTAGTAGATATGGTGTAATATCCATTCCCAATGCATTTACATTCAGGACCCAAATGTCGAGCTCTTTGAAAAGCAGTATTTTATGATAGATTAGAGCTTAGATATTAGACAAAATTAAACAATCATAAACAATATTGTAAATTTTTGACCTTTGATGTCTACCCACACAGATGAGCTTTCACTCGAATAATAAACAATATTAAACAAATAAAACAATTTTCAACCAAGTCTTACCGATGAAGGGCAGGGTGCCCTTGACAGGCAGGAAGCCGGTGACGACGACTAGCGACACCACCATGGACAGCAGCACGGTGACGCCGAACCCAATCCTGTCGCCCTTGTCGATGGGCATGATGAAGGTGATGATCATGAGGACCACCAGGATGATGCAGGGGGAGATGGTTGTGGCGTAGTGGTAGCTAGGATCCCGCTGGATGGTGATGGTGAGGCAGGCCTTACTGTTGGCGGCGGAGAGGGTGACACGTCCGCTCCACTCCCCGGTGACGATCGACGCGCTGGTCGTGCTACAGGTCAGGAAGTCATCGTCATCTGGGTCTGTTATATTCTCGGCACATTCTTTGGGGGAGACAAAAACAAGAAGAACTCACATACCTTAAATTGGCACCCAGACGGGCAATCGATTTGCTCAAACGAAAAGTATGATTTAAAAATACATAAAAACGTAACAAGTGAAAAAAGAGCAGAATTCGTGTATATCATTTTGATATTTACTATATTTCTCGTTCCCACAAACAGCCCTACCGGGCCCCGTTTTTGAATATTGATAGAAATACACAATTTAACCATATCTTATACTTCGTATCCTCTAAAATGAATACTATGATTCTAAAAGTACCTATTATTGCTTCTGGCCCTCCCTTCAAGCAAACGGGACATGTCATGTTGTCTTGTGGGAACAGGAACGGGTCCAAGGTACATGTTGTGGAGGCCAGAAACTCTAAGGTCCCATGGATAACTCCCGTGTGGGAGACTCTGACGTCAGATGAAGGAAATCCGCCTTTATATTCTGTGTCAAAGCTGTTTAAGAGAAAAATGGGATTGGGTTACAGTTCAGGGTAGCTCATGGTCAATACTTGGTGCAATAGACCCATTTCCAGTTACGGCGGCAATTTTGAATTCTCTGGGGTCAGCTCGGGTTCATGCTCCAAAACGAGGCAGGGCATGGCTTATAATGGCTCGTGAAGCCTGTGTTGGAATTCAAGTACGCCTTCTTTGTTCATTGGTAAATTTCACCCCTCTAAGGTAGAATACTGTGGTACACTTAGAGTTTATAACTATTCTATATGATTGTTTGCCAACATCTCACAGTAGATTATAGCATCATGATTACATGATAGAATGTTTTCAATGCGATCATAAAAAATAGCTAGCCTGCAGTCATTTTCGGATGCTAAAAGTAGTCAAAGCTTGAAATGACATCCCTTCCCATTCCAGCCGCTCCGAAATAGCTTTAAGGTGATAAAAGAGACTAATAGAAGGTATGTGAATAAGAAGGCTCGTCAAATCCTTCATTAAGTACTAAAGTTTAAGTATCATTCATACATCGCTTTCATATTCATGCTTATCATCATAATAAATGATAATAAATGATCAATCAATTAAGGTTTACGTACTTCTTTTGAAGCGACAAGCCAGGCGTCCAAATCGTGTCGTCACCCACGTAGATGAAGCTTAATCCCCCATACTCAGTCGTTTGCCATTGCAAACGCTCATCCTCCCATTCCTATGATAAAACGTTATATTCAACGGACTAATTATGAAACTTTGTCGAATCGTTCAGTCATATATTACCTACGTATACATACAAATGAATTTGTAAGTATTGCAGTACAAATACCGTGGAAGACAAAATACACTTTATCTCAAACTGTTCATTTCACGATAATGCACGAAATGAGTTGTCTATTCAGACCACTAAAATTGATCGTCAGCGTATATATTTGGGTGGGGGGGGGGGTGGAGTGACGCGATTTCTTACACGGGCCAAGGTTCTCTAATACCGGCAAGGGACTTTTGCCGCCAAGGGAGTTATGTCACCGAGGGACGACCGCCTTTCTGGATAGTCCCTCGGTGACATAACTCCCTCGGCGGCAAAAGTGCCTTGCCGGCATTAGAGAACCTTGGCTCGTGTAAGAAATAGCGTCACCCCCCTCCCCGAACTATATACCACCATTCTAGGAAGTCTGCGAAGGAGGCTAATAATCAATGATAAAACAAAGTTGTACTTACCAATGCCATCTTCACAGCTGTTATTATCTGCTCATTTCTTTCATCCTGAAAAGGTTGAGAAATATAAATGATATGTGTTAGTTAGATAGGCAGGCAGTTTTTTTTTCTAATCAAAGAACATAGTAAATGTGTCCTTACCACCGGAAATAACGTATTTACCACTACTCAGTTTTGATTCAACTGAAATGCATTTCTTCTTTTAATTTTGTTGCATCATTAAACAGTAAAGGTTCCAACTATAAAAAAAAGCAAACCAAATGAAAGTTGCCGATTCAGTTTGATGTAATATATGGCTATGCATTTGGGAATTTGATGATTTTTCATTCGGCGAGGATCTCGCGAGCAACGTACTACAAAAGCGTACAACATACTAACAACACTGGCTTGTTACACTCCACTAATTTAACCCTCAAACCACCGTATGGGGTCAAAACTGACCCCAGGCGTATATCAACATGTGCCATTTTGACATTTCGAGTCGTAAACAAAATTCCTTCTATGAGTTTGTTTATATATATGTCTTATAACTTCTCACAAGTTTTTACCGAGATTGGCTCATTTATTTATTTATTTATTTTGATTTACCACATTTTTGTGGAAGGATTGACATAACAGGTGAACTATCACCTTTTCAAGATGTCATCCCAGACCGGACTGTAAGATTTGGACCATCGCACACTGGGGCATGCCCCTACTCTTTTTCGAAAGGTGTGGTGGGTTCTTTAACGTGCGCGGGGTGTTGCTCTCCCCAAACACGGAACCTCCATTTAACGTCCTATCCGAGGGACGTCCCTAACCCTAGATGAGCTAGGTACTCATTTACACCTGAGTGAAGTGAGGAAAGTCGTGTTAAGTGCCTTTCCCAAGGGCACAACGTCGGGGCGCAAGTTCGGACATGTCTCTGGGCACACCTGGGATTAGATCCCGGGACCCATTGTTTGACAGCCGCGTGTTCTTCAGTTGCGCCACACGACGCCATTGTTGATTAAGTTATGCTAGAAAGTTTACGCATGGTCCAGTGGGGTCAAAACTGACCCCAGTAAAATCTGCACTCATATTCTCTATTGTTTGATACTTGTCATCTAGTAACATTTATGATAAGCGTTATTATGATCATAGTAACAAAATATGATTTTGTAGAAACGTGAAAAAAAACAAATTTTCAAATGGACGTAAAGATTAAAGACGTTGCGACATATTATGACGTCATTTTATTATTTGATTTTGACGAAAACCAACAAATTGGGTATTTCCACATAATTCAAAGGTACACGATAATTTAATAACTTAAATAGAAATTATGTATGATAAATCATAATATATCCAAAGACATTATTTAAAGATGTCAACAGGAACGACGTCAAAATGACGTCATAAAATTAAATTCATATCAAGTTACACTAGCGAAATCCGCCATCTTGGTTCCGCCATCTTGAATTATTTCAAATGCATTTTTTCATCATATAACCTAATAACACAATAAAAATGGACCAAAACGTTTATATTAAGATTGTTTCTGTTTGAATAAACATAGTAATGATGAAATTTGAGGTTGAAATAGCCGGTTATAGTAATCTAATTATATCGTCCGCCATCTTTGATTTTGACCGATGACGTAATCAAATATACATAAATTATGAATATGAAATCATAAAAGTGTTCGTGAATTAAATTGGTTGGTATTGATGTAAGAAAATAAGTGCAGTTTAAAAAGACAACCCTAGAATTACATTGTAGAATCCAAAATTAGCGACTTTTTCCAAATATGGCTCTAAGAAATTGGTTGCCATAGCAACATGAAAACATTGATTAGATACTTCATTGAATTAAAATTGTTGCCAAAGAAATTTTAGCAAAGGTGATCAAGTTTGGTTGTTCTAGTGTAAGACATTCAGATGCTATATGACAGCAAGCGTTGGCGCAGGCCTCAAAAGAGCCCGCTTGTCTGAATAGCGTTAGTTGCAAAAGACGATGTTCCCTATTTTTTGAATAAATTATGATAATGAGCAGAAATTATTCACACCTGATCATGTCAAACTGTCCCTTATAGATTACTTAGACTATGAATATATACAAACCACAAAAATAGTCACCAATAAAGCTATATTTGTGGAAGACATTGTGGGGTCAGTTTTGACCCCATACGGTAAGATTAGTCGTAAAAAAGCTACGGTGGTTTGAGGGTTAAAGCAATATGATTATTCTAAAACATTTTTAAAACCATTGCGCAGTTCAAATCTATGGATGTACTAACGTAGTGTTAATTGTACTACTGAGTGATTGACTTCAGGCGACTTACCAGCGATATGACATTTTCTATGTAGGCATGGACGCGGACATTTTTACCCTTTGACGGGGCAAATGCCTTGTTGTACACGTCAGGGTTGAAGACGTCCCTTGTCAGCTTCCACTTTTGATCCACTGCAAAATATTGGATTACCTTTTATAAAGAAAACTTTAGTAGGAAGCCAATTGTAAGAAAAAAGATGTATTTAGATTAACGTTTACATCTATTTTGTCAGACGTTTTTCGGTACTGTCATTATTTGTTCACACACATTCTCACGTACCTCAACAGCCTTATCAGTATCGGATACATATAAATATTCTATACGCAATCTCACGAGAAAGAATGTAGTTCAGCGATTTTGCCGCCGCACTCAACAGCCTTCATCAAGTGATTCACCCACTTTTAGCTAGCACGTCACCGGAACGTACTGCGTCTGCGCGAAACGGCTCTATGTAATGTTCATAGGTTTTTTTTTTTTTAAATGTATCGCATAAGGTCGTGTTCGCATATATAAGGATAATATCCCGTCTATCGTTTCCAGATGTTGTGTCGAAAAAGATATTTTATGCAACGGGAAAACCCCTTACTAAACATCCAACAGAAACCTGGGTTTTCTGTTGTTTTCTGTTGAATGTTTGGTAAACGTTGCATCGTGATTTTTCCCGTTTGTGTGACGCCAAAGGTGCCCGGAAGTCGGTACCTACCCCTGTCCCGGTTCAGAAACCGACTTCCGGGCACGTTTGACCTTCAACTTGTAGACGAAGAGCTAACCTTCACAAGAAGCCGGACTTGAGGACCATTTTGCCGTGGTTGCATTGGCGATACACTGTGCCCTGTTGGGTGGCGAGTCCTCCTTGAACTTATAGCCTCTGTCACAGGTGAACGTGATCCGATCCCCGTCCTTGTAGAACTTCAGCAGGGGGCTTCTCTGTCCAAAACTGGGTTTCCCAGGATCTGTGCAGCCGACGACTGTAAAATGGAAAGCTTTTCGTAAGCCACTGGTCATCAATTAATGTGGTGTGGACGCTCAAAGCACGTGCATGGAAAGAACAATATGGTATCGAACATTTAGAAAAA
The DNA here is from genome assembly GCA_035149815.1 of Branchiostoma lanceolatum. Classification (NCBI taxonomy): domain Eukaryota; kingdom Metazoa; phylum Chordata; class Leptocardii; order Amphioxiformes; family Branchiostomatidae; genus Branchiostoma; species Branchiostoma lanceolatum. Next base: position 31,701,409 of record CM068866.1, read on the forward strand.
GCAAACCACATAAAGAAAAAGACATGCCATTATAGTGAATGCCGGGGTTCCATCGTAATCCCGAAAACTACTACTCTTGAAGATACTAAGTACATCGTAAGCTCCCTGTGACATGGCATCATCAGATGTTTATTTGATACGCCACTGTATGTGCACATTTTGATCTTTGAAATGCAATTTATCTTAACAATGCATCATTACACGAAAGCCCCCCCCCCCTTCTCACTGGACCCGCGGCACGCTGGCGGCGTCGCTGCGTCCTAAACTGGATTTGTGTTACCCGTTAATTTATAATGGGAATATCATTCAAAACGTACAAATATGACCAAAAAGACAACAAAACACACAAAGCCTAAAAAGATTCGTTTTTTGTCAATGAAATTCATTGAGTGACTTGTCAATTCGATCGGCCGCGGCGACGCCGCCAGCGTGCCGCGGGTCCAGTGAGAGGGGGGCTTAAGGTACGAACTCCTTCACACGTACCGTCGCAGGGAACGATGTCGCAATCCTCGAACCCCCCTGAGACGTAACACCACGGTCTCTCCCAACCGTCAGGGTTTCGGCAGAAGTTGTCCTCCAGATTTGCCCAGGCGTAGGTGTCCAACAAGCTTTTGTGCGTGTCAAGGTCCCATCGCTCGCAGGTTTTCCCCGACGGTACTGCCTTTACGTCTCCCCTGTAATTTGCTCCATTTCCTCTGAAACACTCACCTGGAATAGAAGAATGTAACATATACTTCGGGTTCGCAATGTTAGTTAAGTGATTACGGTTTTTTTTTATAATTCATATTATATATTCGAATTGTTATAGAATTTTTCGTTTTTTATTTGAGTTGATGTGTGATAGTTGTTGTGCAGATTTGTTAAAAATAGAGTGAACGCTAGCGACCCCCAAAACACCCCTCCCAATAAAAATGGTATGGAAACCCTGTGACGTTACAATTCAAGATGGCGGCCACCGCACATGCCAACGGATCCAACAAAGGCTTGCTACGCAAACCTGGAATGATTTTGGCAAATATAACTTTATGTATATAAATCGACCTTTAGTGACAACAAGAGCCTCAGGGCGAAAATTGAAAGATCTTGAGTGGTGCATTACGTACCGCCATTCTTTCTTGATGGTGGAATGTTGTAGCAGCTGGAGTTCGGGAAAATCTCGCAAGATGGCAAGTATGTCAACATCTTCTCATCCATGCAGGACTTTCGCACCTCCTCGCACCAAGAGCGACATGGTAGCTTGTGGCGGCTGTAAAGGTCAATATAATGAGAATGGTACTCTAGATTAGCATTTCACAAGGTTGTCCATGTTCATTTGGAATACTTTTCTAGATAATTTGAAGCGTTGCATTAAAAAAGCTTCATTGAGTGGTGTTCTTGTAGGATATGTACGTACATGTGGCCCCAAACGTGACTGAGTTTACATTTGATTAGACTGGGGGGAGGACTCATTACCCCCATGAATAATGATCATAAAGTGCTGATCTCTAATTTCTTCCAACACAAAAGTATTTACGGATCGAATTTTCAACGACCACTGTCGCCTTCATCAGGATCACTAATGACCAATCACTGTCGAACGTAAACTCGCGCGAGTTACAGACACGTGACTTCATTGACACGTGCCATTACGGATACGTGACGTCAGCAATTGGTGCCAGAAAGTTTATAACGCCCACTGTCTCAACGTCCGTTGATCCTACGTTGATCTTAAAGAAGGCGACAGTGGTCGTAGAAAATTTGATCCGTGAATACCTTTGTGTTGGAAAAAAAGTTTAGCACTGTATTATGGTCACTACCAACACAGATGACCTTCCATGATGACTATGGGATCTTACCTTGCAGTTTGGTTGCAGTTCGGCAGGAGAAGAGCACAGACCAACCCGTTGATCTCGGGATGACACCTTGAGTTCGCGAGGTCAGTGAGGTTACCGAACTGTTCTGCGTCTTGAACCTCTTGTATTGTTTTGTGGTCGAACGGGTTGGGAAAACCAGCGTTGACGTACGTCAGGACTCTACACAGTGTGAAATCGGGTGGAATTCCTTCGCAATCTGTATAATACATGATGTTAGTTATTGAACTAAGGCGATGTTGATTCGATCATATGTATGATGTCCGCGCACGCATAACTTTTTAAAAGATTTTCAGCCATACTGCGAATAGTACAAAAAAATTGGACAAAAAGGCCAAATGAGCAAATAGACGCCATGAAGTGTAAAAAAGATGTCAGAAAACAGATAATATTGTCATAAAATGCAAAAGTCAATTCCAAATGCACTCAAAGAAGATGATGCGAAAGAACGAAAATGAAGAATCTATTGTTCGGCACACCACTTTTCCATCTTTCTGACCATTTTGATTTCATAATGGGGTTCCCAGAGGACGTCATTCATACAATCCAATCAACATGGCCTAAATGTGCAAACATAGTTGTAACCATTTTTTCTCACGATCAGTAGATTTTTTTATAGATTCAGTTATATCAATAATTGCATTCGTTTTGGTATACAACCATGCTCCTTAGTATGTTTCTTTTTTTCGTACATTTTTTAGCAGATTCTCAAGATATTCAACTGTTAACCTTCATAACTATTGGTCATTGGTATGTGCAACGTCTATGCGATTTGCTTGTTTAAAAGTGGGCCTGTTGCAATGTTGCACATACCTGATGGCACCTGTTAGCATTTAACATCAAAAGAGGGTCATATATTATGTTAATCCATGGATGAGGTGGTAAGGAATTTTTACATCCTTCTAAAGGTCGTTGGAAGTCTACCAAGGCCTATAAAACATAAAAGAAATGGTCTCAGAAACTTTTAGGCCTCTAGGAAATACACACATCTAAGGTACACTGTTAATTTGTTGTCTGCTATAGTATCACAAGATTCCTTGTTTAGATTTTACGCAAGTATTCTACCATGAATTACACAGAATATAGGAAATGGAGAGGAGGACTTACTACAAGATCCCTCGTCACTCCCGTCACTGCAGTCGACTGTTCCGTCACACCGCCTCCAGGACTCCACACACGTCACGCCGTCTCCGCAGCGGTATTCGCCGACCGCACAATTAGCGAACACTGTAATACAGAACAAGCTCAAAATAAGATGCTACCAGGCTCCGCTCCAGAGGCGTCGCCAAATTTTCATATAACTGTGATGCTGCGATAAAATGGTGCCGTTATCATGATACTACAATTCATCTTCCAACTTATCTTATAACTTGTATGCTGTGGTCTTTCATAATCAAATTTTAGCAAAATTTTGGTTAAACTGTGCACGCGTTTGTATATTGTCTTTTTCTTATCTTATTAGTACAGTAACAAAGACCAAAGACAATGACATAGTGGCACTGCACTCAAGTACAAAGCTTATATCACAGTGCCACAAAAAAGGCTACACAATATCAAACAAGAACAAACTTAAGCAAGTTACATTAAGCAGAAAGTAGGATAAATCAAATATGACTTAACTAAAATATTGTCTTTGCACCGCCGCCCATACATTTGGACTTATGCCACAACATATATATATACATGTACTTGACTTTAATTACATATGCAAAATCCATATCCACAGGGTATTGTCCACGTTTAACAATGCAACATGGCGGTCACCAATAAGCAAGTTCATGGTTGCTACTACGCATGTGCAGTGTCAAATGTGCCCCCGAACGTAAACAAAACCCGTTTGGCCATTGTTATGCAAATCGAGACAATGTAGAGACGAGCACTGTTTACAAGCCGGGGGCCTTCACCTTTGACACTGAACATGCGTAGTAGCACCCGTGAACTAGCTTATACTTGCCAGAGTCACGTTACAAAGGGCAAACACCACTTGTATTACAAATAAGCTGAATATCCCGACCTTTAGTGATTGCAGTGTAGGAAGCCTCAAACCCTGGTCTGTTTACGGAGGCGTCGGAGGTGAACTGAACGAACATAGTGCTTCCAGTTGATGTCACCGGGGGCGGCAAGGTATCACCAGTGAAACGACCTAAAGAAAAATGCTTACTGAATATTCATTGGCATTGTAACAGATCTACTCCGAAATCGGTGTCATCGCCTGGGTCCCAGATCACGCACGTTCTCGCGAGAGCCGAACTGTGTACAGAATATCTAGCGTATGATGGTAAAGGAATAAAAAAATACAGTCACAGCACACACATTAATTGTAAATGAGTCTATTTACATATACAAAATCCATACGTATACTATTATGCATTTTTTGATAGCGAGCATATAGACCATGTCAAAACATATCTGTCTATCAGTACCTGAAATATCTATCTAATAGTATCTAATGGAATGTATCCCTCGCTCTCTCTCTCTCTCTGTATATATATGGTTTACCTTTTCTCAACGCGTCATCAGTTGCGTTTCCATCGAACACGTTGACAAAATCCCAGTTTCGCTCCACATTGAAGTTCAAAAAGGTGAGGCGGATGACTTGAGGTGGAGTGACGATGATTAGGTAACGGGAGTCCTGGTTGTTTGGGTAATTACTGTTGGGATAGTTCGGGCTGTTTATCGTTCCGCTGGGCCCAGTCCGTACAACTATGGCAGCCTCTGAAAATGGAGGTACAGTTAAAGATGATCTTATCATCGTGTTAACTTATTGGTGCAAACTTTGTCGAGACCATGATAGGGATCAGTAGCAAGTGATCTGGCTTGTTTTCACGGAATCTACGTGGAATCTACTTTGAATTCATGGTCTACACTTTCCCCTGTCAGGCACAGCCATTGTGCTACGAAATGCATACTCTCCAAGCAGTGGAGGGGGGGGGGGGGATTCGGTTTTTGACGTAATTTAAGGCGTTTTTGTCGGGCTTTCTACTTTGTCATCTTTTTTTTTTTGTATAGCCAACCCACACGGGCACGCTTCGCACTTACTTGTGAACGCTTGTAATGTGTTGAAGTGATTAGGTTTATTAGGCATTGAAGCTTCCGTCTGCGGGCAGAGATGTGGGTTTGCGATACAAAAAAAATTACAAAGTAGAAAGCCTGACAACAACGCCTAAAAAAGAAAACACGTCAAAAACCAGCCGAAACCCCTCCTCTGCTTGGTGAGTACATTTGGAGACTACAAAATGCATAATATCAAGCATATCTAATATCAACTAACTATCTATCATTTTGGCGGCTGCGTTACCAATGGTTAGTGGTTAGCCAATCAGAGCTTATACCTTCCTCTGTTGGAGAGAAAGCTACCCGCCAATCATGTTGCCGCTTCTTGAGGTTCTTCATAAGCGGCGACGATATTGGCTGGTAACTTTTCCATCAACAATAAGAAGGAGAATCTAGTTTGTATTCCCATGTATTATTATATCAAAGCAAGATAAAAAAGATAAAAACATAAAAATTCACACTTATTATTTGAAGTGATGGGTCTCTTGTTCTTTGACAAAGACTGGAGTTGGACCGTCAAAAATGTGGGGGAATTAAGTCTAATCAAGGAGGTTAAAATCCTTGGTCTAATGTTTGTTTTAATTTGTGTGTGTGTTGGATATTACTGTTCAGACTTGCCTCATATGTCTAGTTTGCATATGGTTTTCCATACGTACTATATCGATTTGTAGAAACAACTCTCGTGTGTGTTTTCTAATGGAGAAATTAGTGATTTACACCGTATATAGACAAAGAAAACAGTCATACAATCACATAACAACAGCCAGTGGAAATGTATAACTTACGGCCATCTGCTGATCCTCCGCCAGAACCCGAACCTGACCCCGATCCTGAACTCGAATCTTCCGGAGCACTCGAGCTCAGGGGGTTGTTGTTTGTGATAGACTGGGCAATACTCGGGGTTGCGATGTTGTTGTTCGTGATAGACTGGGCAACACTCGGGGTTGCGATGTTGTTGTTCGTGATAGACTCGGCAACACTCGGGGTTGCGATGTTGTTGTTCGTGGCAGACTCGGCAACACTCGGGGTTGCGATGTTGTTGTTCGCGGTAGACTCGGCAACGCTCGGGGTTGCGATGTTGTTGTTCGCGGTAGACTCGGCAACACTCGGGGTCGGGAGGTTGTTGCTCGTGGTCGACTCGGTAATAGTCGGGGTCGCGATGTTGTTGTTCGCGGTAGACTCGGCAACACTCGGGGTTGCGATGTTGTTGTTCGCTGTAGACTCGGCAACACTCGGGGTCGGGAGGTTGTTGCTCGTGGTCGACTCGGTAATAGTCGGGGTCGCGATGTTGTTGTTCGCGGTAGACTCGGCAACACTCGGGGTTGCGATGTTGTTGTTCGCTGTAGACTCGGCAACACTCGGGGTCGGGAGGTTGTTGTTCGTGGTGGACTCGGTAATACTCGGGCTAGAGGTATTGCCGGTCGTTGTAACACTCGGTGAATTCGTTGTGGTGTTACTGGTTTTGGTCGGGTCGAAGAGACCGCATAGAAGTACAGCAACCACGGCAGTGCGCCACATGGTGCCGGCGGTCGGAACTGCATATAAACAACAACAAAAACATCAGGGTTACCATCAATGCCATAATCATCAGCACGATCCTACAAGCGACCACAGACTATGGAATAATTTACAAAATTCTTTGAAATTTGATAGGATAAAGAAAGTTGATGTAATTTTTATTGTTCTTATTGGCTAGTTATCTATTAGTAAGTTTCTAGTGCACGAATTCCATGTTTGTATTATTGATGAATATTTGATGCGCAAACTGTAAATAAGAAATAATTTTTTTCTGAAATTATTATCGATTTTTCAAAAAGTCGGAGCTTTGTAATTAATTCCCAGCTTGCAAAGAAACGCTCTAAGCTCTGAATAAATGTTTTCTCTATTATCGTTGTTTTTTACATCGTGCATGAAGATGTATGCTTATCCAATGCATATTTGTAAAGGTATGCTTCATCTTCTACAACTCGGTTCTAATCAGGTTTTAAAATGTAGGTCATTTTACTGGATCTACGCATAACGAAGGATGCCTTAGTCTTCCAAAAGGCAGTTGGTTCAGGTTTTGGTAATTGTTGTATTGGAAAATCCAAGGAAAACCCAAGGCTTAAAGTAAGTCGGCTGGTATAGCCTGTATAGTAACGCACGAATGCACTAATCCGAAGTGACAATAAACAACTGCTGCTTGGTGATAATACCTGATCCCTTGGGATATCAACCGGTCCCATGGCGATACTAAAATCGGCCTTTTGACGCAGAAATATTACAGACAACAAAATGTGAAAAATTTGAGAGGATACGCTTATATTATTCAGGTGCTTTTAATTTTACCTATATTCCATGATGAGACGTTCATAATAAGTTATCATGCAACATTTTTAGGTCATTGATTGTAACGGAATATATTGCTCCAACACGAATTTACTACGACTATAAGACAAAAGAAAATATTACCTGTAACCATTAGGTGCCATGCCATGGTTTTCGATAGTCAACAAAAATTTATCTTATGTTACATGTTGTGTAAGTTTACTAAGACAAGTCAACAAATGTACCAGGGTCTCATAAACAGTCCTTTCCTTAGCTTTTGATGAACAAGACTTGGATTTTAAAGTCGCGTCTTACTAAAAAAAATGTGCTTTGTTTTCAATTGTTGTTCAGTTCGATTATCAACCCAGGATTGAATTTGATTTCAAAAACTCGTTTCCCCTATACCTATCGTGTAGTGGAACTAGTTTCCACCAAGTATATAGTAGGGGCGTCCTCACTAGATAACTTTAAACAAGACTTAAGTTAGATATGCAAAGGTTAGGTGTGACAGGTCGGTCAGTGTAAAATAACCAGCTGCTGCTGCGCCGCGTGCCTGCGAATCTAGTGTGTTACTCCGAAGGGAGGATAAACCGGTTATATGCATACATACACGTACAGTCGGTAAAGATGACTACTTACAATACAATACATGTAACGGTATACGTATATCATAATTATAATAATTATATATTAAACGGAGGTCGGGGTCACAAGAACAAAAGAACAGCATCCAGAATTACAGAAAGAGAAATTTACCAACACAATGAATGGCAATAGATAATCTGCTAGGTCAGCTGTAACCTTACCTGTGTCTTAAAATTAGCACATACACGTTCTTTCACGTGAATGCTCTTTTTAAGAAGGTGCATTGGCGCATAGCATCTAAACTTTACAAAAGGGTTGTCAATATTGACTGTGATATTACAGGGCAATAAAATCCATCCTTACTTCACAGAAACGTAAAAGAATATCTAGAATTAGTTCACATTTTAGTACATTCTATCCTATATAATTGTTAGGGGCATCTAGATCCACAAAAGAAATATGCAGACTGACCGCATTCTTAAAGGATTAGGAAGATCTTAAGATAGGCGTGTTTCTCATAGCGTGACTAAGCAATTGAAGGAGACTCAACCGTAGCGACAGGTGTTATTTTGTAAAAGACCACATTTTTATGAATACGAAATCAACCAAATTTGTAAAATAGTATCACAGATACACAAATAATTGAACTAGATAATCGATAATACTTGATGAAGATCCAGGTCTTTGTAGGGGAGGGGGGGGGGAAGCAATCGAAGAATTATGTTGCTAAGGCTGAACATTGCTGAACAACTATATACACAACTATTTCTATTCACACACAAACTAAAAGCATTAGTTTCAATATGAACCCTAGATTTCCTGACATCGCCCCATTTTCTGAAGATCACCCTTTTTTTAGATAATTCTTCAGCATGTGTTTCTATGGTATGATTGCCAGAGATCAAAATGAATTTGCTAAGGTTGACAACTAGTATTCAAAAACACAATACACAAGTGGTATTAAGCTCTAACCAAATTTTAACAACGGTCCAGTTGAAGTTTGTCCAAAGGTTGTTATATATGTAGAGATATATATGACACTTGTCTGCAAACTATCTGGAGGGTACGGTGGGGAGGGTATTAGAATACTGATCGACTATATGAAGCAACTGCTGCCAAGTCCAACTTCAATGTCAAGTTGCAAATATAATCATCTTTTGGTGGATTCAGGAAAATATTAACTGTAAAACCAAAACACTCTCTTCTGAAATTGAGCGCCACTTTTAGAAAGAAGCCAGTGTTTGAGAACCCATGTAATATCTGCATGTGATGTCCAAAATATTACACACAAACGCATAGCTTTCTATGCAAGTGTCTTAAATGTTAAATGCCGGTTTAAAATGTACCTTTATCTTATCTATGGAAATTACTAATCCTGTGCCCATTTGAAACACGCTTACGGTTGACTAAATTCACGGCTATCTTTAACATAATTATAGTAAGTAAGCAAAATAATACCTTCATATTATCAAATGTCGACAGAACATATGAGACGAAAAGGAGTAGCGTTACGTATACTACCATGATGGTTTCAATTTGGTTAATTTCAATTTGGTAGAAAACATCTTCCCGAACTATGCAGGAGCCTACTCTCATGGCGTATGGAAGCCCACTAGACTGTTTGATAGCAGAGCTACCTGCACAAAGACAATTGTATTGTGTTATCCTTTTTTCTCAAACGAACAAGGGTAAATGACACGGGCACGGACCGTGAACCAGCTTTCGCCCTACTATATGTTGTATGATGAAGCAATTGTATATTGTTTTGCCATGAATATGTAATAATATATGTTGATAGAGTTTTTAGGACTCAAATGAATGTGCATCTCTGTTATATTGTATCTGACCCTTCCCTCTTCCCTCATGACCTCAATGAAAAGCGGACTGCGTGCCGATTTGAGCTTATCATGAACAAACAAAGGTTCAAACAAACAAACAAAATGTACAAAACAATGTGATGTATCTGCTGTCTGTAACATCTTCCTTCACTTGTTGGCTAAAACCGTAACCAGGGTTAACATGTTTGCAAGCTTAACATTATAGAGAAGCGACTGTAACACCAACTCTAAACATACCTACATTTCTGCACTCCCAGCGCACAGCCACAAGCGTCCATGAATGCAAACGGTGGAAAATGGATGCTTATACATGTAAGTCTTAGAAAAACAAATGATAAACCCACCTTTCTACCCTTTAACTGTGTCGAAAGCCTCCAACGAAAACGACAATTACAAAATTCAAACTGTTAGGGACCAGAAACTGTGTTTAGGTACCAGCTTGGGCAAACAGTTTTCTCTCCACCTCAGTTATCGTCTGACACGCAATGACATAATTACTATTTGTGGACGTAGAACACATGTATCATTTCGCCTAACATTAGTCACAACCACAAACAATCCGCGTACAAAGTAGTCCTCAAAAGAATGTTAGAATACGCCACTTCTGGGCTCAACGTGATATGTAAGAAGTGGAATTTGATTAAAGCTTTCATATGAATAGTATATATACCATTTTTATCTTCTATGCATGTATCATAATTCACACAACAAAATTTTAGAGTGAACGACCTATAGGTTGGAACCAGCAAAGCACGAAGAGAGAACGATATGCATTTCTACCAGCCAATTAGCTACTTGAACATCCATATAATTTTCTTTCATAATTATTTCCAGTCCTAACTTGTCAGTTGCTAAGAAACCATCTTCATGGCACACCACAAACGTAAATAATCATGTTTTATTCAACAAGATTAATTATATCTACAGTCGCAAAACCTGCGAACCATATCAGCTTTAGTTGGTTTATAGTAAGGACAAACTCAGGCAACCGTACACACTCACGCCACACCTTCAGAAAAGACGCTTGTAGCCGCATATCGTTCCCGTTTAGAAGTTTATTCGAGCCCACCATACCAGCTTATACACAAGCAGACGACACCAAGGACAAGTATGCACCTAGCCCAAACAGAATAGAAACTTGTTAAGATCTATGTGGGAAATAAAACGTGTTAAACTACCAAACATTTTCTTCTAACATTTTACGGAAATTTGAAACTCTGCAGGTCACTCCGCCGTAACGCTTTGAATATCATTATTAAGTAGGTTTTGTCATATCTGTGCTTGGTGCCGACTTGTCATGATCTCTAGAGGCCGAGTTGTCTGAGAATACAGACGGGAAACTATTTCTTTTCGACCTGCCAGTGGAGCGTCAAAGTGCATACATACTACAAAATGAGCACATAACATTGTTCTAAGATAGTGTTTTAATCATATTAAGCCTTAAACCTATAATTAAAAAACAAACACCGTCCACCCCTATGTACAACACCTCGCAGAACAATTACAACAGGTGCCATTAGTGATTCATAATGGAACAATCCAGAAAGATAAACATCATAAAACTCTTGTAATCTTAAAGCTTACCACGATATAACGATTATGATTCTCATACCTGTTACAACTTATATACAATTTTGCGGCCAAACGTTACCAACGTTTTGTTAAAACGTTTGAAATGAACGTTACCTTTGTATCGTTGTGAACGTCCTTGTTGAAAAAATCCGTCCGTCCAGGATAATTGTCTTGTTGTGGTAAACAACACTGTCTCCAATAGCGTTCTGAAATGTCGTCAAACCGGTTGTGGTGGGTGCCTGCATAAAACCTCGTCTGAATCCGGCTTCAGCCGTCGCACACTTATACTGTAGCCGAAGTTTGCAAATAAAGCTTCCGTTTGGAGCTTGATGTTTGGTTTGTTTAGATTTTTCTCAATGTACAGTTCAGCGTTCTAAAACTGTTTTGAAAGTACAGTTTCTGATACATGAAAAAAGATAAGCCTCGACCTCGTGACCTTGGTCGGAGATTAAATTTCTAAGAAACAAAGCTTACAGTACTTTGTTCTTAATTGAAAAAAAAACTAAGGCCTAAAGCGAAGCAAGCTTAAGAGATGTACTGTCTTATTATTCAGAAATTGCCATGCGACCTTAATTGTTCGAGGCGATTTTTCTTAATTCACTGCAGGGTGTCAACATTTAATGCATTCCGACGGGATTGAGGCAGTCTAAACATTAAGGTATTATCCTGTCTTGTTCGATGCTTCAATGTACAATTGTTGAAATGTTTCAGTCACTCGTTTCACACTGTTTTTTCTTTCTTTGCGTAGCTTCGAGCTTTGTTCTGCTGGCCTTGGCACGTAGGCCAGGTCGGCAGCCTTGTGCAGAAAAACAAGCGCTTTAAATATTGATGTCATATTATTCTGCGATAGCAAATAAACATAGAAGAAGAAGAACTTTAAGGCACGACAATATTGTAACTGGTACAATGTGTGACAATTTTATTGTATACACAGTTGAAATATTGCTAATATTACTGACAATAACGCTCCAATTCGTTTGATTATCTATACCCATTTCTTTTTACAAACACACCGATAGATACATATGTCGATCCTGCAATTCCTAGCTCGAAAGCCTTGGAAGAAAAAAATCATGTGTCTTAAGAAAGATTGAAACTGGAGACTTATCTGTACAATAAACAGGTGAACGTAGATAGTATGCAAGAGGGTAGTACTACGTGATTATGGAACCGGAATGCCAAGACAACATTACGCACCCTGGGGAACCACGACCTCAAGTTTTACACCACGGTTGCGACGGCTCTCACCGTGCCTGGCTGGAGGCCTGCCCGCCTTAGCCCGGGACCTCAACTCCCCCCTACTTTGCCCTTTGGGCTATTTGAGGGTACTAGCAATGTAGATGTATATGTTCGATAATACAACAGGTTGAAATATACATATATATATATATATATATATATATATATATATATATATATATATATATATATATATATATATATATATATATATATATATATATATATATATATATATATATATATATATATATATATATATATATATATATATATATATATATATATATATATATATATGTATATATATATATATATATGTATATATATATATATATATATATATATATATATATATATATATATATATATATATATATATATATATATATATATATATATATATATATATATATATATATATATATATGTATATATATATATATATATGTATATATGTATATATATATAATTTCACCCACCATAATACTACATATTGTTCCCTGCTCAAAATCCTCAAGTATTTGCTGCCAACATATTGATAGAAAGTATGACTGTTCGTTTGCACTCTACTCAGTTTGCCCTATATTATTATATATATCATCAGGTAAAGAATAGACAACCAGATGCGTCATATACTATTCTTTACTCTCCACTGCAGAGGAGGGGTTTCGGCTGGTTTTGACGTGTTTTTGTCGGGCTTTCTACTTTGTCATATTTTTTCTCTATACACCTGTTTATAGAGGTAGCAATGAAGCATAAACCTGTTTATAGAGAAGAAAAACATGACAAAGTAGAAAGCCCAACAAAAACGCGTAAAAACACGTCAAAACCAGCAGGAACCCCTCCTCTGCTTAGAGAGTACGATTTCTAGCCTGGATGCCAGATCCCCAAACTCTGAAATCTCTATCGTGTGAGATAGAGAATTCAGAGTTTGGGGGTCTGGCATCCAGGCTATACGATTTCTTGCCATAGGGCTTCCAGCCATTCCAACAGAACTGACTCTCGACACTGATCTACGGCAACCTTTCTGTCACAAGACATTCTAGTACAAGGGGCAGGTACTGTTTCGCGAAGACCAGTTTTTTTCTGAAATACACACCTAGAAATACGGTCTATTTGAATATATGAAAATGTAAACTAGTATAAAGGTATGCTAGCAAACATACTTAAAACCTTTAAGTATTAGTACTTTGAGTTCAGAAGACATAACAGTGAATATCTGAACCCCAAATCTATTCTCCACACAGACATAGACTATTCCGAAATCACTCCCATTGAAAAAATGGACTATTCCCATTACGACATGTGCAAACTTCAAGGGGTATGTACAGGGGTCCAATGATAGCCCAAATTTTGTGTTTTTTGTGCTTATAGATAGACCATCTCCATATTTTAAAATGCGTATTTTACAAATTTGGTACTAATACCACCCCTTACTAGTACAACACATCAATAACTGTCCAGGACTGTTATCTTACAACGAAAGTGACAAGGTCCTTACCTGAAGAAATCGTGTGCTCAACCAGGCTCAGTTTCTAGAAAACGCTTCACCTTATAAGCCTTCTCACCAGATTATTGTAACGTTAATGCTCTCTGTGGCGACATGTTTTTGGATTGCTAGGCAACTAATACGTTTAATTTGAGATACGGCCTAGATACAGGACACCTGGCGATTAATATTGTACACAAATACTGAAGGTTATAAGAAGATAAGCTTTTGGACCTCACGCAAAGGCCGAAATAGGTTGAATCTCCTTGATACCGTTAACTGGTTAGAAATATTAAACAATCAAAATTGAAATTCTTAATGAATACTTTGCTTACTGTGGGGGAAATAGAAAGAAACCTACCAAATAAATTACTCATTTACATAAACTTTGTCTTGACTTTGTCTTATCTTTGTTTCCTACTGGACTGTCTAACCTTTTGTCTTCACTTTATTTGCATGTCAATCCATATTGAAGTTTTCGCTTATATCACCAAAACGAACGGACACGGACCATGCACAAACTTTCGCAATATGTTTTGTACCATTTACATGTAGTGATATATGTTGATAGAGTTATAATTTGTTATAATAGAGTTATAATAATGTAATTTGTATCTCTGTTATTTTCTATCTGACCCTTACCTCTTTCCTCATGACCAAAATGAAAAGCGGCTTGCATGCCGATTTGAGCTTCTCATGAATAAACGAAGGTTCAAACATAAAACCTGGTGAAACAGAAACCTCGTCCTGTTACTGATGAAAAGCAGTGGATGCTATACCTGAAACGTCTGACCGTTTCCGAAATCTATCCAGTTTCCCAAGTAACTGTTAGGTTGCGTTTTTTATCACCTGGATGTTTGACCTTCAACTACGAAGAGATAATGTTTCTACGTGTGTGTGTGTGAGGATGATACATGTAGTTCTGAACAGATTTGCGTGAGTGTACGTAGGTTTATGGCCATGTCTTAAGGAGAGTGAATACATTTTTAACCAGTCAGATCGTCTGCTAATGAGGGCTATCAATAAGATTCCTTTTCCATTGGGACTGGTTGTGAAAATGCAGGCTTAATCGATCAGTCTTAACCATTGTAGATAGACAAAGCAGTCAACCTCAATTGAAGTGAAGCATGATGATTTTTTTTCACTGAGCAAGTATCAGTTGTGCAATGGAGGTTTACTATGGTTCGCGTTTGTATGCACGAACACAGTGCCACCCTTATTCTTTTCGATATGCGTGTTGGGCTCTTTTCTGTGCAAAGGTTTGACACCTGATGCTAAAGCCCCTCTCTCACTGGACCCGCGGCACGCTGGCGGCGTCTCTGCGTCCTAAAGTGAATTTGTGTCACCCTTACTTTGTATGGGAATATCATTCAAAACGTACAGGTATGACCAAAAAGACAACAAAACAGACAAAGCTTAAAAAGATTCGTTTTTGTCGATGAAATTCGTTGAGTCCTTTGTCAATTCGATCGACCGCAGCGACGCCACCAGCGTGCCGTGGGCCCAGTGAGAGGCTCAACGCCGGAATCCCCTCCAAGTATGAATGCGTCCACCCTGCAGGTCTTCTGGGGGGCGCCGGCGTTTTTTTTTTGGGGGGGGGGGGGGGGGGAGAGCGCTGATTCACTATTTTCAAGATATCAGAGCCAGTTTCCTCTGCTAGGGAAATCGTATTACCGCCCGTAGAAATGCTGGAGCCACCCAGAAGGCCTGCAGAGGATGCACCGTATTCACGTTCCCATCCCCTTCCGGGCTCATGACAACGTCGCTACTGCTAAGGTCACATTCCAATCCGGGGCCCGACCGAACAGTCTTGAGGAACGAAAACATTCTCTCTAACTAAAATGATTTGTGTAAATGGTGGAAAGAATTTTCTATTTGCTTCCAAAAAGTACCGGCTACGTACAGACTTTCGCAAATATCACCCAAAAAAAACACACATTCCAGCATTGTAATTGCTTGGGCAAGGTTATATTTAATACAATGATGACGAAGAAAAGAACAAAAAATAGATAATTCCACACAAAATCAGTGTAACTCTAAATACTCTCATCTGTACATAGTCAATCACATTTTGTAACGCAGGAGCATATAAGACAATGCCTCCAGAACTTTTGACGCACATAAATCATATGTCACTGTCATACATACATTTTCCCATTAACTGTACGAAGTTTGTTATTGGGTAGCGAACCAGTGTACAATTAGTCTAATATATAAAGCCAATGCAGCCTTATAAAAAAACAATTTTCACTTCAAGTCTAACATCAGGACCAAATCGGTAGGCAGTGCATTTAAAAGCTGAATACTGTGAACACGACCTCATAATACAACATTCATTACACGCATTACATCCCTTTTAAATAAGAGTATTGTGAATCAACACATAGGCAACACAGTACAATGCAATACAACACAACACTGTACAATGAAATACTAATAGTTACATGCAAAACCTTCATGGTTTTAGATACATCATAGATGCAATTGATTAAATCAATGAACGAATGAATGAATGAATGAATGAATGAATGAATGAATGAATGAATAAAAGAATGAATGAATGTCTACTGATGTCACAATGGTCATCAGTAGACTATACGTGTGGGACATGGGATACCCCTGACAGGCTCGTTCACCTGCCCTCCGAGAGATTGTAAATATGAGTACGAAATGACAGCAATATGAGAATATAATTTATTCTATAAAACAGGATCGCTATGTACCACATGTTAAGTGTCATGGCATCCCCTTTGTAAATACTTCAGCTATGCAATGCTCTCCCAAGGGAGGAATAAAGTACAAGAAAGAAAGAATGTTTTTGAGTGAATTAATGAATGAATAAGTGGATGACTAACCAGAGGAATTATTTTAAGGGAGAGAAAGGTAGCTATATCTATTTGTGCTGATACGACAATGGGAAGTGTAAATATTTTACCATTTTGTACAAAGAGGCTACATACATCATGTAAACTAGATGATTTACATCGTCATATTCAGTAATCTCTCATACCGTAGGTACTTCAGGAATATGAGTGCATATTTCTTGATGAATAATCTTTGCTATCGTATTCAGCAACCAAAAATCTATTTATTTGTTTCTTTTTTTCAGCCTGCACTATTACTACACTGCATAAAGTAATTTATCTTAAACAATTAATAAATACCACACAAAACATTAAAGAGGCAAATAATCAAGACACCATTTGCTGATTTTTGATGCACCACATTAGACACAGCATATATCATTTACAGAGTACACAATGACATTAAAGGCAAATAACAACAACAAACAAACAAACAAACAAAAAGCAATTAATCAAACAACTTGGATGGAAACAGATTGAAGGCGGTGCGTTTGGGTGGCCTTAGCGCTTACGAGGACTCAAGTACAAAGTACAAGGGACCGCCACAATTATGCTGACGATATATAACAACAGACACAGCCTATCCAACACATCAGCCAACAGCATGTAATCGGTCGGAAGCTCCTCGTCGTTACCGTTAGATTGCGACAGGAGTCTACCGACATTGACATTGAGTTCGTCCATACTATTTTGTAACTCAACAAGGCGATGTTCGTTTTTCATCGCTATTTGTAATTGTGCCCTAGGGGGTCCGAAAGCAATGGCAGTGGCAGCATTCTCCTCTAGCCTTGTAGGGCTGTCATTAGCAAGGCTCTTCCTTCTAAGGGACCGAGAAGACCTTCGCCCTTGGTTGAGAGATGTCTCTCCTTTGGTGGCCATCTTGCTAAGGTCTCCCATTAATAGTACTCTGGTGTATGAATTAAGAAATTGTATGTTAAAAGTGATAACTTCATCACGGTCTTATGATGTCCTCAAAATGCGGAACTGAATTGCCGGAAAAGTTAAACTCTTACAATGTACAGTTATTTGCAAGAGTAAACCACAGCATAAACGTTGATATAATCCTTTCCCGTTAAGGAACTACCTATACCTCTATTAAGATGTTAACACTAAAACGCTTCTCCCTATTCATTCATTCATTCACTGCATTTCAAGGCGCCGTCGAAAGAACGGCTTTAAGAAACTATACCCTGGCGCGTAATGGAGCGGTAAGACACAATATGCTAGGGCCTAGGAAAAAATGTCTTGATTCCAGTTACCCGGCAAGGGATATGAAAGTTTCCATCTGACATCTGACTGATGAAAATTAGAAATATAATCCAAGTAATCAGGCAAGTTTTCTTACAGACTTTCTATATTTCACACTCTCTTAACAAATTACAGTTGTAGTAGAAATGGGAAGTAAACATTGTACTTTCTTCAGTTTATCAGTACACTTGTACTTGGTCTTGTATAATCTATATTTGCATAATTAAAACATCATCGCGGTGGTTTCACGTTCGCGGCGAAGACCTTAACGCGAAAACCGCAAACATGAAACGACATTTCTGCAATGCATGATTGTTGCGGGAAGCGATCAAACAAGACCTAGCCGGGACCGGGGATAGAATAGAATGAATATCAGGCTGGGTCTGCACAATATTACTGGTAGAATGACCCGTACGCGTGAAACGTACAAGGGAGATTTTAACTTAAAATTAACAGATAAACTTCTTCGTACCTTGCCATGTAGCACAAGAAGAACCTCCTAGCACACGGCGACAGTGTCCCCTTCTTATTGTGAAGGATGACGATGAAGAGGGTGACCAGCATGAAGAGAGCCATCATCCCCATTGCCACGATGATCAGCAGAGCTGTGAAAATTAACGGTGGGTTACACTCTCGTCAATCGGCACATTATCATATTTGAACCTATAGCGTTTCTTTCTTCAGTACACAGTTTGTAAGCACGTCTTCAGACATAACTTAATAGCTTAAATGCTTTAAATCAATTAACTAATAGCTTGCAGAATAAGAATTATACATATGGCTTTGGGGTCGAAAATTATTTCCAGTGTAATAACTCAATGACAATACAATATCCATGGTGCAAAAATATTGGCCGTTTAAGAGTTATGATGGTATTAGATTTTCATTTAAAAAGATCCTATATCCCTTGTTGATTGTGATAGTCTGGGACTTTTCTGGTCTACTCACAAGAAATGCAACAGCCGTTCTTCAAACAAAAGGTACCATGCCTGTTGGATCCGTTGGCATGTGTGGTGGCCGACATCTTGAATAGTGACGTCACAGGGTCGCCATACTATTTTATTGGGAGGTTTTTTTTTGGGGTGCTAGCGTTCTCTCTATTTGTAACGAATCGGCACACAACTATCACACATTCAACTCAAATAAAAATCAATACCAATTCATACTTATAAAACAGACCCCGTAATCACTAAACTTACATAGCAAACCTGAAGTATATGTAGCACAAATCCCTAACTCTAGTTTTCACTTTCTTGTAAGATGGGGGTTGATCAACTTACCGATGAAAGGAATGATCCCCTTGACAGGCAGAAAACCTGTGACGACCACAAGCGACACCACCATGGAAAGCAGCACGGTGACACCGAACGAGATGCGGTCTCCCTTGTCTACAGGTAACATGAAGGTGATGACCATCAGGACCACCAGGATGACGCAGGGAGAGAGGGTCGTGGCGAAGTGGTAACTGGGATCCCGCTCGAGGCGGATGGTGAGACATGCCAGGTTGTTGTCGGTGGAGAGGGTGACTTCTCCGCTCCACTCCCCGCTGGACACCGGTGCGACGGTGCCGTTACACGTCAAGAACTTCGGGTCGTCTGGCCTCGTCCCGTTGGAGCATTCTCCATGGTCACAACCAGAGACAGTTTTGTGAGCGCAACCATAATCTAACAGACGATAACATGCACAAGATAACGTTTACACATGCAACTGGATAGATTCGTTGCTTGAGCATCTTTTATCTTGTGTGTCGTATTAACTGGATGTCTAACCTTCATCAACGTAGACAGAAACATGATCTTTAACTATAACAACAGGTTCTATCTTTCTAAAATGCGGATAATTGCCAGCGTGGTCTTTTTGAGAAGAGGCACACAACGTACTATCAAAACTCCGATATAGCTGCCTCTACATGATCCTATTCCGATATAACAACTCTCATAATTCAGCGTGGTGTCCTAAGATCACCACATTTGAAAATGTGTCTTCGTGGCCTTCCAAAGAATGTCTTGAACACCAAGATATTTGCATTTTGCACACATTGGGCATTTCTGATGCTGCATTAATAAATGTCTTTAGATTAATGTTTTTAACGCGGCTGTCTAAGGGTACTATATGTTAGCTGTCTTAGGTACTATATGTTAGCTGTCTTATGGTACTATATGTTAGCTGTCTTTTGGTAATCTATTTGCCCAAACGTTAATTCTTTCATTTCGGCAAATATTGTTTTTTACAAATGTTAATAACCATACCTATGATGTGTTCGGATCCGGCGCTCCAGCAAATGGGACAAGTGATGTTGTCCTTAGGAAACAGGAACGGGTCCAGGTCACATGTGGTGGTTGTCAGTGTCTCTATGGGCCAGTGGATATCCCCGGTCGAGTCGAGTTCTATCACAGTCCTAGGGAACCCACCAGTGTACTGTTCATCGGCACTGCACATAAAAAAAGTTATCATTCAATTTTGTTGACTATTTGGACACCTTATCAATGATAATGGGTTTTTTGTACCCGTCAGAGATTACCCTTGCAATTGCAGCCTTTCTAGTGCTGAATTGATGCAGGGTTTACGGTCACACAATACATCACATAATACACATGGGCAACAGATACATATCTAAAAAAGAAATATCGGATGAAATAGGTCTGGGCAAGGAAATAGTTAAAGAGCAGCATGAGGAGGGACATGTAGATAAATGCAGACAGAAAAAAATTTCAATGAACAATTAAATTAAAAAACAAACAATCGCATCAACATTTCACATAGTTTCCCTTGCTCATTCCTGTCGCAGGCCAAGTTCATGAGCAGTTTTGGTAACGATGATCAAATTTATTTTTGGGAAATACATATTTTGATACAGCAAGTAGGCTTATCAAAACTACATCCTGTTTCTAAATAAGCACTAGTAAATGTCCTACAGCTATGTGTTGATAAAACCTATATACTATATAGCACCGGAATTCGTAATTTGACACAGAAAAATAAAAGCTAACATACTTCCTCTTCAGTGTCAGGAGAGGTTTCCATGGCTGATCGTCTCCAAAGAACAGATGATCGACATTTCCGTTTTCTGCCATCTCCCAGAATAACCGCTTGTCCTGCCATATCTGTACATATGAAAAAGGTGGACAGTATTTGGAACATTAGCATTTCATGTACGATTCTTGTATGTAAAACTCGAAACATTTTTTAAACTACTCAAGTACGCATTGCGTCATATTTAGCTAATAAGATTTAGAACACATTTCGACTTCAGCATTCTATCGTTATATTATACTGCAGAAAATCTTATCTTTGGGCGCATCGTAGAGCATGCGTAAAGAACCTATTTCTTTATTCGGATTTCGTGCAGTGATTGTGGATATGTTAACCTTTAAAACCCATTATCCAACCAAAGATTTAAAAGCAAGGGTGAATGCAACATATTACACTCTTAATTTAGCAATAACCATGATATTTGAACAAGAAGCACACTTACAAATTCAGCTTTGATGGCAGACTTGATGATTTCAGCTTTCTCATCCTAAGTATATTTGAAAAAAATGAAATGAATTATCTAGACAAAAATGTAAATATTATATATGATTATTCATCAATGGTCATCAAATGTATCTTTGATTTGTCAAAGAAAAAAAAAGAATTATCCTAGATCCTTTCTACTGACCAAAGAGATTATGCCGTCGATATACGCTTGGAAGTAGATTGTTGCCCTCGAAGTGGGAGCCAGGGCCTTCTTGTACACTTCCTGGTCGAACAGTTCGTTTACCAGTTTCACCTCATGGTCCGCTGTAAAAAAAATATACTCTTGATAAATTATGATTGCCATAACTGCATTTTTATTACATAGAAGGCAATCACAAAACCACTACACTATCACCATTACACGCGTAGAGGGCAGCCTTTTTTCCCCAAATATCTCGTATTGTTAACAAGATGCTAATGAAAAAAAAACAGGTGAAGAAAAGTGCTCTTTAAGCAGAGGCTGGGTTTCGGCTTGATTTCAACGTCCATGACGTCTTTTTTAGGCGTTTTTGTCGTTTTTGTCGTTTTTTTTATTGTCACAGTTTCTTTATGTCGCCAAACCCATGAAGAAAACAAAAATAAGCTGAAAACCAAACCTCTGCTTTGAGATTGCGCAAAAAGCGCCAAGAGGATCACATAAAAACGCTACGTGTAGGGTGATATGTCAATTCTGAAGTTTCTTGTCGACATTTCAGCAACCGTTACCAAAGCGTAATTTGAAGATAGACCGACCCTGAAGCCCCTGTCACACATAGCCGACCTTCTGCAGACCATTGTTTGTATACATGCAGATTGTAGTTAAAGGCATCCAGAGCATTTTATGAGGCTTGAAACATGAATAAAAAACTCCAAGTTCTAGTCATTCCTACATATAGTACGTTTCAGTAACACTATGCCATTACATATCGACATTAAAGGAGCAAAGATACGATGTTGTTGTGTGATGAGAATTGATAGAAAATCCAATCCCTCATAGACTGATCCTGACTGTCCATCACAATTAGCGGTTCGACCAATGAGAGAGTAACTGCATGTCCGTCAAATATTTGCATTTCTATGCTTTAATTTTGCATTTCTACGTTTTGACGTAGGTGGGCGGGGCTATGGTATCGGTCTATTTACACTAGGCGCGTGAAACTAAAAGATCACCATGTAGCTTTAAGTAATTTTTGTGCCACTTTTGATCACTTTTGATAAGAAATCCTAAGGCAAGCGTGGTAAACAGTAGCATTAGATGTCAGTTTCATAAAGATTGCAGCAACTAGAATATTTCCAGTTTTCAAGCCTCATAAAATGCTCTGGGTGCCTTTGATACTAAAAAAAAGTTATCATTGGAAGTTGGTTGACGAATTCAGTTGCCTACTAGTATCTAAAAGTCACCCACCATCTATGCAATTTAAAAAGTGACATTCGGAAAATTCATATTCTACTTGGATGTGATGAGAGAAGCAAAATGGAAATAGAATTCAAAGTTCAAATTTCAAAGTTCGGAAAGGATGGATTCCAGGCTGCTTCCAGGGAGTGGTCGGTACTAAAGTCATGGGAAGGTCCTGAATGTGTGAAATGTAGGATGAAAAACAAATCGACACACAAACACGCAAATGCAAAGATTGGAAGACACCGACATGCAGTACATACTTACATTCGCACTTGGGGGTAGCCGAAGACCATCGACCTTCTCCTGATGTCTGGTTGGCTATGCACTGGGCTTTGTTCGGCGGCGAGTTTTTCGGGAACTTGTAGCCCCTGTTGCAAGTGAAGGTGACCTTATCGTTATTCCAGTAGAACTTCTGGAAAGGCTTCCTCTTTCCGTTACTAGGCCTGCCGGGATCCTCACAGCCAATGACTGAAGAAGAAAGAAACGTTTTTAATAATATTTGGAAATCAGAAACACACAAAACCTTCCTTAGAATTCCTTATGTTACTTGCTTAGACTTAGATTCTCTTGCACCTGTTGATCTGTAACGTTGGGCTAAGCTAGATTGAATAGAAACTAATGATAACTTAATATGAGTTATTTTATCCTTCAATGGATAATTTTCACATTTCATCAATTATTGTATTATTACCGTATTTTATCATTCACTATAAATATTATTCCCTGATTAGTCAAATCTAGCTCAATTATTTAACTTAGATGGGGCAAGAACGTTAACTTTACTCTCTAAGTTTTGTAAATTGATTCATAACGTTGGGTAACATAAATTCGGGATTTTTCCGATAATGGTTGACTGAAATCAATCTAGCAGAACAATAAACCATCCTTTTTTTCTATTATTCTGTCAGTATCATGTGCTATCTTTGCACTAATCATATATATGGTAGATTTTGTCTCTAGTCGTGCTGACACCATGATATTTCAATTTGAAACTACCGTCCGCCGCACGCACAATGACGGTGCTGTCGGACAGGGGTGCACATTAATTCGGGAGAGAAGATTCGTCTTGAATATCTTGCCGCTAATTACAATTTATACAGCAGCTATTCGTTCCATCCTTGGCTTGAGGAGAGTGCTATGGATATAGACGTGTCCAAGTAAAAAAATACACGAAAAAACGGCCGCACCGCACACATCAGGCCTACGGGAACAACCCGTGTGTTGAGTCGGTAGCTATAGAACGTCAAAGTCGACATCCACCGTCATGGCAACGTGTACATTATTCATGGAAGGTTAGCCGGATGCCGTAGCATTGATAATACTACTGTGTCCATGTATTCCCTGTTGTGTTAGGAGCAAACTTTGAGGAAAATATCGTCCTCAGTCCACAATCACACGCAACATTTAGACAAAAAAGTGTTCCTCACAAACCTTTGTCGTCTGCTTGACAACAGGATTCTGGGTAATGATATGGCGGCGGGAAAATACACGTGCCGTAGGTTGTAGCAACAAAGAGGGGTTTTGATGATTGATCACACTTAGAGTCCAATTGCAAGTCAGCAATTTTAAGAAAATAAGTTGTCTTGTAAATGATTGTGTTTAGTAGGAAGCGGGTGTGACATTTGTCTTATAAACCAGCCGACAACGATGCAGTGTGATTCTCCCACGAAGCCCTCAGACTGTTCCAATAAGGGACGGAGAGTTTTTGTCCTCGTCGCCTTCTAATGCATGCTTATCGAAGCTTTTCAGACAGTGTTCTGAATACGTTAGTCTGTCAAGTTTGCATTTCTAGCGGTATTACTGATGTTGCATCTAGCACATATCCCTAAATACCCCGTTTTCGAAAAATCCCGAATTTAAGTACCCCACGAATTTATGTTACCCAACGTTAGATGTGCAAATAAAAAACTATAAAGAAAACTAACCGTCACACGGCACGACGTCACAGTTTTCCCATCCCTCTGCGGTGATGCACCAGGGCCGAGGTTCGGTGAGGCTGCGGCAGTAGTTCTCCTCCAGGTTCGCCCACGGGAAGAAGTCCAGCAGGGTGGAGTGGTCGCGGAAGTCCCACCCCACACAGGCGGCCCCGGAGATGCCGTGGTTCTCAACACCCCGGTAGTTGTCACCGTTCCCATGAAAACATGGCGTCTCTGGAAATAAGATAAGATTTGTAGTATTGTTAGTTAAGAATGGTGTTGTATGACATTATGTTTTTGGAATTTAAGAGACTGCTTAAACAAGCTGCTCGATGGTTTGATTTTCTTGTAAATGTTTATAGAGTACATCAAAAAGTCTTTTTTTTTATGTTTTGGAGAACCGTCTTCTTCTCGCCATGTTAGCGCTGGCCAGTCTTTAGCCAATTAGATGTTTCCCTCCTGTTTTTGGAGGGAAGTTACCAGTCAATCTTTTTGCTTCTTGACCATAAGCGGCGTCGTGGTTGGCTAGTGACTGTAGGCAAGCGCTAACGCAGCAAATATGCACGCTAAGGCCGTTCCTTGATACACACAAGCAGTCGGCCTGTCATGAGAAAATATAGTATTAAATACTGAGATAGCAGTACGTTGATTTAGGTTAGATACCCAGGCAATAAGATACGCCAAAAATAGTAACTCAAGCAACTGGATAAAGTATTGAAACAGTCAGACGTTTCAGACAGCATCCGCTATCTTTCGTCAGTGAGTTTTGGTATAAAACCTAGTTCTGCCAGAGCTTTCCTTAGTCACTGACGAAAGATAGCGGATGCTGTCTGAAACGTCTGACTGTTTCAAAATTTTACCCAATTGCTTGAGTAAGTATTTTTGGCGTAAGATAGCAGTACTTGAATTACAGACAAAGTTTCAACCCACCACCATCGTTTGCCAGGGATGGTTTGACGTTATAGCAGTCTGTGTCAGGAAGAATACTGCAGGAGGGGAAGGACGACCAACTGGTTTCACCTTGACAGGTATACTTCACTTCTTCACACCAAGATCGACAGGGAAGAAGTTGCCAGCTGGAACTATAAAAAGACAATTGATGGATTATAATTATATACGAGTTTTATAGGATTTTACAATGTACAGAATATGGATAATGTGTATTATGCATAGACAACACATTGAGACCAGTAGACTGTTGAAACCTTTGCGACTACACCCTGATCAGAATATTCAGATGGTTTTGTTTATTCGTTTTCTACGTGTGGGTCAGAAACTCGCTGTGAAATAAACATGATGCCTAACAGGTTTCTATCGGTTTAACAAACCAACCTTGTAATAAATGATACTACGTAGTACATATATCCAAAACATTTACAATGAATATGCAATCATAGCCCAGATGATTATAAAATCACAGGTAAAATTGATGGTTTCGGTCGCGGGCTTTTGTTATTACCCCAAACTATGCTACAGTCACAATTGAAAAAAGGGCCCCGCATGGTAGTAAGATGTTGTTTTTTTTTTTTTTTGTACTTTCGGGCGTGAGCTTTATGCGGCCCCGTGGGACACCTTGCAGCTACCGGGATTTTTTGGGGCTCAGGCGGGCCCCGGTTTGTTTTTAACTTAACTCGGACTTAAAATCAAGCTGGGACCTGGTAACAAATAGACGCCGTAACTTAATCGTGAGAACACCGAGAGGTATACCCTAATGCATTCGGCAGTTCACCGGGACAAATATGTGGTTCCGAACATATGTCACGAAAGCATAATGGATTTTACAATCACAGCATCATCTACTGTTTTAGCATGTGTCACCTTTGGTTGCGGGGATGCCTCTTTGGTAGACTGCGCTTTTGTCACTAACCACATCTGGTTCAAATTAGCTGGAACTAGTTCGTGGCCGGGTAGGACACCTCTGGACAAGTAATACCAAAGACTTCATAAAAATGGTACATACTTCTGAAACAGTATGGAAGTTAAACACACTCCACTGCCAGTGGAAAACCCCCTGCTGCAGTGATTGCACCTTAGTGTGGCCCAGGGCTATAAAACGGGGATGGGCGCCACCCTATACACCTTATGGTGTGGGAGGATTTTAAGTAACTAACCTTTGGTTGCAGTTCGGCAGCAGGACAGAGCAGATGAACGATTTGACCTGTGGATGGCAGTTTGACAACGAGAGCTTCTTGAGGTCATCAAACTCCGCGGCGTTCTCGATCTCCGTGATGTTGTTGTGATGAAGCGGGTTGGGTAGCGTCATCATAGGGTAGCCCAAACCTTTGCACAAGGTAAAGGCAGGTGGTATCGCTTGGCAGTCTGTAGGATGAGATTAAAATATTTTTCAACTTTCAAACATTAGACAATTCAATAGGGGATATATATGCTTTATGTTTTTATCAGTTGATCTGCTTTGCTTGGCAACCACCATCATTCAATTATCAGCGTCAGCATCAAAATTATCCTCATGTCATAATTCATAATTAAACATTAAAAATGCAACATTTGCAAGCAAATACAGCATTTGTCACTCCATCCGTGGTATGGAGTGAAATATAAGAATCACTACCAACTTGCGCTGCGTGGTTTCAATAACCTGTTGTTCCAGAGTTTTGGAATGGAGCCTTTTATTTATGTTACGTAAGTTTCAGTTTTATGCTGGCAGAAACGTTATGTACTAGACGTTCCCTGATAATATCATAATATTATCTTCCAAAGTGAATACAAGACATGTATCGCGATATCTGGTCTGGTGGCAGTGCAGATCACAGCAGGTTTTATAACAAAGTTATAAGAGGCAAAAAAAGCGGCCTATATATCTATAGTTGTGAGAGATATACTTAGTTCTATAGCCTTTCTTAGGCCGAAGGGGTAGCGGGCTATTATACACCGTGCCTAGGGCACTGTATCGGAAGGCGGAGCCCAACCCTCTCCTTCCACCGCTGTTTACTTCCCCAACCAAAGTTGGGTACTCATTTGTACACCTTGGTGGAACCGGGAAGGTCGTGTAAAGTGCCTTATCAAAAGGTACAACATCGGTGGCAAGTCAAAGAATTTGAACTCGTGGACTTCAGGGATTCTGGCAAATAGTCGTTACGGTAATACAATGGCCGCACGACACAAATAGTTGTACACAAATGTATTACTAGCATCTTGCACCCACCGCAGCTGGCTTCGTCACTCCTGTCCCTGCAGTTCGCCACGCCGTCGCAACGCTCCCACGACTTGATACATTTCGTACCGCTCGCACACCGGAACTGGCCCACAGTGCAGTTCGCGTACACTGTGATGAACAGAACTCCGTGAATACTTTCATCATGTTGGTGAATGACCGAATTACAAAGTTCACAACCAAGGAATAAGACAACAGCTGACGTTTCGATGACCGTTTGCCTTCCTCATCAGGGCAATAACAACTGATTCGCTTTGCACTGCAGCTAGGTGTTACTGCTAACTATATGTGGTTCACAAAGTTTTGACACACACATGAAATATGACAAACAGTCATCGAAACGTCGGATGATATGTCACTACTTTGTGATGAATATGGAACCTTGATATTCTCTGATAAACAGAGTTTTCGAGTTTTAACCAGTCAAATCAATCAATCAATTAACGATCAGTTCATCAATTTTCATTTGAATAATTCTGGTGATACATTTGTAGCATATTCCACAAAGTGGAGAATTCAAATTACCGTACAAAGAAGCCCAATACAGATTGAATATATTGTGATTACAAAATGGAAAAAAAAACTACACAGAAACTTCTAAAATTTCGCACATTGCAGTGTTTCATGAATAAAAAACACATCTGTCAAAATTGGCAAATATCTTGTGTTGGCACATACATAACAATGAAATGGTAACATGAATTTCAAATCATGCTTTCTTAAATATCGAGTTCTTTCAGTTTAAAATTCGAAAGTAGAAAATTAAAAGTAGATTTTCATCAAACAAGGCTGTTGCTGTTGCTTTTGCTATTTTTCTTATTTGTACTTTGACATAGTACTAGGGGTGATCAATAAATTCTCAGCCTCATCCTGAAATACGGTACAAAACAGCACGACTATACAGTATGAAGCCTTTTATTGATACACGCCAAATTTCAAAGCACTGTGACTGTGAGCACTAGTTTTAAGTCGAGGATCTTTTGAAACTCAGTAGCGGCGAGGAAAACAAGGGTGAACTGTGATCAGAGCTGCGGGGTCGTGTTCCTCGTGCCAGGAAAAATCTACGAAGACGTTGCCAAATTGTTTCATGATGATTCCCTTCGTATTTCATCAGGTCGTAGCTCAATTACCCAATAGCATGTTTTTTTCTATTCTCTCTAACCTAACGTTACTGAGTGTCAACTCAAACGAAATGCCCACATTGATTTGAAATTGTTATCTGAAATCTTTGGTAATAATAAAATGTTTTATAATATTTGACTGTGATACAAAATTGGAGCTGAGCACCTTTTGGGATGAGGCGGAGTTCGTGAAAAGCATCCCTCGTGTTACAGATGTTCCTTATAGTTAACTGTACCTTTATCTACTGCAGAGTACGTGGCCTGGAACCCCGTGTATGTTTCCACTGAGTCAGAGATGAACTGGACCGTGAGTAAACTACCTGTTGACATCACTGGTGAAGGGATAGTATTACCGGTGTACTGTTCTGTAAACGCAAAAAAAATGAAATTGTGAGAATATAAACTTTACCATACTATCATCGTACTATGTATAGTAACCACAGAATAACAATTTAATCTACCTTCTGTGTACATTTTTGATTGAGTTTTAAATAGATCATTCCCAGATGAAGCAATGTAGAGTATTGTGTTGAATAATTTTGATGCTATCCCGCCACAAGGTGTCCCATACGTATGCATAAGACCAACATGTACAACGTGTCTCTAAAAAGAGTGTGGGGTGATTTTGATAGCAAAATTGGGCCAGGGCATCTTGTATTCTTTAACTTTGATACACTTACTACAATTTGCTTTAAAATCCCATCACCTTTTGTTGGCATTTATTGATGGCCAATGGCGTCTACGCTTGAAATACTGCGTGCACATGTGCGTTACTCCACAATTTTACAAGAAGAAGAACATTATTGTGCGATAATTGTAACTGGTACAATGTATGGCAACTTATGCACATGAGAGTTGAAATATTGCTGAGTGTTGACAAATATGATAATTAAATCTAATCTATCTATGACTAACGATAACAATAATCTATGGAATAATGTACATACTAACGCTCTAGAATACAGTATGTTGGTAACAGTATGCTGTGTCAGGAATGTATGATATTGCCTCGTTTTTGCACTGCGTTATATACAAATTTGCCTACATAGGTGGATATATGAACAGCTAGGGCATGATAGTATCGTATTGAATATCTCTGTCCTGGTAGGTGGTAATATTGTGTCGGACGTACATACAATAGATTGTAACAATTTTTGCCGGTCATCAGCATAAGTTGGACAGTCCATAATGAACAGAAATTCGTTCTCAATATCATTATGGCATGTTGGACACAGTCTCTCTTTACACAGTGGCATTTGATGAAAGAGAAGCGCATAAAAAGTAATTGAAAATGTATGCAGCGCCCATTGTCTTTTTCAAAACATTTCTTATTTGTCAGAGGGTGTGTATTAGATACGCACGATGGACGCCATTATATCGGGCGTTATTACTCAGATGTTATTATAGATGAATGGTTTTAGTAATAGTGACATCTGAAGGATCCTGTATATGATAATATCAGCGCCAGTACTGAATAATAGATGGCAATCAAGCTAAGTACCACGTATACGGGCGTATTAATATACAATGCAATCACCAGTGTGTGAACATTTGCTGCCATAACTGCGCCATTTCTAATTTCATAGTTGGAAGCATTTTACCTTGTAATTGTGTATACAAACATATCTGGTCAGGAATTGTCTCTATGTTAGTGTAATTCCCTTATAGTTAACAATCAAAAAAAAAGACGGAAAACTTATCTATACATATAGCTTACAGGATTGTACAGCTCAATTGTCCTAGGTTAGGAATAGTACAGAGAAGAAATTTCACTCTACTGCTTGAACATTATATACTGCTTTACCCTGTGGCTGCATCACATAATAAGATTGATATTTTTTGTTCAGTATTTCATCCTCTTGAAGCCTGAATAGATATCACTGGTAATCTCTACAGGGGACACGGTTGTATTTTCCCTTTTTTTGCCGATTATTGCAATTATATGTATATTCAAATAAGGCTAGGTCATTCTTTTGGTTTAAGAATATAGCAAGACCTTGTGGGAATGCAACAAAACTGTCAGACGACGGTAGTTTGCATTCTTACGCTCAACAACGGTGGAGAGATGAGGTCCTCGCAATGAATTACTCATTGAGTTCTTCGGCCTTGCCCTTTCGTTCAAGCATAAGCCACCTCACCCTACCCCACCACTTTCCCTTCCAACATGTACAATAAGGTCTCGCGACTTGGGGTTAATTTTGTGGCAGTATTAAAGGTAGTTTTCATGGGCACTAAAACTGTATACATATCAAATACAGATACACTATTGTATTTTCATACTCGATCATGTTATATACACATATTTCGAAAATCTGATACGTATAAAAGGTTTACTGGTATGAAGACCATATAATGTATAGAGTTTAACATTTTGTACTAATATACCATGCAAGTTTGACATTCAAATTTACATCTTTATACAATTCTTCGTTTTGAAATTCATCTGGTAAGAATCTAAGACACTAAACATAGAAGTATGAAATTTGAATGGGATCTTTATCAATATGTCGATACGCTATTTAAATTAGCCTCCTACCTATTTGAAACCGTTTGTCGGTGGTGTCTCCGTCGAAAACGTACACGAAGTCGTAGTCTTCTTCCACGTCAAACGCCGTGAACGTGAGGCTGACTACTTTGGGAAGAGTGACTTCTATCACGTACACACACTGCTGGTCCTCGGGATAGTTGTTTGGGTGGTTCGGGCTGGCAAACGTACCGCCCGTTCCATTCAGACGTGCTCGTCCGCAGGACTGGGATAGGGTGGCCGATGGATTGGCTGAAATTATCAAATTCATATTTGCCAAAATATTTTCTTTTAACCCTTGTCCTGCTGGATTTCCAGAGTAAAAGTATACCCCCACTGCTGAAGTGCCCAGGTACCTTTGAAACAAAGGGTACTAGTTTAATAGTGCTCGTTTTTAGTTATTTCGCTATACAACAACTGCGCGGGTGCAATGTACGCATTCTAGAAATATCCTCAACTCAAAAATTGTCAGGGCTAGCATACAGAACAAGCTTGTGCAAACCGACAATTGTCGTACTCAGCAGATATAGTACAGTGTGTGTGTGTATGTATGTGTGTGTGTGTGTGTGTGTGTGTGTGTTTTTCAAATAGCATGTAAATGTACATCTGACGACGATGACAATTTTAAGTAGAAAATTATTCACTAAAAGTACACAATAAGAGGCACGACACAAATTAGGCAAAGAAGCTGAATCACTTCACCAATATACATATATATTAGCTCATGTTATCATAACGGTATTATGCAACAAGCTTGGTTTTACCAATGTCTTTTTCGAAAAAAGCAAATTGTTTATCATATTTCTACACATATAGCACTATTTGTCAACATTCGCAAATGGCCTAAAACCAACCGTTTACAGCTCTACACAAGGACTAATCTTACCCATTCTATAATGGCAAACAACAGCAAAGTTTGTATCAGCACAACATTTTCAGTGTAAAATATTGAAACTACTATTCGAAAACAAACCGTACCTGTTTGACCGAAGACACCGCCGACCAGAGCACAACAAGTCAGGCCAACCACACACAGACGAACCCCCATGATGATCAGCTCGATACAAATGAGTGGAACGCCATATCAATAACTATGTATCCTGATATTGTATGGGTTGTATGGATGTTTGCTAAGACCTTATCGAAAAGGATATGCTTTCGACACCATATGACGTACGTCAGTGAGGAAGGGAATTTTACTCTTTTATTGATTGACGTCAGTAG
Organism: Branchiostoma lanceolatum; assembly: GCA_035149815.1. Lineage (NCBI taxonomy): Eukaryota > Metazoa > Chordata > Leptocardii > Amphioxiformes > Branchiostomatidae > Branchiostoma > Branchiostoma lanceolatum. The sequence goes on from CM068866.1 coordinate 31,734,312, forward strand.
GTCTGAACAATGTCTGTTAGGACGCAGTCGAGTGAACAGAAGCATTTTTTATGTGTACACCATTATAATGCCCACATGAATTTTAAAAAAGGCTATAATTGGTGTTGGTGTCGGAGCCTGACAGACATGTTGAGTATGTGTAAATGTATGTATGTATGTACGTATCATTGTATGTATATGTGTGCGTGTATGTATGTATGTATACGTGTGGGTGTGTATGTGTGTGCGTCGATGTGTGCCCGTAGTCTAACGTTTTGATCCTATATCGCATTTTTGTTGGCTTTACTGCGTGTAAACAATGTTAAGTTTATTACAGAACAATCGATGTTGGTTACTATAAGGGTGTTGATGATGTGCCATGTCTGCTATATTCGAATATTTGTAATTTCGTGGTGATCATTGCAATTTGCGTACTTGCTTATTTGTTGTTATTTGCACCCTGTCATTTCAATGTACAAAGCAATTCATTAGGGGTCGTATAGCTCCCAACGTGTATCTAGGATACATAGGTGTGGTCGGGTTAGCAGTGATGACTGGTGACAACGACAAAAGGCCAACTGATGGTTGATGTAGCTCTGCATTTTGTCTTTGGTGACATGATCTCTACATGTAGCTATGAATCACAATCTGACTAACTTCAACGCATTGAAAATCAAAGCGGAATGCCACTAGAAAGAGAAATAAATGATTTGGCGAGTTTATAGGGTACGATCTACAAATCTGATAGAAAATGGAAACAAAAGAGGTGTTGTTTTGGTGGCCTTTGATGTTCTCTATTGATTGACGCCTAGCGGAGGTCAACTGTAATTCAGCCGACTCACGCAGGCAGGCGGTTGGAAGTTATATTCGCGAGCGATATCTAAACAGACAGGGTACATTTCTCAATTGCTAAGTTACCTCATACGACCTGAAAGCCTAAAATTATCATGCAGTATACTGATGTATCCTATGTTTAACTTGAAGCCCATTGATTCACATTCCCAACGTATCATAATTCTGTAACCCCTTATATTACTGAAATAATAATACTTCTTGTAGAAATTATACATATATTAATCATCTTATTATAACAGATGCATACCGATAGATGACGACAAGGCATGTTCAGTGACAAGGGATCTAATGACACAACATGTCGGACTAGATATTTACATATCAGTAGTATTAACACCTTATATCTTACAAGAAAAATTATTCTATAACTCTGCATTGGATTGGAACATTTACTTCAAAAGGAAACGTATCACCAAGACATAAAGTCAAATCTATAAATAGACCATGAAAATTACCATCTACAAATTTCTAAGCAAATCAATGATGATGACATGCATTTGTTCCTTATCATGGCATCGTGTGATAGTGGCGGCCTTTAATACCCCCATTCCACTTGGACGGCCCTCTCACCGCGTTCTCATGGCGACCTCATTTTTGGCCAGATCGCCGTGAGAGCTCCGACAGCGCGGCGAGAGCGCCATTGAGAGCGCCGACAGCGCGGCGAGAGCGCCGTGAGAGCGCCGACAGCGCGGCGAGAGCACCATGCGCGCCGTCACCTCGGCGATGGTTTTGAACATGCTCAAAACCTTCGCCGTGAGAGCGCCGAGAATGGCGATCAAAAAACAAGCGCCGAGAGAGCGCCAAAAGAGCGCCGTGAGAGCGCGGAGCGAGCACGGTGAGCGCCGTGAGAGCGCCGTGAGCGCGCGGTGAGCGCTGTGAGAGCGCCAAAGGTGGGATCAAAGGGCCGCAGCGAGCGCTCAAGGATCGCAGCGAGCGCTCTATGAGGATTGAATGGTCTTAAGCCCCTGTCACACTTGTGCGTATAAGCCATTCCGCGTGAGTTCCGTGTTGAATTTTGACAACACGCAGTTGTACGCTCAAAATATCAATTTTTTTCCAGTTGTGCGACTTCAACGCATCCAATGCGTTTGAGACACGTGTTATGTGCATATGAAGTGCGCAACACTCTTATCCTTGCAGCGAATAGCTGCGCATCAGGTGCGTGTGCTGAGCGCATTCCGAATGCCCACAACGACTGCCGGCCGCATGCCTGGCGCACTTCCGACGACTGCTAATCGAATTACGAGCGTACCCCAGGTATGAGATGTGTTGAAACGGCAGCTGCTGCCTGCTTTTCCTTTTATTACAAGTTCAGACTCGACTACAAGAACAACATGGGGCGCCGGCTGAAACGTGGCTCTTCCGCCCACGCTAGCCATGGCCGTGGCCGTGGCTCGTCTAATTCTGGACTACCCGTTTAGGCGTCTAACACCCCTGATGCTGTAGGTGATCGTGATGGTTGTGTTGGCCATGGTACTGAAGACAGTCCCCCGGCAGCATCAGGCGAAGCTGTCCAGTCTCACTCCCCTGGTCACGAACCTGCAAACGAGGGTGGTGAGAAGGAGCAGACCTCCGGATCACCATTACCTCAGGCCTCGTCTGCTACCCCCCAAAAGCCACGAGCAAAGAAGACCAGCTACTCCCTAGATGCTGAGGTAGAAAAGGCTTTGGTGGAATGGATCAAGGAGAACGATATCCTCTGGAACAGTAAGCTGATCCGCTACAAACGTATAGATTTAAAAGAAGCTCTATGGAACGAAAAGGCGAAAGAGCTAGAGAAGACAGCCACCTACTTGAAAGGCTGGTGGAGGTCCATTTAAGGACATATTCACAAGGCTACACAAGAGGAAGAGCGGAGATGGGCCCAAGGACCTCACTGAGAGGGAAGAATGGATTTTTGCCACTTGTACTTTCTTGGGGCCACTAGTCCGGCACGTGTCACAACCAATGAGAAGTGTAAGTATGGAAGGCCCTTGTGTCTTCGTTTCGTAGCTCCACCATTAATTAGTGATAGATCCCAAACTGTTGTCTTCTCTCTATCCACGGCCGGACCCAGACGGTCCTTTGGCGTGCTCTTCTCCTTCTTCTCTTTCTTTGACGAAGGAGATGGAGTTGTACATGTAGGTTGACGATGTCATGCTGGTGTTGGATGACAGCAAGCATGAGGTGTCGCCGGTTATGGCCTGGATCTGCCATGTTCGGAAGGTCTATCCACCCTGGAGTCAGAGGTGCCCTCGCATTTATACCAAATATGGAATATGCCCCGGATGTTCGTCGAGCACGCTATGTGAACGATATCCGTTAGCTATCTGTGCGTTTGTCAGACGCTACTGGTACGTGTAATGCGCTGCCCGATCGCAGGACGAACGACACTAATTCGTGACGTATATTCTTATTCGCTATACGGTCGATCATCATGCGTTGTATCTGCGCTGCAAGTGCGCGATGTGGTCGCTGCGCAGAGATCGTGCCGCAAGAGAAGCGTATTACGGCGATTGGAACGCAAACACAAAGCGCGCTCGTACATTACTCGACCGATGTCGGACGTGTGAACTGCGTTCTTATAACGTCTGAGCTGCGTCCCAGCGTTCGCACGAAAGTTTTCGGTAGTTTCAAAACTATCAGGCGTGCTGGGCCGTGCCTTGCGTGTGCCTGCGTGCCTAAAACTATCACAAAACGATTGAGAAACGCATTAGGTGCGTATTGGGCGCACGCCGGCGTATGACAAAAATGTTAAAACGCAACTCACACGCTCATGTTATACGCACAAGTGTGACAGGGCCTAAACTGTAGTTCAAACAAATTTCATTCTTGAAGTGGTGTATCTTGAATTTCTGGGAATTTTGTGGTCAAATCATAGTATTGCTCGTGGGTAATACAAATTGACGAATAACTACAAGTACTTGCTTCCATTCAAATTAAATTCCCTCCAAGTTTTATTGTCAGTCGTTCAAAATGTGTTTCAAAATTCTGTGATTTACGTTTCTATTATAACGTAGAATGATAAAATATTTTTATTGCAAACAGTTTACATGACAGACAACACAGAAAAAACAAGTTGAACATACATATATTACTTTTTTAAGACACACACTGAGCGACCGTGCAGCGACTAAAATTGAATAGTTTTCCCCTTGATTTTATCATTCAAATATGATGCAAGAGGTAAAAGTATGACTGAGAAGACAACAAAGCACACAAAACGTAACAAAAATTCGTTTTTTATCTCTGGAATTCGTTGCGTGATCTGTGAAATCTTTAAAAAGTTGCTGACATTTGACATTTTGGTCGCGCTGAGAGCGCGCAAGGGTCGCCGTAGAGATTCCACTTGAGCACGTTTTTCAGGAGTTCGGCGCTCTCACGGCGCTCTGGACCATTTTAGGTCGCCGTGAGAGCGCGGTGGGAGCGCCGTCCAAGTGGAATGGGGATCTAAGGGAGACGCATCTTATATCTAGCCTAAACTTTAACCCAAAATGTCAAATATTTACATACGTTGTTGCTATCTATAAACAGACGTAATTGTATGTGCTGTATACTTTCTTTCAAGTGTATCTATAATAACCATTAGACAAAAGTACAACTCGATATGAATAGTTGTCTTTTCGTGTTCAACTATGTATACAGTAGATAGAAGACACAATTGTTAAGATTTTCTATGTATATCAGCAAGGTAATAACAAAGTGTATGTACATCTATGGTCAGTGTTATGAATGTTATCCACATTATCCACATAATGCGCATCTTTACATGCTCAGTCATATTCACACAAGTATCATGATTTATTTGAGTCCTGCTACATAAGAGTATTCATTCTTGACAGATTTATCTATAATGCACCATGTATTACATATTACAAAACAGTTACTATAATCGCGATCGAAATTACTCAGGGATGAGAAAGGAAATGGTTCTTAGTATCAAGAGACATAAGACATGATGTCCAGTTGTACAAAATTCAACAAAATAGTCTATCTTGTCGTGCTCCAGTCAGAGATTATAAACGTTAATGTTGTTGATACTTCTTGGTGCTGAAGACTGATATAGTTATCTTCGCCAAGAAGATTATGTTTCGGGGAGCTTTTGTATGTGTTATAATGTGTACATGTGTTTGTATGTATGTAATTGAATAGCATAACTCGAAAGGCTTAGATGGATTCTTGATATTTGGTAGGTAGGTAGGTCCTGATGAGACCTTGAAATGGTTAGATTTTGGGCTCCCTAACGGTTTGTGTGGTACTGCAGCGGAACTTCCTGTTTTGATATCTCCTATTCTGGACACGCTATGGTCCTGAATTTTTAGTGGTAGGTAACTTTTTGGACAGAGAGTAAGTGGTATAAGGTTTTTGTTCCCTTCTTTGAACTGCATGAGCAGGTTTTGCTTCAGACTTTGAAACGAAATAACTCAAAAAGGGCTTGATGGATGGTCATGATTGGCATGATCAATGAGGATACTATAACTCAAGATGGGGTTGACGAATCAACATGATGTTTGGTATTTAGATAGCTTAAGTGATGCTTTGCATGATTAGACCATAATTATGCAAATCATTGCTACTACAACTGACAATGAGGAGATCCTAAGAAGCTTATCTAGGCCGGTGTGACTTTACCATGGAGTTATCTATTGTACGTAGCTAGCGCATACGTATGCTCAGTTCCTTAAAGTTTTCAGGTTTATTATGCATAAGCTGGTCAATCATTTCCTTATGACCCTCTGATGCAGAGAACATGCTATAGATTTCCAAAGTCTCTAAGGTTCTGTTTCCCTGTATCGCTGAACATAGGTCGGAAAGGGCCTGACGGCTACAGATCACTTTCTTTGAGTTGTCAAAAATGAATATACCAATTTTCCATTTAAGTTGTAGTGACTTCAGTGTCTTATTTGTACCTATACATTCTGTAAGTTTTTGTACCATTGTCTCAACTTCAGCTGCATCACTTTCTAGCTTTTGGGCCAGTTCGCGGTCCAAAGTATTAGGAAACTCTATTGGATGTTCTAGCGCCACAACTTTAGCTGCATCACTTTCTTCATGCTTGGTGATCAGTACGCTGTCCAAAGTAATAGGAAACTCTATTGGATGTTCTAGCTCCACGACTTTAAGTGTTGTATGCTCTGTAATACTCTGTAGGGTAGCTGCTAGGTTACCTGCCTTCTGTGTTTCCAATGACTCACTAATCCAGTCATCTATTCTAACTCTCAGGAATTTTAGGCAACTCTGGCCCATTATCATCTGAGCCAGCGATCTGTCGTATACTGAGAAATCTGACGGCCCACCTTTGTACCTGTCAATATCAATATCAACATGTTCCAGTCGTGGTGTGTTTGAGAAGTCTGCCAACATTGTTACCATTGAAAAATACCCAGAGTGCTGAATTTCCTTTAACTCTACGGACACACTTTGTGTCCCACTTCGAGGTACGAATACTCTAACTGGGGAGAATTCTTGTCCCTCCAAGGTTAGAAACCGCCCATCCTCATCAAAAGAAGAATGTGGGTCCCGTAGTGTCACAGAACTTATTGTGTCAAAATCTGTGAATGTTCTTTGTAACTTATCAAGCTGTTTCTGTTGTAAGACCCTTCGCTTGATACACTCAAAGTCAACCACTAGATCCAATTTTGGATCTTTACTCTTAGCTAATTTCTTTTGACAACTGAGAACTTCCGTCAAACCATCAATCCACTTCGCATGATCCTCACTTGAATTTACAGGATACTCAGGATCAAAATAGTTAGTTAACATGTGCTGAGACAAACTAGGTGCCACAATCTCTGCCATTTTACTGGTTTTACAAGTTCTCCCAAGTGTCATGATACACATGTATGACCAAAGACCCGTATACGTTTCATCCTGTGAATCATTACTCAGTTCTTCTGCAAACATTTCAAACAGGGGGCTTGCGTTGTCACCAAGGATTAAAAGCACAAGGTCTTGAATCTCACTGCGAGTATCTTCGATGTACCGGCGCCATGGATTAGCCAGGTTGACGGAGAAGAAATAATTTGCTGGCAACAGTTTAAACAAGCAGTGAAAATATCCGATTCTCACGTTTCTTTTAGCCTCATTCCTGACCAAGTCACAGAAATAACAGGCGGCCATGTACTCCTGAAAGGTCTTATGTAAGAAGGTACAGTAGCAGGTGCGTTTGATTCTTGCGAACGAATAATCCCTTGTCAGCAGGCCCATGTTCAACATATCATCTGCATGAAATCCATGCTCCGTTCTTATATCGTCTACTTTAAACTGAAGCTGATATCGCCATAGTCCCTCCCAGGCCAGTTTCCCCAGGCCTCGCAATGCTTCTTCTATGTTAGGAGGAAATTGTTCCCCTTCAAAGAGGATACCATTCTTCCCACAATATCTCTTTGCAACTGAATATACAATCATTTGATACAGTTCAGCCTTGCTAGCGGGCAGTTTCTCCCCACTATCTTCCCAAACAACACATATGAGTATGTTATTGAGGGGATTGACAGCAATTTCTGACAGATTTTCATTACTCTTCAGATGATCTTCTAGCTTAGTGGCAGAGTCGGGCGTCTTGCTAAAGTACTTGCGTATGAATTGAACTGAGTTCTCCTTACTGTATCCTACTATCTTGTAAAACTCATGACATTTCTCAAGGTCTTTGACACAGTGATACGGCCTGGAGGTCACCAGGACATGGCTGTTCCGGAGGATTTTACCCTGAATCAAGTCAACCACATCTGTGCCCTCCCTAGATGTCTGACTGAGCTCATCTAGACCGTCCAGGATAAAAAGAACATCATTCTGGCTCTCTTCAATATAGGACCAGAGTTGGTCCGGGGTGACTTTCATATCCCTAGGAAGAAGCTGCTCAAATATGGCATCCTTAACGTTAACAGAGAAGTGCCTCAGTTCAAGAAAGAAAACAGCTTTGAAAATGCCCAGTTTCCCAGACGACCAATCATGAGCCAGTTTCTGACAAGAGCATGATTTCCCAATACCAGGGGGGCCCTCTACTCTTATCTTTCTTACAGCTGACCTAGGATTAACTTCCTGAGACACAGCTTCGTCTGTCTTGTAAATATCTGCTAAGCTTACGATAGTGTCTGTGTCTTCGAAGCGCCCCCGACTGTCCCTGTGCTGAAGTTGCAGGTTGGTGTAGACTTCTTTTAAAGGCAGGTTAAGGTCTTCACACCATGGAAGAGGTCGCACATGCGCATACTCTGTAGCATACAGGTCCTTCAGACAGGTAATGACGTCCATAACATCACCTGGCGTTCCTGAAATGAATGGTTGTATTCAGTTGCATGGAAACTTTGACTTATGTGCACCTTTCTTCACATATGATAATATAACTAGAGTTCCACCTTCGCCAAATGATTTTAACCTTTATGACTGATGTATTAGGAGTGTTTCTCATCAATTATAAATCATACCAGTTGATAGTCTTCACCCAAATAACAGAAATTGTCCAAAGTATATGCTATCATCAATTATGCAAATGAGGTCCTTATTAGCATAACTTGATTCAACGATGTTCACATTCACATAACTTCCAAATGCCAAGTATGAAATTGCCGTCATTTGCCAGTATTGAATTACAGTTAGTTTCTCTTTAAGAGCAGCTGTCTGTAAAAACCAAGCATAAGGTGGCCAAAGTCAAAAAATGAAATTTTCTTAGATTTTGTGTGGTGGTAGGGTCTTGGCCCAAACCTACAAAAATACGAAAGTTTTGGGTCGGAGGTTACCAGTTGCCATGGCAACGGCCATTTTTCAAAATGGCGGATTTTCGCCTTGTGAAGGGCTCTCTCCCGCTCAAAATAGACCATCTTTGGCCTACTGTAACTCCCACAAATGAACAGAAATGTTGCTGCCTCTAACATATTATATTATCCATATCTTAACAAGATAAATGATGTAAAGTGTTGCTCAAAATGTTTTGGCAGTGAGATGCAACAAACGTTTAAAGATGACCTGTTTTTGTAAAATTTCACAATTGACAAAACGCCATTTTTTGGACGTTTTTAGCAAGCAATACCTCCTTAAAGGGCACTTCAAATTTGTTGATTTTTGACACAACTCTAGTTTAGACCTTTATAAATATCATATTAAAAAAGATATTTGGGTTCTCAATGGGGCGGGCCACAGTGACCAAGAGAGTACGCCATTTCTTCCATTGTAGCAGAATTTCAACTACAGAATTGAAGGTGAAATAAACATGTGCAACTTGGTGATTGAGATAAGAATGACTTTTCTTTAACTTTTTTTATGCTGCAAGAAACCTGCCTGGCACTTAGAAAAGTATTTTGAAACAGTTGACTATTGGTTGCCATGGCAACGGTCATCTTTGTTGTTAATGATGGATTTTCACATGGTTATATTAGGAAAACATCCCTACCTGCTGATTGCACTGGAGATATGGACATAACTTTTATATTTCCATATAGCATGGTTTTCAACGTTTCATAGACCAAAATTTCAAGATCAAGCATTAAGATTAAGAGGGTGTACTAGGGGGTTATCAGAACCAATGAAATCAGAATTTTCATCTTGCTAAATTTTAGTCATTTTTAAGGGGCATTTTCTTCCATCATTGGCAACGTTGATGAATGATTTTACCATTGTTGGAGAGAGGAACATCCATTGAGTCAACAACTAACGTTGTTTTTTCGGACACGTATAACAGGAGCCGTGACTTAAGGGTCTTTATGTGTATTTTTTTGTGTTTTGAGACTGATACGAAATAAGTGAGGTAATCACGTCTCACTACGGTGTGAGCTATGGCCATCTTTGTGTCGCTGTGTGAAAACCACGGATAGATGCCATGAAATGCTTACAATTATTAAAAATGTTAATTAGGGCACTACATGGGGTTTATAGGGACACTTGAAATGGAATAAAGCTGTTTTACACATTCTATTATTCTCTAAGACATCAATCACTAAGTTACTTACTCAATCAGTTTGTGTATTCACTATGTGGTACATAAGGACAAAGGGTCCGCATGCATTGGGGTTATCATGACTCCACATACCAGGGTATAATACCGTATAGGTGAAAACACTGATAAAGATAGAAGAACTAAGGCGCATTGCGGAACACTTCTGTTTACCACTTCCTATGTTAAGATTGACCTCTTACGTACATCCACTGGAAAATATTGTAGACACATTTTAGTTTAATCTTTGGATAGTTTTGTGAATTCTCCGAAGGTGAATACTTTCTGTGTCTGTGCTAGTTTTGACCTACAACTTGTAACTGCAGGTCAACCTATAGCTGAAATAGGATTTTACACTTTTCTTAAATCAGTGGCTTTTAGTTTCTAAAGTACTAAAAAAAAACTGTATATTGTTGATAAGATACAGGTAAAAAATTCTGAAGGCACTCGTCACTGAGGTACTCGTATATCGGATAAACAATCTTTTTGTTTCGCAAGGCCGTTTCCCTCAAATTCATTCTGACAGAATGCATAAAAATAAAAAAACAAAGATACAGGGCCCCTCTTTAGCTCAGTTCATTAACATTGTTTTAATGAGCTATTGGTTAAAAGTACTACTTCGTCTTCAATTTTATGATGGTCTACCCATTATAATTTTCAAATTGTATAAACAATATTAAAAACAACTGTCTTCGCATCTGGATGTATCATATCAGATGCATAGTGTCCTACTACTCCCCTTTTTTGTCAGTGGGAGTTGCGGAAGGTCAAATACTTAACTGTGCGCATAACTATGACATTTACCTTGTGAATATCCGTCATTAAGTATGGCCGCTTCACATTTATATAATGATATAGATGTAAGAAATAATGATATGTAATCATATACTTAAACAATATTGTTTGGAGGCAAATTACAATTGATATTTATAAGGGTATTAAGGGAGGCTATGATTATCTGTAAGTGTATGTATTGTGTGCTGCACATGTACACATTGCCCGGTTTTTATTTGGCTTTTGTTGTGACCCATGTATGTCCTTATTCTGTTAGTAGTTGTATTGGTAATTCATTTTGGAAAACCAATTAAAAGAGAAAATAAAAGAATGGCCGTTGCCATGGCAACAAGCAATCGACTGTTATAAAAATTAGTGCCAGGTAGGTTCCTTGCAGCATAAAGGATTTAAAAAAAATCATCTTATCATCTCAATTTCCAACTTGCCAATCCTGATGAAGACGAACCAATTTTGAACCTTTGAAAGACTGTTACCATGGTAACCAGCTGTCGGTCCTGAAGAAACCTACTTTCCTAAGTGATAGGTAGGTTTCTTTGTTACATGAAAAAACGTCAGATTTCATTTTCTTTACATATATAGCATATTTTCCTCCTACAACAATGTGAACATCCACCATTAAGAACAAATATGGCCGTTGCCATGGCAACTAGCAGTCAATTGTTACAAAATACTTTTCTATGTACCATGCATTCATCAACTTTGCCCATGATGGAAGAAAAAGCCCCTTAAAAATGACTAAAATTAAGCAAGATAAAAATTCTGATTTCATTGGTTCCGACAACCCCCTAGTACACCCTCTTAATCTTAATGCTTGATCTTGAACTTTTGGTCTTTGAAACGTTGAAAGCCATGCTATATGGAAATATAAAAGTTATGTCCATATCTCCAGTGCATATCAGCAGGTAGGGATGTTTTCCTAATACAACCATGTGAAAATCCATCATTAACAACAAAGATGACCGTTGCCATAGCAACCAACGGTCAACTGTTACAAAATACTTTTCTAAGTGCCAGGCAGGTTTCTTGCAGCATAAAAAAGTTAAAGAAAAGTCATTCTTATCTCAATCACCAAGTTGCACGTGTTTATTTCACCTTCAATTCTGTAGTTGAAATTCTGCTACAATGGAAAACATGGCTTAGTCTCTGAGTCACTGTTGCCCGCCCCATTAAGAACCCAATCATCTTTTTTAATATGATATCAATAAAGGTCTAAACTAGAGTTGTTTAAAAAATCAACAAATTTGAAGTGCCCTTTAAGGAGGTATTGCTTGCTAAAAACGTCCAAAAAATGGCGTTTTGTCAATTTTGAAATTTTACAAAAACAGGTCATTTTTAAACGTTTGTTGCATCTCACTGCCAAAACATTTCGAGCAACACTTTACATCGTTTATCTTGTTAAGATATGGATAATATAATATGTTAGAGGCAGCAACATTTCTGTTCATTTGTGGGAGTTACAGTAGGCCAAAGATGGTCCATTTTGAGCGAGAGAGAGCCCTTCACAAGGCGAATATCCGCCATTTTGAAAAATGGCCGTTGCCATGGCAACTGGTAACCTCCGACCCAAAACTTTCGCATTTTTGTAGGTTTGGGCCAAGACCCTACCACCACACAAAATGTAAGAAAATTTCATTTTTTGAACTTGGCCACTTTTTCCTCATTTTGCTTGGTTTTTACAGACAGCTGCTCTTAATTATGCAAATTAGACAAACATTTACATATTTTTATCTATCAACATTCCTCTCTTCCTTAGTTACAAATGTCACATATTTTAAGAGTCATATCATTAAACAAAGCAGGTTTTTGAAATTGTCTCCTTACTTTTGCAAATTCAAATCTACTTTGCATAATTATTGTCTAATCATACAAAGCATCACGTAAGCTATCTACATACCAAACATATCCTAACCATCCATCAAGCCCATCTTGAGTTATAGTATTTTCTTTAATTCCTATAAAGATCACAAGAGGAAGGAAGACTCAATGTAGAAAGTACAGAAATAAACACACTTCTAATACCTTGAAGTTTGACCTTCCTTAGACCATCCACAACACTCTGCAGGTTTGCCTCAGACAGAGCCTCCATCAGGACCTCTATGGTGGCTCTCTCTCCGTTACGCTTGAGCCATTCCTCCAACAGGTCCATACAGCGAGACTTGTCATCTTGGTCTCTCCCATCGATGTTGTCGATGTCGGCTTGTTCAAATCGAAGATGGAAGGCCAGGTCCTTCCAGTCTGAGCTCACCTTTTCCTTGATGAAATAGAAGTACTTGCGAATGCCTGTATTGCAACATTGAAGATATGTGTCACTGGTTATCTCCATGAAAAAAGGCTTTTTCATGGAGATACTGTTTTGCATGCGTTTGGTGTTTGTGTGTATGTATGTGTCACCGGATGCTTAAAGTCACCATAACTGTAGAACCTGTACATGGATTGTAATGATTTTTGGTATGTGGGTGGGTGTTAAGAGGAGAAAGGTCAAGGTCGATTTTGGGCCCCCTGGCATGTGTGACTGGAACTGCAATGGCGTATTTGTAAAAATCTTCAATGTAGAAGAACTGAAGAGAGGATCGACAGATCGTCATCTTATTTGGTACACAGGTAGGTTAGACCAAGATGTATACACTTAAGTGCAAACTATACAAATGAGATCGAATTTGCGTAAGTAAGGAGGTAAATTGTTTGCATGTGCGTAGCTGGATGCTTAAAGTCAGCATAACTGTAGAACGTGTAGATGGATTGTAATGATATTTGGTATGTGGGTATGCGCTGGGAGGAGAATGGTCAAGGTCGATTTGGGCCCCCTGGTTTGTGTCCCTAGAACTACAATGGCCTATTTGTAAAAATGTTCTAAGGGGGTATAATCGAAGAAAGGAACAACAGATTTTCATGTTATTTGGTACGCAGGTAGGTTGGACAGAGATGTACACACTGAAGTGCAAATCATGCAAAGTTAGTGTGTTTGCGTGCGTGTGCGCGTGTGTGTATGTTTTTGTCACCGTGTGTGTATGTATGTGTCACCGGATGCGTAAAATCAGCCTAACTATAGAACGTGTAGATGAATTGTAATGATATTTGGTATGTGGGTAGGTGTCGGGAGGAGAAAGGTCAAGGTCGATTTTGGGCCCCCTGGTATGTGTCACTTGAACTGTAATGGCGTATTTGTCAAAATCTTCAAAGGAGAATAACTGAAGAAAGGAGCGACAGATTTTCATGTTATTTACTATGCAGGTAGCTTAGAGAGGGTTGTATAAAATGAAGTGCAAATTATGCAAATTGGACTTAATTTGCATAAGTAATGAGGAAAATCTTGTGGCACTACTAACCGATGTTAGTAGCTATTTATAGCAAAAGTGGGTCATTTCTCCTGCCGGGGGGCCCCCAGCGACAGGTGGCCATGGGGGTCATACCATTGAGCGATATAGAATGAGGGGAACTGTATGTATGTGTCACCGGATGCTTAAAGTCACCATAACTGTAGAACCTGTACATGGATTGTAATGATATTTGGTATGTGGGAAGGTGTTAAGAGGAGGAAGGTCAAGGTCGATTTTGGGCCCCCTGGCATGTGTGACTGGAACTGCAATGGCGTATTTGCAAAAATCTTCAACGGAGAATAACTGAAGAGAGGATTGACAGATCATCATGTTATTTGGTACGCAGGTAGGTTGGACAGAGATGTACACACTGAAGTGCAAATCATGCAAAGTTAGTGTGTTTGCGTGTGTGTGCGTGTGTGTGTGTGTATGTTTGTGTCACCGTGTATGTATGTATGTGTCACCGGATGCGTAAAATCAGCATAACTGGAGAACGTGTAAATGAATTGTAATGATATTTGGTATGTGGGTAGGTGTCAGGAGGAGAAAGGTCAAGGTTGATTTTGGGCCCCCTGGTATGTGTCACTGGAACTGCAATGGCGTATTTGTCAAAATCTTCTAAGGGGGATAACTGAAGAAAGGCGCGACAGATTTTCATGTTATTTACTTGGCAGGTAGCTTAGAGAGGGATGCATACAATGAAGTGCAAATTATGCAAATTGTACTTAATTTGCCTAAGTAATGGGAAAATCTATATTTGTAGTGTTGGCCATTGTATATTGTGGCACTACTAACAGCTGTTAGTAGCTATGAATAGCGAAAGTGGGTCACTTCTCCTAAGCCCCCCCCCCCCCCCCGACAGGTGGCCAGGGTCATTCCATTGAGCGATATAGAATGGGGGGAACTGGTTTAACAAAAAAAAAGTTTCATGGAGATTTTGGGTCCAAAGACTCTTGTTGTATGTTTGTGTCACCAGATGTTTAAAGTCAGCATAACTGTAAAACATGTAGATGGATTGTAGTGATATTTGGTATGTGGGTAGCTGTTGGGAGGAGAACAGTCAAGGTCGATTTTGGGCCCCCTGGTATGTGTTACTGGAACTGCAATGGCGTATTTGTCGAAATCTTCTAAGGAGAATAACTGAAGAAAGGAACGCCAGATTGTCATGTTATTTGGTACGCAGGTAGGTTGGACAGAGATGTACACACTGAAGTACAAATTATGCAAATTGGGACAGAATTTGCATAAGTAATGAGGAAAATTGTTTGCGTGTGTGTATGTTTGTGTCACCGGATGCGTAAAGTCAGCATAACTGTAGAACGTGTAGATGGATTGTAATGATATTTAGTATATGGGTAGGTGTTGGGAGGAGAAAGGTTAAGGTCGATTTTGGGCCCCCCGGTATGTGTCACTGGAACTGCAATGGCGTATTTGTAAAAATCTTCTAAGCAGAATAACTGAAGAAAGGAACGACAGATTTTCATGTTATTTACTATGCAGGTAGCTTGAACAGAGATGTACACAATTAAGTGCCAATTATGCAAATTGGGACTTAATTTGCATAAGTAATGAGGAACATCCGTATTTGCAGTGTTGTCTATTGCATGTTATGGCACACCTGTTGGTAGCGAAACTGGGTCGAATATATTCCATAAAATTTCATGGAGATTTTGGGTCTTCAGACTCTTGTTGATCTATTTATTTATCTATTCCTTACTTCCTTCATTCATTCATTACTGTTTATATGGCTAACAATATATCATTGAGCATACCTGCACCAAATTTTACCTGCAAAACTCACGATCATTTTCTTACAATTGCCTTTCACAGACCCTAACTCTAACCCTGGTGCAGGTTATATGCAGGAAGACATCAGAAATATTTGCACAGCTCCAATTTCAAATTAACACTTACCTGCATATACAGGTGATATTCTAAGCCTACATTGTACCCACTATATATACACCATAAATAACCTCTCACCTCCCCCTGGTAACCCTTCCTCTCTACAAGGAGCTGGTTTCTTCACAGGAAACTCTTCTCCATCCTTCCCCTTCGTCTTCAGCTGGCTGGTAGAGGGTTGGAGTGAACCTGTCTCAGGGAGATGGATTCAAAGCGTTAGAGATGCTATCAAGAGCTTCTGCAGTAATGCTAGCTCTCAGGATGAGGAATTATGCTGAATATCTTATTTTCAACCCTTATTCCCACATCTCCTGGTGCTTATAATTGACTGAAAGTTTAGATGTGAAGATAAAAACACATCTTTTCCGTCTAGGAACTTTAACTATCTAGTCAATACACATCATTAATTTCATGATGTACAGATGATCCGTGTTAAGACAGGATAATTCCTTAAACTTATAGCAGGAAACATAGACTTTAACCCCACGTCAACAAATTTCTTACTTGGTGTCAAGTGACTTCACTGATATTAATATGACCCCTGACCTGACTCTGAGTCAACTCCATAGATTTACATACATGAAAACGCATTTGGAAGTTACTCAAGTCGACTCGGGAAAAAGGTACTTAAGTAGCCTAAATTTCTGTTAATACAGTGTTGAGTCAACTTTGAAAGTGAAAGTGATATCGACTCGCCGGAAAACAGCCTAGGACTTTTGAGTCAGAGGAGGTTATCATATTTACTGGTAACTGGACTCCCCCTTCAGAACAAGGTAACATTTCTCACCTGCAGTTTCACCTGAGTGACCAGCTGCACCTTGTCCCTCAGCCATGATGACTCAAACAGGTGTCAGGTGCATGGTCATTATAAGAACACCTGGAACAGACGGGTGTGTGTCAGGTATATGGGAACAACACCTGAAACTATATATGTAGCCTTTAGGTATAGGTTGATATGGCAATATATATATAAAATTTGAACATGAACATGGTTTGCATAGGAAAATAACATAATTTCTTCGTGATCATATATATATTCATAATAAAAATTGTTTGGAAAGAAAAAACGATCAATCGTGATGAACAGGTGGAGGTATAATAGGGCCTATAAATAGTTGTAGAAAATCTAGTTTTGAATTTGAATATATGAAGACAAAATTATCAGAATGTAAATATCACAGAATACAAGGATGGTCCTTAGTTTTGAAATCTGGAGCTTAAATTTGATAGGTTAGAAAAACTTATGGTAAGTAACGTCGCGGCGCTATGTTTTAAACTGATTGTTCGTTCTGAGTTTACCGTCAGAAGACCAACAAAAGTTAAGTTAAGGTCTCATTCATGAGTTTTTTCGCCCCATAGGATTACATGTTATAATACGTGTTTTACATGGGCGCGTTCGTAATGAAGATATAGAAAATGGGCCAATGTTTTTCATTCCATGTTGAGAACATTTACCCTAGATTATGTAAAAAAATTGACAACATTTTCACTACTTAGCCCATGGCTACTTCCCCTCAGCCAATGGGACGCCCCGATTTACTGTGGTTATATCCACATAGTATGGGATATCAGAAAAGTGTTAGTGATATCTGTGGGTGATATAGAAAAACTGTGGGTGATATAGAAAAACTGTGGGTGATATAACCATGTGACCTATTCTGACCAATCCCTGCTCTGATTTCTAATTGCCCGGGGATTTGGGACTCTCCCGATATGTTTTACAGACCTGGTCTGTGCTGGCCTTGCAGCTGTTTCTTGTTTGTCAGCATGTCCAGCAAAAAGAGAGATTTCTGGACTTTCAGGACAAAATAAAGTAACATTTAATAGAGCTGCTGAACTAGGGAAGCTTCGGGGAAGTATGCCATGGGCTAAATTAGATAGCTGATGGTATTGGCCTCGATATCTGGATATAACAGCAGTCCCGTCACCTTGGGGTTTCTAGTCTCCACTCGGGCTTCGCCCTCGGGGAGACTAGAAACCCCTCGGTGGGCGGGACTGCTGTTATATCCATATATCTTGGCCACTCCCATCAGCTATCTATTACATACAATCTCTTTTTATAGCAATTACAAACTGCACTTGGCTAAACCCCCACAAAGCCACTTTCCAGCTGTAAGCGCCGGACCGATTCACACACAATGCCCGGGCTGTGTACGTCCGACCTCGCGCGCGGCTGCCGAACTTTGCCTGCTAATTTCTTCAGATACAAACAAGCTTTTATCAGTTTGACGCTTGAGATAGGTTAGCCTAGCCAAAAGGGAATTTCCCACCGATATACACACACGTTCATGCAGCCGTTCATTTTTTGGGCCACGCACTCTTCTAGTATACCCACTCGGAGTAATACAGAAATGAGACCTTAAACGTTCAAGGTAATATGTTGGTCTCAGACTTAGCAGTCTTGTTTCCTGATCTTTCTTTTTCCGATACGATATTGCCGACAAATCACACATATCTGGTGGATCTTAAAACCCTGAACAGTCGACAGACGGGATCTGTACTTACTTTCATCATGGATGTCGTCTGAAAACTTCCATCAACTTTTGGGGCCGACTTTCGGGAACTTTTACGGCTATTTCACAATCAGGTGTACCCCAACCTTGCCACTGGGGGCCAAAATTCAACTTCATTATATTGTAAATTTGTTGTTGCCAGTTCAAAGGTACATACTTTGGGCATGCTATCCTAAAGGATCTCCGCACAACAAGCTTTTATAAGTTCGTTGCAGGGTTTTCTATGGATGGACCATTGGGGGGGTACGGACGCTACAACTTTAAAACTACTTGGACAGTAACATACTGTTGATTCAAATAAGGAATGACAAATGGTTGCTAATCCTTATCATCTTCAATAACTACCATTTCCTACCCTAGAAAACCACAATAAGTTGCAGTATATCCATGTGTGGACATTTTCTGGTCATTTATTGCAAAATAATTTTAAACGCTATTCTATTGTTTATCTGTAAAATAAGGTCAAATAGTATTATTCTTCACCCAGGCACTTCAGCAGCTAAAATTTGGCACTATTTCATCCAATAGATGATCCTACATGAAACTCTAGCAGTAATGATTATAGCATGACTTGCAAACATTTCTAATTACTATAAATGAACATGTGGGCAAGGGGGTACGGACGCTACACAACAGACTTCATACATCAATTTGTCTGAACTGTTTAAAACAATAATTAAAACAATAATTATTTGCTTATGGCTGTTCTTTAAAGCATTCACAAATGCTGTCACAGTATTTTAACAAAGAAAAGGATGAGCAGGATAGTTTGATTAAAGATTTCTTCCGAATTCCATTATGGATCTTTAGCGCTTCAGAACAAGGTGTTGGAAGGGTGGGTCTTACCTATCAAACAAGCTTAGATTGCACACAAGACTGAAACAACACTTCTCATATCGTCAAAGTATCACAAGGAAATAAAAGAACAGTTCATTTGATCTTGTTATATGCAAATTTCGCAGTTTACTCCAGGGAAAGGGACAATAATGTAGGGGTACGGACGCTACATACGTACAACATGTAGCTCTGAAAGTCTTGTACTTTACATCTACTAATTGATACAAAGAAAATAAAAAGGATCCTATTATACTAACCAACATAGTTTATCCATACTAATCAATTAAATTAAAAAGAGAGAACTACAAACTGTGTCCTATAACACTGAATGAATTACTTGAACTTGTTGGTATTGTTTCAAGCTCTTGACTGAAATTTTCTTTAATTTTTCAATGTCTTCTTCAGAGAATCAGACTTGCCTGCTCTCTGAAGTTGTTCAGGAGAGAAAAGCCCACACTGTTCAGAGGATGTTTTCTGTTGGTTCTCCTGAAGTGTTCTTGATTTCTGGCCAAATGTATACTTCTTCATTTTTTTTCATGAAGGATAATTGAGCTTCTTCCTCCAGACCTGTTCTTCAAATTCAATCATCCCAGCCACGTAAATGATGCATGTCTTTTCTCCTGCCCATCAGCCTGAGTTGTCTAATAAGTATGTTTCAATATGTTCACAATAAAATACACAGGTGAATTGGTGGTTGTCTGATGTTTGGTTCTTGAGATATATGAAAAATGATAAAATTGCTTACTTAGCGAATCTTGTAGGGAATCAAAGGCCCAAAATCTTAAATTGCCAATTTCTCAGCCATACAACATCAAATTTGCTTCAAACAAAAACCATATTGTTTCTTACAGTGTGCTCTTTCTGATAAACTGAATTTTTGATGGCTAACACAATGGCTTTATCTCTTTTGTTCAATATCCTTATTTTGAGCTGACTCTCATCCTGGGGTCTAGCCTCCGCTGCTAATACCTTATCCCCCCCCCCTCCTTCACCAACTGAATTGGGATCAGGGCACATGGTGTGAGAATTCTGGGACATTTAAATTTCTTGGAGGGTATCATCTTTCATCTCAAAGACATCTGGCTGGTTTGGAAGTAACCATTTACAGTGTTTGGGAGGGGTGTTACCGTGTACCAAACGTATGCTGAGGTTTGTCCCAAAAATAGGCAAAACACATCTAAAATTCATCACAAAGTCACAAATTTACTGAAAATTTTAACATTTTATATCGTGTTCAACTGTCATTGATGTATCAGCTCAGATTTGTACTATTTAGATAGCAATTTTGGCAGTATTTTGCTGAAAACTTTAAATGGGGGTACGGATGCTACAGGTAGGGGGTACGGACGCTACAGGGGGTACGGACGCTACATTTTGATGTTCATGGTGCTATATCAGATAAAGTCTTTATGACAGCAATGATTTGAATGGTGTTTTAGTATGTGCCAGTAGAGGCCTCCTAACCATCAGTATCATTAGCCTGCAGGACTTCCCTAGTATTGAAATCAAGGGGGGGGGGGGGTACGGACGCTACAGATTTTTTCGGAAAATGGCGTCCTGGACTTTGATCTCCAACTGTACGTCATAAAATGGAGCGAGCGATTCCATTCTACTTCTGTATCTTCGTACATATCATGCATTGATTTTAAAAGCCAAATCAACAGCTATACAAGAATATTATTAAGTGTTACAGGTTCAGAAATATTCATTTAAAACTAGACAGAAAATTGGTAACACGTGGGTAAAAGTGGAAAATAGCCCTGTTGGAGCAAAAAATGGCGTAGAATCATCCAATAAAAGTGAAATATCACAAGTAGACATATAACTGCATGTAGAATGCAAGTGGTTTTTAATTTGCAAGTACAAAATGTGCTTTTAGGTCTAATGCAAAGTATTAGTAAAAATGAATGGTCCCTGGTAACGCTTAAAATCGACCAATTTTAGGTCACGTTTTGGTCAATATTTTTCTTAAATATTAATCAATTTTGAATTTTTTTTCCTTGCATTCCTTCTTGCACAAGTTGTCAGGAAATGATAGTCTGAAACAGTCATATGTTATGTAGACTTTGCTATCCACTGGTAACATGTTGAAACAAGACTGGCAATGAAAAAAGACATTGCCATGGCGACGAATGGTGTTGTGGAATATTTGTCAATACTGTAAATTGTTGTTTTTCCGTATGGTTATGCAAAATAGTAGTTATGCAAAGTATTTGTAATTAATGGTGTATTTGCATAGCATATTCGGAGGTAATTGCTTTTGGTTTGGTAGCATTTATGAATGGGATGTATTGGTTAAATATTGTTCATGCCGTATTGGGGCCTTTGGTAGATGATATATTGAGGACGCCATGTATGTTTGTAAAGCAATAGTCATGTAGATATTGTCAAGTTATAGACTTTTATTAGGAATGATGGAATCATCTTGGTAAGAAGTGATCAATACCTGTTCCATTTCTGCACTGTTTAATTTAACCTCCTACATTATGAAGTACTTTAAGTCATGGATGTCTTGTAATAACTATATAGAATGAAAATAGTTTGATATCTCTGTTGAAAATTACCAATGCTATACACATGGATACTTTAATGCTTTTCTTATAATGCTACAGGATTGCTACGTGTCTTAACACTATTGAGGTGGGTAGGAAAAGTTATAGTGCATTTCTTCTATTTCCCTAAGTACACCATCTCGGTAGAAGTGATGAAGACCTCAGTTCTGTTTTTGCACTGTTTATGTTTACCTCCTACATTATAAAGTTCTACAATTTCGGAAGCCTTGTAATAACAATATAGAATGCATATAGTTTGATGTCTGTGTTGAAAATAGCAATGCTATACACATGTATACTTTATAGCTTTTCATATAATGCTAGAGGATTGCTTCATGTCTTTGAGTCTTACAAACAGAACCAGAAACCAGTAACCAAATTATGATATCAGCAAAGTCTTCCGACTCGGTCTTGTATTGTACGCATACACTTGAACATGCAACTGAGTATATATTTAAATCTACATAACATAACATAATTCAAATCTACATAACATAACATAACAGTAAAATCTGTTATTCGAACAAAGATAAATGTTGACATAATGTGGTCGATAATCCATCAGTTAGGATGGTAGGTGTTGTGTTTGTAGGCCGGTGGTGGAGGTCTGTTCAGGACTGCCTGCACTGCCATGTTGTTGGCCTCGGTGGTGGTGGTGGTGGTGATTGTAGCAGCAGTTGTGCGCTGTTTTTTTGTACTGGTGGGGTAGGAGAAAAGTACAAGGTTAGCATATTGTGCCTTTGTGGTGTTGTCTGGTAATCATGGTAGTGAAACAAATGAAAGGAGCGAGTAGGTACTATGATCCCAACCGAGATTCGAACTTACGCCGAAACCGGCAGCCCAGATAACGGGCACGCACGCCTTTAGCCGAGGTTAGACATAGCCGAAATTGGCTCTCGAACTTGACCATACTTTGGCAACACGTTCGCATTTTCCGGCCGCATTGTCGAGGGCACGCCGCTCACGCCAGACATGCGTTAACACGTGAGATTGCTTGCACTTTTCGTATTTTTTGCTAGAGGGCGCGCCGAACATGTCCCAACCATCTTCTAACCAATACACGTTACCCCCAACCAAGCCCCGAATGCTTTTTAACCTACTGGTCGGGGGTGAGTCGGGAGGCTCTGTTCGGCTACGTGCAACCTGGGCTTTAATGTCTATTGTATTGAAGGTATGTAGTTGAGTTACCTTTTGTAGTTGGCGATTACAGAGAAAACATTTCGCTCTACCTTGTTGGTCTGGCCTGTGTGGGATGAAATACTGCTTTAGTTCATGGAAAATGGAATTTTTTCAAATATCAATATTGCCAGTCAAGATGGTATACATGTATTTTTGTTATGAAGTATTACGTTGGCATAATATGTATCTGTCATTAGGTGGGTGGGCGTTGTACTGTCGTTTGTGGTGGTGCTATATATATATTGTAATGACCTTCCCTGTAGAGTTGGAACATTGTGTACAGGTAGCAAAATGTAGGAATGTTTTGTAGGACACATGGAATCAAGTGTTGGTACATTTAAGGTTGTAATTTTTGTTCTTACCTGTGTATGTGTTGTCGGGAGGCGGTGTGTCGGGATTCACGATGTTGTTGCTGTTTGTGTGATCGTGACTGTTGTCCCTGGTGGTGTTGGCGGTGTTTTCCGAAATTGGTACCGGTGTAGAGATGTTGAAGGATGGTTGGAGAAGAGTGTTGTAGGCAGTGGGGAGGCTGGGCGGTGTGATTGTATAGATGTTCTTCTGCTCCATCATTTGTAGGGCTTGGAAGGTCTGTGGCCTGGACAGCCCGGTCAGCTCGAGCAGCTGGACGTTGGTGCGCACCTGCAGGAGCGGGTCCAGCTGCTCGAGCGTGAACCGTGGCTCTTGTCCCAGAGTAGAGTTCATACCTGTATAGGGGAGATGTAAGACATTGATTATGATAACAATGGATATTTGTTAGTTATGTGGATATCAATCCTGTTATTGTACAATGTTGTCTTCATGCTCGAAAGAATCAAGTATATGAACCATTAAGGGGGGAATGGTTATGTATTAATGAATGTATGTTGAACACTGGTTGTCAAGAGAATGTGAATCTATTTAAAAATGTATCATATACATGCAAGGTATAGTACACGTGTTCATGTTTGAAATAGCAGGGTATTGTTGACCCGGGCTATTTAATCGGTCACTGATGCAAATTTTTAATGTATTTTGTACACAGGCTGTTATGAGAATGTGAATCTTTTAAAAATGTGTCATAGACATGCAAGGTATAGTACAAGTGTTCATGTTTGAAATAGCAGGGTATTGTTGACAGTGTTGCAAATTTTTATGGTATTGTAATGATGTTCATGTAATGGATGCCTTTTTAAGTGGCCGATATTGGTACGAGAGGCATTAGAACATGACTTGTTGTGAGACGTTTGGGGCATGATTCGGGCCTTCTTATAACGCGATTGTGTTTTGTTGTAACGATGTGTTTAATTGTCTTGTCCATGATCGTTCACCCTTCCGGCCGCGGTTGGGTTTAAAGAGTGTAGGTTTAAGAAAGGAGCGGCTAAGTAGGCGTAGAATACGTTTTAAATCGGCGGCACCCGACATCTGCTTGGATTACGTACCCTAGCCTCACTGGCTAGGAAAACAGACCTCCCGTGAATTGTTAACGAGCTGACAACGTGTTTTAACGTGGTAGGTGTTATCGGTCGTAAGATTGACGTTGTTTGTGTTGTGTTTTCAATTCACGGTGCATTATACCATTGATAGGTAGATTGAAATCGATATGGTAATAATGAGGAGGGGTTGTTTTTGGTTATTGAATTTGAAGATGTTTAATTGGCGGATCGTGTTGACAGAAGGGTTGGGGGCATATGACAGTATATATTGGTGAGTATCATTTGTATTATTTATGAAACAACAGAAGAAAATAGAAGACACAGAGGTGATGCACTGTAGCTATAGGTAATATGAAAGATCACCTCTGGAAATAAATATTACAACTTACATAGACAAGTACAGTAACAATAAGAAACAGCAATTGGATCGTCCAATATGAACAAACTAACAAGGAAACAATATATATATATCAACATGCCTGAACTAAGTTTTGAAACGTTTGCTAGTCGCAAGATATTGCTGACTCAAACCTAAAATGTTACAATTGAAACTAAACGAACAATGGATTATGTGTAAACAAACTTAGGTAAAGACTGCACGTGCCGGTGCGAAGACGTGTGAGGAGGGCGCTAGTGTACCGGGGGCAATGACTAAAATGTGAGTAGAAAGAGGGACGTAGTAATTTTCAGTAGATGTTTTTTAAACAACGATAGATTTTGTGATCGAACAGCTTTACCAAGACCGTATCAATGATGCGTTGTATAAGGAATGAAGACTTTTGATATCGAGTTGTAGAGCAGAGCGGTAGAGTGAATTTGACGACGATCCGAAAGTTTTTCCCAACCTAAATCCGAAAGTAGCGAAGTATTCGAAGACCCTCTTTACAGCCCCTGAGACTGCAAGCGCGCAGAGTTTAGCAACTGTAAGTATTGTTAAGTTTGTAGTAGGAAGTTCGTTTAGTTGTATGTGTTACATCTGTTGGATTTTACGTAGGGCCGGTGTATAAAACGTAACTCTTACGTGGTTGTTCCTCACGGTGCGTGGTGATGAAGTGGTGCCTAAGACGATGCTACTGTCGCTAATCGGAGTAGGATGAATGTCGGAGGATGAGTAGGTCCGTATGTAGTGGTTGGCGGATGGATATATTTTGCGCGTGCATTTGTTGTAAACAGACCGTAAATATATGGCTTGTTTATGTCTTAAAGGCAAGGACAAAGATGGATGCATGGTAACATGCATCGGATATCCATGTACGCGATGTTATAGGCATAGTGTTAGTTAATGTGGATGTAGTATAGTACGTAGAGGATGGGATTATTTTATTTGTGTGTTGATGTACCGCCAGGAAAATGGAGTAATGCGGTCAGCGCAGGGATGGGAAAAAATGTGTTGCTGGTTATGTTTTACGACCGGTGTTTCCAGGATCTGGAATGTGCGCGTAGCTGTGGGAATTGAAGTATTTCATATAGAATGTATGTCAGCATGTAGCGGTGTTGCGATGGTATTTGTTATGATTACTGCTGGAATTTGTTTGCATCATACATTGTATCTGCATGTTTGCCGTTGACGTTTGCAGTAAAGTAGGGACCTATAGGCTCTACTACATTCATGTCTTATTTCTGATTCCGCATGGGGGCTTACCTGTCACATTGGACATCTCTTGGTCATAATTGATATCGCTGTGGTAGCTCTAAAATGTGTAAATGCGGCTGGTAAAATTGTCGTAGTTTGTGGATGAAGTGTATGGTTCTTAGTGATCATGACGTTTCGTTAAATTCACACGCCATATTAATTAAGTGGATTTGGTTATAATCTGTATACAGTAGACTCCGCTTAACTGCACCACGCATTTGCCAGCGTTTTTGGTGCAATTATCCGGCTGGTGCAATTATGCGAAATGTCCAGCTGGACCGTACCACCATGGGCGGGGCGGTGTATTGTTAGTCAGAAACACTAGCACAAAGAAAATGGACGAAATTATGCAGTTATTAACTTTATTTACGTATTCAAGGACATGTACTGTACAAAAATCTTGTAAACTTTACCATGATACTGTACAGATGTTTAAATCAGTAGCTAGGTACTGTACACGTGTAAAAGAAAATATGCTTGACTCGCACAGCTAAGAAAACAACTCCGACTGTAACGTTATGTCTAGAATAATGACTTTGGTCTCACAATTTGTTAGTTTAAATGGCGGTAGGTAGGACTTTACGTTTTCGCGCGATGCTGCCAGCGGCACACGAGCCGCAATGGGATTTTCCCGGGTGGGAGGGGCGGCGATACAAGATCGGAGCGGTAGGGCGGGGTGCTAATTTAGTAATTGGCACCTCCCTTGGAGCTGATAGCTGGATGGCTTCCTACGAAACAGCGGAGGCGCGTGCCTTTGCATTTTTACGACGGTATTTTTGTCTTTTTTTCGCCGCTACGCTGGGTGAAAAAACAGCATAGCGGGTGATTTACATGTACAGCGTCGGTTTGTCGGCCGACAGTGTAGCGGCCCGCCCGCTATGTTCAACTTACTGAGAAAGTGTTTCTGGGTAGAAAATTTCAAACAATTTAGATATATGTATTATTTATTCTTTATTACTGATTGATTGTGTGGTAGCATTCCACACTTCATTTTCATGAAGATGTACCGTACTCTCATGCTGATATGCGATTTTTCCGAGGAAGAACCCCTCCTAACGTACGGACCCCGACTTTAGCGTCAGCCTGGAGCACCTGCTTGCAACTTGAAAAGTTTAAAAAGTGCGTACGTAAATAGGAATTTTATTTGTGTCCAGGAATTACACTGAAAAACTCCGTCGTCAAAATTCCAAATAAGGAACAAAATGTACAGTGTATCTAGTGGGCAGATATGGTTAGATGACTCAGATCAAGGACAGATCATTCTCCTTATACAGTATCAGAACCTAACCCGCGTATACCTCGTTCCGGTGAATGCAGAAAGTTTCTAGGACGCGGATTCAGCCAGATGATCACGTTAGCACCGCACCGCCAAAAGCGACTGTTAAGTCCGCCTACACGTCTGTAGCCCTTGCCGAGCCTCTATTGTTTCCGACTAGATGTACGTAAAGACGCCGGTCTTTTATTATCGGCAGCAGTATGTAGCGCTGCCGCAAACCTCAAACCACCGACAACACCCCATGCCATCCGTAACGCGAAATCAAATCCATACGAACTTGAATGCATTCACAGTAATAAGATAGTAGTACAGGTAGAGACCAATCTTTATTGAGTGCAGCATGCTGTCTACCAAAGCGCAATGCCGCCTTTGGTAGGCGTGCGTCTCTTGATGGTGCCGACACGCCCTGGACCCGCCCGGGACCTCCCATACGATTCCTATCAACGTGACTGTCAATGGAGACCGCCTTCTTTTGTTACTCAAAAACAGTTTTAAACATATTGGCGGTATTGCGCCTTTACACCGGCCGGTATCGGCTCATTTGTACCACGTTTGCCGATTTTTAGCGCACCTTTTTAGTTAACTTTTTGAGGATTTTTGAAAAAAAATGGTGCAGTTATCCGAAATTGGTGACAATGCGCGATGCAGTTATGCGGAGTCACTAACAATGCAGTGAATGGGAACCGGTTTGGGATTTTGGGATTTGGTGCATTTAAAGGGAAGCTGCGTTTATCCGAGGTGCAATTAAGTGGCTTTTACTGTATATGTATATTACCGATCGACGCGGGATATTTGTTATCATAACTTTATACATCTCTTGTTTGGGGTTTGTTACAGAAAAGTTTGTACAGCATCAATTTTTGAGGGACTGTGGCTACGGGGGGATCTAATTAACACCATTAAATATGTGAAACAAACTGTTCGACACCGCCCCATGCAAACCCGAGATACAATTTGTGGCTAGGACAAGAGGCCAAAGCTTACGGCTAACAAGAACATTTACAACAAGACTGGCAATGATAAAAAGACATTGCCATGGCGACGGTGGTTGTTGTTTTAATTTTTACTGTACCCTGCTTAGGGCACAGTGATAGGTGGTGCTGTTCATACAGGATTTCTTACGTAAAGGGCTGACGGGTACCTGTTCTACTGGACAAATACACACACACACAGGCACGCACACACACAGACACGCACACACACAGACAGCGACAGTTCCACTAGATTCTACCAGACACATCCCATTGCCAGAACGAACATCGATTTCATCACAGCCTGATCATGACAACTGAAAACAGCCCATGGACCGGGTTCCCACCATACAAAATGACTATTCTACTCTGATAGGATTGCTGTTTACATGAACAACATGTTAAGCCAAATGTACACAAATTTTAACATCATAGTCCACTTACCAACAGACACAGCATACATGTACACCATGCAACAGCTTGTACACTTATGTTCCCTGAACTATAGAACTAAGTCCTCTAGAGCGTGAATGGCCAGGGATGTTAGCTAAGGATGGAATGTCAGGATGGAATGCTGCCAGGATGGAATGCCAGGATGGAATGCCAGGATGGAATGCCAGGATGGAATGCCAGGATGGAATGCCAGGATGGAATGCCAGGATGGAATGCCAGGATGGAATGCCAGGATGGAATGCCAGGATGGAATGCCAGGATGGAATGCCAGGATGGAATCCCAGGATGGAATGCCAGGATGGAATTCGAGTCCCACTGGAATACCAGGAACACCAGTCATAAAGGAATTTGCCAGTAATTCCTGGTGCCCTAATGAAATGCCAGCCTGGGAATCTTAATCCAGAAATGTTGTTGTGTAAAAATGTGTCCCATGTGTTCTTGGAAGTGTACAGGATTACATCAACAAGAAAGTGGCATCTTATCAGCAGGATAATCATCTAGTACTAGTACTACTGGCTTGCTAAATTTCCTTGCGACAGTGAAATTTTTCATTGATCGATCTGGCTTGGACATGTTCCCAATGTCATGAATGAGGTTAATGCCCTTTATTAATTAATCTGCTTGTATAGGTAACTGAAGCAGCGTGTGCACAATCGTTATCAGTACAGAGTTGATGCAGTTATGACCTGTTCCCCGAAGAAAGACATTAAGTCTTACAGTTGTAAGGACCAGCATTAGGGCGTCTAAAAACATTATAACAGATACACGTTGTTTTAGAAAAGAGCAATATTACTGCAGAGCTGAGGTCTTAAATGGGTCATGTATACATAAGCCTGGCACATCTGGTAGACAGATGTAGCTTCCTGTCTAGGTTATCTAGGAGGAATGTCCCGAGGGAGGCTTTCTGTCTGACTAACATTCCTAACATTCTTATTGTCTTAATATGCCGATGGACACATGCCTGTACAATTCCTAGAATAGTTGCAATCTGCACACAATACTATATCATTTGGCTCGCCCCTGAGGCGTCGCCAAAAACAAACAGGAGGTTGCTGTTCTTCAAACACAGGGTGGTTCCCTGGTGGAATGGACTCCCAGATGAAGAAATCAACGCTCCGCCAGGCAATGCCTTCAAAGCCAGATTCAACAGGTACATGGAATCATGATGTTGTATGACTAGATTTCGTATTATTGTCGCTAGGTGGCTAATGTTACTTCTTTTGTAGCGTCTTATCCTTGACATGATTAATGTCGTTGTTCTATATGATTAGATTTACTTGTGGCGTGTGGTTTTAGACGATTTGCCTTATTTCTGCTATGTTTATTTGTTACTTGGGGGGAATATAATTTTTTGTTTCTTATTTGATCTGAATCGGCTGCTTTGTTCTGTGCAGCCTCGAATCGTGGGCTGAATCATAGGCTACGAATCATAGGCCGAAACGGTGGCTAACAAGGTTGGTATGGCTCGCGACAAAGCAGGGTTTTTTAATCCAACCCCTTGGGGCAAAGCCACAGATGGAAGTTACATTTTAACCAGTCTGATTCCAATGTATTTGCTATTCCATATGAGGGCTGGGTTGAAAGTCCATTGTAGCAGATTGTTATAAACTCCTTGCCTTGTGGCTGAAGGTCACGACAGGAAGTGACGTTCCATCCAGTCTGTTTGTAACCTAATTTAAAATCAACACTGAGGGCTAATATTGTGTTCTTGACATTGATTATTTGGGATATAATATTGGAGGTATACACACGGAGACTGTTATTTTGATCATAATCATTTATTGAAACTTCTTAAAAGTATGTTGGTATACAGTACGAAATAATGTAGCTTATTTTGTATGGCATACATGTAACGTACATTTCGTATACAAAGCGTGAACAATGGAAAGTTCATATATGTGCTATTGGTATAAACCTATATGTAATGGTTACTGATATATAGTATAGGTATAACTATATGTAGTATATGATTTTTAACACGAAGCAGTATATATCAGTACTCATGTTTTGTCATGAATCCAACATGGCGGCTTTGTTTTGGTTTTTGTTGGGGGTGGGTGGGGGGTAGTGCTTAAACCCACACAATGGTTTTTACCCTGATTGTTGTACCGTTTTCAATCCAGTCCCATCCTTCCCTTTTGCAAGTATTTTTGGCGGCCGAATTTACACGTGGTGACTTGTCTCAGGAATGTTGTATCTTATGAATGGCATGTTGGCCGCCATCTTGAATGGTGACGTCATAGGGTAGCCATACCATTGCATTGGGAGGGGTGTTTTATTTTTGTTCATTGTTTATCTATTGTCAATGTCATGTATCATATTTATTGCACATTGGCTGGACATACCACTTCGTAATCTCGCCAATTCGTGATCAACAGATTTACATGCATACAGCTTGCTTGGGTTCAGGTTTGTAATGGCTACACCGGATAATGTCCTTACCCTTGATAAAGCAACATAACTCTGTCCCGATGTGAAAATGTCATCTCCAAGGTCAAGGACTGCAGAATCCAAAGAACAACCTTGTGCTTTATGCACAGAAATGGCAAAACAAGGAATAATTGGCAGCTGTGTTCTTTGTATTTTCATTTGATGTAGGCCAAAGAATGAGGAATATACAGGTGTTATTGGCACTGTTTCGCGCATACGTGGATCTTTTGAAATTGTTCTGTACTTATGTGGTTTCGTGTCATGATCGAACTTGACATAGACAGTTGGTAGTTCATGCATTGTATTGGCACATGGTGTACCTGTTTTATGATGTACTATGTCAATAATAAGTCCCGTCGATCCGTTCGTCAGACCATGCAAAGTCGATAGATTCCGGCGGAGCATTACTTTTGATCCTATTGCTAGTCGCAATGTCGTTGACAGTCCGCCTGTATCCCGTAGGTCAGTTGGCAGGAACTGAGCAACTTCGTCATATGACACGTACTGATGCGGGCAATATTTTGGATTATTGAGAATTCTGTGTTTTGCCTCTATGGTATGTATAACTGTGTTCATATTTATCAAACATTGTTCATTATGCATATCACACTGCTTCAGTTTGGCATATATTCTGGTTGCTGTACAGAATGGGGGACTAGTGAGATCTACATGAGGTGGCATTCTGCTTTTTAGGAGTGCAATGTCTTCTTCTGTCGGTTGTCCAATGCGTATTCTGTTCAAGAGGTTTGCAAATTGTGTATCTTTATTTTGCCTGACGTTTGTTTTCAATTCATGCAATGAAAACATGTCTCTCCAGAGGTGTATTATGGGTGGATTTTGTTCATTGACTGCAAAAACATAGGGTTGTGCAACTGGTTTCAATTGGTAGAAGTCTCCAATTAATATGACTGATAAATTTCCAAAGTAACCATCTGGTGTATTCATTATTTCATTTAGTCGCTGATTTATATGTTGGAATGTGTAGTACCCACACATAGAAATTTCATCAACGACAAAAAATTTAACTTTTGACCATGTATATCTCATGTGATGCAAATTTTGATCACTTAACTTGAATGAGTCGTATTTACTTCGATGCTGTACAGGTAGTTTTAAAGCCTTGTGTACTGTTTCGCCTTGTATGGCGTATGCGCTAACTCCAGTGGTTGATGTGACAATTATTGATGGTTTATAGTTGTCTATTGGGAAAGCCCTGATAACAAATTCTCTTATAATGGATAAGATGAAACTTTTACCACTCCCTGCTCCACCACTCACAAACCATCTTAATGGTGATGGTTTAGTTTTGATCTGTCCCATTTCATAGTCATGTATATTTTTCGAATAATCCTTTAGCCTGGATAATAGATCGTTTTGGGTCTGGTGTAAGGTTTTGTAGCAATGTCTGATATTTGTTATATGTTAACTGTGCACAATGTTGTAGTGTGTTGCTGAGGTCATCTTTTGGATGATTGTTGTACACTTCATTGTTGTTAGCAAGTTTGTCTTGGAGATCGGAAATATTTTCCTCGAACTGGTCTGGATTATATAGGTCATAGTGTGGATTGTCAGTGTGGCTGTCAATATTGACATCTGTTTCAAGAAGTTCCATTTGTTTAAGTCTTGTAATTGTTGTTATAACTTTTTGTGTGAAATTTTTGTGATCTTTGGGTAGCTGTAGTAAATGTTGTTTGTGAAGGAACGCATCTAAAGCAGTATTGTATGGCTGAATGATTTGGTCCTCATCTGTCCATGGCATATGCAGAAGTAACAAGCTGTAGTAGAAATCATCACCATTTGTTTCAGGGGTGAAGTTTGGTGTACGTATACAGGCTGGTTTATGTCGACATACGAGTTCATTTTTTCTGTTCATAGTGTAGTTTGAAGTGAAGTCATATAATGTCAAGGCTGAGAACTGAGCGGTGTTTGGTCGATTGGCATACTTGTCAAAGATATTTGGCAAGTATATATTTTGGTCTTGGTCGTCTAGAAGCTGTATGTCTGCCTTTGGTTTTAATATACGTGTTCTGTTATTAGGCCACGAAGTATTTATGAAGATGGTGGATCTTGAGGACCGTTTGTAGGGCAATTCTGCTAAGAAAAAGGCTGCTTCTTGTGCCGATATAAGACGGTGACTTAGTAAAGTGTTTCCTATTGTAAAGAGTTTTTTACGTATTGATGCATTGGGGGGTAGTGTTTTAAGTCTTTTAGAAATTGTTTGGTGACATAGGTACTGATATAATTTGCGGTGGCGAAGGAACTTGAAATTAGTTGAATATCGAGATTGCCGCCCCATGCTCTGAGGAGTGTCGGATTGTATGCATTTACATATATCTCTGTGTCCTGGCGTTGTAAATCATAAAACCTTCTTTTGCAATTGTATATGTCAGTAGTGTCCGTATTATTGATTGCCGTTTCGTCTCTTTGTGGCCTAGGATAATTGAAACGACATTGACTGTTTTTTTTTTTTTTGACAAGTCTTGGTATGTCTATGTTGTTGACACGTTGTTACCAAGTGGTTGAGTTCTGGGTCTAAATCTTTACTGGGTATTCTAACTGAACAGTATTTATCTATGAAGCTAGTAATTTTTGTCATGTCTGTCTCGTATTCTAATACTGGGGCATCTTGAATCCACAATAACAGGTGCGCGTGCGGCGAGCCGCGTTCTTGCCACTCTATCCGATAAAATGAGTCGGCGAGGATTCCGAGTGTTCGATGTTTACGTATGTATGTATTGAAGAAGGTTTGAAAACGGTGATGAAAATGTCAAGCTGCAGTTATGGGATGAGTTGCCAGGAGTTGTGTTCTTTCTGTACTTGTTAGGCTATTAGGATTGACGTGTTTTAGGGATGACGTTGTCTTTGACAAGACGGTAAAGAGGTCGTTCCAATGGTGATCATTCGCGCTGAGGGTAAAAAAAATCGTTGGAGGACCTTACTGATTTAGTTGAGCGAATAAATCGAGTTTTACTTGTCGCCAGAAAGCAGCTGTGCCACGCATGTGCTTTAAGAATGCCCAACAATTCTCGTTGATTTCAGATGGCATGTTAGATGGTGTTTTGAACAGTTGTGCGTTTAAAGTTATACCTGAGGAATATGTGTTGTCATTGTGTGGATTGGCTGTTATGTTACTCCGTTGTCGCACCGCTATTGATATTGATGTATTCAATAGATGTTGTGTGACATTAGATAATGTGTGAAACAAGTAAGGTATGTCGTTTTGATAGCGAGTGTCTTGATGTAATAATTTTGATTGTGCATACTTGAGGTACGAGATACTTTGTGGGCGTGGAGACTTAAAGGTCCCCAAACCTTTAGGAAAAAGCCATGGACAACTGAGAGCTTCTAAATCAGTGTCATCATAAAGTGAGATTGGAGAAGTATTAATTTTCTGAAGTTCAATGATAGGCTTTTCATGTGTCAGATTTGTATCACAATGTGTGTCTGGGAGAATGAAATCTGTTGGATATGCAAATTTGTCTGCATAGTTATGTTGTATGACATTAGTGGAGTTGCTGTCATCACATGTGTCTTTAGATGTTGACATGTCATTTGCACAGTTTTCGTTCAGTAAAGTGTGATATGTAGATACCTCATTTGATGCAGGTTGGATATGTACATTTTCATAATGTGGATTGTGTTGTTTCAACCAGTTCAATGCCTCGAGCATTAAAGTTGGTCGGATGTCATGTAAAGTGACCGTCTTATCACCAGATAACTTTGCGGTTTTTATAAAAATAGTGTCACATGCTGACAAGTTTCTTGGTAAATCATTAATGATTTCAAGTAATGGAGCATGGAAATTTATGGCTTGACCAAGAAATGCATGTTGACCATATCGTAATGTCATAAGGCGCATGAATGGTTGAATTTTTGCAATTAAGCGTTTTTCTGTTGTATTTAAAATGGACAGTTGCTTGGGTATAGGTGATGTATGTAAATTATTTTTTTCAGCCGCGTATGGCATTTTCTTCAGGAGTATGGAATTACGACAACGATTGCATACCCATGTCTTATCCATGTTGTTAAGTGGTTTGTACATGTAACCTGTTATGTCAATGTTTTTGCTTGAGGTACCTAGATGTGGGTAGCATGTTTTATTACATACATTACATATCTCTGTTGGGCCAATCAATATGTCCTGTCTAAATCTTGTCAAAGTTTCCACGTCTTTCTGAACCTTTTGTTGGGTCTGTCTGTCATTTTTACTTTGTGTGAATTTTTTTATTTCATAGTAGTCATTTTTTGTGTACTGTGGATATGTTTCTTGGAACAATGTCAATGTCATGTTATTTATGTTGATGTCGTTTAGAATTGTTTGGCGCATGTCTGCTGATAATCTTGGTGTTGGAGATGGTTTTCGATTATTATAATAAAAACTTTCACTGAGAGCTGGGTACTTTTGGTGAAAGTCCTTGTAAGATATTCCTGAATGTTCCTGAAGGAATTGCTTTGCCGCCCTGTAATCTTTCTTTGATGTTACTGAGCCATCAACTTTGTTTTTTTGGCCTGATGTTTTATGATTTGTTTTATGTGTGGTACCTGATTTGTCCTTGTTTTGCCTTTTTTTCTTCTGTGCTTTTGAATGGGTGTCATAATACGATTTTGATATTTTGGGGAACTTCATTTGAAATATAGAGAAAGAAGCTGTTGGGTTGTCTAGTATGTATTTTTCTGCCTCCATGTTTATTTGAGGGCATGTATGTTTGCCATTTTTGAATGTAGTATTTGGGTGCTCATGCTGATTATGTGCGTTCTGGTTGTCATTGGTGATTGTCGTTTGGCCATGTTTAGATGTGTGGGCAGTTGTGTTTAGGGTTTGCTTGTGTGTTAAAGTACTTTGAGAGGTGGATATTTTGGATCTGCCATGTGGAAGACATGGTTTGCCTAATGATGTAGTAGGCCATCCCTTTTCGTAGGTTGGGTGATGTTGTTGATTTAACCTTCTTCTTGATGGAATGGGTAAACATGCCACAAAATGATTTGGTTGGAAATGGCCTGCTCTTGTACACCCACCTGTGTTTGTCCACATTATTTGAATATTGGATAGTTCTGTCCATGACGTTGGGGTTTGAATGTGGTGTTGAAGAGGTGTCTGAAACCTGCGTTGTATTGTGGGTAGACCGATACAATTGGACGACTAATTGCAGATGATAACGCTTGCATGTGCCAGGCGTTTGACCATGATCTGTTTTGACATGCAGATTTGATATCCTGAATGTACAGGGCCATTATATCAAAGTGATCATTCGTATTGGAATCGCTGCTATTTGCACTGAATGGTGCATAATTTTGTAGAATGACCTCTGTTTCGGCTTGCAGAAGTTCCATGTTAGATTCATGTTGCGAATATATTGATATGTTGTTTATCATTTCTAGGACTGTTCGGGTTCTTAATTCCACATGTAGGTCATCTATACCACATATTGCGATGGATGTTGCTCGGTACAGGCAATTCCCGTCACCGTGAACAGTTACAGGAATGAGCGCCTTGTTGGCGTCATTAGGGTATAGACTTAATGTGACATAATCAATGTTATGATTGCATCTTTGACAGTGTGTGGCAGATCATATTGTAGGATATCTTTGTATTGATCATAGATCAGCATGAGGTCTTCTTTCGAGGTTGCTGTTTGTAGAGATGTTCCTAAATCCATAAGAACTTGGTTGAAGGTTTCCTGTCTTGACAGACCGTGCCTGAAAATACATTTTTTTTTTGTATGCATTCATTCAGTATGTATTCATTCAGTATGTATTCATTCAGTATGCATTCATTCAGTATGTATCCCTTTTCTACTGACACACTAAAGTTTTGGTATGGGCTCAGTCAATATGCGGATAAGTGTACATGTTGAAGGTTATGAAATATTAACATGTTGTACAAGTGCCATAATTCAACTACTCATTGACACATACAATATATAGATTTATATGGTGTGTTGTAAACAACCAGAACAGAACAATTTTGAAGACGCAAATGTTGTTATGAGCATGTATTATAGATCTGATATATACCTGTACATTTGTTGGTGTCCCTGTTGCATGTTGCTTGTGACATCTTTGTTTGCAGGCTTCGTGGTCCATGGTTTCAAATGTGTTCTTCTTTCTTGATTGTATGGGTATGTCTGACCTTTGTCTCTGTCATGGGGTGTGATAAATGTTTGTATCTTGCATATTGGGTATGTTATACGAGTCCTTCTTACAGTTGTTGTTTTAGTTACATGCAAGTTCAAACTTAGGATTTGGAGTATACAATATATATGTCCTACTAATATAGTTATGTTAGAAATAAATTCACAACTAAGGAAAGTAATATGCTATATTAGTTAATTATTTATTAGTAACAAATATACATTGGCTGATCTTTGATGTTACGTCTCTGTACTGTAACATTGCTACTACACTTTGGGTACTGAATTTGGAATTCACAATACACTATATCATGGCATTCATCTTTTTCATGTTACCTATTGATTTGTGTCCTCATATTTCACACAATACTAGTATATCCTAGGCAGGAAATGGATGCTTAATTGTGAAAGATACGCCTTAAATGTACTTATGCTTTAGGCTATTGAGTTCGGATGTCATAATGCACTTTTGATCAAAGTTAACCACATGTCTTTAACACCAACTTCTAACAACACATTTTATTGTTTTCTGGATTCAATCACTGCTTTTTCCTTCAGCAGGTAGGAAAACAAGTTTATTGCAGGTCACACCTTTGCCTGATTTATGAAGGTAGAATTCTATCTGCCTGTCATCTTTTAGTATATCGTCGGTAATATGCCTGCGTTCTACCTCATCAAGTTCCTGGTATGTTTCGGCTGCAACTTTCATAATTTGCGAGGCCGCAGGATCGAAAATCGTCACCCAGAGGTCACCATCTTCGGTGGACAGCAAAGCTGATAATCGATATGATATATTGGTCAACTGTCGGGTTGCTTTACATTTAGGGCAAAAGTATTTCTTTACACCAACTTGGGTCAATGCAGATTTGCAACTTGGAAGCAGGCAACTACGATGAGTACATCGCTGTTTACTGATGGTACTTATTGTTGCTACAACACGACCACGTGTATTCTCCGCACTGCTTTTGAAGAGCTGCAGTTTCATTTCCATATATGGTTGCTGTCTCAATGTTTCGTCTATTTGCAATGGCAATATTTCAGATATATCAATATCCTGCATCAGACTCTTTACTTCCTTTGTCTTTTCACAATCACCATCTATTGTGTATGTCGTGTCCTTGGTCACACTTAACTGTTGACAGTTGTTGTAAATTGTTAACCGAGCATTTTCCAACTTAATGATACCACCAGATAGTTCAAGGAGGTCCGGTAAATGTTCTGCGTCTGTCTGCCAAAAGGACACGTTGATAGATGTCTTGGAGTTATCAGCTATATCTATACTCTTTTTCATGATAAAGGCCCCATCTGCCCTACGCTTGACATTTTCTGCCTCATACTGTTTAATTACCTTGCCAATTACATTAACATAGCAATTATTAGTCTCCTTGGACAGGTCTCCAATATTAGTGAACTTTGTGTTTATGGGCAATTGGACATCAATAGCTGATTCTTCTACTACAGTTTGTTCTGTGAGAGTTGCTTCGTAGGCTGTCATGCAGCATTGCGCATCTGCTGGTTTTAGAATGGCTTGGCTTATTTTATACGTCTTATTGTAAGAGAAGACGCTGTCAAATCTCAGTGCATTGTCATCCCAAGCGGTTGCACGGACGGACCCTGTCGAGTCTGTTAAAGTCATGGTTATCCTTTTCCCATCTGGTCTATTTCCTCTACGAGAAAAAGTTGATATAGGTTGTTTAGAGGTAACTTTTACCAGTAATGTTATTGCTTCTTGGATATTATTGTGTATGTCATTGATGTTTGTGACATTGTCAGCAGTTGCTTGAGTATCATGGGTATGTGGTGGGTTGTCCTGGGTGTGAGTTTCACCATCTGCGCTGTTTTGTGGATGGGTTCCAGGTGTTGATTCATGTTGCTGGCCCCTTTGTCTTTTTCCCATTCTAGAAGAAAGCACAATATAGTACTATGTGTTTGAGTCATACATTTGACCTAATATTCTTCGTGATCTTTGACATGGGATATTCAAGTACTGGTCTCTTTCATACTGTAGTAGGGCTTGCAAACATATAAGATCTGTAGAATCATCCCAGAAAGTGGGATCTATGTCAGTTGATATGCTATTTTCTTTGTTGTCAGTAGGTTGAGTCTGAAGTTGCGAATTGTGTTCTGCCGCTGAATTCATTTTGTCCTTAAAAAGAACAAATGGTATATTTTTTAATATTCACTAGGGATTTGCAAGTATGTGCTTC
Source organism: Branchiostoma lanceolatum (assembly GCA_035149815.1). Classification (NCBI taxonomy): domain Eukaryota; kingdom Metazoa; phylum Chordata; class Leptocardii; order Amphioxiformes; family Branchiostomatidae; genus Branchiostoma; species Branchiostoma lanceolatum. The sequence continues at coordinate 31,773,659 of CM068866.1, forward strand.
GAATATACTTCTGACACTTTCATCTCCATCTACTACCATGAATATAAATCTACCTGAATATAGACATAGTTATGGGACGTAACAGTTTTCTGATATTGATGATTGGTAAGGAAATATGCTATATAGTTATATAAATGTGATATGTGGTGCTTATCATTTAGTAATAGACAAATCCATATCCAATCTTACCTGGTAAAGATATTGATGTTGCTGTATTGTCTTAGATAGCTCGGCACTTCTGGGTCTATCACAGATGGTACACGTATGGACTGGACGAGAGAATTCAAATCTATATTAGAACAATTTTGATACACATGTTGCAGAACATGATGCACTCATTTGATATGCCAGAATGTAAAGTTTCATGGTTATGACATAAAGTATATCAATATAGTGTTGGACACCTTCATTTACAAAACACACACTTTAAGGCAGTCTGGGAAAGAGATAAGTGTCTGGGAAATGCATATTACTGCCAACAACATTTTGTCCATAGATATATCCAGTAACTCAAACACTGCCTATTCTTGCACAATCTGGTAACATCTGCTTGAACATGAATGATATTAAATTGCATTAACATCTGCTTGGATATGTATCAAATTGAATCAGTCATTACTGCTTCGAGATGAGAGGGGAACTGCATGTCCGTCAAATATTTTCATTTTTATGTTTCAATTTTGCATTTCTACGTTTTGACGGAGGTGGGCGGGGCTATGGTATTGGTCTATTTTATTTACACTAGGCGCGTGAAACTAATCACTATGTAACTTATTTCTGTGCCGCTTTTGAGCACTTTTGATAAGAAATCCGCACGCAAATGTGGTAAACAGTGGCATTAAATGTAAGTTTCATAAAGAATACAGCAACTAGAATATTCCAGTTTCCAGGCCCCATAAAATGCTCTGGGTGCCTTTTAAACTCAATGACAATATTACAATATCACTGAATAGTTTTGGGAGGTATTACCTTTTCGTCTACCAAAAGTTACGTTTGTTGTTCCTTTGTGAATGAAATTGTGCCCCAAAACGCACGGGCAATGGGCGGGGTCGCGAGTTGACACAGCCACGACTTTTGATAATAATTTACGTGATTTTTTGCTGTCACCTCTGTATCATAAACTTATCATCACTGTGAAAACCTGTTTTGATTATTTATGATTCCTTCATTTCATAAATTACCGGGCGCCATCGTAAAGTTTAAAGTTCAGTGAAAATGTCAATTCTCCTTCCACCGTGACACTTTAATCTCCTACCCTGGGTTCCAGACTGTTTGTCGGGCCTTTTAGCCGGTTCCCTTTAGCCGATACCTGGTAGTCAGTTCCTTGGGCGGCACAGAGACCGAAGCCCGCAGAACCCTAATTAGCGCGCCGGGGGATTTCTAGCCGGGGAATTGACCGGCCCTCCCTACAGTCTGGTGGCGGCTGGCATCCAAGGCGTCGCGGCAGGGCGATGATGCATGGTACAATCGCACCACATGGCGTCCCCGGGAGCAGCGTAATTGGCTGCATTTGATTTCCGCGTAACACTATCTTGCCAATCAGATCCCACCTACTACGTCATGAAGTCATTGCTGTGCCTTCTGGGTACACGTATATAGTAACTTATTACTTACTTATCCTAATAATATAGTAATAGACAATCTAAAGTCATGACAATAAGAAGGAAGAACAGTCTTGTCTCTGAGAAACGAACTCCCTAGCTCTTTCTTACGAGAACCTGAGAATAGGACGGTCTTGTGGCCCCAAGGTGGCTGAGGAACCACTGAAGCGCTTTCTCATCATTATCACAATATGTGGTATATGTCTATTAATCGCCATGAACGTGGCAAAAATGACACATCCTTATAAACATCTTGCTATCGTGTTGGTGTGTCGAGGTCAACATTTCTTTATGAAATGAATATGATAATCATGGATGAGAAGTCGTTGCTGTGCCTTCGGTACTGGGTATACGTATATAGTAATAGACAATCTAAAGTCATGACAATAAGAAGGAAGAACAGTCTTGTCTCTGAGAAACGAACTCCCAAGCTCTTTCTTACGAGAACCTGAGAATAGGACGTTCTTGTGGCCCCAAGGTGGCTGAAGAACCACTGAAGCGCTTTCTCATCATTATCACAATATGTGGTATATGTCTATTAATCGCCATGAACGTGGCAAAAATGACACATCCTTATAAACATCTTGCTATCGTGTTGGTGTGTCCTGTTACCGCTGTGAGCCCGTGATCGCTTCCACACTAATCTCCAAGCAGATCTACTCGGGGCGCTGAAAATCGTATACGCTATCCAGAGAAGCTCCAGTCAGCCCCGACGGTCGGCTTGCAGACCGTAGGATTGAATGTAGCAGAACACAGTTTCCGGCCTATTGGAATTTCGCCCCAAGGTGACTAGCTTCAACGCGGTAAAAATTATAGCGCAGTGCACTTGAGAAATACGAAGATGTTTGAGTTTAGGGTACAACCTACAAATAAGTAAAAAAAACATAAAATCATGTTGGCGTATATCGGCTCCTCACGCCCACTTTGAAACAGCGCTCTGCGAGAGGTCACTGTACTGCAGCCGACTGACCCCGTGAGGCGGTTGCACAAGATGGCACATTTAAGCGGAAAAGACCCACTATCCAAATCGTACAGGCTACAAGCCGACATATTTCTACATCACACAGCTCAGTTTACACATGGATGCTTCTCACATACAGCTTTCTACCCAGTCTTCAAGAGTTTGGGCCGCACTACTTTCTGTACCCGCGTCATAGACCCCTCACGGATAAAAACTGTGTTCTGCTACCTTTAACCAACTTGACCGTTGGTCTTCTTGATTGAATTCAACCATGACGGGAATTGGCCAGGAATGGGCAACAACCTTATATTCGGTTAGATTTGATTGATATGTCAGGTACTGACGTACACCCGCTTGAAATGCACCCGTTTGTTTAACTTCCAGACCTTCGTTGCCTTGGCAACGGTCGCTATGACCCCTCCCTATGCTTTACTATAGGCACCAAAGCCGCTCCCCCCCCCCCTTTTGCCGTAACTGTCCCTATTCCTAACAAAAATCTTACACAGAACGTTTGACCATAAACTGCTGATCACTTTTAATCAGGAAAAAAAGTCAGAAGTGTAAATTTGGCCGTATAATGAGCCCAACAAATGGCCCTCCTATAGGCCTTGTACGGGGCCTGCCCCAATGCTAGGTGCCGAAGTGCAAAGTTTTTTTTCTCTTATTGCCGGCCAGCAATAAGAAAAAAATGTAATAGCATAAAAACTGTAACTTGAAAAAGAAAACAGCCGGGAGGAGTCTGCATCGGAGACTAGCGATATCTCAGCAACCGTTTGAAAGTGTGGTGAAAAAATTGGCAGAGTTTCACATCTTGACTACTTCTGTTGTATGCTTTGGTACACTTGTTACATTGCATGAACAAAAGAAATCCAAGGTCAAGGTCGGGTTAACAGCGATACGGATGTCTGCAGTGCTAACCTTTTTACTTTTGCGCCTCATTGATTTCTGGGACAATCCCAGTGACCCGTGTATGTCCCAGTTGGAGGCTCGCGCCAAAATCGACAGCATCACAACGTATCAATGAATGGAAGGTTCGCACTAGAAATCGAATCGATATGTTGTACTGAAATCATTACATACTTCCTTTAAGAACGTTTGCTAACTTGCAATTTAATTGCAATCCTTCCGCATTTTATGTTTGGATGCGGTGAATAGAAACACAAACAAGAGTCCGTAATGCGCAGTTAAACTTCATTGATACTTTCATTACCACCGATAGATGACAACATAGATCTGCTTGGAGTTTAGGCTATTAGTCCAGTATGATATTCATGCTAAATTGAACTGTTATGTATCATTTCTTTCAGTTACGTTTGCGGCATGGGTGAACTTGAACGGTCAGGAAACCGAGGAGGAGATAGCCTCTTCCATCGGGGACTCAGTGGAGCAGGTTAGGCCTGGAATAACAAGTGACCACAAAGTACTTTTCCTCAGAAAGGAGCCGCGAAAGAATTCATACCAGGCATTTCCCTCAACAGTGAAGAAGGATATAGTGGTATGTAACACAAAGTTTATGATACTTCAAGCAGTTTGATGCATTAATCGCTAGCAACGTGTATTACGCGCCATTTATCAATGTTCTCCAGGACTCTATTATCAAAATGATTATAAATATCTATAAAATAATTTCCTGTCCAAACACATCCAGTTAGCAAGTTCTGTCACATTTTGTGAGGATACATATACATTGGAATCTGGCAGTTTATCTTGTACTACCTAGCAGTGAGTCATAATATTGAGGTCTTTTGGTGTAAGGGCAGGGTTTTCGGCCCAGAGCCCATAACCGATCTTGTGCCATTGGGAAAAGGGTACTTTACACGACTTTACCCACTCTTTGCCAAGTGCAAAAACGGCTACATTATGTGTGTGGGTCACGACATCAGCGATAGCTGCCCGAGTCCCACGTGCATTGCGCGCATTTGTTGCAATTCCAATATTCATAAAATAATGCTGACTGTTATATCACATTAAGGATTTATGCCCCATTGAATTCCTCTTCTAAGCATAGTTTTATTCCCTGTCAGTGGCTTACGTCACAGTATGAGCTGGCCACCAGTATTAAGCGAATTTGATAGAATGACTACATTATCATGATCATTCGCGGGCATCAGGGACCGATACATGGCGGCTACAGGCATGCGTAGCTAGGTCACGCCTGACCCTCCAGTCAGGTCTGGTGATCCCCAGCCCCCGGAGCGTGTTGAAGACCTGGTCTTCCCATCTTCCTCTAGGGCGACCTCTTGGGCGTTTCCACGTCAGGATGTAGTCTTTTGATAGAAAGACTACATTATCAGTTTAGAACATTTCAAGAATAACAATATGAAACAATAGATTAAAGGAAATGATCCATCCCATTATGAGGTTTTGATGTACGGACATAATTTGTTGTTGTTGTTGTTGTTGTTTTGAAGACTATAGAAGAATCCACCTTTCCTTTTAAAATGAAATGCCTTTATTTTTGGAACTGGGGAAGAAGATGCGGCAGTTGCTTCATGGCATTGCACCAGTAACAAGGCAGCCAAGTAAGTGTTTAATTTGTCATCCATTGATGGATTAAGGAGAACTAGTGTGCATCATATGATTAAAACCGAAGATTGAAACTGACGTGTCAACGAACCATATGTTTGATCAGATCTCTAACAGACTGCTATATATAGAATTTCAGATTTGAGCTCTATAATTGATGATTGTTAAGTTAATTACGGCTTTCTGACTTCAATATGTGCAAACTGTAGCTTTTCTTGTCACGTTGATGAAGGTTAGACATCCAAGTATGTTAATTAATCTCCTTTTGAAGACTACGCAAAGAGCTAAATTGTCTTAACCTCATTAACATATCTGTTATGAAACCTGGTTTCCCAGTCCTACCGTAAGTCACTGACGAAAGACAGCGGATGCTGTCTGAAACGTCTGTTTCAAAATTTTATCCAGTTGCTTGAGTACCTATTTCGAGTAACTATTTTTGGCGTGTTTTTCTTGCTTTTAGGTGACTTAGGTTAAGGTCATCAGTACACCTTATAGTCTCCAAAATGTGCCATAAGCCTTGTTAAGCCTTGATAAGAAGATTTCATGATTGTTGATTGTATGAAATGATTTTGAATTATATCCCCCATAATATCACCAAACACAAACACAGATACCCATGTAACATGTCTATCTTTCAACCTCCCTCATCTCTAAGTTCACAGGGATAAAAACTAATAATTCTGAATATGACAGATAGTGAGACTTTGAAACACAAATGTATCATGAAATTTCAATTTGACTCTTTTGCTATCATGTATTAAAAATTGACGTCACTGCATATCTTTTATTTCACTTGTAGGGTTTCCACTACAGCAACATCTCCACGTTGCCTTGCAACTTTTGTCTCTTTTGCCCAATATGTTGGATGTGATAGTGGAGTCGCACAGGAAGGCAGAGTAGACTAGTGACCCTGCCCTGTTCAGCGCGGATGACAAGACTTTGTTACAAGTCATGAAAAATGTATGTTAGGTCATTTACACTATATCAACTGAGATGACCATTATGTCATTGTAAGTTAATTGTCAAGGAATACATTTTCGCTCTTTATATGTATTAAAGCATCTTTTAACGTCTATGCATGAGCTACCTATTGTTTGTCAACTCAATTTGACTTATGATGAGATATCATTATCTTTTTTTATATCTTCTTGTAGGTTTTTGCCTTCAACAGCTCAGACGATAGGTTGCAGAATATGGCCATGGCCGACCTCCTCATCACCCTGCTTTTTCTGGATGGAAAAGTTCAGACCGTCGCAACAACACTGGCGGAAATACTGAAGCAGCTGGAGGGGATGACGGGGGTAATGATGAATTTAAGTTTTTATCATAGAAATACTGAATAATTAGATCATCGCAGTTATTTATGGATCGTGAATGGTAATAAAGATGGACTATTGCAACATTTTGTGAAACAGAAAACAAACAGAGTCAGGGTTTGTGTAATAGATTTTACGCGATATAAGCCATGTTGTTCTTTTCAGGATTGCCGACTACCACAGCACATCAGAGACCTTTTCCTAGGCAAGCCGTTGCGACGTGAAGAGGTTGGTGATATCCTTTGATAACTTTTTTCCGGTTTTATGCGATGTTCCTAAATTTCTCAAAATCGAAGATTATTCCTGGATTGTGTCCGGAAAAATGATGGACCATCCTTTATAAGAATAAAAAAAAATTAATGTTTCTGGAAATGATTTCTAAAAATAGCTAGGTAAAAAACGCCTTTGTTAAAACATTGATGGCTATTTAATTTTCTATGTGTCCTAACTTTCCTTGTGAACGAATTACAGTGTATCTAAAGTTATCAGTACATAATAATCAAGTTGTATGTGTGTTAGTATTGATGAGTCACATTATCTATTGTTACTACACTTAACCAGGAATACATGGCTTCTGTTGTGGATACATGGTGTCTGAGCTAACCAGAAATTTTCAGGCAAACACTCTGAAAAACTGTGAGTTAAGTAAAACTTTACAATGATTTCATTTACCAAATGCCGTAGTTACTTATTACTTTACAAGATAAATTGTTTGATGATTTCTGTTATGATATGGAACTACTAACAGATGTGTGAACTTTATACATATTCTTGTCTTGACTACCGGTAGTCAAATGATAATCAATGAGAAAAACAGGTCATTTTCAATAAAGACATAACAGTAGCTGACGTCAACATGACATTACGTTATGCATTATGTGTGTCTTCTAATGCTTTCTTCCGGTGCAAGATAATCAAAACGTAAGCTACTTATGCCGCTGTATTTTAATTGATACAAAATTTCCCCCCTTTTCCCAATTAATAGCTGAGGGCAAGCCAGTTACCTTTGAGAAGACTGATGACATGCCTAATGTACTGCTCTTTTCAGTGACAAACTTCAAGGTATGAACACTGCAGTCATTTAAAAGTCGAATCCAAGCCAAAAGGCTCATACATTGTTAGATTGCTAGATTGCATTGCTAAAGGACCCTTTCTTCTTGGTGTTTTTAAAGTGGCATATTACACCACGCAAATCTGGTTGCGTCGCGCTTTCACCCGCTACATTTCGATGCATATGCCAGTTTTATTCTGGGAAGCTAAAAAAATTTGAATTGATTTCCAATACAGGGATCAGCTTTTCCCAAAATAACTGCCAAATGCACCAGTGACGAGGATATCGACGGAGACGAAGCAGACTATCGTTTGAAGGGAGTCGTGATCGAGGAAAGGGTGATCTGTCTTTTGCCTGATCCACACAAGGATTCAATGTAAGAAGGCTTCTTTTTAGCTCTATTGTTATTATTGATTTTTTAAATTGATTTCAAAGGGGAAGCGTTTGTTATCCGAGTTAAGTTATATTGTTGCATTCAAATTTGGTTACAAGCTTTATGAAAGAATGTTCTTGTAACTGTTATGAAAGCAAAGTTTTACATTGTTCACGTCACAGAGTTTGAAAACATGTGTGGCAGTATAAAAAGAAGAAAACATATCTTCACATTCGGAGAAATTTGCTGCTTTATATATTGAGCGGATCATTTTTAGGGGCTCACTGTCAGATATACATTTCTTATTAAAATGTTCACTCGTAACAATTGCTCCCATTGATGTAGGGAGATCTTCTCAAACGATGGTATGTGGGAACTGAACGAGAAAGACGTTGCCAAGACAGCTACGTCCGATGTTCTTCGCGCCATCAATGAAGGAAAGATCAAGCCAAATATCCTTTTTATAGAAATCAAAAATAAATAAGTGGTTAATTTATTTGTACTACTGCTATCATATATACTTGAACAACAATGTTTATAATGCATATTCACCAGACTGTTTGACGATATTCGGACACATCATTGTATTTTATGAAAATGTTGGTGGGTTGTCGAAGGTGAAGGTAAACGTCAAAGATTACTTTTAAGTAATGATACTCAGATACGATGCCGATTCCTTGACTCTGTGATCAAGTATTCTCCTGTATGGTAGAGACACGATGAGGTTTGAGGAAAGCACCTTGCCCGAGGAAATCGAAGCGACGACTAGAGCAGAGTAGGTCTTACATATCGTATTAATTTTTGTACACAATTGTCGTTCCTTTTTAATGAGTAATCTTTAAGGTAACACCAACTTTACCTGGGTGCCATTCTTTCGTTTTAACTGCCTGCTCAATCTAACAAGATGTCGATAAGTAATGTAAAACATAAAGTGCATATCATATATGTGGTTAAACGGAATGTTATGTTAATCACAGTAATGAGGACGTCAATTGCGTAACTTATGCAGCAAGTCATATTTCCATCACTATGTACATGCTATAGATCTTGTTGGAGATGTAGTTACCTTAAGGAAAATTGAAAGCACCTAAATGTGTATTATGCTAATGAGGAACTACTCTCAACTCAAAAAGTACTTACTTTATCGATACTACAGGTACAGTAGTAACTCAGAAGCCATCCGTTATCATCCCCGTGACTTCACCCCGGAGACCATACAGATGAAACACAAGGCCCTGACAAGTGAGCTAAGGATTGTATTGGTTGCCCATTTTATCAATCACAATCGTATAGGTGGCCAATCCTTCTACGGGGCAGAATGAGCAATCTTCCACCTGGGTCTAATTTGGCACCCGGTCATAAAGGAGGTCGCTATACTTAGACGAGCGAAGGAATAGGCATCGCTACTCTAAGGCTTGTGGTATAAGTGGTACACGGTGGTATAGGTGGTTTTCATACTGAGACGAGCGAAGGAATAGGCAGCGCTCTTCTAAGGCTTGTGGTATAAGTGGTACACGGTGGTATAGGTGGTTTTCATACTGAGACGAGCAAAGGAATAGTCAGCGCTCTTCTAAGGCTTGTGGTATAAGTGGTACACGGTGGTATAGGTGTTTTTCATACTGAGACGAGCGAAGGAATAGGCAGCGCTACTCTAAGACTTGTGGTATAAGTGGTCCACGGTGGTATAGGTGGTTTTCATACTGAGACGAGCGAAAGAATGGGCAGCGCTCTTGTGATGCCCAAGGCACCGTATAGGTGGCCAATCCTTCTACGGGGCAGACGGAGCTATCTTCCGCCTGGGTCTAATTTGGCACCCGGTGGTAGAGGAGGTCGCTATACCGCTATACTTAGACGAGCGAAGGAGAAGACAGCGCTACTATATGGCTTGTAGTATAAGTGGTACACGGTGGTACAGTTAGTGTTTATACTTAGACGAGCTAAGGAATAGGCAGCGCTACTCTAAGGCTTGTGTTATAAGTGGTACACGGCAGTTTTTTGTTTGTTTTTATATATACTGAGGCGATCTAAAAGAAAAAGCAGCGCTTCACTGAGGCCCGTGGCACCGCATAGGTGGCGAATCCTTCTTCGGGGCAGACGGAGCTCTCTTCCGCCTGGGTCTAATGTGGCACCCGATGGTAGAGGAGGTCGCTATACTTAGACGAAGGAATAGGCAGCGCTACTCTAAGGCTTGTGGTATAATTGATACACGGTGGTATAGGTGGTTTTTATACTGAGACGAGCTAAGGAATGGGCAGCGCTCTTGTGAGGCCCCGTGGCACCGTATAGGTGGTCAATCCTTCTACGGGGCAGACGGAGCTCTCTTCCGCCTGGGTCTAATTTGGCACCCGATGGTACAGGAGGTCGCCTACACTTAGACGAGCTAAGGAATAGGCAGCGCTTAACTCTAAGGCTTGTGGTATAATTGATACACGGTGGTACAGTGGTTTTTATACTGAGACGAGCTAAGGAGTCGGCAGCTCTCCAGTGAGGCCCCGTGGCACCGTATAGGTGGCCAATCCTTCTACGGGGCAGACGGAGCTCTCTTCCGCCTGGTTCTAATTTGGCACCCGTTGGTAGAGGAGGTCGCTATACTTAGACGAGAGAAGGAATAGGCAGCGCTACTCTATGCGTGTGGTATAAATGATACACGGTGGTACAGTGGTTTTTATACTGAGACAAGCGAAGGAATAGGCAGCGCTACTCTAAGGCTTGTGGTATAAGTGTTGCACGGTGGTATAGTTTGTACGGTGGTAGAGGAGGAGGAGAGAGAGACCCTTTATATAGCATAGTCATAAAAGTAAACAAAGAAAGCTCCGCGCTTAAAGCCTGTATTGTTTGGAAAAACGAATATGTGATTTTGTTTCAACTAAGAAACTGCCGGCTCCGCTAGCTCTATAGTGCTGCAGTGGTTGTTATCTCTGTGCAGAAACGAGGTTAGGTTCACTGTAAACCAGGTAGCGTCGAGGTCCTTAGCTTGCTTGACGAGCGCAGAAACCTGAAGGGACCACCCTAAAGAATTATAAAACAAAGCTTAATCTTTAACTTCCGTGTGTGAAGAAATTATCGACACGCTAAAAATCTATATGGTTGCTTTGGTCCCCAAAAATGAATCACGGCGATTTTGGAAGGTACCATACAGAAAACCCATGCTTGAACCCTGGAAAATCGATCATAAGAAACCCCGGCTTTACACGAAGACACCTCCTCCGGGTTGTTTGTTGTCGCTGTACAGAACTGATGTCAGCGGTTGAAATTTGGCGTACAGTATAACATAATGTGGGCAGTTTGGAATCGGCGATCGCTAGGGTTTACATCCCTATCTGCTACCCTTCTGGCCAACGTTTTACCAGAAACCTGGTGAAAGTTTTCGACAAATCCACAGTGCTGCGTATACCAAAAACTAAATCTCAAAGAAGACTTGCATTTACCGTGAGCACGTGGAGAGATAGAAAATTTGCGAAAAATAGATAAATTGAGATTAGCACGAATTTCTCTTTATACAAATAAAGTCACTACTCTACACTACTCTACTCTACATGTAGAGCGCTTTGTCATTAGTTTTCTTCACATTACCTTTAGAGCTTCAAATTGCTGGAAACCGAAATGACAAATTGCCATATTACAAGTAGCCTGGTAACTTAACTATATACGGGTTGAATTGGGGGTGGTCTACTGGCCCCAGTCTTAGAAAGCATGGATCTCTTCTCATCTGCTGGATATCCCTATATTTCCAGCGGTCTTAAATGGTCTTTCTTTCCTATTCCGATCGCTCTTTTCTGATAGTATTCAGTAACTGCCGACCCGGGAGCGACCCGGTAAGCGGGGCACGATGGTATGTTTATATTTAACCAGGCTATTTTGAAGTAGGCTTCTGCAATGTCATTGGCGTATCGTGATTTTTTTTCTGATCTTCGTGGTTTTCCTATCATTTACTGGAGTATGTATTTAGCGATTTGACACTCTCGGATACCACCGTGTACCACTTATACCACAAGCCTTAGAGTAGCGATGCCTATTCCTTCGCTCGTCTAAGTATTTAAACCACCTATACCACCGTGTACCACTTATACCACAAGCCTTCGAGAGTAGCGCTGCCTATTCCTTCGCTCGTCTCAGTATGAGAACCACCTATACCACCGTGTACCACTTATACCACAAGCCTTAGAAGAGCGCTGCCTATTCCTTCGCTCGCCTCAGTATGAAAACCACCTAAACCACCGGGTGACAAAGTAGACCTGGGCGGAAGACAGCTCCGTCTGCCCCGTAGAAGGATTGGCCACCTATACGGTGCCTTGGGCCTCACAAGAGCGCTACCCATTCCTTAGCTCTTCTCAGTATGAAAACCACCTATACCACCGTGTACCACTTATACCACAAGCCTTAGAAGAGCGCTGCCTATTCCTTCGCTCGCCTCAGTATGAAAACCACCTATACCATCGGGTGCAAAAGTAGACCCGGGCGGAAGATAGCTCCGTCTGCCCCGTACAAGGATTGGTCACCTATACGGTGCCTTGGGCCTCACAAGAGCGCTGGCCATTCCTTAGCTCGTCTCAGTATGAAAACCACCTATACCACTTATACCACAAGCCTTAGAGTAGCGCTGCCTATTCCTTCGCTCGTCTCAGTATAAAAAACACCTATACCACCGTGTACAACGTATACCACAAGCCTAAGTGGAGCGCTGCCTATTCCTTCGCTCGTCTCAGTATGAAAACCACCTATACCACCGTGGGCCACTTATACCACAAGCCTTAGAAGAGCGCTGCCTATTCCTTCGCTCGTCTGAGTATGAAAACCACCTATACCACCGGGTGCCAAAGTAGACCCGGGCGGAAGATAGCTCCGTCTGCCCCGTAGAAGAATTGGCCACCTATACGGTGCCTTGGGCCTCACAAGAGTGCTGCCCATTCCTTCGCTCGTCTCAGTATGAAAACCACCTATACCACCGTGTACCACTTATACCACAAGCCTTAGAGTAGCGATGCCTATTTCGTCGCTCGTCTCAGTATGAAAACCACCTATACCACCGTGTACCACATATACCACAAGCCTTAGAAGAGCGCTGCCTATTCCTTTGCTCGTCTCAGTATGAAAACCACCTATACCACCGTGTACCACTTATACCACAAGCCTTAAAAGAGCGCTGCCTATTTCTTCGCTCGTCTCAGTATGAACACCACCTATAGCACCGTGTACCACTTATACCACAAGCCTTAGAAGAGCGCTGCCTATTCCTTCGCTCGTCTCAGTATGAAAACCACCTATACCACCGTGTACCACTTATACCACAAGCCTTAGAAGAGCGCTGCCTATTCCTTCGCTCGTCTCAGTATGAAAACCAACTATACCACCGTGTACCACTTATACCACAAGCCTTAGAAGAGCGCTGCCTATTCCTTCGCTCGTCTCAGTATGAAAACCACCTATACCACCTATACCACAAGCCTTAGAAGAGCGCTGCCTATTCCTTCGCCCTCCCTTTAGTTTCGCTCGTCTCAGTATAATAAAGACCGTGTACCACCGTATACCACGTATGCCACGGGCGTCAGAACAGCGCTTCCTTTTCCTTAGCTCATTTTAATATCAAAACCACTTGTACCACCGCGTACCACTTGTGCCACAAGCCTCAGAAGAGCGCTGCCTTTTCTTTCGCTCGTCTATAATCCGCACGTAAGTCGGCATGTCGCCGTGTGTCTGGGTGCATTCGCCCGCGATTTCGTGATGTCGACCCACACAAGTCGGGAAGCATTTACGTGCGAGCAAGGGACGTTCGAAGCGCCGGTAATCCGCACGCAGGTCGGCATGTCGCCGTGTGTCTGGGTGCATTCGCCCGCGATTTCGTGATGTCGACCCACACACGTCGGGCAACATTTACGTGCGAGCAAGGGACGTTCGAAGCGCCGGTAATCGGCACGCAGTTCGGCATGTCGCCGTGTATCCGGGTGCATTCGACGGCGATTTCGTGATGTGGACCCACACAAGTCGGGCAAGAAATTTACGTGCGCGCAAGGGACGTTCGTAGCGCCGTTAATCGGTACGCAGTTCATCATGTCGCCGTGTATCCGGGTGCATTCGCCGGCGATTTCGTGATGTCTTACATGGAAGCTCCGCCGTTTCCTGACCATTATTGATAATATAAAACAAGAAGCTGTAAACAGAATGGTAAATATTGTGCTAACAGGATAGGATCAGGGAGGTAAAAAGAGTTGAAATTATTTTGCAAATACCTGTCGAAAAGTGCAGGGCTCTCTGATTGATGAATCTATTTGATATAAACATAATGCAAGTAAAAAACTCTTTTATCCATTCATGTTGTTGACTACAACAGGTCTCGCTCTCCGACATAGAGGACGCTGTCCACAAGCTGACTGCGGATGTGTCTATTGGATGTAAGTAACGTTTGCCATGTACTGTTCTCTCATAGTATGCCTTATCATGAAGTGAAAAATTGCCATATGTGAAAAAGATTAATAAGCACAATATTGACAAGGAAAGGTGATCTTTATCAATGATAGAACTATTAAGCAATGAATTAAATCAATGGATGATGCCATGAGTTATATCTTCACCGTTTTGTCAGTGTAAGGTCCACAACATTTGTCTTTCCTATGTAATCAGGTGACACCGAAGAGGAAGGGAGAGAGACTAAGAAGCGCCCACGAAGAAGAGGAAAGGATAGAGATTAAGCCGTTGGTGAATACTGTACCCGGAATACACATATATCCGATATCCAATGTTGTTTCAAAGATCACCCGTCGGTGAATAGTTTTAGACCTTATACCAATGTTATGTAGTAGTGCAGGAAGTCATCCGTTGGTGAATACTGTACCCGGAATACACATGTATCCGATATCCAATCTTGTTCCAAAGATCTCCCGTCGGTGAATAGTTTTAGATCTTATACCAATGTTATATAGTAGTACAGGAAGTCATCCGTTGGTGAATACTGTACCCGGAATACACATGTATCCGATATCCAATGCAGTGTTCCAAAGATCACCCGTCGGTGAATAGTTTTAGACCTTATACCAATGTTATATTGTAGTACAGGAAGTCATCCGTTGGTGAATACTGTACCGAACACACATGTATCCGATATCCAATGTTGTTCCAAAGATCACCCGTCGGTGAATAGTTTTAGACCTTATACCAATGTTATATTGTAGTACAGGAAGTCATCCGTTGGTGAATACTGTACCGAACACACATGTATCCGATATCCAATGTTGTTCCAAAGATCACCCGTCGGTGAATAGTTTTAGACCTTATACCAATGTTATATTGTAGTACAGGAAGTCATCCGTTGGTGAATACTGTACCGAACACACATGTGTCCGATATCCAATGTTGTTCCAAAGATCACCCGTCGGTGAATAGTTTTAGACCTTATACCAATGTTATATTGTAGTACAGGAAGTCATCCGTTGGTGAATACTGTACCGAACACACATGTATCCGATATCCAATGTTGTTCCAAAGATCACCCGCCGGTGAATAGTTTTAGACCTTATACCAATGTTATATAGTAGTACAGGAAGTCATCCGTTGGTGAATACTGTACCCGGAATACACATGTATCCGATATCCAATGTTGTTCCAAAGATCACCCGTCGGTGAATAGTTTTAGACCTTATACCAATGTTATATTGTAGTACGGGAAGTCATCCGTTGGTGAATACTGTACCGAACACACATGTATCCGATATCCAATGTTGTTCCAAAGATCACCCGTCGGTGAATAGTTTTAAACCTTATACCAATGTTATATTGTAGTACAGGAAGTCATCCGTTGGTGAATACTGTACCGAACACACATGTATCCGATATCCAATGTTGTTCCAAAGATCACCCGTCGGTGAATAGTTTTAGACCTTATACCAATGTTATATTGTAGTACAGGAAGTCATCCGTTGGTGAATACTGTACCGAACACACATGTATCCGATATCCAATGTTGTTCCAAAGATCACCCGTCGGTGAATAGTTTTAGACCTTATACCAATGTTATATTGTAGTACAGGAAGTCATCCGTTGGTGAATACTGTACCGAACACACATGTATCCGATATCCAATGTTGTTCCAAAGATCACCCGTCGGTGAATAGTTTTAGACCTTATACCAATGTTATATAGTAGTACAGGAAGTCATCCGTTGGTGAATACTGTACCGAACACACATGTATCCTATATCCAATGTTGCTCCCAAGATCACCTGTTGGTGAATAGTTTTAGACCTTATACCAATGTTATATAGTAGTGCAGGAAGTCATCCGTTGGTGAATACTGTACCGAACACACATGTATCCGATATCCAATGTTGTTCCAAAGATCACCCGTCGGTGAATAGTTTTAGACCTTATACCAATGTTATATTGTAGTACAGGAAGTCATCCGTTGGTGAATACTGTACCGAACACACATGTGTCCGATATCCAATGTTGTTCCAAAGATCACCCGTCGGTGAATAGTTTTAGACCTTATACCAATGTTATATTGTAGTACAGGAAGTCATCCGTTGGTGAATACTGTACCCCGAATACACATGTATCCGATATCCAATGTTGTTCCAAAGATCACCCGTCGGTGAATAGTTTTAAACCTTATACCAATGTTATATTGTAGTTCAGGAAGTCATCCGTTGGTGAATACTGTACCGAACACACCTGTATCCGATATCCAATGTTGTTCCAAAGATCACCCGTCGGTGAATAGTTTTAGACCTTATACCAATGTTATATTGTAGTACAGGAAGTCATCCGTTGGTGAATACTGTACCCGGAATACACATGTATCCGATATCCAATGCAGTGTTCCAAAGATCACCCGTCGGTGAATAGTTTTAGACCTTATACCAATGTTATATTGTAGTACAGGAAGTCATCCGTTGGTGAATACTGTACCCGGAATACACATGTATCCGATATCCGCTGTTGTTCCAAAGATCACCCGTCGGTGAATAGTTTTAGACCTTATACCAATGTTATATTGTAGTACAGGAAGTCATCCGTTGGTGAATACTGTACCGAACACACATGTATCCTATATCCAATGTTGCTCCAAAGATCACCCGTTGGTGAATAGTTTTAGACCTTATTCCACTGTTATACAGTTGTACAAGAACTTGAAGAAGTCACCCGTTGGTGAATACGGCACAGAACCCGTATGTACCCATTGTTGTTACCCAAGGATATTCAATTTTTCAGCAATTGTTGATTAGTACGTACGAGATGTTCACCCGTTGGTGATTGATAGCTTTATTCTTCCTTTTGAGTAGGTTACGTCAACAACGTATCTCCTACTTGTACGCTGCTACAATACCTTACGGCATAGACTGTACCCGTTGGGCCGGGTTCTGGGCATAAGACATTTGTCAATATATTCCAGACAATCTCGGTCCTACCCCATACGTCGGACGTTACACTGTACCAGTGTTTGTGTGCACCAGAATACAAGGTTGCATATACCGCCAAACAAATGCAGTCTCTGTGGTTGATTAAGTGTGAACTGCCTAAGACAATTGCCTAAGCTGGAAGTTAGGAAGCGATTTGCCTGGCAAAAAGGCACTTGCTAGCGGATCTAGACAGTTGAATTTGTAGGTTATTGGCCAATATGCCTAATACAACGTGCTATCGCAATCCACCTATACTTCATTTTGTCGTTGAGCCTTGCAGTTGTGAATTGAAATCACGTAAATCAGCTAAACTGATGATGTATCAGAAATCAGAAGACTGATAACAGTAGGGTAGTAACGTAAAATTCCATACACCCTAACTTCAATATGAATATGTTGGTGATAAATCATTTTAAAGTTACGTCTGATAAAATTGCACAACAATAGGACTTTTTAGGAACTTAAGTATGGACATATGCTATAAGTTCCTCATCCATATTACATTTTAGAATCTTTCTTACATCACGGACAAAAGTTCTCCCACTGTCAGACAAAAATGCTTGCATGTCGGAGAGAAATCTTCCTAAAGTCATGTGTGACAACAATAATTGTAGAATAAACTTGATTCTGCGCAGTGTATTGGTATATTTCGTAGGATCCATAGCATTTGTAAAATATCTCTCACATCGCGAAAGGTCTCCAACTTTCAGACCAAATTCGCTCTCTCACTTCTAGGACAAAACGCGCTCTGATTTAGAGATTCCGTCACTTTCAGAGTCTGGAAGGGGGAGAGAAATTTGGGTTGTATATGTGGGAAAGAAAGTCTCTTGCATGTCGGAGAGAATTCCTTCTAAAGTTATGTGTGAAAATAATAGTTGAAGTATAAAACTTGATACTGCGTAGTATATTGGTATATATTGTAGGATCCATAGCATTTATAGAATATCTCTCACATCACGAAAGTTCTCCCACTCTCAGACTGAAATCTCGCTCACTTCTAGGACACGCGCTCTGACTTAGAGATTCTGTCACTTTCAGAGTCTGGAAGTGGGAAAGAATTTTTCGCTTTATGTGGGAGAGAAATTCTCTTGCATGTCGGAGAGAAATCCTATTAACGATATATATGTGGCAACAATAGTTGTCGGAGAGAAATCCTTCAAAGTTATTTGTGACAACTAAAGATATATATGTGACAACCATAATTGTCGGAGAGAAATCCTTGTAAAGTTATTTGTGACAACAATAGTTGTAGCATAAACTTTATACTGCTTATTGTATTGGTATATATTTTTGGATCCTTTAAATTTGTAAAATATCTCTCACATCACGAAAGTTCTCCCACTCTCAGACAAAATTCGCTCTCACTTCTAGGACAAAACGCGCTCTGACTTAGTCTGTCACTTCCAGAGTCTGCAAGTGGGAGGGAATTTCGCGCTGTATATGTGGGAGAGAAATTCTCATGAATGTCGGAGAAAATTTAATCACTTCTAGGATAAAACGCGCTCTGACTTAGACATTCCGTCACTTTCAGAGTCTGGAAGTGGGAGAGAATTTTGCGCTATATGTGGGAGAGAAATTCCCTTAAATGTCGGAGAGAAATCCTTCTAAAGATATGTATGTGAAAACAATAGTTGTAGTATAAAACTTGATACTGCTTATTGTATTGGTATATATTGTAGGATCCATTACATTTGTAAAATATGTCACATCACGAAAGTTCTCCCACTCTCAGACAAAATTCGCTCTCACTTCTAGGACAAAACGCGCTCTGACTTAGTCTGTCACTTCCAGAGTCTGCAAGTGGGAGGGAATTTCGCGCTGTATATGTGGGAGAGAAATTCTCATGAATGTCGGAGAAAATTTAATCACTTCTAGGACAAAACGCGCTCTGACTTAGAGATTCCGTCACTTTCAGAGTCTGGAAGTGGGAGAGAATTTTGCGCTATATGTGGGAGAGAAATTCCCTTAAATGTCGGAGAGAAATCCTTCTAAAGATGTGTATGTGAAAACAATAGTTGTAGTATAAAACTTGATACTGCTTATTGTATTGGTATATATTGTAGGATCCATTACATTTGTAAAATATGTCACATCACGAAAGTTCTCCCACTCTCAGACAAAATTCGCTCTCCCACTTCTAGGACAAAACTCGCTCTGACTTAGAGATTCCGTCACTTTCAGAGTCTGGAAGTGGGAGAGAATTTTGCGCTATATATGGGAGAGAAATTCTCTTGAATGTCGGAGAGAAATCCTTCTAAAGACATGTGTGTGACAACAATAGTTGTCGGAGAGAAATCATTCAAAGTTATTTGTGACAACAATAGTTGTAGCATAAACTTTATACTGCTTATTGTATTAGTATATGTTTTTGGATCCATTGAATTCGTTAAATATCTTTACATCATGAAAGTTCTCCCACTCTCAGACAAAATTCGCTTTCACTTCTAGGACAAAAAGCACTCCGACTTGGAGATTCCGTCACTTTCAGAGTCTGGAAGTGGGAGAGAATTTTTGCGCTGTATATGTGGGAGAGAAATTCTCTTTAATGTCGGAGAGAATTTTATCATAAGTTTAGTGTGAAAACAATACTTGTAGTATAAAACTTGATAGTGCGTAGTGTATTGGTATATATTTTTGGATATATTAAATTTGTAGAATATCTCTCACATCGCGAAAGTTCTCCCACTCTCAGACAAAATTCGCTCTCACTTCTCGGACAAAACGCGCTCGGACTTAGAGATTCGGTTACTTTCAGAGTCTGGAAGTGGGAGAGAATTTTGCGCTGTATATGTGGGAGAGAAATTTTCTTGCATGTCAAAGAGAATTATATCATAAGTTTAGTGTGAAAACAATACTTGTAGTATAAAACTTGATACCGCGTAGTGTATTGGTATATATTTTCGGATATATTAAATTTGTAGAATATCTCTCACATCGCGAAAGTTCTCCCATTCTCAGACGAAATAAGGTCTCCCACTTCTAGGACAAAACGCGCTCTGACTTAGAGATTCCGTCACTTTCAGAGTCTGGAAGTGGGAGAGAATTCTGCGCTGTATACGTGGGAGAGAAATTCTCTTGAATGTCGGAGAGAATTTTATCACAAGTTTGGTGTGACAACAATAATTGTAGTATAAATCTTTATACTGCTTACTGTATTGGTATATTTTGTAGGATCCACTACATTTGTAGTATATCTCTCACATCGCGAAAGTTCTCCCACTCTCAGACAAAGTTCGCTCTCACTTCTAGGACAAAACGCGCTCTGTCTTAGAGATTCCGTCACTTTCAGAGTCTGGAAGTGGGAGAGAATTTTGCGCTATATGTGGGAGAGAAATTCCCTTGAATGTCGGAGAGAAATCCTTCTTCAGATATATATGTGACAACAATAGTTGTAGTATAAAACTCGATACTGCGTAGTGTATTGGTATATATTTTTGGATCTATTAAATTTGCAGAATATCTCTCACATCGCGAAAGTTCTCCCACTCTCAGACGAAATTCGCTCTCCCACTTCTAGGACAAAACGCGCTCTGACTTAGAGATTCCGTCACTTTCAGAGTCTGGAAGTGGGAGGGAATTTTGCGATGTATATGTGGGAGAGAAATTCTCTTGAATGGCCTGGAAGTGGGAGAGATTTTCGCGCTGTATATGTGGAAGAGAATTTTTGAGTCTGGAAGTGGGAGAGAATTCTGCGCTGCATATGTGGAAGAGAATTTTTGCTAGTGCAGGCTGGATTTGGGAGAGAATTTTATGTTATGTATGTGAGATATATATTGGTGCTGTTTATGTGGAAGAGATATTTTGTTGCATGTCGGAGAAAAATCTGTCTGTAATTGTCAACCATTTTTTGTCTTAAAGTGAGATAGAAGTTGAGCTTTTATATATGGGCGATAAAACTCTGTGTGTGAGAGACCCCTTTTGAACACTCTTGTTGGAGAGAAAATGCTGTGTGCGTGTGGGACTTCATTTAACACTATTTTGGGAGAAAAACCTTTGTGCGTGTAAGACCCATTTTTTACACTTGTATGGGAGAGAAAATCTTCCCTGTGTGTGAGACCCTTTTTCAACAGAAGTGTGAGAGAATAATTTATTCTCTATATATATGTAATATTGCAACACCTGTGTGTGAGACCCTTTTTCAACAGAAGTGTGAGAGAATATTTATTCTCTATATATGTGTAATATTGCAACACTTGGCCCCCGATACTGCTTTGGTGACGTTAGCACAACAGGGGCACACACGGTCCGGATAACGCGCCTGCTTGTAGCTTGTATCGTCTGGAACTGCACTGTAAACTTCGTCACTATTTTTGGGCGGGAAGTTTGGACGGGTTGGACCATCTTCTTTCTGATTTAGATTAGTGAACTCGTCCTCGGTAACCATCAAGGTGTCAGGTTTGATGAGCACAATGTCATCTTCAACCACTGTCATTTTGTTCTTGTCAGATTGATCCCCTTGCGGTGATAGTGGAACCGTCCACTGATGACGCCTGCTACCTTGTTGTTGGGTGCGGCCGCTGCCATGGTTTCTGTTTCTCGTCCAATGGTGGCGTCTTCTGTTGTGAGTTTCCAGTCGTCCCTTGGTCTCGTTTGGGTAATCCGAGTGAGGGGTGACGGTTTTGCTGTCGTCCCACGACTTCCTCATCCATAAGTCTTCAGGGGACCACTTTTCCTTCGGCAGGTGTTCCTCAATGTCTACACGGGTTGTGGTCGTCTCGAGATGGTCACTTTGAGTGTCAGTAGTGTCTTCTGTAGTACTGTCTGGTAATATTTGAAGAGTGACCTCCACGGATGACCCCTTGCCAAGGAATAAAGCCAAGATGGCAACGTACAATATGTTTTGCTGAAACCCCATATCGACCCCTTACATACCAGTCTCTGCAAAAGCACGTTTGTGATCTACCTCACAAGTTATGAGTCGCCGCGGCAAATTTTTTGGAACTCTGCCAATCTTTCACATAAAAATCTATTATTGGAACATGTGACAGCGATGATGTGTTGGTGAAGAAGAAAATATGACAGTTCGCAAAGGTGAGCAGAGATTTTTGGCTCTTTGAAAAAAACGGACCACGAGACACAACACTGACAGTCTTCCCAGGACACTTGGACGTCTTGACGTTCAAGGAAACGGTGACAGCTGTGTTCTTGACTCACCTGGGCGTCTTAAATGTTCCTGTGGTTGTCCTTGACGTATTTCCTGCACCAAACAGCAGATTCGGAAGTCGGCAACCACTTCGGATTGTTCATTCGGACATGTCCCGATATCTTCAGTCTCACACAGCACCAGACGTGCACACTGCGAAATGAATTATTGAAGTGACGACATTCTCCTGGCACGGTGGCCCAAGAAATGGGTTTCCCACTTCCCTCATCAGGGCAGAGCTCTCTCTCACAAAATATTGCCAGCTACCGTGTTCCCACCAGTCAAAATCACCGAGAAGACATGCACACGTAGCATACGTATAACGAACAACAACAACACTGCTAAATCACGTCACAAAGGAAGCACACATCTTCCAAAAGATCTTTGATTGGAGCGTGTCCAGCAGCCTGACTCAAGTCGCGTCAGAAAACAGATTTCACCGCATTGTCGTCTGATTCTGCCCGGCAAAGTGACAGTAGGATGGACTGTTTGTTCT
Organism: Branchiostoma lanceolatum; assembly: GCA_035149815.1. Classification (NCBI taxonomy): domain Eukaryota; kingdom Metazoa; phylum Chordata; class Leptocardii; order Amphioxiformes; family Branchiostomatidae; genus Branchiostoma; species Branchiostoma lanceolatum. The sequence goes on from CM068866.1 coordinate 31,796,517, forward strand.
ATCGATGCTGGACAGTGATCCTATTAATCCACGTACAAGGAGATCTAGACGGTTCGCGCAACTGCCGACATGGACAACATAATAACGGCCCGAGCCTTAAGAGCTTTCCTCGATCGTAATTGAGTTAAACTGGAGCAATTAAGCCAATATATAACGTCAGTGTGCAATCAGTCTCCACCAGGGGAATATCAGTTTCTGCAATTTGTCACCGTCTGTGACGTATTCGGAAGCACACCTACTGAATGCAAATGAATGACGTGTTGGTCTCTTGTCGATGGCTCGTCATAGTAACTCAAGCCCCCTCCCCTTCCAAATCGTTTTAGCAGGGCGACGTAGGGAGGATGTTGGCCACTAGTTTGCAGTTATTCTGTTGATCGCTGGGTGGCACTTAGAAGTTTCCACCAAGACAGTCTGAAACTAAAGTTCCACGACCTCATACCTTCGCTAAATGACTTCAACCTTAGTGGATGACGTATTATGAGTGTTTCCCATTGAATGTGCAAATGAGGTCCTCATTTGCATAAATCATATCAGTTGATCATCTTCTCCACCCAAATAACAGACGTTTGCCACAGTACGATAGTCTTATCTTAACAAAGAGGGCTATTCTAGCATTTTATCATCAATTATGCAAACTAGGTCATCATTTGCAAACTAGGTCTTCATAACTAATGCCCTGCGTATGAAGTTTTCGTCATTTACCAGTATGGAATCATAGTGGTTTTCAATTGCACATAAATCAAAATGCATATCTCTTTGAGCCACATATACTTATTTTCATTTCTTAACTCCAATCATCGTTGGTCTTAAGTCCGGGCTAAAAATTATTCGGGGTTACGGCCGGGACCAAAAATACCCCGGTAGCCGCAGGGTGTCCCATGGGATCACGTAGGGGTCACCCCCGAAATTTTTAAAAGCTCGTCAACTACCCAGTGGGCCCTTTTTTCCAATCGGGACCGAAGCATAAGCTGAGGGTTATTTACATGGACATCATATATTAACCATCTTAGGTCTGTCATACCTTGCGAAACATTGGCGCTCTCTTGTTCAGAACCATTAAGCATGATTGTAATATACTGGTACTGAACGAAAAGTGTGGCTTACTGTGACAATAAACGTTATGTGAAGGAGAGTGATGGTTACTTTCAGTCATTACTGACCTCTAAACAGTATCCATCGCTAAGGTAAAACTACTTGTTATGTATGGCAGTGTAGCTCTACTATAACTTCCACATGGGTAAGACCTGAAATCTCACAATCACGGGCTTTTGCACATGTCTTTCGACTATTACTGCGGAACCATTGTAAAACGTGCAGCTACAAGTGTCACAGGTAAGTTTGGCACAGTTCGCTATTTGAAATAAAACTCTACTTCTGTTTCCTGTGCCAGGGTTTGCAAGTTACTGCCACCCTTTGCGGAAAGGTCGGCCAGACTCGGCCTTGATGAAGCCAATCCTCCGCGCCACTTCGTCACAGTCCAGCCGCACACCATCATCGCTCTTGGTGCCGTCTGTCTTTTTCATTTCTGTAGAAAGAAAGGGAAAAGAAATTAACTAAAATGGCTACGTTAGATGTTTTTGTCACTTAAATAAAATCTTACCCTCTGGAATTCCTAATGGTCTTTCCCTAATGGAGTTTGCCTGAGGACAGTCGTGTATGTGTCGTACTAACGGTTGTCTTGTGATGGTCAAGGTTGTCGTACATCCTTGTCTACGGTCTGTTTTCAACTTCAACTTTCGATAACCCCCAAATAACCCCGCGAGGGGCAAAGTGGGGGGGAGGAGGTCCCAGGCTAAGGAGGGCAGGCCTCCAGCCTGGCGCGGAATGTCTCAACCATGGGAGCCGTAACAACCGCGCCAGGCAGGGCGTTCCACTCGGGGGTGGTGCGGGGAAGAATGAATGTTTGTAAGAGTCTGTCCGGGCGTTAAGTGGTTTTTCCGCTGTATACCCCGTACACACTCTATAAGAGATCTTGGCGACGCTCTCAGGGAGCGAGCCTAATGGTATAGTATTGTGTGCAGTTTGCAAAAATTCTAGGAATTGTACGAGAATTTGTATACAAGAATCATAGGAATGATATTCTTAATATTAATAAGCAGTACAAAGGATAGAAAGTGGGTTATGCAGTACCCATGTATGGTGGCAACCCAATCAGCGGGCTGTTTTTATGTTGTCAGGCTGTGATGAAATTGATCTGGTTGTGGGGTGTGTATGGTAGAATGTAGCTGTGCTGTCATTGTCTATGCGTGTGCGCGCGTGTGTGTGTGTGTGAGTGTGTGAGTGAGTGAGTGAGTGAGTGTGTGTGTATTTGCCCAACAGAACATGTACTCATCAGCCCTTTACGTCAGAAATCCCGTATGAAAATCACCGCCTATCAGTGCCCTAAGCAGGGTACAGTAAAAATTAAAACAACAACCACCGTCGCCATGGTGAAGTCTTGTTACCATTGCCAATCTTGTTAAATCTGTATTCGATATTTGTTCCACTTTGATGTAATTAATTAGAGTAGTGCACCCCGGTGTTTGCTCGGTGTCTATTCAAATTTGTCATCGCGTTGATCTTATGCCCGGGCTAAAATGATTCCTACGGGACCACGTAAAGCCGGTCACGCCCGAAAGTGAAAAAAAGAAACGGCCTGTCAACTGCCCTTGGGACCGTAGCATAAGATCATATGTTCGTCATTGGTAAGACAAGGGCATAGCGTGAAAGTCAGCCAAGAGAGATGAGAATGTCCTGGGCGGAGTAATGCATGTCGTTTAAAAAGTCATTAAAGGTCGTGTGAACAAATGTGGGGCTTAGAAAGTACGCAGGTAACTTTCAGGGTCGACTTGTGATAAATTTACCCTCATCATTAGCCTGAATTTCGGTCTCCTTAGCCTTTAGACAGTTCCGTTGCACCAATTTCCCTCACCGGTAATTCAACAACGTGTTGAACTCACTCACTCACTCAATCCTCTTCTGAGCCAGGTGACGCATGAGGCTTTAGGAAATCCCTCCATCTGGACCGGTCTGCCGCAATAGTAGGAGCCACGTTCACGGAGTAGCCTCTTCATTTCACTTCTCTTTCCACACTACGTCTCCACGTCTCCCTCGGTCTTCCACTCGATCTTCTCCCCTGCGGTCGCCATCTCAACGCGACTCTTGGTAGGCTATTATGTGGCATACGGCAAATATGGCCTAACCATCTCCATCTGCGTACCTCAATTTCCTTATCAACTGGAATGAGACCCGTTATTTGGTGTAGGCTTTTGTTTGATATGTCTTTCGGCCAGAAAATTCTCAGAATCCTGCGTAAGCACTTATTTTGGAAGACATTCAGTTTTTTGTTTGATACGAGCTGTCTCTTTCCAGCACTCCGCTCCGTACAAGAGTACCGTGACTAAGCACATTACTTCAGTAGATCTTGACTTTGGTGCTGATATGTATGCTGGTACTTTTCCACACTGGTCTTAAGATTGCGAACACTTGGTTGGCTTTGCTGATTGTTGTGTCTACCTCTTCTGTGCAGTCACCATCACTAGTTAGTTTACTGCCTAAATAAGTAAAATCTTTAACTTCTTCCAAGGGTTCTTCGTTTATCTTAATAGGGTTGTTATTATGTTTAGCCATACCTAGTATGGCTAAACATATTGTTTTTGCTCATTATGTTTAGCCATAAGTATGGCTAAACATATTGTTTTCTCTCATGTTTCTTCTTCTTCTTCTTCTCCTCCTGTCAAATCTTCAAATCGATTCATCTCTGTTATTTTTTGACCAAATGACCTGAAATTTGGTACAGAGGTAATGTAGGCAAAAACCAATGTGAGTTCTTTTCCTTTTTTTGATATTGACCTTGAAAGTGATTTTATTGAGGTTTTTAGGCTATTTTTAGCATATCTTTGCCTCCTGCGCCCTGGTATTTCAACCGAATGACCTGAAATTTGCTGTATATGTGGCTTGAACAAATATTTAAAGGACTACATTCCCATTTTTGGCATACATATATTCAAAACGATTTATTTTGGGCTTTCTTGACAATATTTGCCACTTCTGTCACTTTCAATACTACATATGACCTACAGGTCATTGACCCCTAGTGCCTTGCACCTGGCCAAGCTGGAAGTTTGCTTACGAGGAGGAAAGACCGGACATAAACATTTAACGTGATTATCGGGAAAACACCATGTTCCCTTAAACTCAGTGGTTAAATTGCAGTTTAGGAAATTTTATAACAGAAAACAAGTTAAATCAATGATTTTGTGAATGTTTATTCTAGCATTAGTTATTCCAGATATTTTCAAACAGAATGCTTCAAAAAAATCTCAGCTTACCAGTATCAATTGACAAATCATGGAAGAAAGTTTGAATGTACATATGTGAAAGCGTTAAATGTCCTTAATGATTTACACATATGTTGAGGGCCACAGTTTAAACTATCAATTTATAATCATGGGTAGGAGTATCCACAGTGGTCGACAATCTCCTTACATTGTAACTCCATGTAACAGGTAAAATACTGCATACTGTATGGTTGAATCTGCATGTAGGACATGATTTGGATTAAATTCTTCCTTTTTTCCTGTCACAGGTCCCAGAAGTCACACCGTGGAAGTCAACACATGGCTGAACCATTGATGTGCATGAAGACAGCAGGCCCAACTGAACCACCCCTTCCCTGTCTGCTAACATTATGATGGTCCTGGCAAGCTACATCTACATTAAAACCAGCTTTGAGAAAACAGTTTATACATTTGGTGAAAAAGTGTAAAAGTCATGTGGAGTATTTTTGGTCCGTCCTTATAATGGCCTGTATGATATATTATCACATTATATATATATTTCCCAAAGAACTACTGCTATTTGTTTGTAGCCTTGTAAGTGATGTTTTCAACATCAGTTCTTTAATAGATAAAGAAATGTTTCAATAAAGTTACTGACATTTCTGACATTTCAGTCCTAGTGGTGATTGTGTCTTTTCCTGACTGGTAATTATGTGCATAGAAGGGTACATGTCATTTCACCTTTGACTCAAAGACAGGTCCACTATGGATAAGAATGCAAAGATCATATTCTGGATAATAGACAATGGATATTGTGGTAATATAGCCTTGTGTTGGGCATGGTTGGTTCCTGTAACCAACGCCTAAACCACAGAGTGAGCGAAGCCCTACGTAAAATACATGTATAAATCTTGTAATCTTACAGAACTTGATCCATCTGTCAAGTCATACATACTCATAGGTCAAGTTAAAATTTACAGGTCCACTTTCAGTATATTCAGATTTGTTTCTTTCAAAATATGGTAAAAAGCAGATTCAATCAAAATCAGCGAAGGTAAATTCTATAAACAAGGACATCATTTATCAATCTTACTTTTTAACTTCACCCCTCTCCCCACCATATTGTACATGTACAGCCAGCAGACAAAAAGGAATCATAATGGAGCAATACTGATGGCAAATCGTTATGGCAAAATGCAGCCTTCCCAATTGGTCAACATCATTTGGCTACATAATGATAATAAGTCAGTCTAATTACTTATAACTTTTTTACTTATAAGCACTACTAGCCCTAAAAATTGGGCGAACCAGGAAAAATGTAGGTGCTCCACTATAAAACGTTGGGAGCACATTAAAGCAAAAGTCTTGGAATAGAAGGTAATACCTCTATCAAAGAGTGTTAACAACCTGGAATGAAATATTTCAATAGCTTATGAAAGAAAAGGCATCATCCTGTTGAACTCTGTCTAGCTGTCTATTCTCCTCAGAATGTATGGGGCTGACGACGCCGGGCATGGCTTCACCTCTCGTGGTTGTATCAACTGGACCAGGAGTGTCGATACCTGACTTGGGTTCCACCTGTTGTGATCCTCCTTGCATTCTTCCAGTAACATCAATAAGATCCAATAACCAGGATTTTAGTCAGGCTGATTGATTCCAGTATGCTAAAATTCATGGCCACATTTTTCCCAACTCAAAACAATTAAAAAAGGCCATGGTTACACAACAGCAATAAGCCATCACGACACGAAGTGCCTTGTCCACCGTACAGATAAATAGTGCCCGCCGCCGAGCTCGAGAACGGCTGGGGAAAAAAAACATGTTCGCGATTGATTGCAAAAGAATCGTTTTATCTACAGGAAAACTGAGGTTATTTTCAGGTACCCAGTATTATTGACTATCCCGGTTTGAAATATTTTGACCCTGCGTTGATTCATATACGATCTATGACTCTAAACGCTTCAGCATACTGCCGCACGGAGTACCGAAAAGTGTGTATAGTGCGTGCGACCCCGCGGTAACTGTTATGTGCGACTGAAAAAAAAAAAAACAGGTTCGCGATCGATTGCAAAAGAATCGTTTTATCTACAGGAAAACTGAAGTTATTTTCAGGTACCCAGTATTGTTGACTATCCCGGATTGAAATATTTTGACCCTGCGTTGATTTATATACGATCTATGACTCTAAACGCTTCAGCATACTGCCGTACGGAGTACCAAAAAGTGTGTAGTGCGTGCGACCCCGCGGTAACTGTTATGTGCGACTGAGAAAAAAACATGTTCGCGATCGATTGCAAAAGAATCGTTTTATCTACAGAAAAATTGAAGTTATTTTTCAGGTACCCAGTATTGTTGACTATCCCGGATTGAAATATTTTGACCCTGCGTTGATTCATATACGATCTATGACTCTAAACGCTTCAGCATACTGCCGTACGGAGTACCAAAAAGTGTGTAGTGCGTGCGACCCCGCGGTAACTGTTATGTGCGACTGAGAAAAAAACATGTTCGCGATCGATTGCAAAAGAATCGTTTTATCTACAGGAAAACTGAAGTTATTTTCAGGTACCCAGTATTGTTGACTATCCCGGATTGAAATATTTTGACCCTGCGTTGATTCATATACGATCTATGACTCTAAACGCTTCAGCATACTGCAGTGCGGAGTACCGTGCGTTTTATCTACAGGAAAACTAAAGTCAGTTTCATGTACCCACTATCGTAGGCTATCCCGGTTGGAAGTATGTCTAACCTGCGTTTATTTGTCAAATATGAGTTGTACGGAGTTCCTGATCGATAACGACAGATCTAGAATCGTTTTATGACCCTTTTCTTTGCAGGGAAATTGAAGTTGTTTACAGCTACCCAGCATTGTATGTTATCCCAGTTTTAAATATATATTTACTTGTGTTGATTTGAATATGGAATACGGATGTAAAGAAACATATACACCGTATTAAAGAAATGTCAAGAAAGTCATGTTTTCGGTGCTGCTTAATTCTTTTTGATTGCCAAGTCACTCCAGAAGATACTAGAAAACGAAGGTTTGATAATAGGCGTCCTAGTGGGTTTCCGGGGTACTGCAACGACACTTTCATATCTTGTTTGATATCTCGTGCCGTGGACATACTATGGCCGTGATTTTAGAGGCAGATAGCTCTTGAGACAGGGTGTAAATTTTGTAGCGTATTATCAGCGTATTATTTAAGGGATAACATTACTTGGTGAGGGTATTAGATCATGGAACTTTAGTTAACGATTGTTTGATAAAATACAACCACTCCTTTGATCAGTGGCTTGTTTCTTCATCATCACAACAACTATCCGCACACACATGTACACGTACAACTTTTATACGAAGTGGTGCACATTAAATGGCGTCTCAGGTTTTAAAATGATCCATTAGCTTGTGCATGTATCACTGAAAATACAGATCCCAATTGTGAGGCTAGGTATATACATTTTATTTTGTACAGCATGTAGGTGAAGACAGTTCATTTCAAGTTCATTCCGGGCTAATTTCAACATTAACAGGTTTTGTACTATATCCTAGCTTTAAGTACAATGTACACGAAAGACAACTTACAATAGATCGAAAAGGAATTGGGCCATTGGCATACCTAAAGATGACAGATACATTCTTGGAATGTCAGGTATTCCATCTATGTACTGGCCAAACTGCCATGCTTCCAGTTGGAGGAGACGACTGACCAGCAGCCCCACTTCTCCTCTCTTCTCACTTGCCCAGAGAGGAAGCTGGATGCAGGAGTGTTGTTGAAGCAGGTGGTTGATCACTTCCCTCATCCCCCCTGTCCAACATCTGGTTGTCTTCCTCTGCACCTAGCTTCATGTTCCAGGCTTCTATAGCCTTTCTTGGAAGGCTCCGCGGGATCCCTTCATGACCCTGGAGAACATTTTTTAAATAGTTTGGATATTGTTAGATCACATGACAAAAACACAACTGTATGTACATGAACTATGTTGTCAGTCCTAAGATCAAGTAGAACATGATGTAGGCGTGTTGAGGGCTAAGCTGAATCTTACCATTATAGCAAAAATACATTTAGTTTCTAGTATCTTACCGTGCCTAGTCCCATCCTCATGCTTGAGGGCCGGGGACCGTTGGAGCATCAAGTACATGTACTTTCTAGTCAACTGATAAAATCAATTGATCAAAGCAATTGATAAAATCAATTGAACAAGACATACCGGGAAGTGCTATGGCTAAGTCTGTGTACACTTCTCAATGCAGCTGACGTGCCTTTGCATAGTCTATGGAAGCGGGGAACCTGGTACCTGGTATGTTGGGTTGAAGTGGGGAATTAGGTCCGCTATGGTTGGCTGCTGGTCTGTAAGGTTGGCTACTGGTTGCCTGCAACATATTTCAAACATTCCTTTGTTAAAGACGTTTCCCCCCAGGTTGATTTCCCCCTCCCCCAGTTGTTGCCCCCTTCTGAAATCTGACTTGCTACAATTGCTAAAATACATTGTCTAAGTACACTGAATATACCTACCTTTATGTCGGATAAAATCCGCATCATTGTATCCTATACATACTTTCCGAGCAGGCTAATGTACTGAGCTGCGCACCACCGAACCCAACTGTGCGAGCCGGCGGCGGCAATCCTTACGTCTGCCTGACCAAGCCAACTTTGCCCACTGTACTCCCAAGAATGTCACAATTATTGCTGGCTCCTTTAATATTTACGTATACAGGTTTATAGACCGCAGCAGCTTCATGTCATTTCCTAGCCTATATTAGGCTATAGTAATCTTTTTGTAAGCATTTTCCGATTTCTGACAGTGACAATATAAAAATGAGACAGCATACACTTCCGGTCCGATTTGTGGCCTAACATTCCAATAAACCAAGTTCACCGCTCCATTAAAGTGTATATTTGACAAGCACGCCTTCCTTGTGAGTGCTTTATCTATCAAACCTCTTTGATGTTAGGAAACGCCCAGAAATCACCAATTAAGATGTGCTGTTACATTTGATAAACAATTATTTAAATCTATATATTTCTAAGCAATCATTGACTGATTGAGACCGCAACATTGCTGAGTGGACTACGGCGCAGTTGGCTTGGTCAGGCAAACGGACTTCAGTGTTCTCGCCAGGCCTTTTCAGCATAGGGGCCCCCTATGCTGTGATTTGGACCCCCTATGCTGTGATCTGGACCCCTATGCTGTGTTTCAACCAGCATAGGGGTGTTTCTTTTTTGGGAGAACCTTGAGACCCTTCATAAATCTTATAAAAAGTTCATATTTGGCCATGGAGGGTTTCAATTGCAGGTGTAGGGTTGCCTATTGGACCCTCTCTCCGTAGCCAACTCCCTTCATACAATTTACTCTATTTGGTTAATTTCAACTGTTTCCCAGCGACCCGCGGAGACTGGTACTGGTAGAGGCTAAGATGCAGTGAGCTTTAACAACAATCATAGCTAATCTAATTGAAATGCTAAAATGTTTGTGAAGCGTAAATGGTTGCATTTATTCTAGGGAGTGGGAATGAATGAAATGCGACCCATATCCCTACATGAGAACAAGGAGGTTAAAAAGAAATGGTAAGTAAGTGACAATGTCTAGCGGAAAAATAGACATAAAACAAGGACAACAACAACAAGTAAGTTACTTAGTAGGGGCTGTTACATGTACCTTCTTCAAATTCTGATTAGCCCGTATACCATAATACTTCATCTTCTTCTTTCTTTTTGAGGATACCAACTGAAACTTGCTGAAGATTCTGTAACCTATATACCGACTTGCCCCAATAAATTTTACGCTCTACCGAGGATAGACCGAGTGTCATCCTAGTTAGTTCCAGGGTTCTCATATCAGCCCTGGAAATATTAACCTTGAATATTCACCTTGAAGTTCATCCAGTAGGTACCCTTTCGAGTAATGAGGCTGTGCCTAGCTTGGTGCTACCAGTGGGCATGGTAGTTTCTTTTCCGCTTCTCTCCTTGTCTGTATCTGAAATAATTGATAAAATAATAAGATGACACTGAGGCTAGCGCTATTTTCTCGATTTCAAATTATTATACGGGAAATATTGTGGTTAAACAAGTACGTCCTAGGTCCAAATATACTTCGTACTGACGTTACTTTTCTGATTGTAGATGAGATTATATCTCAGTAACTGAGTTTAATAGGTGTCACTGTTAACGTTACAGCCCCCCTCCCCGAAGACCATCGACGTACAAGTTATGACGTTTTGGCATCCTTACCTGCTACAAAACTGTTGATACCTTGTCCAAATTAGTCTGCACCCGCCGCTCTGGTAGATTAGTAGGTCGTCAGCACTCCAAAAAGTACAGCATCTTTAAAAGTTTGACACGAAATTCGTGTGCACAGAACTGTGTGTATTCTTCAAGCCGCCATTTTGAAAGGTTCGGTGCAGGTCACGGCTATCCCATCAGCCTGTGCGCAGGCCGGAGCCAATATTTTGGATCACCATAGCTATCGTGAATCAACGTCCTTCAGAGGACGGGAGGACGTACTCTGGTACCATAGCTATGCACTTATTGCTTTGCCTATAACACCATTACTATCGAGAATTGGATATGTACCGGGTGTTAAAATTATTCATCTATTCATTATCAGCACCTGGTAACTTACCTTTCCTTATTTAAAAGCAGGTCTACGTTGATTGTCGGAGGACGAGCTTTCCGTGCCGTTCTTCACGTGCTGACCAAGGAGGGCAGGAAACATCTCCCCTATTAACTCCTTATATTGACGACGTTTCGTTTGTTCAAACTTTTCAACTACAGTTTACTAACCTTCTACGTATACTAACTTAGGTTGTGTTCGGTATCAGTTTTCAAAGCTAACACGGCAAGTTGTGCTAGAACTTCTCTTTCAATAATAAAATACACTTAATAACTAACATAATTAAATGTTGGAAGAAATATATACAACTAATACGTTCTATATGGAGGAAAGGCGAGAAGCCTTTCATTGCAACACGCGTACGATATCTGGGGCATGGGTCATAGCAGAAAGTAACAGTCGATTTTTTAAAATTGTTTCGTCTTTCTCCTTCAATTCGGTGGTACAGTCGCACTGTTTTTCCTTCTTAGCAACTCCTTCTTGAATCCATATAATACCACTTCCTGTCGGCGTACACATGGGTACCCCCTACCTCTCTCCTAATTAATCCCATCCTATCCCCTCCTTCTCATCTCCCTTCACACAACCCGTCATTCGTAGCCCTGTCACTCTGAGTGAGGGCCCGCCCACCCCGCCCCTTGTTAACACGAGGTTGTGTTGTTTATGATAACGTGTTGTTACTTTCGCCGGGAAGGTATGCCTTCGCGGGAAAGTTATGTTATCGGTTACGCCAGCTGTAAAGTGGGTCCGTATGTATGTCGAGATCATAAGTCGAGAAAACTTTGACGGATCTTGCTGATTTTTGGTAGGTAAGTGTCGGTTGTGAAAACGAAGGTCAAGTTCGAAAATGGTTAACCTGGCGTTTTCCTAAAGTGCTCCAGTGGACTTTTTATGTTAGTGTGTTTGTATGTAGACAACATAACTCGATGTATTGTTGATGGACCTGCATGATTTTTGGTGGGTACGTAGAGATTGTGGTAACAGAGGTCAAGTTTAAAAATGGGTCACCTGGCATGTTCCTGCGGTACTGCAGCGGGCTGTTTATGTATGCGTATTTGCTTGTTGACAGGATAACTCGAGAAGCTGTTGATGGCTGTGCACGATATTTAGTGAATACGTAAGTTTATTAAAGGAGAAGGTCAAGTTCAATGATGGGCCTCCTAGCGGACACCTTAGGTACTGCAGCAGAGCTTCAAAGTTTGAGGTCAAATTTTCTGCAAGTGCTACGGTCATGATTTTTGTGTGGTAGATAGTCCATGCCACATGAAGTAAGCTGTGTACGTTTGGGCCCTCTAACGGCTTGTTTGGAGCTGCAGCGGGTCTTTTTAATTTATTTGTTTTGACCTTTGGACATGAATAACTAGACACATGGTCAACGGATCGTCTTGATTTATAATACGTAGATATCTTGATTAATGCTTTACATAATCAAATACTCATTATGCAAATCAGGAGCTAATTTGCATAATTAGCATGGAAAGTTTATAAATCTGCTGCCTTTCAGAATAGAACTCTCAAAAATGTGACATATATAGCTGAAAAAGAGAGAGGTATCGATAGATACCAATGATGCTAATAGCTCCCTTTTTTGCATAATTAATTGTAAAATACTAATAGAAAATACCACAATATCATATGATTGGAGTTTCATTCTTATATTATTAGGAAGCTTAGTCGAGGTGAACAATATCAGACAAAAATTATGCATGACAAGGCCTCATTGACAAAATTTCAGCTAGCTAATGGTTTCAAAACACAACTGAACACAACACAACCGCTTGGCGGTGATTAATCACGGATGCCCTGCTGTCACTGGCAAGGCCTGTTCCCTGACTCTGGTGGCCATTAATCACTTTTCCAGGCCAGGCTGTGGCAACATGGTGCAACCACGGGGATATCACTTACATCTGCAGGGGGGACCTGTCAGCGAACAGAAGGATTATATGAGAATTTCTTTGTGTCAGAAAACAGCTAATTTCTTAGCGATGTTAGATATTTTTAACCTCTTATCGAAAGTCGTGACAACATGGGGAGAAAGAAGAGGTCAAGGTCAGCATCAGAGGAGCGAAAGTTAGAAGATCGCGAGCGGAAAAAGAAAGTTTGATAAACGTTAGGAAGGCTGCGATCATGTGATCATGGGGGTCATGTGTGACGTCAAGTGGGCCAGGTCGAGTGGTGGGAGAGGGGACCTAGGCAGCAACATTTTTAGCTTCCTATTTCCATGTAGGAACTATAGATCAAACCAAGGAGGTTGGTGTTACTATTGCTACGGTCACAATTGCGCCGGTGCCCGTCGGGAATGTAGCCCCGACCGGGCTCTATATTCTGACGTCTGGGGGGCACAGGCTGTCGTGGTCACAATTAAAAGTTTCCATCGCGCTACCCTGTTGGGGTCCCGGGGTGGGCACTCGGTGGCATTTTTGTAAAGGTTTGTCACCTTCATTGGCCATGTTGGCAGGTATTCGACAGGTACTCGTCAGTTGCTCTGACTGTGTCTTGTAGTGACCCATGTGGGGTCCGACAGGGCCCTGCCGAATGCCCCGCGAAAGACGGTCGGGCATCAGGCAGGTTCCTGGTGGGCACACGTCAGTATCTCGAGGCGTATGTAAACTGTAAATTGCAATGGAGCTAAAAAAGAAACACGATATACGACGTTCACGCTTTAGTTCTGCTCACCTAATCTGTAATGTCACACTTGACCCGTCTTACGAAGTACACACATTATTCTGTGCACTTGGTTCGTAACAGAACAATACTTTATTCTATGCTATTTGTCAATGACACCAGCATATTTCTTTCCCACAAAAACTTTGATTCTCTGATACAACTGGCTAATCAAGATGTGTAAAGTGCATGTACATGGTTTGAAGCAAATACATTTCCAACGAATTGCCTTATTTTCTGTAGTAAAGATAGAGGTTATGATACCAATAAAGCAAAAATATTCTTACAGTGATTACTCTTATAGCTCTTTGCAGAACTCGTAGGTATAGGCCTGGGTTTGTTTCAAACTTTGAATAACTCAAGAAGCTGATGACTGATCGTCATGATTTGTAGGGATGTACATAGCTTGAGTGATGATTTACATGATCGTATAAGAATCATGCAAATCAGGATCTGTGATGTGAAAAAGTATACAAACCCTTGCATTCCATTGTAGTCAAACACGTGACATGTAACTGAGAAATGGAGGACTAATGATAGATATCAATTATGCAAACGAAGACCTAATTTGCATAATTAATGACGAAATACTATAATTTCAGAGTGGTAAATGATGGGATTTCATTCTTGTGGCATTTGGGAGATAATCAAATGTGGACGTTATCAGACATAAATCATCAGGGCCTCATTTACATAATATTTGAGGAAATGCTACAATGGCCTTTTTTGCTAAGATTTTACTTTAATGCTGTGTTATGTGTAGAGAAAAGGATCACTTAAAATTTATGCAAATGAGGACCTTATTTACATACTGAGTGATAAGCATTCACTCAAAAAGGCTAACATCAGTCGGAGAAAGTATGAGGTCGTGGAACTCTAGTTGTTAATGCTTTGGTCACAGTTGGAAAAAGGGGCCCCGCCGGGTAGTTCCCGGGCCGTTTTTGGCACTTCCGGGCGTGACCCCTACGTGGCCCCTTGGGGCACCCTGCGGCTACCGGGCTATTTTTGGGCCCGGCGGGGACCCGAGAAAAATTTAGTTCTGACTTAAATTCTACCCGGGCCCCGCGGCCAAAACGACGCCGTGACTTCAACGTGAGAACATCGCGAGGTACCCCTCCGGTTGCCGTCAGTCCACCGGGATGGGTAATAATTTGTCTGTTTGTTTGTTTGTTTATTCATTTGCACAACAATAACATTTATGATACATAATACGATAAACAATAGATAATAACAGAAATACACGGAAGTACAGTACCCACCTCGGAAAAACGGTAGGTTTGTAAAAAAAATTACAAAAGGTGAAAATCGAAATTCTCATAATTCAAACGAGGCTAGTAAACGAAAAAAATTGTTGACGAAACTTTTATTTTGTAGTTGTAGTTTTATCATGTAATTATTGAAAGCGTTCAGTCCCGTAACCTCAGTCGTTGAGCCAGCTATCGCCCTTTTTCTCATTACCTACATTTTAACCTCCTTGATTTTACTTTGTAAAATGCAATATCGGAAAATAGATAAATAAAGGAATTATAATTTAGCCACGTCCTTTTCGTTCTATCCTGCTGCGTCTGGAACATCCTTTCTTCACAATATATTTAAACCTCCATAGTTCAAAACGTCGAAAGTTGGTTAACTTCATACTTATAACAACTATTTATAGAAGACGCTAAAACGAAGAGAATTCACCTACCTCAGAACTTTTGACGTCCAACGGCTCCTTTCTTTGGATATTATCACCACTGAGAAACCAAAATGTGGGCTTTGGTTTCAATTTCAGAACACGGAGAAGAAAGATGACGGTTTGATTCATACGTGTGACGAGCCACACACGCTACGGAGTGATCAGGGTGGCATGTTAGAAAAATCGTCACCGTGTTTGTCGGCAAATGATCTTGCCCGTCATAACTCCTTATTTCATAACCACCAAAGAACAATCAAGTAACAGATATCACAAAAATATAAAATCACCTTGTACTATTTGGGCAATGTTGAAGTTTCTGCAAGGAGGTCTCTGTGAGTTTAATAGGCTTCTCATCTCAAATTACCCTTTTGTTGTTGAAAACTTCCAAATACACATAACGTATGAATACGGCTCTAGTGGTAACAACATACATGGTCCGTTCGAAACAACTCGATTTGATAAGTTACTTATTACCTTCGCCGAGAAGGTTATGCAGAGGGTAGCGTTTGTATGTGTGTATGTGTGTATGTTTGTAACGTACAGCATAACGAGAGAAGGCTTGGGTGGATTGTCTTGATATTTAGTAGGTAGGTAGGTCTTGATGAGACTTGGAAATGATTAGATTTTGGGTCCCCTAGCGGCTTGTTACGGTACTGCAGCGGAACTTCCTGTTTTGATATCTCGTGTTCTGGACACGCTACGGTCCTGTTTTTTGAGTGGTAGATAGCTCTTTGAACAGAGAGTAAGTGGTATAGGTTTGGGCCCCCTAGCGGCTTTTTTGGAACTGCAGGAGCAGGTTTTGCCTCAGACTTTGAAAGGGAATCACTCAAGAAGGGCTTGATGGATGGTCATGATTTTTGGTAAGTAGATAGCTTTAGTGATGATGTACATGATTAGATACTTATTATGCAAATCAGTATCTAATTTGCATGATTAATGAGGAAAGTTTATACATCCGCCAAATTCCATAATAGGACTCTCAAACATGTGACATATGTAACTGAGGAGGAGAGATATATTAATAGATATCAACTATGCAAATGAGGACCTCATTTGCATAATTAATGAGAAAATACTATAACTCAAGATGGGCTTGATGGATGGTCATGATCTTTGGTATGTAGATAGATTAGGTGATACTTGGTATGATTGGACAATAATCATACAAATCAGGCTCTAATTTGCATAATTTATGAGACAATTTTACAAATCCACTGTGTTCCATGATATGACTGTTCAAATATGTGACATTTGTAACTGAGGAAGAGAGGAATGTTGATAGATAGAAACTATGTAATTGTAGGCCTAATTTGCATAATTAATGACAAACTACTAGAATTCCATACAGGTAAATGATGGCAATTTCATACTTGTGGCATTTGGAAGTTGAACATCGTGTGTGAATGTGAATGTGAACATCGTTGAATCACATTATGCTAATAATGACCTCATTTGCATAATTGATTA
Source organism: Branchiostoma lanceolatum (assembly GCA_035149815.1). Classification (NCBI taxonomy): domain Eukaryota; kingdom Metazoa; phylum Chordata; class Leptocardii; order Amphioxiformes; family Branchiostomatidae; genus Branchiostoma; species Branchiostoma lanceolatum. The sequence continues at coordinate 31,813,197 of CM068866.1, forward strand.
TATATGTTATATAACCTTTTTTAAGCTCATACTTTCGACAACTTCTGTTATTTGGGTGAAGACGATCAACTGGTATGATTTATAATTGATGAGAAACACTCCTAATACGTCAGTCATATAAAGGTTAAAATCATTTGGCGAAGGTATGAGGTCGTGGAACTCTAGTTTCATATGCATTCATACCTGAGTGTACTTTTTCATTTTTATGTTTAGCCATAAGTATGGCTAAACATATTGTTTTCTCTCATGTTTCTTCTTCTTCTTCTTCTTCTTCTTCTTCTCCTGTCAAATCTTCAAATGGATTCATCTCTGTCATTTTTTGACCAAATGACCTGAAATTTGGTACAGAGGTAATGTAGGCAAAAACCAATGTGCGTTCTTTTCCTTGTTTTGATATTGACCTTGAAAGTGATTTTATTGAGGTTTTTAGGCTATTTTTAGCATATCTTGGCCTCCTGCGCCCTGGTATTTCAACCGAATGACCTGAAATTTGCTGTATATGTGGCTTGAACAAATATTTAAAGGACTACATTCCCATTTTCGGCATACATATATTCAAAACGATTTATTTTGGGCTTTCTTGGCAATATTTGCCGCTTCTGTCACTTTCAATACTACATATGACCTACAGGTCATTGACCCCTAGTGCCTTGCACCTGGCCAAGCTGGAAGTTTGCTTACGAGGAGGAAAGACCGGACATAAACATTTAACGTGATTATCGGGAAAACACCATGTTCCCTTAAACTCAGTGGTTAAATTGCAGTTTAGGAAATTTTATAACAGAAAACAAGTTAAATCAATGATTTTGTGAATGTTTATTCTAGCATTAGTTATTCCAGATATTTTCAAACTCCAAATTTTTCAACACAACACGGGAGATCGTTTCTCCTCAGACTGGCGCGACACTCCTGTCAAAATTGATTGATGATCTCTCTCTGCCGCCGACTTCATACATGATCAAAGGCGGGTGGTAGGCGGTGCGCGGGGGAAACTTAAACATATAATGTAGCGAAGTGTTGCACAAGGAATTCTCACGCTGAGGGGTACATGAAATAATGCTTACAAAATAGACCTCTATGAATCGGGCTACATTCAGCAATGGTAGACGGATTCGGGGCATGCCGCTCAAAACACATGGTCTCACTGGGGACAGGCGTTTTGGTCCCGCACGTTGTCGCAGCGGTGCGTCGCCGCTACGCGATCGAAAGCACGCCGCTGTCTGTCTCGGACCAACACTCTCCCGTGATGTGTAGCGTCCACCACCAGGCCTTCCTACATGTCCTACGTACGGGCGTATGGATCGTAGAATTCGGCAAAAAAGGAATGATTAGGCCAGTAGAGTCAGTCCCCGGTAAGGTCAATGATTCGCCCCTTTGCGCTAGCTTGTAACGTTAAATGAATGTACCCTCTGGTGGCCAAACTTCACTGACAAACTTTCTCCCTATTATCATCATGAGCTTGCGTTAGTCTGGTACTAGTGACTATTATGTGACGGGAATGTTTATCTATCGCACGCCTTGGAAGGAAGTTCAACCATGATAAATGGTCGGTTGTTGCGAAAATTTGGAATCCCATGCTGTTGATTTTCGTGATTGAATCTGTAAGAAAATATATTTTCATGTCGTTCATGTTTTTGGGACGGACGCCGGGACGGGGTGAATTTTTTCTATCATTTTCGTCCCGTTAGTAATGCAAATCGAATCGTGTTGCACACGAGGCAAAACACTAAAAACGTGGGTCTTGTTGAGTGTTTTGGAGCGGGAAAATGCCGGATATTAGCGGTGCCGAACAGTGTACATCGTCGCGCGCAGGTGACGCTCCGTCAAAACAAATCCGCTGGTGGTCTAGCGCGGCCACCGAAAATAGGCAGAAACACACAGGAGGACTTAGCACCTTCGTTTATGAGGGCAATTGTGAAAATCTTTTGTTACAAATTGTTCGAACATTAACATTTGGATAGATGGTTTGAAACTGTTCTAAATAAAGAGATTTTTGTGTAGTTACGTTCGAAATGTTTCCAACGTATGTGAAATAAGTTCAAACATGTTATAAGTTTCAATTCTAATTGTTTGAACACTTTAGAACTATTGTGACTTAGACATTCTTTTAATCAAAACAGTTCAAACATATTACAAATATTATATTAAAACCCTCTCGGTGACTTGGAATTGACTCAAATATGTTGTTTTTGGTCATTTCCTTCGTCTCCTGTCAAATCTTCATATGTATACTATGGAAAACTTCATTCTTCCCTGGGGTTGATCTTTTTTAATTCAATTTTGAACTGGGTTGATTATGCGCAAGAGTGTAATTTTCAGCGGATATTTTTCGACTGGTTTACATGGAAATGGCACGGAATATCCCATTCTTGCAAGGGGAGGATTCTTTAATTATTTCTTTCAATTTTGAGCTGGAATGATTATGAAAAAGTCCATTTTTTAGCAGAAGTGTATTTGTTAATCAATTAGTGGATATGGTTGTGGACTGGTCCATATTGTGTTGAGGTGCTACTGGAAGACTCAATTTTGGACTGGGGTGATTCATTTTTTTAGTGCAAGTATTTTAGAATGGTCCATTGTTATTTTGGGAGAGTCCTTTTTTTGCATGGCGAGGAGTATGGCTAAACATGCTGTATTTGCTCGCAAATGTTGCCTTTCTAGTCTTATCAAGTATTCAATAGAAATGTACGCAGTCATGATGCTATCATATTACTGGCGCACACCATAAGATACAGAGGTCGATAGTATTAGTAATTCAGCGGGGACGAGCGCGGCCGGGTGAATGCCATGTCATGAGGACATGCCAGAAACAACATGTGTGATGTGCGCTCGCTCGGTAACTTAGGGTTTTTCTCTGGCGTCCAAGAATAGAAGATAATTTTCCGTAATGTCATTCATTCTACACTGATTGATGATTGGACCTGGCGGCATGTCCCACAAAGGTACCACAAAGGAGCCCGGCTGTCAATCAACTGCCAAAGGCGTGAGAACTTATTAGTAACGTGACGTCAATGTGTAAGACTGGGTTGATGGCGTTATGTAGGAAAATGTCACCGCAATCTTAGCTTTCCAGTCAACAACTAAATGTGCATTTTGTTACTATTACGAAGTTTTGGAGTTTTATGCTCTTTCGTGTTATTCTTTAAAAATCTGTTTCTGGTCGTAGCTGACTAATGCTTTAGTCCCAATTGCGCCGGTGCCGTCGGGGATGCAGCCCGAAGGGTTACTTGAAGTAAAACTCTACATTTGTTTCCAGTGGCAGGGTTTGCATGTTTCTGCCACCCTTTGCGGAAAGTTCGGTCTTAATGTTGTCAATCCTCCGCGCCACCTCGTAACAGTCCAGCCGAACACCATCATCGCCCTTGGTGCCGTCTGTCTTTTTCATTTCTACAGAAAAAAAGGGAAAAGAAATTAACTGAAATGGCTACGTTAGATGTTCTTGTCGCTAAAAGAAATATCTTACCCTCTGGAATTATTAATGGTCTTTCCCTTATGGAGTTTTCCTTAGGGCCTGTTGTCTTGGTCGTGCGACAGCAGTTTGAGGTCAATCGTAGGACAGTTGTGTATGTGTCGTACTAATGGCTTGTGATGGTAATGGTTGTCGTACAGCTTGTCTACGGTCTGTTCTTACACTTATTCCTGACAAGCAATCAGTACGTGCATCGCCGCTAGTGGGTGGCAGGACCCACGCACGTGCACCGTCGCAGCGTGGCCGAATGCGCGCCAGCACCGCAGCGAGAAATCGACCAATACCGGGTACACATGCTTACCTGCTTTCACTGAGCCAAGCTGAAAATCCAAGGACAAAAAAGGACACCGACTGCGCCTAAAGAGTTCACTCAGGAAAGCTAATAGTGACGCACCTGTGTGTATCTTGCGACGATTCCCGGTTTACACGATGGTTCGTTGTTAAGGGAAAATTTCCACTGTAAGGGAGCGTATCAGGTTACCGGGACTCCCGCGCGGTCCCCGGGGGAGCTGTAACGTGTTCTAAAAGATCATGATAGTTAGACAAACGATATCTCGCACATGTCTCGCCAATTGGAAATGAAACTAGCCAATGTGTATACCTAAAATCCTGCCGTTTTACTAATGTTGAATCATTTTGTCTGAATATTTTCTGAAATAGGCCAAGTTTGCTGTTATAGAAAGGATGTTCGGTGTAAAAAATATCAAAATGGTGTTAATAAGTCGGTTCTAAACGTTACTGAAAATCCAAATCTTCTATATTCTGAACAATAACAATAATTCTAAACTTTCTGTTTTAGGATTTTTTTTTATTTCTCATTCAAATTATTTCTACGACCGAAAATAGGTCGAAAAATACATTTTTTTACAGTTAAACACCCGTAAATCAAAATTTCCGCCGTATCAAAAAAATCCCTAAAACAAAAGCCTGGGGATATTAGTTCTCGAAAATGTAAGACCTCGATGAGTGAGTTTGAACGCACATTGCTCGAGTTTTTCATACCACTTTGGAACAATGTCATGCCTCACGGATAGGGGGAGGGGGTACTTGATGCCGGCGTAAACAAGTCCTGCAATATTCAAGGTCATCAACAATGGCGCCAGTAGCTTGGCTACATGTTCCATGTCCACAACAAAATGTCAGCAAAGATATACTGTCCAGAAAATAGTTTGTATTTGTGATGAAGTGTTTTTTTCTTCTTGTGCAAGGGACCTAGGACAGAAAGGGCCTTTTGGCGCGAATTTACAGTGAAAACCTGCATATGACCGTGAGTGACCCCGAATAGAATGCACGTTCTATTCGATTACGTCACTTCGAACGTAATAGAATGTTGTTCGAATTCTAAAAAAAGTCTGGAAATTTTGGGCCCATATTTGACCATCGTGTTAGTTGGATTGTTAAACAGTGACTCATAAATGTGACTCGAATTCAAGCAAAATCACTGTATGACCAGAGTCGCATGCGCCAGAAACCAGCTCAAACTGGATTGTCTCAAAAGAAAACAAACAAGAGTCCGTAGGACACAATTCTCCTTGAAGTATTCATAGTATGTACAAGTATTGACCCACACAAATTGCATCTCTGCACAGTCCAAGTAGTGTTTTAGAGCAAGTAAAGAAAAAGCGTTTGTTTATCTTTTTCTTTCAATACAGGAGTGGTCAACCTGCTGAAAAGTATGTTTTTACAGTATGGCACAGATGGGATCTAGAAATTCCGGGAAAAGTCACAAAGTTAGATCCAGATAGCCCCTTTTCAATTATCAACGAACCATTCAGCCTTACAACTAAGATGTATCAGAAATCACAAATATGCAGTAAATCCTCTTTCCACAATTTATTGCAGGCCGGCCTTATCTATAGCTATCAAGCTATTTGCAATAAAAAAGGCTAATTTATATTATCGTAACATTTCACGAAGGTCAAAGGTCACCGGATCTAACCACCCGGAAGTGACACTGGCGCGCGCACTTTTCTGAGAGATATTTCTCAACAATCTTTCATCCCCTGCGTAAACTTTTCACATTGTCACAGCCTCCGTATTATAAACTACAAGTGTGGTAAGTTTGAAGGTCCAGAGATTTGCCATTTTCACACTGTGCGTAAAAGTGCATCGTCCGTCCCGTGCGCACATACTGTATGCGAGTTGCGAGTGGACACGGCATACTTAATACACAGACTGGAGGTCACTCTGCACATGTTCGCAGCTAAAACTCACAATTCCCGTTGCCGCATTGGTATGTAACTTGGTATATCGTTTGCCAGGTTGCGTGTGGTGATGCACGTTGTCTATTTTTCAATGTAACAGTGACTATACGATCACAGCAAGTAAGGAAGATTTATACCCCGTATCTGCCTGAAGTATTCCAGTCATGCATAACGGATTATAACATGGTCCCTATGGCAGGGCAGTGGGACATAGCATTAATTATAGGGGTGCAATTACGATATTGGATTGACGTTTAACCCTATCCAGACTGGGGGGGGGGGGCTAAAAGTGCCCGCGCCAACTTTGACATCGTATTACTGCCGAACGATGTATGCTAGGACAACCAAACTTGGTGACTTTTCCTAAAATTTTGTTGGCAACAATTTTATGATAATGGTTTAAGTTTATCATTTTTTCATGTTGCCATGGCAACGGGTTCCTGACTGGCATTTTATGCAAAAATCATTAATATTTTGAAAACAATGATATTTCTCGGGTTTTCTTGCACAACTACACTAGTTTTCCTTCATGTATAACATAACATGTAATTAGATGTAACTTTCCTGATTTAATATTCATAATTCATGCTAATTTGATGACGTAATCAGCCAAAATCCAAGATGGTGGACTATATCACTATTTCAGGTATCAGCAGGCTTTTTCGGCCTTAAGAGCAAATGTCTGTAAGGATCAAACAATGGTGGCAGGGGTCAAAAAATTGATTTGGCTCATATTTTGCACAGTGATAGTACTTGGCCCACAACCCCTCAAAATAGCTTTCTTTCTTCTCAAAACCAATTGTTGCCATGGCAACAGGCCAAACAAGTTTTGGGGCCATTTTCCCTCATTTGGGCATGTCGAAAACATGAAAATTGGTTTACTTTAGGACAATATTACGAGTACATGCTTGAATATTAGGGAAAAATAAAAACGGTACTAAAAAGAATAACCCTTCAGCTTTGTTAAGGTAGCCTCAAACTTTTAAGAAAATTAACTTGAAGTGTTTGGGCAGCCTGAAAACAATACAGTGTTTAAGGATATTCAAGAAACGTAATAATTGCCCAACTTTGTAGCACTGTAAGTACAAAGATGGTGATTTTTTTTTGCTTCAAATTCAAACATTATGTACATGATTATATTTGCTACCAATTGCATGCTTGCAAAGTTTGGGGTCTTATTTGGTTGTCACGTGGTTGCCCTCAGAAGAATGTCATTTTTCATGTTTGACGTAAAATATGATTTTGAGCCATATTCAAGATGCAATATCTGAAAAGGTAGAACAGTGATCTGACTTAACTTTATGTCAAAGGTAGCCTAATGTATGGTCTATCAAATGAGTGCTTGTAGATGTTAGGGTCTTGTTCCGTTTTCGTGAACTTGTCCCTAAAAGTAGGCCATTTTTTGAAAATGTGCAGAAATCAGCATTTTGGGCTGTGTTTGATGCTTTGAGAATTTCAAAGTGGGGTATTGTTTGAATTCTGATATTTCTCAGTAGTGACCCCATGTGTTGCCTTTCAATTGAGTGCTTGTAGAGGTTGGGGTCTGAACTTGTCCCTAAAAGTAGGCCATTTTTTTAATATGTGCAGAAATTGACATTTTGGGCTATGTTGATGTTTTGAAAATGTCAAAGTGGGATGTTGTTTGAGTACAAATTTCTACTAGAAGTAACCCCAGGTATAGTCTATCAATTGAGCGCTTGTAGAGGTTGGGGTCTTGTTTCGTTTCCGTTTTTATCCCTAAAAGTAGGTCATATTCTTCACATGCGAAGCCTATAGCAATTTGCACTTATGTGTAAAGCTTTGACGATGTCAAAGTAGGATGTTTTTTGAATTCGATTCTTTAACAGTACAGAAATGCCTCATGTGTTATCTATCAAATGCATGATTATATGAGTTCGGATTGTGTTTTTTTTGCTGTGTATTTGACCCCTTAAGCAGACCATATAGGCCAATGTTCAGAAATAACATTTAGCACTACGTTAAATATTGAAGCTTTTGAAAGTAGATTTTTAAAATTCAAATTCTTTATGACGATAAAGCTAATTTGTCTTTCGATTATTATTGTGATTACCGGTATTACACTTTGGATAGTGTCTCCCCCTGCCCACTAGAGGCTTTTTGGCGACGCTTAAGGGGCTATCTTCATGGTATTGGTACATATATTGTGTGCAGTTTACAAGAATTCTAGGAATTGTACGGGAATGTGAAAGTCAATGGGACGATAACTCAAGAATGCCTAGATGGATTGTCGTCATGTTTGGTAGATGGGTAGGCCATTGTGAGACCTTGAAATGATTTGCTTTTGGGCCTCCTATAGCTAAGTGACTTTCTATGGTACTGCAGGGGAACTTTCACTTTAGAGATCTCTTATTTGAACATGCTATGGTCATGCTATTTCAGTGGTAGATAGCTCTGTAGATTTGGATCCCCTAGCGGATCCCCTAGTGCTAAAAATAAAATAAAAAACCTTTGTTGCTATCTCGGTGCGGATCATTAGCATTTCGCCCAGCTTCCAGAGTATAGTGGATCTCCCCTCACACTTTACATGGAGTGACTTTTAGTAAAAGATTGAATTCAAACAACATTGACATTTTCAAAGCATCAAACATAGCCTAAATGTCGATTTCTGCACGTCAAAAATATGGCCTACTTTAAGGGCCTAGTACACGGCAGTGAAACAAGACCCCAACCTCTACAAGCGCTCAATTGGTAGATTTAACATGGGATTACTACTGATGAAAATTTGAGTTCAAACAATACCCACTTTGATATTTTCAAAACATCAACATAGCCCAAATTGTTAATTTCTGCACATATTCAAATAATGGCCTACTTTAAGGGACAATTACACGGCAATAAAACAAGATCCCAACCTCTACAAACTCTCAATTGGTAGATTTAACATGGGATTACTACTGATATTAAACTTGAGTTCAAACAACACCCCACTTTGACATCTTCAAAACATCAACATAGCCCAAAATGTCAATTTCTGCACATATTTAAAAACAATGGCCTACTTTTAGGGACAAGTTCAAGGCAATGAAACAAGACCTCAACCTCTACAAGCACTCAATTGATAGGCAACATATGGGGTCACTACTGAGAAATATCAGAATTCAAACAATACCCCACTTTGAAATTCTCAAAGCATCAAACACAGCCCAAAATGCTGATTTCTGCACATTTCCAAAAAATGGCCTACTTTTAGGGACAAGTTCACGAAAACGGAACAAGACCCCAACATCTACAAGCACTCATTTGATAGACCATACATAAGGCTACCTTTGACATAAAGTTAGGTCAGATCACTGTTCTACCTTTTCAGATATTGCATCTTGAATATGGCTCAAAATCATATTTTACGTCAAACATGAAAAATGACATTCTTCTGAGGGCAACCACGTGACAACCAAATAAGACCCCAAACTTTGCAAGCATGCAATTGGTAGCAAATATAATCATGTACATAATGTTTGAATTTGAAGCAAAAAAAATCACCATCTTTGTACTTACAGTGCTACAAAGTTGGGCAATTATTACGTTTCTTGAAAATCCTTAAACACTGTATTGTTTTCAGGCTGCCCAAACACTTCAGGTTAATTTTCTTAAAAGTTTGAGGCTACCTTTAAAAAGCTGAAGAGTTATTCTTTTTAGTCCCGTTTTTATTTTTCCCTAATATTCAAGCATGTACTCGTAATATTGTCCTAAAGTAAACCAATTTTCATGTTTTCGACATGCCCAAATGAGGGAAAATGGCCCCAAAACTTGTTTGGCCTGTTGCCATGGCAACAATTGGTTTTGAGAAGAAAGAAAGCTATTTTGAGGGGTTGTGGGCCAAGTACTATCACTGTGCAAAATATGAGCCAAATCGATTTTTTGACCCCTGCCACCATAGTTTGATCCTTACAGACATTTGCTCTTAAAATCGTCAATACCTGACATTTTCTTTATCAGAAACATTCAAATTAACGTTTTTAGTCTATTTTCAGCGTCCTTTGGGGTCATAAGTGAAAAAAAAAGATTTTTAAAAATTTCAAAATGGCCGATCCAAGATGGCGGATCCCAAGGGATCGTTAACAACACATGACGCCATTCTATGACGTCATTTTGACGTCAACGTACCTACCATTGATGTTGTATGTCTTTGCATACCTTAAAATGAATAATACAAACCGTTTTGTTTAATTCCTTTAGATATTACGGGAATTCCCTATTTAGCCAATAAAATCACATCGATGACGTCATAATTACGTCATATTACGTCATAACGTCACCAAAATTACAGGAATTATAAAACTTGACGTGAATATCACTCCATACAAATTTGGCGATGATACATCATACCGTTCGGAAATTATGAGGGGGGGGGCCGAAACAGCCCCCCCCCCCAGTCCCAGATATTCCAAAAAAGCCCAGTCTGGATAGGGTTAAAGTAGTTATGGTGTAACAAAGCTATTGTGCATCACCACGCCGAACCAGGCAAACGATATGCCAAGTTATACACCAATGCGACAACGGGATCGTGAGTTATAGCTGCGAACGCGCAAACAAAAGCATTTCCAATACTCCCAGAAGGAGGTCATCCTCCTTCCCGGAGTAATAACCATAGACACCTATCCCATACATGTACCACCTGTTGAATTAAGTCGGACGATACCTCTAGTCATCTATTTTCAATACATGTCTATAAGAGATTTTAGATCTGTATTCGATATTTTTACACTTTGATGTAATTAATTAGAGTAGTGTACCTCTCGGTGCTTGTCTATTTGTTACCGGTTCCCGCGTTGATTTTAAGTCCGGGCTAAAATGATTCCCAGGGGACCACGTAGAGGTCACGCCCGAAAGTGAAAAAAAACGGCCCGTCAACTACCCGGCGGGACCCCTTTTAGCAATTGGGACCGAAGCATAAGATCATGTGTTCGTCCTTGGTAAGACACGGGCATACCGTGAAAGTCAGCCAAGAGAAACCCGACGCGCGTGATCGGGAAGTTTCTGTAAACGCTGACCTTAAAAGCACCATTCGCTCACTACCGAAGTTAGCTGACCTTTCATGGCTCGTCAACTTTGTGGTCGTACATATATATATATTCCTCTACCTAGGACAAACAATCCTGGGTGGAGGAATGCATATCATTTACCATTAAAGGTTATCTGAACAAATGTGGGGCCTAGCAGGTCTAATTATAAGTTTCAGGGTCGACTCTTGATATTTACCCTCATCATTAGACTGAATGCCAGCCTGTTGAATGAATGTTGAATGAAATGGAACTGTCTGAAGCCTAAGGAGGCTATATTGCCGGGGCATAGTCTGCGAATGTGGTGGGATGGAAATAGCACCAGCATCCAAACGATTGGCAGGTCAACGATTACGAATGATTGGATTTTCAAGCAGAGAGAGAATGCTCGGTGTTGGTACAACACTGCTTATTTCGCTAGGTATCGTCTGAACTGCAGAACGTAACGTATCAGAAGTTCCGAGCTCGGCGCCCAATCATCGAAACGTTATATTGAGGACAACTGTTTGGCGGAGATAGACTTCGTTTAGCAGTCCGTTACTACTGCGAGATGCTCTGGTACAAGTGGGTTCTACTACTAGGGATCCTGACGTGTTGGTCTGTCTGGGCAGGTGAGATTTTGTGTGTGTGTGTTTATGTGTGATGGCATAAGTGGGTTGTAAGGAAAATAATTCATGTGATGTCATATTTAGTATCATTTCATGGTGGCCGCTTCGGCTACATAAAAACTTGATCGTCGATGTTATACACCATTGTACATCCGGTTATTGCGTTCTTTTTAGGTTGACTTGATAAGCCTAAAAATATAATAAATGATAGAATGAAGACCTTTATTGTACATTTGTGCCCCGAGGGGTTAGATACAGGTCGTCTAACATAAACCTAACTAACATCTAGGGGACATACATACCCAGTAATATATATATATATATATACTACAGGGTAGACGAAAGTGATAAGCTAAGCTAATCGAGTGGAGTCAACATCTTCTCGCTTCTTTGTACATGTGTAGATGTATGAACAGATCATGTTTCTTACACAAGGGTGGTCTAGAAGCAACAAAGATATGAATTTATCATTTGCGTTCAGATATTCAAAGTATAAGAATTTTTCCTTAATACATTTGAAAAGAATATTAATATGTGGGTAGGTTTGAACTAGTGCTATGGGCAGTGAAGGTAAGGGTTAACTGTACACATCGTAAAGTGCTAATCACTCTGTGTGCTAGGGCAGAGTGCCTTGTGACGCAATGTGGTCTGAGACTCTTGTTGTTGTACTATAACTGTCCACATTGCGATTTACACAAGTAATTATTTCTGAAACGCTGCGTAACTAATAATAATAATTTTATTCGCAAGTTCTTGCCCGAAGGCTAATTGCAACATGAAACAATACATAGCAAGATAGAGATACAGATAGTGCGAGTTTACAATGTTGACTAGTAGAACACATGGCTATTCTAAAAACTACTATGGAATACAATCTACGCTTTTTGGGTTTGACTTATTTTTTGGAAGCAGTGGAAGACGAATTGTCCCACTTTTTTTGTAATGAGTGGGTTTTGGGAGGTTAACAAGGTTCTAGTTTTATTTTCGTCAGTAAATGTTTGGAAATTGTGGTAAGTTTTGGAGGCTTCTTTAAAAAGCTCTTTTCTTTCCCGATATTAAAGGGGCAGTTTGAGATCAAATGTATTTCGTCTTCCACCGCTTTTGACATACAGTAGTTACATAATCTTTCCCCCACAGGTAACTTTTTGTACCGCCCTTTCTCGATTTCAAGAGGGTGGGCGCTAATTCTAATTTTGCTAATTGCCGATCTTAGCTCAAAGTTATCTAGTAGCAGTAAATATTTTTCCATTGAGTATTCTGTTTTTAGTTTTTTGTAAAATCTTAATTTACCATTATCTGTAGACAATTGATAACAAAATGTTTGAATGAATACATATTCCAGCCTTTTCCTCAACAATGCACATATACGCTTCTTATCTTAAGGTAAATACATCGAGTTCCAAAGAAAAGAGTTACCAGTATTGTCCAATATTTCTTTTACATGTTGTAGCCAGGAATTTTTACAGCTGTTAACCGGTATAAGTTGTTGACATCTCTCTCTCTCTGGCTTATTCCCCGTCGTCGAGGATTAGTGGGAAGGGCAGGCTGAACAGTCCTATCCTGGAGTGGCATGCTCGCCCGCATCGCTCGCAGTAATGCATCTATCTGCAAGGGATGTGTGGAAAAGTCTTATTATTAATAACAACATGCCTTGGGGACCTCGGTACAATAGACCAATAATAACTGCTTAATCAAATTCAACTTCCTGACACATCCAAGCTCCTAAGCATTAACTTAGCTGACACACATCAATCTAAAATGGTCTACCGCCATTATAGTAAGTTTATTGCAAATTCATGCCCGTAGGCTAATTGCATGTTGACAACAATGTCGAGGTACAAACACAAAGTAAAACATAAGGTATCAATGTAATACAAGATCATACTATTGCTAGTCTACAATAAGTTTCTATATGTACGGTACTAATGCGGGGTTTGATTTCTTCTTTGAAAGCAGTTGAAAATGAAAAGCTCAACACTTTCGATTATGAGTGGGTTGGATGATTTCAAAAGGAATATGTGTATTTCTTAATCTAGAAAAGCTTTCATAGATTTTAGATACTAGAATATAGACTATAAACGGGGGCCTCATGTCTTTGGACAGCCACGCCACCATCATCAAATAAGAGTAGGGGTCCATCCCAGTATAAGTGAATCGAATAAATCTGGTTCAAGCATTTGGCGGTTTACCTGGTATGCAATACAAACAAACAACAAGTACAATTTCAGTCCACAACATATAGCAGATAGTTCCGACGTCAATGTGTAAGACTGGGTTGATGGCGTTATGTAGGCCAATATCACCGCAATCTTAGCTTTCCAGTCAACAACTAAATGTGCACTTTGTTACTATTACGAAGTTTTGGAGTTTTATGCTCTTTCGTGTTATTCTCTAAAAATCTGTTTCTGGTACTTTCATTTCATTTTGTTTTACCCACCCCCTTTTAATATCAGGTGAATGAATGTAGAAATAATGATAATAGAAATGTGATATAATGTGAAACATTTTGAGGTTAAAACGCATTATATTTCATCACATAAGTTGACAAATAATGACTTAAAATAATCATAACATCCATGTTACATTTCTGAAGCGTACCACTCAAATTGTATGAGCTTTATGTTTTGTTTTGTTTTTTATCACATTTTCCTTAAATGGTATAGAATAACCAAATTTTAAATATAGAAACATTTTATCTAAATATGACGTTGGCTGTTGACCCATTACGTGAAATTATGTGACCGCCCGTACATTTTTCTCTATGTGATTTTTATGTAAAGCATAATTTCATGAAAATGTGAAATAATGTTAAATTGAATCACACCTTATAGAATTTTTCTTCAATTTAAAGCTATGTGAAATGCGGTCGGCTACAAAATGTAGCAAGATGTGAAGACATCCGACATCCCGAGAAATATGAAATGTGTGTGAATTTCACGTAAATGCAAAATATGAAAAAAATTACATCACCTCTCATTTTTGACATGTGAAATTGATCTGACTTGCACTTACACAAGATCTGAAGTCATGTGATTTGACAGAATATTAGTATGTAAAATGTAAATTTACTGAATATTTTCCCCGATGTTAACAGATCAAACCTATATTTGATTACACACCGAAGGGCACCCCACGGTTACAATGATTGTACAACTTTGTATTCGTACTTTCTAGGGGATTTCTTGAGGTATGGTATCATAACATCATTAAACGACGGCAATTATTCGAGACGGATAGGGTAGCTACTCTAAGGCAAATAAATTGCTTTTCTTCTCCACGTCTATTCTCTATTCTCTCTAAACGGTCAAAATATAGGTTATTAATGATTTCGTTTCTGATCAGGGCTGATTGGACCCTCTCTGGCTGACTGGACCTTCTCTGGCTAGCATATACGATTTTCGCGCCCGGTGTGGATCTGCTTGGAGATTATATGGTTCTCTCATGGCCTAAATTGGGGCAAACATGTTGACATCATTACACAAAAGGCAAGCTCATGACTTTCTTTGGCTTAAAAAACTTCTAACGGTTTGGACTACCGATCTAAGACCTCCGTGAATTTTACCAAGGTTACATACGGCCGACTTAAGAGCATGCTGCACCGGTCTAGAGTCCGAGTATTATGGCGCAACATTCCATGAAGATCGAGCGAATAAAAAGACGTGCCCTGAGAATTATTCTCGGCCCCAAACACACGTGTTATAACGAAGCCCTAACAAATTTATGCCTCCCCTCCTTGAAAAACAGGAGGAAAAACCTTTGCCTTCGGTTCGCCAAATCTTAGCCTTCGGTTTGCAAAATCTCTACGTAGTAATCCTACCTTTAGGAGTTGGTTACCCCCAACCCGTTGGGAAATTCACGCTAGAAATTTAAAAGGTGCCCACCAACTTTGTAATCCATTGGCAAAAATAAATCGCTAAAAAAACAGCCCCGTTCCATACTTTACCCATCTATTATATACATACACCTGATAACATCTCCCAATCCCCGCTTACCTAGTTTACATCATGTTGATAAACCGTGTTTTTTCTTTAATCATCTGTACGAGGAGAATTTGTTTCTTTAATTCCTTGTATAATAATTTTGTTTTATTTTTATTATCTTGAATCTCTTATTTCATCAATAAGAGTGTATGTGTGATGTATTTATACACATACATAGGATGTAATTCTACAAGATGAGTGTTTTATAATTGTACATGGCTTTTTCTTTCCCCTTGCACGTGTATAGTACTAGTTAGATGTTGTTACATGTAATATGCCTAAAGTGTGCAATGCAGCCATGCTCAGGACGTTGGCATGTATTTTAGAATTCAATGATCGAATCAATAAAGTTATGGATATAAATATTCATGGGATATGCTTCCAAAATATGCGTTGTAAATGATATAAAGCTTTGCGCAGTCTTATTCTGTGACGTGAATATTATTCAGCATTCAGTTAATAATAAATAAAGGGTGTGAAAAAGTAATCCAGTCCCGCATGTTAATGCTATATTTTTGATTAACCTTTTTTCACGCAGCTACGCTCAGTCCCCTTCTCTTTATATCCCACCAAAGAGTTTAGATTCAAGACGTTCCTGATCTATTTCAAATACCTTAACCAAGTTTGTAAATAAAGCTAAATGACACAACAAAAATTGCGAACGTGTGCACGACAGTCCCATTCCCTGCCGTTGTTTTTGGAATCGTTGGTTTCACCGAAGAAGGATTTAACTTTACGGATAGAGCGCTCATTCTTTCTTTTCTTAAACCTTTTTTATTAAATGTAAAATTCACTAACTCCTAGGGATCGTATGCAGATGTCACTAAAGTGTAAACCATGTAAGTATTGTTCCTATGGTAAGCCATCACCATAGTAACTTGTACTAGTATTGATTCGTTCTGTCAGTTTATTCTAGTGACGCTGAAGAAGAGTGATGGATACTTCTTCTTCCGGTAATGTCCATCGGCCGGATATCGGCCATAACTGAAATGTCACGGGTCAAAGGTCAGGTTCTAAACAGGACTGGACACCTTCGAGACGAAGGTGGCCAGGGACGGGGACTGGACGGTGGCTTCAGGCAATGCATTCCAGTCGCGGACGGTGCGTGGGAAAAAAGAGTACAGTCTGTAACGTTAGTCTGTACGACAGTTGAAGTGCCGGAACTGTTGACTGTATACTCTCCGTCTTTTCCTGTTGCTGTCAGCCAGGGGTTTCAGCGCGTCGCATCTCACACATACTCAAAACACCCGGAAGTAATGTCCTAATCTTATCCAGTTGTAGAGATTGAATTGTACTCAAATGTTCTAATACCTGTGTGTCTAACCTTCATAAACGTACTGTTGTATATTTCTGTCTTTTTCACCGCAAGCCACAACAGCGCTTCCAGTGAGATCGAATACGTCATTTGACCTAGGTGGCAAGGGACATTTCCGAGTTGTGACTGTACAGGTACCGGTTAAATTATCTTACTCCAATTTGTGTTTTTGAAAAAAGCACCTTTTTTTAATGATGACAACATCAGAAGCTTCAGTATCAGTATTGTAAAGTGTATTTTCTATGTACATGTGAATATTTATGAAAGAACAGATGATGAATTAGTTTATTACATTGATCATCGCCCTGCAGGACTAGTAGTAGTAGTCCGATCCACGCTCGTTCTTAAATGTACCCAATATGTAACTTCGAATTCCGTTACCGTTTGAAAAAGTGAGACGTTCTTTGACATAAAGATATGCCACATATAAGGTGCCAAACTGTCTTTTTTAAAAGTCATTAAAACGACAGTTTGGCATCTCATATGTGGCAAATCTTAATGTCAGGAACGTCTTACTTCAAACGGTAACGGAAGTTACAAAATGTGTACATTTAGATGAGAACGAGGTCCACTGTGTTCTGCTGCCACAGTGTTCTGGATGGACACTCCGCGGCTGCAATCAGTCTTTCTTCATTTCTCTCTACTGCAGGAGGCTCCTTTCACAATGACAGAAAAGAGCGGATCAGGGGGTTATCGGTACGTAGGGTTCTGTATTGATCTTATCAACGCCATAGCGGATGAGCTAGACTTTACCTATGAACTGTACGAGCCGGAGGACGGTCAGTACGGAGCGGAGAAAGATGACGGGACGTGGTCCGGTATGGTGGGGGAACTCGTCTCCGGGGTAAGAAACCTACTTTTGACATTTCGTATTAGAAATTTGAAGTAAACCGTGGCGCAAGCCTGAACGCAACCCCGCTGCTTCGGCATCTGGATCAATTTCCGTGGATCCCAGGGCCCGCGTTTGATCCTTGGGGTCGACTCAAGCTTGGACATGTTGTAAGGGACTGCATTTGTCATTTCAGATGGTGACGTATGGCCGGCGGCCCCTTGTATGAGGGAGCTTCAGGCATTAGCCTCAAGCGTCAAACCTCTGCACGTAAAAGAACCCAACACACTTATCGAGAAGAGTAGGGGTGACCCGGTGTGTTTGGCCCAAAACGCGAGCTGTGGCGAAGCCGCATTGCACTACCACAAGCTACTTGAAAGCATCATACATCACCTCAAAAGAGGATGCATTGAAACGAAACAAAATGTATCTTCTTTAGAAGAGAATTCATTTATATGATTTTTTTTCTTTCAATTGTTACCTTTCCAACCGAAGTCATTGGGCGGAGTGAGGAAAGTCATGTAAGGCCACAGCAAGTAAATTTTATGGATGACATCCTCTGCAGACTCCAAAATTAATGAGATAGGGCGAAAAAAAATTAATACAGGTCTTTTAGTCCTGTATTCATTTATATATAATATAAAACCTCCTTGATTCAACAGTAAACATGTCCTTGGAGATGTGTATACATCTCAGTAGACTAACTACAACAAATGCAGAAAAGAGCTTGTTGTACCATCATCTGAAGCAACTACACTGGGTACTCATATGCGATGAAACACCTTGTGTATACAGCTCAATTAACTAGACCCCTCCCCCATTATTTATATAATGTCCTTGCTAGAACAAATGCAGAAAACAGCTTGTTATTATACCATCATGGACAGGAACTGCACTGGGTATTCATATGCAAGGAAACACCTTAAGCTCTCAACGTTTACGACATATTTGCCAATTTTTGGCATGTTGACCACCGTCGGAGGGCAATGAAATTTCTTGTTTTTTATTTCGAAATCAGGCGAAAATTAATGAGCGCGCTGATGTCATCCATAAAAATTACTTGCTGTGGCCTAATGAACATTTCCAAAGGTCACAAGTCATCCATGGCACGTCAGACATTCGAACCCAGGACCTCAGGGCAAAATACACTGTCCGTTACGCCAACACGACGCTCCGACGCTGTATGACCTTGAGTTGAATGATAGTTTTATGTCACAACATTTTCTGATGATGTTCAACAATGTTAAGACTAATATAATTCTTACTTAGTATAAACGTACGCGCCAAACAAAAACACCCATTTACTGTTACCGAACATCACACCTTTGGAACAATTTTTTTTCAAAATATATGTTTTTGTTTAAAGATAATACAATTATGACGATGGCATAGCAGCCAGTTCGGAATCCATGCCAGTGCAGCGACAATTTCATAAGACTACTGCGGAATACAAACTAGCCTTTTGGGGTTTGATTTCTTCTTTGGAAGCAGTGCAAGGCAAACTGTCAAACTCTGTCTGTTATAGATGGGTATTATGAAGTTAGCCATGACTTATGTCGGGTGCCATTCTCCATCTGTCACCCGAACCACCATGGCCGCCCAGAAGTACCTGTCCTGCATAGCCTTCCCAATGCCATCAGCCTGTATACTACTACTAGGGTCTCTTTTCAGCACATCTAAGTATGTTAGGGATGGTCTTCCTTGCCTTCTTCTCCCATGTGCTGGGGACCATAGCACTAAGTCGGAGACTATTTCCTCCTGTTTCTAAGACAGTGTCCTGCAAACCTTAAACGTCTGGCCTGTATCTTGTCTGACACTTTTGGGAGACCAGCGTACAGTTCCTTGTTTGTCCAGTGCTGTTCCCATGTTATGTTATGTTAGCCATAATGTAGTTTTTTTGTCAGTTTTGATATCATTTACAGCTGACAGATTTTCTGATTTTCTCTTCACGTGACAGCGCGCTGACATCGCTCTAGCTGCAATGACCATCAGTTCGAAACGGGAGAAAGTTGTCGACTTTACATCCCGACACATGGACTATGGGACTGGCTTCATAATGAAAAAGTGAGAAATATCCCTTTCTAAATGAGACAAAAATTTAGTACATCAAAATGTAAAATGATATGGATTTTTCCTCCATCTCAAATGCATGCCATTTGGTGTTATCATTCTGATACCTACACATTGCACACATTGTCGTTAAGTCGTTGTACTTGAATAATGAAAAAACAACGACTATATGTTACTCACATAATCCCTCATCCGACCGATACATTTTGTGACGAATCTGGTCGCATGGTGTCCAAACGAACCCCGTTCTGATTTGCTCATAAACATATTTTGGTAGTTCTATTTGTAATCAGTATGAATATACTATTTCAATAATCTACTATAAGTTCTGGTGTCAATAACAAATGCTCATTATCATAATTTAGGCAAACATTGAGAAGAACCAGCATTTTCCTCTAAAAATCAATGATACTCCGCTTATTTCAACAGTATCGGTGTCTTATTACTTTACAAAACAATAGAAACGATTATAAAACCATACTTATAGCATAAACATGTTATTGAATAAGAATAGTTATTGTGATTATTAAATCATGTGTCATTGTCTGCCACCTATATGACATTGTATACGATTGTTACTTTTCTTCACATAGAACGTTTCCTCTTTTGTGATTGTAGATTCTGCTACGGTTTAAGTGTAAAAAAACTCATCATAATTATAAGAATAAACTAATTTAAAAAACTCGGTCCTGGCCCTCTCGCGGGTCGCATCGCCCTCCGGCCTGAATTCGGCCGTCCGGCAATCCAACTCTCGCGATACGGAATACACAGTGTTGTATTCTATATGTATGTACACAGTCACTGTTACACAATATACAGTGCTACCCAAGTATGACTATAACTATCTCTATATTTATTTTCATTTTTTATCGTCCAGGCCAAAGGAAGGCATGGGAGAGCTGTTTGCGTTCTTCCTACCGTTCAAAATGACGGTTTGGATCGGTGTCGTGGCCTCCATCGTCGCCGTAGCGGTTGAGCTGAATCTCCTAAGTCGCGTCAGAGTCAAGTTGAATCTCGTGGATCAATCACGGCGCGAAAATGATGCCGATTTTGACCTGAGAAACAGCACTTGGTTTTCATACGCGTCACTTGTGAGAAAAGGTTAGTAAACAAACATCTTATTACCTTGGTATTTCAATTATTCGGTTGGTGTGTTTCTTTGTGTCTGTGTTTGTTTAAAATCTTATCTCCATAAAAAAATGGAAACATTGTTTTGGGTGTGTCTGTGTATGCGCGTGTGTGTTTGTGTTTCCGGACCTATGTAGTAAGCATGAGTTTCAAAACAACTTCTTGTAGTATTGTTATCATATTTGGTATCTGGGTTGGTTTTGGGAAGATGAAGTTGGATTTCCCCCCTGGTGTATGACCTTGGTACTGTAGCAAAACTTCTTTCTTTTGTATCTGTTGACTTGGACATGCTATAGAAGATAGCATATCTATGCCATTGGGCCATAATTATGAAAATGTCGAAGTCATTTACATAATCAGAATAGTTTATGGAGATGTGAGGTCTCCGAACTCTTAGTTCCCGTCAGGATGTGGATCAGGAGTGGCAGCCCGTCAGGATGTTAGGCGAAAATGATTTAATGCGATACTTGGAGAACTGGAAGTCTAGTCTGACTTTGGTATAACGTTGTAAACGGGCAGGAAATAATTACGCACGAGTGGAGCATGGATCCAAACACACAGTTATGTCAGGTCGTTAGAGGTACCCATTTTTCCGTCGTGTTATTTAGTAACATAATGTTTGCAAGCCAACTTCGAAAAACGCTTGGCGTGTTAAAAATAGTCTAAATCTACTTCTAATATTGAAGACCCTCTTAAAATTCCAAAGTCATGACAAAGAAGTACCATCACCATACCACAAATATATTCGAAGTAAAAGATAAAGCCCACACTAGAAAGACAACATTTGCACGAGCAAATGCAACATGTATCGCCCATTTCCCTCCCCATGCATGCAAAAAGCGACTGTTCTAATGCAAAAATGGAGCATTCCAAGATAACTATTATGAAATAAGACCATGTAATGACCATTGTAAATATCAACGTGATCTAGGCTAACGTTTTTTGTATGTCTGCAATGTTGGTATTTGAATAAAGAATTGAATTGAAGACCAGTCAGAAATGAATCTCTCCCAATTTGAAACCCTATGCATGGATGGGCTTTTCAAGGCACCCATGTTCATTCTCCTTCACAATGCAAACATTAACTCCGAAAATCATCCCATGGCAAAACAATCTGCCTAAACGTGAACTATTGCAAAGTCATATTCCAGGCCCGAAACGGAACGTGTGTCCTCTATGAAAGAATAGATTACAGGAACTAACCCCCATTACCATATTGCCGCTACTAATCATAATACCGCCAAATCTAAAAGGCGATAATTATTTAGAGATCTACTGGCGCAACAACAGTGATTTCCGAGGTATGCACACTTCAGACATCAATGTGTTTCATACACTCTAAAAAAGGCATCAATAACGAGGCATTCGAAGACGACGAGGTCAAATATTTTCGCTCCCTTATCATGACATGCTGGCGCGTCGTGGGAAGAGCACGTTGTTTGCTGGGTTTGCATATAATAATCGCACGTGCTTCCAGCTCAAGACGATTATTTAAACAACAGGAAAATAAACTTTCTTTTACTGGCCTTCAACTCGTGTCAAAGTGTGATCTATCGTCAAGAACGGTTGTTTACTAGCCGTAACTGCAGTTGACCTGGCGCAAAAAAATCATAGAGCGTCGTTATTACAGGTTTGCGATAGCAAAACCTATTCTGTTTTTCCATCCAAGGAAGGGGGCGGCCATGTTGGATGTGACCATTTTATTGGGAGGGGTGTTTTTTTTCGCTAATGTTGGGTGTGACTATTTTGACGGAGGGGTGTTTTTCTTGCTAGTTTTTTTTGTTGTATTCTTGCTAATTTTTTCTTCCTTTGGGTTGGGTGTGACCATTTTTACTGGAGGGATGTTTTTTCATTAATGTGTGGGTGTGATAGATGGAAGTTATTAATGTGGTGGTGTTGTGACCTTGCCGTTGGCACAAATGGACACAAGGCCCACTGTACTGAAGGACGAGCAAGGTCCACTGAGCATCATGTTGTTGTGGTCTTGTCGAAAAGTAAGGGACGACAAGATCCCCAACGATAGAGGTTAATAAAGATTTGTTATTTAATGTGATGTTGGATTAGAAAGTGTTGGAATCAATAATATTGGGGGTGGTTTTTGTCGCTAATGTTGGTTTCCAATATTTTCTTAGTTTTGGGTTGGGTGTGACCATTTTGACCGGAGGAGTAGTTTTTGCCACTAATGTTAGGTGTAAGAGATGAATATTATTAGTGTGGTGGTGTTGTGACCTTGCCGTTGGCACGAATGGACACAAGGCCCACTGTACTAAAGGACGAGCAAGGTCCACTGAGCATCATGTTGTTGTGATCTTGTCGAAAAGTAAGGGACGACAAGATCCCCAACGATAGAGGGTCAATATAGATTTGTTATTTAATGTGATGTTGGATTAGAAAGTGTTGGAATCGATAATATTGGGGGGTGGTTTTTGTCGCTAATGTTGGTTCCCTATGTTTTTCCTGGTTTTGGGTTAGGTGTGACCATTTTGACCGGAGGGGTAGTTTTTGCCACTAATTTTAGGTGTAAGAGATGAATGTTATTAGTGTGGTGGTGTTGTGACCTTGCCGTTGGCACAAATGGACACAAGGCCCACTGTACTAAAGGACGAGCAAGGTCCACTGAGCATCATGTTGTTGTGATCTTGTCGAAAAGTAAGGGACGACAAGATCCCCAACGATAGAGGGTTAATAAAGATTTGTTATTTAATGTGATGTTGGATTAGAAAGTGTTGGAATCGATAATATTGGGGGGGGGGGGGGTTGTCGCTAATGTTGGTTTCCTATATTTTTCCTAGTTTTGGGTTGGGTGTGACCATTTTGACCGGAGGGGTGGTTTTTGCCACTTATGTTACGTGTAAGAGATGAATGTTATTAGTGTGGTGGTGTTGTGACCTTGCCGTTGGCACAAATGGACACAAGGCCCACTGTACTAAAGGACGAGCAAGGTCCACTGAGCATCATGTTGTTGTGGTCTTGTCGAAAAGTAAGGGACGACAAGATCCCCAACGATAGAGGTTAATAAAGATTTGTTATTTAATGTGATGTTGGATTAGAAAGTGTTGGAATCGATAATATTGGGGGGGGGGGTGTTGTCGCTAATGTTGG
Source organism: Branchiostoma lanceolatum (assembly GCA_035149815.1). Classification (NCBI taxonomy): domain Eukaryota; kingdom Metazoa; phylum Chordata; class Leptocardii; order Amphioxiformes; family Branchiostomatidae; genus Branchiostoma; species Branchiostoma lanceolatum. Next base: position 31,836,923 of record CM068866.1, read on the forward strand.
TTTCCTATATTTTCTTAGTTTTGGGTTGGGTGTGACCATTTTGACCCGAGGGATAGTTTTTGCCACTAATGTTAGGTGTAAGAGATGAATATTATTAGTGTGGTGGTGTTGTGACCTTGCCGTTGGCACAAATGGACACAAGGCCCACTGTACTAAAGGACGAGCGAGGTCCACTGAGCATCATGGTGTTGTGGTCTCGTCGAAAAGTAAGGGACGACAAGATCCCCAACGATAGAGGGTTAATATAGATTTGTTATTTAATGTGATGTTGGATTAGAAAGTGTTGGAATCAATAATATAAGGGTTGGTTTTGTCGCTAATGTTGGTTTCCCATATTTTTCCTAGTTTTGGGTTAGGTGTGAGTGTGACCATTTTGACCGGAGGGGTAGTTTTTGCCACTTATGTTAGGTGTAAGAGATGAATGTTATTAGTGTGGTGGTGTTGTGACCTTGCCGTTGGCACAAATGGACACAAGGCCCACTGTACTAAAGGACGAGCAAGGTCCACTGAGCATCATGTTGTTGTGATCTTGTCGAAAAGTAAGGGACGACAAGATCCCCAACGATAGAGGGTTAATAAAGATTTGTTATTTAATGTGATGTTGGATTAGAAAGTGTTGGAATCGATAATATTGGGGGGGGGGGGGGTTGTCGCTAATGTTGGTTTCCTATGTTTTTCCTAGTTTTGGGTTGGATGTGACCATTTTGACCGGAGGGGTGGTTTTTGCCACTTATGTTACGTGTAAGAGATGAATGTTATTAGTGTGGTGGTGTTGTGACCTTGCCGTTGGCACAAATGGACACAAGGCCCACTGTACTAAAGGACGAGCAAGGTCCACTGAGCATCATGTTGTTGTGATCTTGTCGAAAAGTAAGGGACGACAAGATCCCCAACGATAGAGGGTTAATAAAGATTTGTTATTTAATGTGATGTTAAATTAGAAAGTGTAGGAGACGTGATCTTAAATAACATGGCAGTTGTGGTCTTGTCAGAGATGTAGGGACGACAGCCACAAAAACCATGAACGATTAGTTTGTTTAATGGTGAGATGGCCAATTAGCTTTTGGAATAAAATTAAGTCAATTTTGAAATTGTGAATACTTAAGACCCTTTCCTTCTTACAATAAAGAATGACCGATGTATAAATACGGTTTCTTTTAGATGCCGATTTGAAGACGACCACATCAAGGATAAAGAAATGACACAGAGACCAGGATTCCCGCATACTTACCAAGGGAGGCGTAAACGTTATAACACTGACTGATTGTGACTTCATAATGTTGGCTTTCTACGATCCTTATTAAGAGCAGCTGTCTGTTAAAACCAAGCATAAGGTGGCCAAAGTCAAAAAATAAAATTTTCTTAGATTTTGCGTGGTGGTAGGGCCTTGGCCCAAACCTACAAAAATGGGAAAGTTTTGGGTCGGAGGTTACCAGTTGCCATGGCAACGGCCATTTTTCAAAATGGCGGATTTTCGCCTTGTGAAGGCCTCTCTCTTACTAAAAATGGACCATCTTTGGCCTACTGTGACGCCCACAAATGAACAGAAATTTTGTTGCCTTTATTATATGTCATTATCCATATCTTAATAGGTAAAATGGTGTAAAGTTTTGCTCGATATGTTTTGGCAGTGAGGTGCAACGAATGTTTAAAGATGACCTATTTTTGTAAAATTTCAAAATTGACAAAAACCCATTTTTTGGACGTTTTTAGCAAACAATATCTCCTTAAAGGGCACTTTAAATTTGATGATTTTTGGTACAGCTCCAGCTTAGACCTTTATAAACATCATGTTAAAAATAAAGTTTGGGTTCTCAATGGGGTGGGCCACAGTGACCCAAAGACTAAGCCATTATTTCCATTATAGCAGAATTGCAGCTACAGAATTGTAGGTGAAATAAACATGTGCAACTTGATGATTGAGATGGAAATGACTTTTCTTTCACTTTTTATTCTGCAAGAAACCTGCCTGGCACTTACAAAAGTATTTTGTAACAGTTGACTGCTGGTTGCCATGGCAACGGCCATCTTTGTTCTTAATGGTGGATTTTCACATTGTTGTAGTAAGAAAACATCCATAGCTTGGCGATATATGTTAAGAAAATGAAACCTGATGGTTTTCATGTAACAATGAAACCTACGTATCACTTAGGAAAATATATTTTGTCAGGACCGACAGTTGGTTACCATGGTAACAGTTATTGTCCAGCTTTTAAAGGTTCAAAATTGGTTCCTCAGGATTGGCAAGTCGGAAATTGAGATAAAAAGGACTTTTCTTTAATTTTCTTATGTTGCAAGGAACCTATCTGGCATTTAAAAAAAATGTTCAACAGTTCATGGCTCGTTGCCATGACAACGGCCACTTTTAATGACAGATTTCGCATGGTGAATGTTATGTGCACAGTAAATTACTTGTATTTGATCTTCTGCAACTCCCAATGACAAAAAAAGGGAGCAGTAGGACGCTATTCATCTGATATGATACATACAGATAGTTGTTTCTAAGATTGTTAAAACAATTTGAGAATCATAATGGGTAGACCATCATAAAATTGAAGACCATATGGTTATTTTAACCGATAGAACTTTCACTCAGAATGAGACCATTCAGGATTGCTCCATAAAGCACCCTGACTAGTACTATACCTTCATTTGACTATTCATTGCTGATGAAGTTAAGATTTCTTTTCATAGATTTATTCCTATATTACTGCATACTTGTTTTATGCATTGTATAACACTGAAGCTGTCCCGTAATCGAGGGACTTAGCCTTGCGAAACAAAAATTGTATATCCAATATTCGAGGACCTCAGGGACGAGTGTCTTCGGAATTTCTTACGTGTATCATATCAACAATATAGAAACTAAAAGCCTCTGATTTAAGAAAAGCCTAAAATTCTTGCACCTATTGCAGCACAGTTTGAGTCGCAGTAAAAAGCTGTATGTAAAATTAGTACAGATACAGAAAGTATTTGCCTTTTAACCTACGGAGAAGTCACAAAACTATCCAAAGATTAAAAAAAAAGTAAAATGCATCTATAAGGCAGTTCATCCATGCGTGCGCACAATAGTCTCCAGTGGATGTACGTAGGAGGTCAGGAACGGGCAAATAGAAGTTCCTTAGTTCTTTTATCTTATCATGTTTTCCCCTCTACGGTATGATACCAAATCACATATGCCCTGATAACCCCCATGCAGAGCCTTTGTCGTTATGTACAAAATTATTGAGTAAGGAACTTAGAGATTGAAGTCAGCTTAATCCCATTTCAAGTGTCCTTATAACCCCCATTCAGTGCCCTAATCAAGATTTCTACTTATTGTTCGCTTTTGGCATCTATCCGTGGTTTTCACACAGCGACACAAAAATGGCGACAGCTCATACCGTCGTGAGATGTGATCACCTGATTTATTATCAGTCCCAAAACACGAAAATCCCTATAAAGACCCACAAGTCATGGCTCCCGCTATGCGTGTCCCAATTAACTACTTGTTTTTGACTCAGTAGATGTTCCTCTCTCCAGCAAAGGTAAAACCATCCATCAACATTGCCGATGACGGGACAAAAAGCCCCTTAAAATGACTAGAATGTAGCGACATGAAAATTCTGCTTTCATTGGTTCTGATAAACCCCTAGTACACCCTCTTCAATGCTTGATCTTGAACTTTTGGTCTATGAAACTCTGAAAACCATGCTATATGCAAATATAAAACTTATATCCATATCTTCATTAAAATCATAAGGTATCCATCGGAATTTGTGCAATTTTAACCATATTGTTCGATTTTTGAGGGTCTCCGAGGGGGATCCCCGAACGAAGTATCATACAGACCTTTTATATTTGCTCTCTTTTTTTTTTTCAAAAAGGAAAAAAAAGTCAGCTACACCGACTATCAATTTAGAAATATTACACTAAACTCTTTTTTATTTTTATTTTCTTTGATGCTATCAAGTTCTGCACCACCCCTTTAAATGAATGAAATCTTCCTTGGTGACGGGGCCACCCCCCACCCCCGCCCAAAGCCCCGGTCTAAACTCATTGCTAATTATTTTATGATTACATGCCTAGATCTAGATAAAGTAATTATAAATGTCAACTTACATTTTATAAAAATAGACAGTTGCAATCCTGAGGAACCAATTTTGAACCTTTAAAAGCTGGCCAATGACTGTTACCATGGTAACCAACTGTCGGTCCTGACAAAATATATTTTCCTAAGTGATACGTAGGTTTCATTGTTACATGAAAACCATCAGGTTTCATTTTCTTAACATATATCGCCAAGCTATGGATGTTTTCTTACTACAACAATGTGAAAATCCACCATTAGGAACAAAGATGGCCGTTGCCATGGCAACCAGCAGTCAACTGTTACAAAATACTTTTTGTAAGTACCAGGCAGGTTTCTTGCAGAATAAAAAGTGAGAGAAAAGTCATTTACATCTCAATCATCAAGTTGCCCATGTTTATTTCACCTACAATTCTGTAGCTGCAATTCTGCTATAATGGAAATAATGGCTTAGTCTTCGGGTCACTGTGGCCCACCCCATTGAGAACCCAAACTTTATTTTTAATATGATGTTTATAAAGGTCTAAGCTGGAGCTGTACCAAACATTAATCAATTTAAAGTGCCCTTTAAGGAGATATTGTTTGCTAAAAACGTCCAAAAAATGGATTTTTGTCAATTTTGAAATTTTACAAAAATAGGTCATCTTTAAACGTTCATTGCACCTCACTGCCAAAACATATCGAGCAAAACTTTACACCATTTTACCTATTAAGATATGGATAATGACATATAATAAAGGCAACAAAATTTCTGTTCATTTGTGGGCGTCACAGTAGGCCAAAGATGGTCCATTTTGAGTGAGAGAGAGGCCTTCACAAGGCGAAAATCCGCCATTTTGAAAAATGGCCGTTGCCATGGCAACTGGTAACCTCCGACCCAAAACTTTCCCATTTTTGTAGGTTTGGGCCAAGGCCCTACCACCACACAAAATCTAAGAAAATTTCATTTTTTGACTTTGGCCACTTTTTTCTCATTTTGCTTGGTTTTTACAGACAGCTGCTCTTAACTACTGAATGTCTCTATTGCTCTCTTTACCTTAACTTCCTAGTTTTACAAATCTCTCGTCTCCTGTCTTACTCTGCTCACACAACATTGATTACTTTATCTCTTCGCTGCAGTTCACTTGAACAAATGAATAACCGTCAAAGAATTATAGCACAACAATAGCAGACTAATTCTAAAGTAACCGTTCCAAGTTTGGTAAGGAGTTGCACTGTAACTTCTTGGACGTAAGTGACGGAGTGAAATGTTACTGCAGCTTGCAATTGCATACACATTTGTATTGGGTTTCTACCATTGGTACATCCGGTTTGATTTGAATTGTTGTCGACGAGGTTAATCACCTGTATTTTCTTTCATAACGTTATACATGCAAAATCAGCTTCTAAAAGTTGCACACTAAAATAAACAACAAAATAGACAATACGTATTCGTTTGAATCAAATAAAGTGGACAACATGTGCACGCCAGTGTGTAGATTCTCTAAATCGTGTCAGGTAATGTCTGGTTGTAACAGCACAATCATTGTAACACGGCTCTGATGCTGGTCCGGCAGTGGAAGGTCTCCGGCGACCTCCCCTGCTGCGGTGAGTGAGAGTCTGTGTGGGAAACGGCCAGATTGTTCCAGGCCTGGATTGTTCCTCCCTAGTGCACGTGGATACCGGGTGCCCCGGATGACCTTGTAGTCCGGTATAGGTGACCTGTGCAGGGATCGAGAAAAAACATAAAGAAACATATCAACCTGAATGCTCTCTTCTTTGGTTCTTGTCGTCTCTGAAGACGGTAGACAGCTTCGGTCGATTTAACCTCTTGAATTATTGACTTGAATTAGACTATTCCAAAATCATGATTGGCTTTTCTTTCTCAAAGTAGTTGGCGGTGGCGTGTTAGTCATGTAGTTGCTAGGTCCTACAGCCACAGGGAAACAAAATTTAGAATGTATGTGACACTGATAAGCTGTTTGACATATTTCTTAGTACCTACGAATATGGCGTGTTATACTTACTTCAAGGTTTTGGAGTTCGATTAAAGAAATAGGGCTCAAAATTCGCATTTTAGTACAGGTAAAATTGTACTAATTTTATCTTTAGCTAGGAAAACAACATTTGGAGTTAAATATGCGTGAAACTGATAAGCAATTTCACAATTTTGGGTCCCTAGGAATTTGACCTCTCATCCTGTAACTAAGGTGAGTGAAGAGTGTACGTGTAGGGCTCAAAATCTGCATGCTAGCACAGGTAAAGTTGGAGTTGTGCAGGTAGTTTTGACGGACTTTTACTAATTTAGGCCCCCATTCTGTTGAGTTATCTGTGAAATCTTTGGTCGCTCATAAAAGGTTGCTGAAATTTGAGATTTTGGGTCGCCGTAGAGATTCCACTTGAGCACGTTTTCCAGGAGTTCGGCACTCTCACGGCGATCTGGCCAATTTTACGTTTTTTAATGGTATTTGTTATATCTTCGAATTATTTTTTTATTAATTACAAATCTTTATAAGTATTCATAAATTATTCCAACAAAAGGAAATACGAGAATACTATGTTTCAGAAGTTGTTCTGATCATTTGCAAACATTTCGAAAGTGACTGTCAAAAGAGATCATTTTTTTGAATAGATTTGAAATATAGATAGCCAGATAGGTTTATTTCATATTTCGAAATATTTCGAAATAAAGATATGGGTCAATTGCCCCCCGTAACCGTGTGGTGACTTTGAATGCGGCCCTTATGTCGCCGTGAGAGCGCGGCGAAAGCGCCGTCCAAGTGGAATGGGGGTATAACTAATAGTTTAAGAATTGGACGAATGCGACGTATCCTTTTTTCTACATTTGTAATTATGTTGAGCCCAACATACTGTTGGGCGCAATATATTGTGTTCGTATGGTTTCTTTCTTCTGTCAAATCTTGTAATCGACTCAGCTCGGTCGTCCCTGCACCAACTGAGCTGAAATTTGGTATACAGGTAGAGTGGGTAAATACCCTGGGAGCCTTCTTTTAATTTTTTCGATATTGACCTTGAAAGTGATTTAATTGAGGTTTTTCTGACCAAAAACGTACATTTTGGCCTCCTGTGCTCTGGAAATACATCCAAATGACCTGAAATTTGCTATGGTGGTACATTGAACAAATATTTTAAGAATCCCATTCGCACTTTCGGCATACAATACTTCGAAATACGATTTTAGAGGGTTTTTATTTGGGAAGAAGATCGGCTATTTTCCTCATATGGGGTCACTGACCTATAGGTCACATCTTTATTCATCTGGCCGGGTGGACTACTTCGATCAGCCAATGAGAGAGCGCAGATTTATCAAGCTCAACCTGATTGGTTGAAATAGTCAATTTAATTAGGGGCACTACTAGTACTCTGACAGGTGCAGACACAACTTCACTACTGCCTGGCTCACATCCTTGTGTTGTCAGTTATTGTTGTGTCCTACTGAAGTTATGTAAGTGCAATTGAGAAGGTTCAAAACTTTTCTGGTGGTATTTTTCGACACACACTGTGTTTTTCTTATTTTAACACTGCATGGAAACGAAGATTTCTACAAGTTTGCACACTATGGTAAAACCTAAAATTTCCTCGCTATGTACACGAATTTTCTACCCCTCTGTCACCAAGATTGGACACTAGTGCGCACAATAGTGCACACAAAGTATCCAACGTTTCCCACCTTAGGAAACATCCCGTGTCGGGACGTTGACAATAACATTAACGTTAACAATAGAGAGTTGTGAAGTGCGTGAAAATCTACGGTGAGCAAAGAGGCCCTTGCTTTGAGTAGTTGTTTAAATTTTTTGGCTAAAAATGACGTAAACCTATCAGTAAGAATTTTCAACCTCCTTGCGTAAACCCCTGTTACATGTCTACACTATCGGGCCGCGGGGAAGTCTTGAATATCGGCGCTGATCGATAGCGCATTAAACAAAATGTGTGGCGTAGCGTTGTACTAAAAAAATAATAGCATTTTAATATGAATATGGGTGCCTGGAAGAGCCCATCCATGCATAGGGTTTCAAATTGGGAGAGATCCATTTCTGACTGGTCTTCAATTCAATTATTCATTCAAATACCAACATTGCAGACATACAACAAACGTTAGCCTCTATGCCACAGTCGCTTTTTGCGTGGGGAGGGAAATGGGCGAAACATGTTGCATTTGCTCCCGCAAATGTTGCCTTTCTAGTTTTTTATGGTTTTTACACGTGGACAAATGCGACGTATCATTTTTCTACATTTTTAATTTATCTTCAGCTAATTCTACATTTGTGGGGGGTTGAGGTTTTCAAACGTGGACAAATGAGATGTACTGGAATTAGTTTTGGAATTTTTATGTTTGTCAGGCGTAAAATTTTAATACGTGGATGATACATGCGACGTATCATTTTTTCTAACTACACAACTAATTCTAAATTAATTTGTCGGGGGGGGGGTGCACATTTTCATACTTGACAAAAAGATGTACTAGAATTGCATTTCTACGTTTTTCGGGCATATGATTTATGGTTTTCATACGTGGACGATGGGACGTACTGTTTTTTGTACATTTGTACTTTGTCTTCAGTTAATGCTACATTTGTCGGGGGTGAGATGTACTGGAATTAGTTTTGGAATTTCTACATCTGTCAGGCGTATGATTTTCATACGTGGACGAGTGCGACGTATTATTCTTTTCTACATTTGTAGTTTTTCTACTGTAACAGTCTACCTTTGTCGGGGATGTAGATTGTTAAACGTGTACAAATAAGTTGTATTGGAATTAGTTCTTATACGTGGACATGCGACATACTAGAATTAGTTCTGGAATTTCAACGTTTGTATGGCACATGATTTTGAAACGTGGATGAATGCGACGTATTTCTAAATTCTAGGCTGCTAAGTTAAGATACCATGAACTAACTTGAAGGTGGTCTCCGTTACTCCGACTCTACCAAAAACGAATTGCTCATTTTTCATCAAACCTAAAAAGTGTCAATAATACTTTTAACAGCCATTCTGAATATCAAACATAGTCTACGTCGAGATGGTTTCGAAAATGGCTACTTGCCGAAATCTCTACCTTGCCATGAAAGGTATCTGAAATGACCACGAAAGCGTAACGTTAACATAAAAACTGAAAAGACCTACCTGCACAAAAACAGAAACAGACTCCTCTTACCTTGGTTCTGTACAGATCGGCTCTGGTGTTATTTGTCCTTTCAGTCTCAAAATCTAAATTTCCATAGTCGAGTCCTGTCTGCGGAACGTGCAACAACTTTTCCTGCATTGGAGATTAATGAACAAACGTCTGGTGTTGCTATTTTCAAACAGTCCATATTCTTCAGTCTCTTCTGGCCGTGCTTCCCCGTTGTTGTTTCCACTGCTGACATGGGAGTGATACATCCCTTCTTGCTCACCATGTTGTCACAACTTTCGATTAGAGGTTAGAAATCTCCATATTATCGCTAGAAATGAGTTGTTTTCTAACATCAGAAATGCCGTTCGTTCTCATACGTCTAGACACTGTGGCCACGGTACTAGACTGTGACTGCAGCTGTGTCCTTCTGTTCGCCCACCAGACGAGTACCCTGTAACTGATACTCCCATGGGTGCATCCATGTTGCTGTGCATGTGCCTGGAGAAGTCATTAAGCCTCGGAAACGGCTTAAAATTGATACCCAGTCAAAGTTTCCATTACAATGGCACCATCCCAACTTTGCTAACATGTCATACCATTTGTGGTCTATATCTATATACTATATTGCCTAAAAGACCTAAAATTTGATCAGAACAAGATGTAACATTGACGATGGATTAAGGGCAAGGGTAACGGATTAAGGGCTAGGGTTATGGATTAAGGTTATGGTGACGGATTAAGGGTAAGGATGACAGATTAAGGGAAAAGGTGACGGATTAGGTTATCGGGTGACAGATTAACGGCTATGGTGACGGATTAAGGGTTATTGCGACGGACTAGGGGCAAGGGTGACTGATTGAGGGCAACCACTGTGAAGCATCACGGCTTTCGTGACAAATTAAGGGTTATGGTGACGGATTAAGAGCAAGGATGGATGATTAAGGTCAAGGGCAACGGATTAAGGGCCAGGGTGACGGATTAAGGGATAAAGTGACAGATTAAGGGTAAGGATGGCGGATTAAGGGAAATGAGTACAGATTAAGGGAAAGGGTAACGGATTAAGAACTAAGGTGACGGATTAAGGGTTATGATGGCGGATTAAGGGAAATGATTACAGATTGAGGGTAAGGATGGCGGATAAGGGGAAATGATTACAGCTTAAGGGAAAGGTAACGGATTAAGGACTAAGGTGACGGATTAAGGGAAATGATTACAGATTAAGCAAAACGGTGACGGATTAAGGATTTTGGTGACGGATTAAGGGCAAAGGTCGCGGATTAAGGGCTATAATGATGGTTTAAGGGTGATGGTGACGGATTAAGAGCAAGGATGGCTGATGAAGGCCAAGGGCAACGGATTAAGGGGTAGGGTGACGGATTAAGGGATAAAGTGACAGATTAAGGGTAAGGATTGCGGATTAAGGGAAATAAGTACAGATTATGGGAAAGGGTAACGGATTAAGGGCTGAGTTGATGAATTAAGGGTAAGGATGGCGGATTCGGGGGAAATGATTACAGATCAAGGCAAAGGGTAACGGATTAAGGACTAAGGCGACGGATTAAGGGTAAGGATGGCGGATTAAGGGAAATTATTACAGATTAAGGGCAAGGATGACGGATTAAAGAGGACTGATTACAGATTAAGTGAAAGGGTGATGGATTAAGGATTGTGGTGACGGATTTAGGGCAAAGGTCGTGGATTAAGGGCTATAATGATGGTTAAAGGGTGAAGGTCAAGGACAACGGAATAAGGGCTAGGGTGACGGATTAAGGGATAAAGTGACAGATTAAGGGTAAGGATGGCGGATTAAGGGAAATGAGTACAGATTATGCGAAAAGTTAACGGATTAAGGACTAAGGTGACGAATTAAGGATAAGAATGGCGGATTAAGGGAAATGAGTACAGATTAAGGCAAAGGGTAACGGAGTAAGGACTAAGGCGACGGATTAAGGGTAATGATGGCGGATGAAGGGAAATGATTACAGATTGAGTGTAAGGATGGCGGATTAGGGGAAATGATTACAGATTAAGGGAAAGGGTGACGGATTAAGGACTAAGGTGACGGATTAACGGTAAGGATGGCGGATTAAGGGAAATGATGACAGATTAAGGGCAAGGATGACGGATTAAGAGGAACGATGACAGATTAAGTGAAAGGGCGACGGATTAAGGATTGTGGTGACGGATTAAGGGCAAAGGTCGTGGATTAAGGGCTATGGTGACAGTTTAAGGATGATGGTGAGTGATTAAGAGCTATGATGACGGGATAAGGGCAACGCTGAGGGATTAAAGGCTTTCGTGACAGATAAGGGGCAAGGGTGACAGACTTGGGTCTCTGCTGACATATTGATGTTTATGATAACGGATCAAGGGCAATAGTGACGGATTCACTTCACAAATCACCATGCAGCGCAGATGACAGCTTCTTCAAATAATGTACATCTTTGTCTAAGCTTCCTGCACACCATATTGCATGCTGATATATCGTTACTGTATTCTGCAATCCTGTTTGAAAGATTTCTTAACAAAAACACCCCTGCAGTTCCGTAGCAAGCTGCTAAGGGACCCAAACTTACCCCACTTCTTTCTTACGTGAAATTCAAAAGTGGGGTAATTATGCAAAAGGTTTTAGTGAAAATGTTCTTTTCAACTGAAGGTACCACCGGAAAAGTACATTCTCCCAAGGGGGTGGGTTTTACAAAAATATTCCATTTCAGAACAGTCAGTTTTTAAGATTTTGCAAGGGATAGAGATGAAGTGAAATATGACGTATTTTAACTTTTTACTTTACAACTGTTACCTTTCTAGTTATGTTCATTTCCCCCCACAGTAGTTACACTGAAACGCAAACCTGTTCATATTTGCTGAACAAGCTAATATTTATCTCTAGTTTTTATTGTTTTCGCCCGAGACTAGCTCCTCCCCCATATTGCGTAACAGGAAAATTCCCGCGAAAATTTCGGCGAAACCAATAGTTTGAAGGGGCGGGTGTAATTTCTACAAAGCACTGGGAAATGTTTTGCATCTATATACATCACACTATATGCATGATGTTCATAGATGAATTTTTCACCAAAAAACAACAGTTTATGGTAGGATTATGAACCCTTCTATTGTTCGGTCCCAAACCGCGGTTCAAACAATTTGCACCCCTCCGCCGCAACTGGGGACTCCACGTCGATACCATTTGTCTTTGCATGGGAGACGAACATTAGTAATAAAGCTTTACTCAGGAACAAATAAATCTTCAGTAATGAACAGTCAGAGAAAATGTCTTTATTTGTATGGCACACTTGGGATTCTTCCATAACTGAATCTAACATTGCCGCCGCCGGTCCTCACGAGAGAGCTGCTCCTGATTCATGCCCAGCGGCATAGTAGACCTGCCGTGTCAACTTTAACCCTCAAGATATCAATTACGAGAGGTGGTGGGCACGCCGGACTAGTTGATTTTTGGGTAAGACCAACAATTAATACGACCGTTACACTAGCAAGGAAGCCACCATTATGTGAACTGAACCATAGTAGAACGTCAGACGTAAGTTTTACGTCATAGCAGTTGTGACGGGCTACAGCTAAATCAAAAGTTTTAACAGTGATCTTTTGTATCCCCAGACATCTTTGTATATTTAGCGAACTCAGTACCCCGAAAGAAAGGAACAACAGCTGATTTATAAGGTGAATAACGACAAGATAATTGCCGAGTTTCTTCCTGCAAGGACATTATATAGGTCCTTGCTTCCTGGTGGTATTCTGGAACCCCCTTCCGTGCGCACACCCGTTCTCGGTGCATTTCCGCAACATCTTCGATGCGATATTTCGTTTTTAGCAGATCAAGAGAGACAAAAAAACATACACATCCTCAGTGGCGAAGGTGAGCTATAACATCGACATGTAAGCGGGAAAAATGAGCTGCTCCTTTGCTAAATTAGTATATCACCTTAGAAATTGCAGTAAACGTGGCGGTATAATGGTGATGGATGTTACCATGCATAATGGACCATTCAGGAAACATCTCTATTAGAAAAAAAGAACATTTGTGTAATCACCCCTGTCCGAAATCAAATTCAAAACGTCCCCCCCCCTTCAATAATTACGCGCCACCTGCAAGACAACTGTATGCTGTCAACCAGATGCGCCTGCACGTGGGGTGGGGTCACTGACCTTTAGGTTGTGTGGTTTACGTTGGTAATAGACCTCTTTCCAGTTACAGTGGCCATTTTGAATTCCCAGAGGTCAGCTTGGGGTCATGCACCAAAACGAGGCAGTCCCTGACTCAGATCCTACTATAACCCTGGGTAATGCCAGTTATACCATCTTCAGTGGTACATTTCGCCCCTCTAAGATGAAATAATCTAATATATGTGCCTTTCATATGTAGAAAATATTGTTGTGGACATTTTGACTTATTTTTGGCTAAATTTTTATTCGTTTTTCACAGTTTTTGATGGGTAACTTAAGGACAGTGTCTACATTTGTATATCCTCCTTTTACTAGTAGGATTAATACAAGACCTGGAAAGACTAGCTGCAGACTGGCATTCTTGTGGGTAAAAATTAGAAGGCAATTGGTAGTTGTTCCGACAATTTCTCCATGCCAAGATCCGTTCTGCAAACACCCAGCTCCATGGGGTGATTGAGGTCCAATGCAGAACTCAGTGCAGTGGGAAAGGTGGGGTACACACTGGATGCGCTCTTTGTATATTTGTATGTCAGTTTGCTCCAATGATAGTTTTGGTAGCATACACTTCCACAAGTTGAGTCCAGATCATTGTGGGATGAAATTTAGCAGATCTATCCTGTGATTTTGACGATTTCTCAATGCTAAGATTGGCATGGCAAAGAAACGCTATACCCGTAAATGTTATCGCCTGTGGGACAGGGATCGACCTACCCTGGGAGTCCAGACACCGTGTATCGGCGCGCCACCGAGCACCAACGTGTTCGGCTAGCGGTGCTTGGGTTTACAGCGGAGATTGGGGCGGGATCGGTCTTCGGGGGCAGCGGGAGGGTGGGCCGGGAAAGCTTGGGCGCGCGTGCGGCGCTCAGTGGCGCGCCGATACACGGTGTCTGGACTCCCAGGGTAGGATAGACCCCAGTCTCTACCAAACTAACTACGCTGGCAACTAGTGATGGGGACGCATCTGTGATTTACCCCGCCTTCCCCACTGAGCTCTGCATTGGACCGGACCGGTCGACCTAATAGAGCTTAGTTTGCAGAACGGATCTTGGCATCGAGAAATTGTCGGAACAACTGCCAATTGTCTTCTAATTTTTTACCCACAAGAATGCCAGCCTGCAGGTAGTCTTTCCAGGTCTTGTATTAATCCTACTAGTTAAGATGTTAAGGAGGATACACGGTAGAGACTGTCCTTGAGTTACCCGTCAAAAACTGTGGAAAACGAATACAAATTTAGTCAAAAATAAGTCAAAATGTCCACAACAATATTTTCTACATATGAAAGGCACATATATTAGATTATTTTATCTTAGAGGGGTGAAATGTACCACCGAAGATGGTATAACTGGCATTACCCAGGGTTATAGTAGGATCTGAGTCAGGGACTGCCTCGTTTTGGTGCATGACCCAGAGCTGACCCCTGGGAATTCAAAATGGCCGCCGTAACTGGAAAGAGGTCTATTGTGAGAGCTAATCTACTCGCGAAATTACAGTCGAGCGCCGCCGCGTATCTTCAGCTAAATTGCCATAGTTTTGAGTGTTGAACAGCCGCTGAAGTATTGTTTTTCTATACTGATACATTGTGTAGGCCCTACTCAAGCTATTTTACGCATTTTCAGTGGCACAATTCATTGAATACAGTTCGTCCGCCGCTAGCACGTTGCACATTTTGACCGTGTTTTATACACCGCCGTGGACATAGCTTTACCGACTAATAACGTTGGGTAACATAAATTCGCGGGGTACTTAAATTCGGGATTTTTCGAAAACGGGGTATTTAGGGATATGTGCTAGATGCAACATAAGTAATACCGCTAGAAATGCAAACCTGACAGACTTACGTATTCAGAACACTGTCTGAAAAGCTTCGATAAGCATGGATTATAAGGCGACGAGGTCAAAAACTCTCCGTCCCTTATTGGAACAGTCTGAGGGCTTCGTGGGAGAATTACACAACATGGTTGTCGGCTGGTCTATAAGAAAAATGTCACATCCGCTTCCTGCTAAACACAATTATTTACAAGACAACTTATTACAATCTCTTTTGCTAACCTGCAACTGGATTCTAAATGTGATCAATCATCAAAACTCCTCTCTGTTGCTACAACCTACGGCACGTGTATTTTCCCGCCGCCATATTGTTGACATTGTTAACCAGAATCCTGTTGTCAAGCAGACGACAAAGGTTTGTGAGGAACACATTTTGTCTAAATGCTGCGTGTGATAGTGGACTGAGGAAGATATTTTCCTCAAAGTTTGCTCCTAACACAACAAGGAACACATGGACATAGTAGTATTACCATTGCTACGGCATCCAGCTAACTTACCATGAATAATGTAACGTTACACGTTGCCCGATGATGACGATGGGCCGACTTTGAGTGAAGTTCTACCGACTCAACACACGGGTTGTTCCCGAACTGGCCTGATGTGTGCGGTACGGCGGTTTTTTCGTGTATTTTTTTTACTTGGACACGTCTATATCCATAGCACTCTCCTCAAGCCAAGGATGGAACGAATAGCTGCTGTATAAAATGTAATTAGCGGTAAGATATTCAAGACGAATCTTCTCTCCCGAATTAATGTGCCCCCCTGTCCGACAGCACCGTCATTGTGCGTGCGGCGGACGGTAGTTTCAAGTTGAAATATTATGGTAACAGCACGACTAGAGACAAAATCTACCATATATATGATTAGTGCAAAGATAGTACATGATACTGACAGAATTATAGAAAAAAAGGATGGTTTATTGTTCTGCTAGATTGATTTCAGTCAACCATTATCGGAAAAATCCCGAATTTATGTTACCCAACGTTACCATCGACACTTCGCCAGTTCAACAAAATACTTCAGTGTGCACTCGTTCAAACATTACTGCAGTTGAATGCCATGCAAAGCTACCAGTCGTTTTGGCTCAGGGACGACCGAGATGAATCGATTTGAAGACTTGACAGGAGGAGAAGAAGAAGAAACATGAGAGAAAGTAATATGTACCGCCTAGAGAATGGGCGATACATAATGAAAGCCCCTTCATCATTGGGTGCCCAAACTGACCAATCAGGTCTTCGTTAATACTAAACATCGCGCGCGTATTCGCTGCCGACGCATGCGGCTTCCCGACAGCATATTATGGTATAGAAAACGCCGCGGCTTGCGCTCCACATTGGAAAGTAACCATAAATTTGATAAAAAATCGCAAAAAAATGATATTGAAGTATTGTATGCAAAAAATAATAATAAGGTCATCTGGGTAAATATCCAATGCCAACTACACCAAATTTCAGGTCCTTTGATTTAAACACGCAGGCACTGGAGGCCTAAATGTACGATTTTGGTCAGAAAAAACTCAATAAAATCAGTTTAAAGGCATTTATCGAAAAAAATGGAAAAAAACAAACACCTAGAGGTATGCACTCACTCTACCTGCATACCAAATTTCAGCTTATTTGGCCCAGAGACGACCGAGATGAGTCGATTTGAAGATTTGACAGGAGAAAGAAACATTACGAAAACAATATGTACCGCCCATACCTAGTATTGGCGATACATAAATAATGCTCTCTCACTATATAATTAAAGCTATTACTCAGAAACATATGTTTCGTATGCTTTTTGAACATCCTGTTTTAAAAACATGTAAACCCATCCCATCCTTTATATTCAACATCGCCAAGAGACGATTAGAGGCAGAACCTTTCTAGTGTTAGAACCAAAGTTTTATATTTAGTATTTGAAGTCCTGACATTATTTATGCTCTACGTCTTTGTGGTTGTTTTCTGTACCTAGTCGAAAAGCGCATGTATGTGCAATAAAGGTGATCATATCGATATATCCGACAGGTGTAGAGCCTCAGCCGAGGTCAACCCCGAACCGTATCTTAGCAGGCGCCTGGTGGCTATTCGGCCTCATCGCCATATCAACCTACACCGCCAACCTCACGGCCTTCCTCACGGTCAAGAGACAGGAGCAGTCGATAAGATCCATGGACGATCTGGTCGTGCAAACAAAAATCAAGTATGGCATCCCGAAGGGCGGGAGCACCTACGACTTCTTCCATGATCAACAAAGTAAGTTATCATCTACTACGGAGGTTTTGATTTCTGTGTGTCTGTTTGAATGTGTGTTGCCTGCGTGTCCGTGATAATGGCTACAGTATAGAGAAGCAGGAAGGCAACGCAGTATAATGGTATGGGCCGCAGAGGCGCAGACTGACAAAAAAATGTTGTGTTGTGTATTCAGCCACAGGTACAGTCTATGGGAAGATGTGGAGCTACATGAACGCAGAGGAAACGATGGTTAGCAAAGTCCCGGAAGGGATAAAGCAAGTAAAGAAGGTGAGCAGAACATAACAAAAATGCATGTCCAACTGTTGTTCAGACGGGTTACTCGTGTATTATTACTGCCTATGGCTGAAATAGTCCCACATCAAAGAGTGTCGAATAAACGTTGTTGATATGTATGTAGTATTTATGTTGTGTTGTAGAGGTAGCCTGCGTACATGTATACGTATCATGCACTCATTTCTTTCAGCTGTTTTTGCGACGCCTCAGGTGCGAGCCAAATGTTATAGTATTACCATGCTTCACTTAGATTCATGGCAATATGCATTTTTTTCTCCGTTGGCAGGGTGAGTTTGTCTTCATGTATGACACGCCAATGTTGGAGTACCTCACCATGACAGACGAGAACTGTGAACTGATGATGGTCGGCAAGCCTTTCCGCCATCTTGGATATGGGTTAGCAACCAAGCACGGGAACAAGCTGTCACATAAGCTATCATTAGTGTAAGCTACATACAGTCACTTATTAGTAACATACAGTATAGCACTGAAATTGTGGTGTTCGAGGAGACATTGTGTATCACCTATCAAATTGGCGTACGAAAAATGAAGTTATTTCACTAGTTTTCATACACGTAAGGCTACGCTGAATCGGCTTCTTGATGAAATTCGCACTCGAATGTATTCTCGTCCGTTTAAAAAAAATATTATCTGTGACCATACTGTAAATATTTCAAAAAGTGAAATGTGTAAATATATGCCAAAAATGGAAAATAAATCTTTAAAAAACGAATACTAATGTCATAGAATGTCAAACTCAATTACAAAGTCAAAAAGAAAGATCCTAAAAAACAAAAACGAAGATTTATTATGTTCAATTATTTGTTCAGGCAGCACTTTTTATTGCCCAGCTTGATTCTCTTTGCACGTTCGCAACAGTTTAGGGGTGTCCAGAGGATGTAATCCATATTAACAAATCAATATATGGCCTAAGTAAGAAATGAATGAATGATTTCAAATTACATTGATGTTTGTTCTCCTTGTAATCTTCAGTATCCTGAAGCTGAAAGAAGAGGGGAAGATAGACAAATTTCGTAACGTCTGGTGGCCGACAGTTGGCTGCGCGTTGGACGGGGGGGATATAGCACGAGCGGATGCGGATCAACTGGGACTGGACAGCTTTTACGGAATCTTCATCATCATTGGCGCTAGATTAGCGCTACCGATCATCTATGTGGCGATTGAGGTCATTTGGATACACTGCTGCAAGCGAAAGACAAAGATGGTATATAAACTGAACTCTTAGTTTTTCTCACGACTTTATTTTTTGTCGTTCTGGTCTTATGACGTACGCCTTACCGCAAACTCTCGTAAGGTTAATGAAAAATAATTTCTTTTAGTTATAAATTTAACAGCACTTTTGCTTACTCTGTGGAGTAATTCGACCATATTCGACATATCATTTACGTCTCAACAAGTTAACGTTTATCGTGCCGTAAATCGCTAGTATCTAAAACATCGTGGCTCTGTCACACATAGCCGACCATGTCCACCGACCTCCTTCAGACAATGGTTGGGAGTAAGTCGTGAGTAGGGTCATCTGTGGTTGGACCTTGGGGGCGATGCAAGCCATGTGACCTTTAAAAATTTCTGCGCTAGCCGGCTATGGTCGTTGAAAAGTCAGGAAAGCCATGCATGTTCTGTTTGAATGCGACCAAAGGAGTGAACTGGGGCTAGAATATTCGAATGAAATAGATTCTAGGCTACTTTCAAACCGGTTTTTGTATTGGTTTGGAAGTTGTTGGAAGCAAAGTCGAGAAATGGTCCTGAAAGTTTGTCAGTGGCTTCATTATGCGTCGGTTTCATGCATTGTGTAGAATTAGGGAGAAAAATATAGTTTGATATCTACATTGCACACAGGAACGAAATTGTGATATGCTATCATCATCGTTTACTGGTTTCTGCATCTGCATGCGTTAAATCAAACGTAGTGCAGCTGCGTCTTATCATTTAGAGTTTCTTTGTTTTGCAATGCCAATGATTCATAATGCATGCCTGTCAAGCCAGCACGTTGCATGTGTGTTTTTTTTGCCAGATGGGTGATGCCTGCCGGTCCAGTGCCCCTGGGATCCCAGATGACCACGATCCGTCCTCTGCCCCTGGGTCCCCAGATGACCACGACACGTTCTCTGTGGGCATACAGGGAGCGTGTGGTTGTGGGCCTACGTCGTGCTTCTGCAAGGTAACAAACGCCAAAATTAACCAATGAAAGCAAAGTATAGTTTTTGTCTGTGTCGAATGTGGTTGGAATACTGAGTAGATTAGCACATAGAATATTGGAGAATAGAATATCCCTATGAACTAGATGCGGTGGTTTGCGGAGAGATGTTGGATATCTTTAAATCTTCACGAGAAAATCTTTATTCTAACTCTTTAATCTTAACACCATGTTATTATACATTCACAGTCGGAATCAGAGTTTCCCCTGACCAAGCAGGAATCATCAAAAGAAACCTTGAACCTTGAACGACATGAAAAAACTACTGGGAAAAGCACTACTGCGAGCCATCAATAGCGGCATGGTGCAAATCTTCATCCAAAAGGCAGGGGGCTCTACTGAAATTTGATATTTGCAAATGGGGACAGATCGTTGAAGATAGCAGAACACAGTTTTTCGCCTGTGGGGATTTAAATGGTTAAGGACCCCGAAGTGAGTAGGTTCAACGCCTGAAAATTTGTAGCAGGGTGCACAAGGAAATTACGAGGATTGAATATGTTTGACTTTAGGACACAATATGCAAAATATGTGAAAAAGAGCTACAATTTGCCTGCTCGTACTTTAATTTGACCCCCGGCGGAGGTCATCATACTGCAGCCGACACACAACAGTTGGCGGTAACCATATTCAGGCGCAATTTGATCCCAGGCGAAACATCGTAATCCCGCTTATACAGTCCCAAAACTGACCCGTTCCTCTACATTTCGCCACCGTTTCTGCCTCGCTCACAGAAAAATAACATAGAAAAATTCAGGTTTCATTTTCTGTACATATACAGCCAAGCTATGGATGTTTTCCTCCTACAACAATGTAAAAATCCACCATTAAGAACAAAGATGGCCTTTGCCATGGCAACCAGCAGTCAACTGTTACAAACTAATTTTGTAAGTGCCAGGCAGGTTTCTTGTAGAATAAAAAAGTTAATAGAAGCGTCTTTTTGATTTCAATCACCAAGTTGCATATGCTTATTTCACCTACAATTATGTAGTTGCAATTCTGCTACAATGGGAACAATAGCTAAGTCTTTTGCCCCATTGAGAACCCTTTTTTCTTTAAAATTATATTTTCAAAAAGTGTAAGGTAGAGCTGTGCCAAAAATCAATAAATTTGTGTTCTTGAATGAGAATATTGTGTACATTGCACATTATATCTATCAAAATTGATGTCAATACCTCCAGTAGTTTTTTTCTTAATTTCTATGTTGTATGATTTTGTAACAAATAGGAAATGTGCATTGTGACATTTGTGAGTTGTAAGAGTAGTGAATCTGTGGTTTTCCAGGATGTCACAGGAAATAATCATGTGTCAAATCACGTTCTTGGAAAACCCCCTCTACCCGTCTAAAGTGGGTCAACTCCCAGCAGGAGCATCCTTAATGTTCCTTGATGACGTAGGTAGGACAGATAGCTCTGCCATATATGGGGCTGGGGAACCTCAAAGACCTTAAAAGGGTATAGAAGATGGTAAGAACTCTTGGAAACTACGATATGATTAAAGTCTACGGAATGCAATGACTAACATGATTATAATATTGTGTAGGAGGACTTCCTGTCCACTAGAGTATAAGAAGAGCACTGAAGTTCTGTTAGTTTGTCAGTTGGTTACCAGTTGTAGAGAAGTACGGTGTGTAGTCTGTAGTAGTGTGACGTAGTGAACGGCTGATCAGGTGAGATACACAACACAATGTCCTAATGTTCTTGTAATCTGTAACTTGAAGTCTTGTTAACTTGATAGTATCTGTGTGTATTAATATTAGTATTGTAACTGTGTCTAAGTATTAGCATTATCTTGGTTTGTATAATAACTGCTATACACAAGAACACAGGATCCAGTGGTCGAACTTTCTGTCTGACTAACTAGCTCAAGTTATAAGTAGAACTGGGTTTTACCGTCCTACAATTTTCTAAAAAAAATTGACTTTATTTTGGTATCACAAAATTCGGCTGTCTTTGACCTTATGAAAACACTTTATCAGGTGCGGACCGGGCTTCTTGTTTCATTTCTGTGTGGCTGTCCCATTGAGTAGGTCATACGTTGCAAATCTTGAATTGTTCTAAAGGCATGCTTCTTATTAATCGTTAGCAGATGAGCATAGAAAATGCAACTTTCAAAGTATACAGTAGTTCTATCAATTGAAATACTATAATCACAATAATACTATGATCATAAGATGATCCTGAGATGTGAGCTCCTCAGCCCGGTTAAACAAATTCACAAGGACTCGTCATGGCAGAGAGTGGAGGGATGACAACAAAGTTACTTGCCTCCATTGCCGGCCATGATAAGACCCACTAAAGTAAGGCCCTATAAAAGCACTTACCCTAACTTCAATCTTAAAAACTCTTCTCCACCAGGAAGTCACAAGGGTATACTTGATTAACATGCAAAGAAAACAGAGGGTTGTACAGCTCAAACTCGCAGAAACGCCACCCGGAAGTAAACAGACCCTATCTCTGACCTAGTTCCCGGCCATACCCATCCACATGAGCCAACAACTCACATATGTTCTTACGCCACCTAAACTGCTTAACTAAACAATTTTCAACTAAAATGGGAAAGCTAAGACCCTACCTGATCCTTCTAACCAAAAAAGTCTCCAGAGTGGGCAAAAAAATTTGAAGGAAAAGAAAGGTTTCAAAGATTTTAAGTAGGGACTACAAAGGAGATTGCGCAACTCAACTTTAATAGGGGTAAGCCCTGGATGGAAGGCTTTACTTTAACAACACATGCCCCTACCAAACAACTCTATCCACCAAACTACTATCTATACTATACAGTCAACTATGATATTCTAGAAGTCATGATATAGGTTGCACTTTAGAAATAAATATCAGGGAAGTAAACAGTATAATTAACCAATTATGAGTCTAATTCATGCTGATTATCATAATGATACCGAGTGGTCAAAATGTAAAGGACATGATCGAAAACACATGGTGAAAAACATAACCTAGTTTCTGAGAGGGCTAACTCTCAAATTAGATGTGTTCATTCCGTTGACAGGAATCCATATTTCAGAACCAGTCATTTAATAAACAACAAGGTCCGAATCTGAAAAGAGATCGAGTCAGAAAACATTTTACTTTGGTATTTAACCAGCTTAAAGACACACAAAAAAGGGGATAGTGTAAAGAATGTCCTGCAAACACTAAAATCCACACCTGATAAAATGTTGAGTAAGAGAAAAAAATCACACGCTCGAATCAGTTTTTTTTTTGTTCTATGAGGAGTGCCATCCATATGACATGTAATCAATTGCAAATCGACAAGGCCTAGGATTTGCCAAGTTCAAATGGATCTTTATTTGTATCTAATCTGTACCAGTCTAGGTTCTAACCCATTTTCAACCAGAGGGCAGATATACTGAGATGGAAGCAAGAGAATGGAAAGTTTTCATTTACTTATTTTTGATTATTGTTTAGGATACTCAACTGATATTCATGTTGCAATCAGTGACAAGTGTTACATGAATGATATTGATGTTGTTATCGGTGACAATTGTTACAAAAATGATATTGATGTACTAATCAGTGAAAAGTGTTACATGGACGATATTGATGTTGTAATCAGTGAAAACTGTTACATGTATGACCTTGATGTTGTAATCAGTGACATTTATCACATAAATGGTATTGATATGGTAATCAGTGACAAGTATCACAATAAGATGGTATTGATATTGTAATCAGTGACAAATGTTAAATGAATGATATTGATGTCGTAATCAGTGACAAGTGTTACATAAATGATATTGATGTTATTATCGGTGAAAATCGTTACATAGACGATTTTGATGTTGTAATCAGTGAGAAGTGTTACATAAATGATCATGATGTTGTAATCAGTGATAAGTATCACATATATGCCATCGATATTGTAATCAGTGACAAGTGATGTTGTAATCAGTGATAAGTGTTAAATGATATTGATGTTGTAATCAGTGACAAGCGTTACATAAATGATATTGCTATTATAATTCTTGACAAGTGTTACATAAATGATATTGATGGTGACAATCGTTACATAGATGATATTGATGTAGTAATCAGTGACAACACACATTTATGTAACACTTGTCACTCATAACAATATCACTTGTCACTTATAACAATATCAATAGGCCGCCTATTGATAGTGTAATCAGTGACAAGTGATGTTGTAATCAGTGACAAGTGTTACATAAATGATATTGATGTTGTTATTAGTAGAAAGTGATTCATGGTCGATATTGATGTTGTAATCATTGAGAAGCGTTACATAAATGATCTGGATATTGTAATCAGTGAAATTATCACATATATGCTATTGATGTTGTTATCAATGACAAATAAAATTGTAATCCGTGACAAGTGTTACATGAAAGATATTGATGATGTAATCAGCGACAAGAATCACATAAATACTATTGATATTGTTATCAGTGACAAATGATATTGTAATCCGTGACAAGTGTAACATTAATGATATTGATGTTGTAATCAGTGATAAGTGCATATATACATATATATACGTATCTATCTATTTAATTGTATCTAATGTAGACGGATTTCAGGAAGAACAGTGTAGGATTGTATACACTATTGGAAATCTGAATAAAACAAACAAACAAACAAACAAACAAACGTAAGCGTTTAAGGTGGTGTTTGCGTATTTATGGTTAAAATCCCATTTATATCTCATTTATAGGTTCAAAACGTTTTGTCCAAAGACATATCTCAAGCAACGATGCAACATTGACCAAATAGTAAAAAAGGATTCGGAAGCTATCATATAATTATAGGTTCAAATAGAAGGCTAATAACCGTACGCAGTACGTTCTGCCGACGTGCTATCAACTAGCTATACCTACTGTGTGCGCAAGTTCAGGTGGCACTTCGACTGTCAAGAAGTAAGATTCTTGAACTTTTGATAATTAAAATGTGTGTTTTTTAGTCATTCACTATTGTCTTTCGTGCCAGTTTGGGTTGATGTTGAGGTATGGTCAGATAAAAACGAACGCTAGACAAGCCTGCCACACCGAACCACGCACAGCAATTAATGAATGACGAAACATCAGACCTGATGGAAAGGCGAATTCCTGATAATTCCTTTTCAAGGAGGTTCGAACTGATTTGTTGTCAAGTTGATTGATTGGAGAAAGCGTGTTAAATGTGTCCCTGTTGGTAAGATCTTTAGTACAAAGGAAGGGTAAAAATAACATTAGATGATCGACCATGTCATGTTCTACACCAAAGGCTGACTAAAGTCTTATAAAATGATTCCGAAGGTTTGATATTAACAACCCATGAAAGAACTGCCCTAGAAATTTATCAAGAATATGGACAAATAAAGATTTATTAGATGAAGGGAAGACATTATCATTTTCTTTCTTCTTTGTAAACTCAGAAGAGAACTAAGTGTCCCTCCCGCATATCCACAAAATGGACAGAAACGGTATTGGGTACAGGTGCGCACGTCACCAACCATACCCTAGCAGTGACGAGGCTGGAACTGCAGGAGCAGGTTTTGCTTCAGACTGTGAAAGGGAATAACTCAAGAAGGGCTTGATGGATGGTCATGCTTTTGGTAAGTGGATAGCTTGAGTGATGATTTACATGATAAGATATACTTATTATGCAAATCAGTATCTAATTACATAATTAATGAGGAAAGTTTATACAGCCGCCAAATTCCATGATAGGACTCTCAGACATGTGACATATGCAACTGAGGAAGAGAGAAATATTAATAGATATCAACTATGCAAATGATGACCTCATTTGTATAATTAATGAGAAAATACTATAACTCCAGATGGGCTAGATGGATGGTCATGATTTTTGGTATGTATATAGCTTACGTGATGCTTTGAATGATTAGACGGTAATTATGCAAATCAGATTTCAATTTGAGTAATTAATTAGGCAATTTTTAAAACTCGCTGTAATCCACGATATGACTATTCAAATATGTGACATTTGTAACTGAGAAAGAGAGGAATGTTGATAGATAGAAAACATGCAAATGAAAACCGAATCTGCATAAGTAATGAGACACAACTATTATACCATACTGGTAAATGGTGGCAATTTCATACTAGTGGCATTTGGAAGTTATGTGAATGTCAACATCGTTGAATCAAATTATGCTAATAAGGACCTAATTTGCATAATTGATTATAAATGTGAGCGTAACCTTCTTTGTTAAGCTCATACTTTGGACAACTTCTGTTATTTGGGTGGAGAAGACGATCAACTAGTATGATTTATAATTGATGACACTCCTTATACGACAGTCATAAAGGTTAAAATCATTTGGGGAAGGTATGAGGTCGTGGAACTCTAGTTATATATGCTGCTATATATCTATGCAAGTACATAAATGCACAAGAGATACGACGCGATATAAGTATAAACAAAGCGTACATAGTCCTTTCTCAGTAGAGACCAATATTTTTCATACATGTTACATTTTCAAGAATGTTTTATTTTCGTAGATATCAAACGCTACTGTAAACGCCATGACTTCCAGTCCTCGAAATTAATTGATGTACATGTTTCTTATATTATGATCACTTCCGAGTATCTCCACAAAACAGTAGAATTAAACCTCACTCTCAAGAGCATGTTGCTCCATCTTCGGTGTAGTCGGATGAAACTTTGGAGTAACAACGGCTGTGGCGATGCTAAACTTGATGTGCAGAATAATGACAAAAATCAATGTTTACACATTGATGAATCACAACCTGCTAATTCGACGTCAAATTCGTTTCAAAAACGTCTGATCGGAGAAAAGTTACGCCTGCGTTTGAATAAGAAAAAAAACCGCCACGTCACATTCCCTCTAAACTCGAGTGGTCCAATAGACAAACATTTTGTGAAGGTAACGCCTACTTTCACACCGCCATGAATCATAATACTGTAAAAAAAAAAAAAATCAAAGAGATGTACTAATGCACGCGCAGCATCAGTTATATCCGAGGTATGCACACTTCCGAAACATACCCATTCCACTAGGTCCGCGACCTCGTTGCGATCGCATTGCAACGTAAAATCTAATAAAGCGCTTAAAGAATTCTATACATAATTAAACGAAGATGTTTGCGCTTTGTTTTATTTGTTGTCCTCTTAGTCATACTTTCACAGTTTGCATGGTATTTGAAATATTCCAAAGAGTTACACTAACTTCAATTTAGGTCGCAGTGGGAGCGCTGAGCGCGATCACCGTCTTTAATAAGCTGACGTCATATGCATGGTATGATTACTGCGTCTGCTACAATGCACGATAGCATTTCAGAAATGCGCGTATTGTAAAATTTTGTCTCAACTGAATCATTTCCCTCTTGAGCTCTTCTTTGATTGGACATCAGCTGTTGCATTTACAAACCTTGCTGGTACGGCGTTTTATATAGAAGAGACGAATTCTATTGCTTAGGGTATGGAAAAGGTGCTGGTTTGTATACACTTTTACAGCTGTTTATCGATGTTTGAAATAAACTTTCTGGATGTTGCAAAAAAGATTTAGCCCCATATATAACCCTGCTGCTTCTCAATGTCTTAAAAGTTTTTGCTTTTGTAATCATGGATGACATGCTTGGACAGGCAATTTTTTTGATTGAGTAAAATTTGATTTTGAAAAGTAAATAAGTCAGACGTTTCAAAGATGTCAGGATTTTTGCATAGAAGACAAATATGTCACTGCTTTCGATTGATTTTTTTTCTTAGAAGCTTTGTGCTTTGCTAATTCTAATAAAAAAAATGATATGCTTGACATGTAACCAACGGATAAATCCGAGTTCTTTTAAATGCAGCTTAACTTTGGAGACTAACATAGTAAGGATAAAGAAATGACACAGAGACAAGGCTTTCCGTACGCTGGGCACGGGAGACTTTTAAGACGGACTGACTATGAGTACGTCTTGAAACTGGCTAATAGTATGCTAATCATAATATAAGATCAGTCTCAACTGAGGTTCTCTACCCCTTCCTGGACTGAACTCACTTGCCGTAAAAAAAAAAAGGTTTCTATATTCCGTCGTCGAAGACGGACCTCTTAACAATTATCTGCTAACTCCGCAGCCTTGGTTACTTCATCTTTCTGTAACTGGCTTTGTAGTCCACTTCAGTAAAGAATAACACAAAGGAAAGCATATTTTCGGGAATCATGGCACAACAACAACAGACTACTGTGTCAGCAATTACAAGAGTAAGTGTTCCGAGTTTCATCAGGTGTTGCACCAGTATCTTTTTGCAAGTTAGTGAGAGCGTGCAATCGTATCACAGCTTTTACACACACTGACTATTCACAATATTCGTGTAGGGTTTTCAATATCAGTTTTACATCCACCCCTAGCCTGTGTTTACACAAGCTCTCCCTAGCTGGCGGAGGTTAATGATGTTGATGCCAAATATTTCGGAAACTCATTCAAGGAACGCATGAAGGACACATTCCTTTCTGAATGGAGACAAAAAATAAACAGTAATGATAATAAACTTAAAGTGTACTCTAAAATGAAAACTCAATATAGAAAACTACCTATTGTCTATCCAAAACAAAACTTTTGTGACCAACATAACCAAACTAAGAATAAGTGCACATTGCCTAGAAATCGAAAAAGGTCGCCATCGCAATATATCGGCAGACCAGAGACGTTGTCCTTCATGCCAAGATAGTATTGAAGAGGAGTACCACTTTCTTATAACGACGTTTTTATTTCAATGTGACGCACTACTTGATACCCGAACTACCATTGGTCGCCAATTAATACTGTGTTCTGCGACCTTAAAGACAACATTTCCTGTCTGGTTACGCCCTAAACAACTGGATATTCTCTGGGAATTTTCTTAGTCTGTAAATATGCCGTACAACTTCAATTTTGACTAAATGATATACTAGTAATCGCTACATGTCATTCATTATTAGAAATCAGTTGTGCTAAATGAACTTAAGATATGATGTTTGTTTAATGAATATCAGACATATCTCCAACAATAAAGGCAATATGCTTCAAAAAGACTTTTACTTTTTGATGACACTATATCAGCAGATCAAATAAAAAAATCGTATTGGGATGATTTATTTGAGTTCATTATCTTCTCTTTCAAAATTACACGTTGCAAACATCAATGTTTTATCACTCTTCACGAAGCTCCTCATTTATTATGCAAATAATATCCAAATTTACATACGTTATGTGTAATGATATTCACATTTCTCTAACCTATACGTGTCACTGTGTGACAGGAATGTGCATGGAAGAACAAGTTTGTGAGACAGTGAGATGATAACGTACACGAACCTACAATTGCATGGCCATAAACACAACATTTACAATCACAATTCACAAATGACGTCATTTCTCATACGGTTGAAACCGCTTCATGCACTATGTATGTCTTGCCAACGGCTGCGACCCCTTCCATCGGAATGACCTCTTCCATTTGATTCTCTCCCTCCTCCCTACACTGTACACCCCCGCAACAGCCACGCTTCCCCTCCCGTCTACAACACTGTTGGTTACACGGATCAGGCTGTCTATCCGATAGAAACGTGTAGTGTCGAACTCGTCCCATGTAAACCCACCAGACGAAACACGTAGACGATATACCCAGGAATATCACAATGGTTAAGCTACAGTACACGATTTCGATCCCCAGTTGGTTGGGCCCGGCCAGAAATTCCTTGTAGGCGAGGATGATTTTCTTC
Organism: Branchiostoma lanceolatum; assembly: GCA_035149815.1. NCBI lineage: Eukaryota > Metazoa > Chordata > Leptocardii > Amphioxiformes > Branchiostomatidae > Branchiostoma > Branchiostoma lanceolatum. The sequence goes on from CM068866.1 coordinate 31,866,526, forward strand.
AGGGCCTCCGCGGTCCGGTTCTTCGCCAAGTCGTCCCGGCTGGCTCTCTCGACCTCGCGGACACGCTTGTTGGTCAGTTTATTTCGGACAGCTTTTCCCGTGGCCGTGTACACCTAGAAGTGGTTAGAAAGCGTGATGGGATTTGGTTGCAAGTTCATGTCTATTAAATCGCACGCGAAGCCTCTGTCACACATAGCCGACCATGGTCTCCCGACCTTTTCCAGACCGGTACCATGGTTGGGAGTATGTAAGTCGTGATCATGAGCAAGATCATCTGTGGTTGGGAGTTGGTCGCCGAGGTTGCCTGCTATATTTTAAAAGTCGTATGTACGCTAGTCGACTATGAATTTTGAGAAATCAAACTCGAAAAACTCATATTCTTCTTCGATTCGAGAATTGGAGCAAGAATAGAATGGATTTCAGGCTACTCCCAACTAAGCGCCAACCTTAGTTGGGGATTAGTCGGGAGCAAATCAAAGTCGTGGGAAGGTATTGATTGTGTGACGAGGGCTTAATAGTTTAGCAGCGAGAGCTGCTTGATGTAGATATTAACCCCCACCAAACCCCGAAGTGTGCCTCAAATCAAATTTTGGAACCCCTGGAACGTAGTTGGAAAACAGAGAGTTCATTTATTTGTGATTACACGAAACACGGTGTTAATTGACCCGAATTGCTAATTATCCCAGTAATGCATAATGATGCTGCCACGGACTCCAGGTTGGACTGCATGCCGGGCACTTCCACAATTTAAAACTGATTTCCAATTTTGTTTGCGGGAATGAAAAATAAAACTGGTATATCAAGAAATATTAACAATTTTTCTTATAATCAATCTTTCTACATGGCCCCGTGGGACACCCTACGGCTGCCGGGCTATTTTTGAGCCCGACCGAGAACCCGAATAATTTTAACTCGGTCTTAAAATCATCGCGGGACCCGGTAATAGATAGACGCCGTGAGCTAATCGTGCGAGCACCGGGAGATACTCCCCCGTACCTGGAGTCCGCCCGGGCAAATTTGTGGCGTAATTGGGACCTAGAGTATTAACGACTGTTTTCTTTCCAGTTACCGTTTTCTTATTCAAAGAAAATGAAATAAGAAAACGGTACGTTAAAATAAAACAGCTGATGGGAGTCTGCAACAGAGGCTAGGTATAGTCTGACAAAGCCTACCTGTTTGTTTGCAGCACAATAAGTGATGACGACCCCCTCATCACAGCCTCCTGGCTTCCACGCTCGGCCCAGTAGGGACCAGGCAAACCGGATGATCGCATGCTTGTCTTGTTCACTGACGGGAACAATAAACCAACACGTAATCAAGATACATGTCGTTCCACCTCTCTCTGTCTCTTTGGGTGTCTCTGTCTCTCTCATTTTTTCTCTATCTCTCTCCCTCTGTCTATCTCTCTGTCTGTCTGTCTCTCTCTCTAAGTCATTGTGTCTCTTTCTCTTTGTCTCTCTCTGTCTGTCTCTCTCTTACTTCCTTAGAAATTGGTCTAAATTTAATTCTGTATGATTTTCTCAGCATGCTCTATTATCCACACCCAAGTGCAAAATATCCAAATTATTGCATTACCATGCATCCTACAATAACGCAGTTCACAGCAGAACGTTTTTCTCTCGCTATTGATCATTCTTACTCATCCCAACTTAACTCTTCTCTCTGTCAAGCCCAGTCTTTTCAAATTGCTACTAAAATTTGCCTGTCTTCAGCCTTACACGTATTCCTTTTCCAGGTCCGAAACCAAGGCCACCGCTACTTGGTATCCTGGAAATGGAGGAGATTTGTTGACAGATGCGGTGTTTGTGTCCTCCTCGTCTTGTTTCACCACCTTGGGAGGACAAGGAGTCCCTCTTATGCTGGAACTGACGTTGAGAACGATGTCTTCGATGTCATCAGCTGTAGAAAAGAAGGGAAGAGATACTCGCATGACATGACGTCATGATAGTGTTGCACTTGTATTTGCATACTTAACCTTCTCCCTGCTGCCTAACTCTCTAACCAATAAAGCATTGGGTGCCAAGCGGCTACTTCAATGTGCTAAAAGTTAAATCGCGAAAGCAATAAACTCACATAATTGAAAATGAAAAGCTAAATAGTTACTAAATGGTACGTACTGCTTTCTCTAGGTTGGAAATAGCACTCAGCACTTATGAGAAAGAGTATGGGAATTGGCCACACACCACTAGCAGTGGACTACCTCCCTGCTCTAGTACATAGCGTCTGTCTACTGTACATAGCGTCTGTCTTCTTTGACACGACCAGTGGAAGATTAGCTCTTTAGTGTGTTCAACTGGTTACAGATCAATTTCTTTCACTTTTTAATGTCCCCGTGAATGATGATGATGGGGAATGTCCCGGCGTGGCTCAAGGGCTATAAAAATTGCGATGGACACCGCCCTTATACACCGAAAGTTGAGGTAAATTTCTAACTAGCTTTAATAACGAAAACCAACAATGTAAAAACAAAAATTGATAATAACCTTCTGACGTGGAAAGTATGCTGTTGGGATCGCAGAGCCAGGAGGGCCCGGGGCGTCCACAGCGCTGGAAGTCTGTCTGCGGGTGCGGGTACTGCTACTATCGGGGGCCAAGTGTTGCAATATTACGCATATATAGAGAACAAATATTCTCTCACACTTCTGTTGAAAAAAGGTCTCACACACAGGGAGGATGTTCTCTCCCATACAAGTGTAAAAAATGGGTCTTACACGCACAAAGGTTTTTTCTCTCCCAAAATTGTGTTAAATGAAGTCCCACACGTACACAGCATTTTCTCTCCCACAAGAGTGTTGAAAAGGGGTCTCTCACACACAGAGTTTTATCGCCCAAATATACCAAATATATCTCACCTTAAGACAAAAAATGGTTGCCAATTACAGACAGATTTTTCTCCAACATGCAACAAAATATCTCTTCCACATACAAAGCACCAAATTGTGTCTCACATAAACAATGTGAAATTCTCTCCCACATCCAGCCTGCACCAGCAAAAATTGTATTCCACATATACAGCGCAGAAATCTCTCCCACTTCAAGGCCATTCAAGAGAATTTCTCTCCCACATATACAGCGCAAAATTCTCTCCCACTTCCAGACTCAAAAATTCTCCTCCACATATACAGCGCAGAAATCTCTCCCACCTCCAGACTCTGAAAGTGACGGAATCTCTAATGTGCGCCTTTTGTCCGAGAAGTGAGAGCGTACTTTGTCTGAGAGTGGGAGAACTTTTGTGATGTGAGAGATATTTTACAAATTTAATGGATCCTACAATATATACCAATACACTAAGCAGTATCAAGTTTTATACTACATCTGTTGTATTCACACTGAACTTATGATAAAATTCTCTCCGTGATTCAAGAGAATTTCTCTCCCACATATACAGCGCAAGATTCTCTCCCACTTCCAGACTATAAAAGTGACGGAATTTCTAAGTCAGAGCGCGTTTTGTCCGAGAAGTGAGAGAGAGAGTTTTCGGTCTGAGAGTGGGAGAACTTTTGTGATGTGAGAGATATTCTACAAATGTAATGGATCCTACAATATATACCAGTACACTAAGCAGTATCAAGTTTTATACTACAACTACTGTTGTCACATATATATCTGAAGAAGGATTTCTCTCAGTCATTCAAGGGAATTTCTCTCCCACATATAGCGCAAAATTCTCTCCCACTTCCAGACTCTGAAAGTGACGGAATCTCTAAGTCAGAGCGCGTTTTGTCCGAGAAGTGAGAGCGAATTTTGTCTGAGAGTGGGAGAACTTTTGTGATGTGAGAGATATTTTACAAATTTAATGGATCCTACAATATATACCAATACACTAAGCAGTATCAAGTTTTATACTACATCTGTTGTTTTCACACTGAAATCATGATAAAATTCTCTCCGACATTCAAGAGAATTTCTCTCCCACATATACAGCGCAAGATTCTCTCCCACTTCCAGACTATAAAAGTGCCGGAATTTCTAAGTCAGAGCGCGTTTTGTCCGAGAAGAGAGAGAGAGTTTTCGGTCTGAGAGTGGGAGAACTTTTGTGATGTGAGAGATATTTTACAAATGTAATGGATCCTACAATATATACCAGTACACTAAGCAGTATCAAGTTTTATACTACAACTACTGTTGTCACATATATATCTGAAGAAGGATTTCTCTCAGTCATTCAAGGGAATTTCTCTCCCACATATAGCGCAACATTCTCTCCCACTTCCAGACTCTGAAAGTGACGGAATCTCTAAGTCAGAGCGCGTTTTGTCCGAGAAGTGAGAGCGAATTTTGTCTGAGAGTGGGAGAACTTTTGTGATGTGAGAGATATTCTACAAATTTAATGGATCCAATAATATATACCAATACACTAAGCAGTATCAAGTTTTAAACTAAAACTACTGTTGTCACATACATATCTTCAGAAGGAGTACTCTCCGACATGCAAGAGAATTTCTCTCCCACATATACAGCGCAAAATTCTCTCCCACTTCCAGACTCTGAAAGTGACGGAATCTCTAAGTCAGAGCGCGTTTTGTCCTAGAAGTGATAGCGAACTTTGTCTGAGAGTGGGAGAACTTTCGCAATATGAGAGATATTTTACAAATTTAATGGATCCAAAAATATATACCAATACACTAAGCAGTATCAGGTTTTATACTACAACTACTGTTGTCACATATATATCTGAAGAAGGATTTCTCTCAGTCATTCAAGGGAATTCCTCTCCCACATATAGCGCAAAATTCTCTCCCACTTCCAGACTCTGAAAGTGACGGAATCTCTAAGTCAGAGCGCGTTTTGTCCGAGAAGTGAGAGAGAGAGTTTTCGGTCTGAGAGTGGGAGAACTTTTGTGATGTGAGAGATATTCTACAAATTTAATGGACCCTACAATATATAACAATACACTAAACAATATCAAGTTTTATACTACAACTATTGTTTTCACACTAAACTTATGATAAAATTCTCTCCGACATTCAAGAGAATTTCTCTCCGACATGTACAGCGCAAATTTCGAATTCTCTCCCACTTCCAGACTCTGAAAGTGACGGAATCTCTAAGTCAGAGCGCGTTTTGTCCGAGAAGTGAGAGCGAATTTTGTCTGAGAGTGGGAGAACCTTTGTGATGTGAGAGATTTTCTACAAATGTAATGGATCCTACAATATACACCAATACAATAAGCAGTATCAAGTTTTATACTACATCTGTTGTTTTCACACTGAACTTATGATAAAATTCTCTCCGACATTCAAGAGAATTTCTCTCCCACATGTACAGCGCAAGATTCTCTCCCACTTCCAGACTCTGAAAGTGACGGAATCTCTAAGTCAGAGCGCGTTTTGTCCGGGAAGTGAGAGAGAGAGTTTTCGGTCTGAGAGTGGGAGAAGTTTTGTGATGTGCGAGATATTCTACAAATTTAATGGATCCTACAATATATACAAGTACACTAAGTAGTATCAAGTTTTATACTACAACTACTGTTGTCACATATATATCTGAAGAAGGATTTCTCTCAGTCATTCAAGGGAATTTCTCTCCCACATATAGCGCAAAATTCTCTCCCACTTCCAGACTCTGAAAGTGACGGAATCTCTAAGTCAGAGCGCGTTTTGTCCGAGAAGTGAGAGCGAATTTTGTCTGAGAGTGGGAGAACTTTTGTGATGTGAGAGATATTCTACAAATTTAATGGATCCTACAATATATACCAATACACTAAGCAGTATCAAGTTTTATACTAAAACTACTGTTGTCACATATATATCTTTAGAAGGAGTACTCTCCGACATGCAAGAGAATTTCTCTCCCACATATACAGCGCAAGATTCTCTCCCACTTCCAGACTCTGAACGTGATGGAATCTCTAAGTCAGAGCGCGTTTTGTCCAAGAAGTGAGAGCGTACTTTGTCTGAGAGTGGAAGAACTTTCGCGATATGAGAGATATTTTACAAATTTATGGATCATAAAATATATACCAATGCAATAAGCAGTATAAAGTTTATGCTACAACTATTATTGTCACATACATATCTTTAGACGGATTTCTCTCCCACATGTAAGAGAATTTCTCTCCCACATGTACAGCGCAAAAATCTCTCCCACTTCCAGACTCTGAAAGTGACGGAATCTCTAAGTCAGAGCGCGTTTTGTCCTAGAAGTGAGAGAGAGATTTTCGGTCGGAGAGTGGGAGAACTTTTGTGATGTGAGAGATTTTCTACAAATTTAATGGATCCTACAATATACACCAATACAATAAGCAGTATCAAGTTTTATACTACATCCGTTGTTTTTACACTAAACTTGTGATAAAATCCTCTCCGACATTCAAGAGAATTTCTCTCCCACATATAGCGCAAAATTTTCTCCCACTTCCAGACTCTCAAAGTGACGGAATCTCTAAGTCAGAGCGCGTTTTGTCCGAGAAGTGAGAGCGAATTTTGTCTGAGAGTGGGAGAAGTTTTGTGATGTGCGAGATTTTCTACAAATTTAATGGATCCTACAATATACACCAATACAATAAGCAGTATCAAGTTTTATACTACATCCGTTGTTTTCACAGTAAACTTATGATAAAATTCTCTCCGACATTCAAGAGAATTTCACTCCCACATATAGCGCAAAATTCTCTCCCACTTCCAGACTCTGAAAGTGACGGAATCTCTAAGTCAGAACGCGTTTTGTCCGAGAAGTGAGAGAGAGAGTTTTCGGTCTGAGAGTGGGAGAACATTTGTGATGTGCGAGATCTTCTACAAATTTAATGGATCCTACAATATATACCAATACACTTAACAGTATCAAGTTTTATACTACAACTATTGTTTTCACACTAAACTTTAATAAAATTCTCTCCGACATTCAAGAGAATTTCTCTCCCACATATAGCGCAAAATTCTCTCCCACTTCCAGACTCTGAAAGTGACGGAATCTCTAAGTCAGAGCGCGTTTTGTCCGAGAAGTGAGAGCGAATTTTGTCTGAGAAAGGAGAAGTTTTGTGATGTGCGAGATATTTTACAAATTTAATGGATCCAAAAATATATACCAATACACTAAGCAGTATCAAGTTTTATACTACAACTGTTGTTGTCACATATCTTTAGAAGGATTACTCTCCGACATGCAAGAGACTTTCTTTCCCACATATACAACCCAAATTTCTCTCCCACTTCCAGACTCTGAAAGTGACGGAATCTCTACGTCAGAGCGCGTTTTGTCCCAGAAGTGGAAGAGCGAATTTTGTCCGAGAGTGGGAGAACTTTCGCGATATGAGAGATATTTTAGAAATGTAATGGATGATGGATCCTACAATATCTGCAAATACAATAAGCAGTATAGATTTTATACTACAATTATTGTTGTCACATATATATCTTCAGGAGGATTTTTCTCCGACATTCAAGGGAATTTCTCTCCCACATATACAGCGAAAAAAATTTTTTCCAGACTCTAAAAGTGACGGAATCTTTAAGTCAGAGCGCGTTTTGTCCTAGAAGTGAGAGGGCGATTTTTGTCTGAGAGTGGGAGAACTTTTGCTATGTGAGAGATATTTTACAAATTTAATGGATCCAAAAATATATACCAATACACTAAACAGTATAAAGTTTTCTACTACAATTATTGTTGTCACAGCAAACTGATGATGAAATTCTCTCCGACATTCAAGAGAATTTTCTCCCACATGTACAGCGCAAAATTCTCTCCCACTTCTAGACTCTGAAAGTGACGGAATCTCTAAGACAGAGCACGTTTTGTCCTCGAAGTGAGAGAGAATATCGTCTGAGAGTGGAAGAACTTTCGTGATGTGAGGGATATATACATATGTAATGGATCCTACAAAATATACCAATACACTAAGCAGTATAAAGTTTCATACTACAACTATTGTTGTCACATATATATCTAAAGAAGGATTTCTCGCCAACAATTATTGTTGTCACATGTATACCTTTAGAATGATTTCTCTCCGACATTCAAGGGTAATTCTCTCCCACATATACAGCGCAGAATTGTCTCCCACTCCCAGACTCTGAAAGTGACGGAATCTCGAAGTCAGAGCGCGTTTTTTTGCTATAAGTGGAAGAGCGAATTTTGTCTGAGAGTGGGAGAACTTTCGCGATGTGAGAGATTTTCTACAAATGAAATGGATGATAGATCCTACAATATCTGCAAATACAATAAGCAGTATAGATTTTATACTACAATTATTGTTGTCACATATATATATCTTCAGGAGGATTTTTCTCCGACATTCAAGGGAATTTCTCTCTCACATATACAGCGCAAAATTCTCTCCCACTTCGAGACTCTGAAAGTCACGGAATCTCTAAGTCAGAGGGCGTTTTGTCCTAGAAGTGAGAGAGCGAATATTGTCTGAGAGTGGGAGAACTTTTGTGATGTGAGAGATATTCTACAAATATAACGTACCCTACAAAATATACCAATACAATAAGTAGTATAAAGTATTATACTACAATATCGTCGTCAGAGAAATCTGTGCCAACATCAAAATTGCTGAGGGATGATACCGCTTATACTGGACTGATTACTATTCCACATTCCCCAATTTGTCACGGACGTACAAAATCAAGCCATGACAAAGCGATAGATAAGGAACCGTGGGAAACCTTTCCTGTGTAGATTAGAAAAAAATTAGAACCATTGTCAGTCAGGAACAAAATCTTCGTGTCATGTATCAAGCTATATTTTAATGTTGAAATGTATATTTTGGACATACATCAGAATTGAACACCTGTCTGCCTAACTAACTACGTGCACAGACCAGAAACTAGCCCCTTGTTTTCTAGGTGGATCCACCAAGAAACTTGAATTAAACACAATTAGCGACAATGAAGGGGAGAGGCCGAAAGTCCAGTTCTCTCATAGTTTGGAGAAAGATCTATTTATGAGAGACAATCTTAAAGTCAAAGTGTGATTTCGGCAATTCAACGTGCTGCATACACAATGTATATGTATATCGTTGGTTTAATCTACATCCCCACAAGTATCACGTTTCGCGTCCGCTGAGATAAGGCGATCCTGGAATGTTCTCGGCCACGCCATGCGCTTATCTGCTTCCAATTAGGAGGGACCGCGTGTGGTCCAATAAAACATAAACAAATACATCCTTTTCACATTTCAAGAGGAGAAACCAGCTTTTCTCAAGCCCTCTCCTTCACATCGACGAAAACTTTTCTACTCGCAGTTAAAAAAACCTCTTTTATTCAAATAACGAAGAGCAACCCGACTTGCAAAAAAATGTAGCTTTCAGAGTCTGGAAGTGGGAGAGAATACTGCTTAGTGTATAGGTATATTTTGTAAAATCCATTACATTTGTAAATATATCTGACATCACGAAACGCGCTCTGACTTAGAGATTCCGTCACTTTCAGAGTCTTGAAGTGGGAGACAATTTTGCGCTTTATTTGTGGGAGAGAAATTCTCTTGCATTATCTCAAGTTTAGTGTGGCAACAATAGTCATATCTCTAAATTTAATGGATCCAAATATATATAGACTGATCCTTTCCATCACAATAAGTGGTCGGTCGATCCTTTCCATCACAATAATGCTGTATCTTCTCTGATAGCTCTGCTCTTCTGGGTATATCTCAGTAACTGGTTACACGTATGGACTAGCAGTTATGGGCGTGTCTGAGAAAATACAAAGATAGTATCTATACTAGTATGTTACTGTATATTATCACATAGGTAGATGGCGTCGACCAATCAGAGGCCTCCATTGCACACAATAAGTGGTCTGTTATCACGCCATAACACACCACTTATTGACGTCATGTCAGAACACAACCGTTGCATTTTGTAGATGGGGGTATCTTTTTGATGAATCTTTTTCTTAACCTTGTTTAAAATATCTTTATTGTCTTAAAATTCCCCCAAATGTCCTAAGAATACATGAAGAATTCATGAAAAAAGGAAAAAATTCAATTCAAGTAAAATTCAAACAGAAGGACTAAAAACAATATGTTTCACACCCCCGCCGTCAAAGTGGAACCGGCCCAGACGATCGTTCGCAGAACGCGTTCGAACGTCCGCCATAAGAGTACCACTGTTTTTCGTCGAGGAACTGTCAGACGCCGCGGCCGACTTAGAGTCAGTTTTCGGGTCATGGGAAGTTGGGGAAGACGCCCAGGAACATACTTCAGCGGTTGAGGGGCAAGGAAGCTGACGAGTGTGACCAACAAGAAGCAGCGGGCACACAGAGTCCCCTCCCCACTCATCACATTGTATTTCCCGAAGTAGCAAATCATGGCAGACAAAGAAATCGCCCATGAAACCTCCTACGTTTCTACCCAAGAGGACCCCAGACCGGTATGTTCACGTTTCTGAGGGGTTTTACCAGACGAAAATTAAAAATGTTACTGGCAAAGTGATGTCGTCTTGTTAAAAACAAACGCCCCCCTCCCCATGGCCCAAGTCGGGTGCACGTAACTTCCCGAAACCGATGTGTTGGCATCGAAAGAATTACGGTCAAAATCGCCCAAATTCTTACAGGTTTGTACCTACAATGATCTTGGCTCGATATGTGTACGCTTCTGTGGGATTTTTTTTCCGGCTTGAGTAATAATTATCCGGGGAAACTACAACTTGCGGCAAAGGGGAGGTAAACATGTACGATTCTTACCACACCTAGGCGTCTAACAACCTGTCAATTTATAACCGTGTGGGCTCGAAGACAAGTCACCGCTTGTTTACATTGGATTATATGAAGATCATATGTACAATGGATTGATTTTACATGTATAGTATTAAATAAAGAATCTATGTATTATACAGAAATTTGTCTCTCTTATATGGGCCAGTTTGGATAGGCTATGTGATAATAACGTTAATGACCCGCCTGTTCCTCGGTGTATATGGTGTCATAACGCCTGGTCATGTGCTATAACCACCTCATAAAACCACCTCGTTCGCTTCGCTCACTCGGTGGTTTTATTCGGTGGTTATAGCACATGACCAGGCGTTATGACACCATATACACCTCGGGGCTGGTCATTAACCCTTAACTAGCAAACTACTTGACTGAAGACTCTGCTCTACTATACACTACTGTTCAAGATGCTGTCACATTTCATATAGCACACAAAGGTTTCATGGTTACTCACCAGGAAGGCACATAGTATATTAATAGGGCTGGCTTACAACATCTGCTTGGAAATATAGATGAATGATACTAGTCATTATTAATCGAACCACACAACAACTGCTAGGAGAACTTCTGCTTGGAGATGAATAAAACCGAATCGCCCAGCATAAGCTTCGAGATGACAACAAAACTGTCCAATAATCTGCTCGGAACACTACAATAATCTACAAAGACAAGCAAGAACTTCCCACTTTACCTCGACACTTAGTCTAGAATACATATATACCCTCGGGGGCTCCCCGATATCTCTACGGCACTGTGAGAAACCCCCACCCGCCCAGGGGGTTACACACCTATGTTCCGAACACCCTATGTTCCGAACGCCCTATGTTCCGAACGCTATGTTCCGAACGCCCTATGTTCCGAACGCCCTATGTTCGGAACGTAGGTCGTTCGGATTGCAGCGCTATTTGCTGTTCATCTTAATGAGGCCCGTGAACTTGAGAAAGTGATTAGGACACTCTGGGACATAGAGTACCTAATGCAAGTATCAAATTGTACGGGCCGGATTTAATAAACGAGCCACGGGGGGTCTTACCCTTCAAGAGCGGGTAGGAAAGGGGACTTATAAAGGCTTTCTCAACGGATTGCAGCGCTATTTGCTGTTTATCTAAATGTGGCCCGTGAACTTCAAAATGTGATAAGGACACTCTGGGACATAGAGTACCAAATGCAAGTGTCAAATTGTACGGGCCGGATTTAATAAACGAGCCACGGGGGGTCTTACCCTTCAAAAGCGGGTAGGAAAGGGGTACATATAAAGGCTTGCTGGACGGATTGCAGCGCTATTTGCTCTTCATCTAAATGAGGCCCGTGAACTTCAAAAAGTGATTAGGACACATTGGGACATAGAGTACCTAATGCAAGTATCAAATTGTACGAGCCGAATTTAATAAACGAGCCACGGGGGGGTCTTACCCTTCAAGAGCGGGTAGGAAAGGGGACTTATAAAGGCTTGCTGGACGGATTGCAGCGCTATTTGCTCTTCATCTAAATGAGGCCCGTGAACTTCAAAAAGTGATAAGTTCACATTGGGACATAGAGTACCTAATGCAGTATCAAATTGTACGGGCCGGATTTAATAAATGAGCCACAAGGGGGTCTAACCCTTCAAGAGCGGGTAGGAAAGGGGACTTATAAAGGCTTGGTGGACGGATTGCAGCGCTATTTGCTCTTCATCTAAATGAGGCCCGTGAATTTGAAACAGTGATTAGGACACATTGGGACATAGAGTACCTAATGCAAGTATCAAATTGTACGAGCCGAATTTAATAAACGAGCCACGGGGGGTCTTACCCTTCAAGAGCGGGTAGGAAAGGGGACTTATAAAGGCTTGCTGGACGGATTGCAGCGCTATTTGCTCTTCATCTAAATGAGGCCCGTGAACTTCAAAAAGTGATAAGTTCACATTGGGACATAGAGTACCTAATGCAGTATCAAATTGTACGGGCCGGATTTAATAAATGAGCCACAAGGGGGTCTAACCCTTCAAGAGCGGGTAGGAAAGGGGACTTATAAAGGCTTGGTGGACGGATTGCAGCGCTATTTGCTTCATCTAAATGAGGCCCGTGAACCTTAAAAAAGTGATTAGGACACACTGGGACATAGAATATCTAATGCAAGTATTAAATTTAACGGGCCGGATTTAATGAACGATCCTCGGGGGTCTAACAGTTAAAAGCGGAAAGAAAAGGGTACACAAAAAGGCTTGCTGGACGGATTGCAGCGCTATTTGCTCTTCATCTTAATGAGGCCCGTGAACTTCAAAAAGTGATTAGGACACTCAGTTATTGCCATTTGCACCAATGTTGTGGCCTAGTGTCGTAATAAACATTGTATCCTCTCATGTTTCCAGGGGAATATTATGTAAAAACGAACTTTTTTGTTGATTCTTAAACTTAAGCTGTGCGTGAATGCGTGTGGGGGTCATCATGATCCATAGAGCGGCATGGAAGGTTTTCAACTTAATAAGTACGATCTGTAAAAGGCTACAAGCATTGGCCAAAGTTCAATACTTTTTCAAAAATCAGTCTCGGGAATGTTCCGTGTTTTTGATACACAAAGTTTAATTGTCCGTTGTCCTGACTGAGCCAGAATGCATCACCTGTTGAAAAACGCGTTTTCGTAAATCACATTTTCTCAGTGATTTATACGTCTTACCGTTGAGGTCGACATGATACAAGCTGGGAGTTTGTCCTAGTAGCCTATGTCTCAACTGATTCCTCAAATTAGGTCCCTTTTTATGCCTGTCGCAAGTTTTTAACTTAAACTTACGTTACGAAGAAGGATGACTAGAAATTTGTAACAAAAAGTGATTTCACCAAATTCTTCATGTAACCGATTTCGATATCATCACAAGATTCTTTTATGGTTTTGAGAATTTATGAGACATTCTTGAGATTTTATGAGACAATCTTGATTTTTTTTCAAAGCATCTTGAGATGCTATAAAAGGTCTTGGGATGTTCTGAAAGCATCTTGGAAAATCTTGAGACTTTTTCTGTTCCATCTTGAGAATTTATTAAACATATTGAGATGACTATAAGACATCTGAAGAATGTCTCATAAAATCTCAAGATTAAACATAAAGTCTTGAGACCATTGGAATAAATATTCAGATTTTGTCATTTTCAACGAATCGTGATTATGATCCGTTGTGTAACAGAAAAGTGTTTCACAAGACATTGGATATGTCCCTTAAGCTTGAAACGGTCAGAAGTGTTCATCCCAATAATAATCTGCTCGCTGTTATATGTTTCAAACGGGCACACTGGAAGTCATGCCAAGAAATTGTGAAAATATTCGGAAGGTGAAGATAATTTGTTAACGCTACAAAAAAATCCAACAATTTTCATTAATCATCACATTTCAACCCTCAACTCGTAATTGTAAACAAGACTGACGCCAGCAACCTTGTGGGTTTAAAGGTCGTTGGACCGTGAAGGCTCTCAAGTTCGGGATATTATGGAAATGGAAGGATTGTGCTCAAATGAAGACCTTTATTTACAATTCAATTGCAAGTCTTATTACATAATCATCACATCATTAGTACGAAATAAAAACAGACATCGACTGTAGGAACATTACGCTGGGGATAAATCTGGGTTACCCCCATCGCGTATCGTTCGTTCCGTCCTGCGAAACACAATTTCTATTACTATTTCTAAATACTATTTAAATTTCCCGTACAATTTGACACTCGCATTAGGTACTCCATGTCCCAATGTGTCCTAATCACTTTTTGAAGTTCACGGGCTACATTTAGATAAAGAGCAAATAGCGCTGCAATCCGTCCAGCAAGCCTTTATAAGTCCCCTTTCCTATCCGCTCTTGAAGGGTTAGACCCCCTCGTGGCTCGTTTATTAAATCCGGCCCGTACAATTTGATACTTGCATTAGGTACTCCATGTCCCAATGTGTCCTAATCACTTTTTGAAGTTCACGGGCCTCATTTAGATGAAGAGCAAATAGCGCTGCAATCCGTCCAGCAAGCCTTTATAAGTCCCCTTTCCTACCCGCTCTTGAAGGGTTAGACCCCTTCGTGGCTCGTTTATTAAATCCGGCCCGTACAATTTGATACTTGCATTAGGTACTCTATGTCCCAATGTGTCCTAATCACTTTTTGAAGTTCACGGGCCTCATTTAGATGAAGAGCAAATAGCGCTGCAATCCGTCCAGCAAGCCTTTATAAGTACCCGTTCGGAACATAGGGCGTTCGGAACATAGGGCGTTCGGAACATAGGGCGTTCGGAACATAGGTGTGTCCCCGCCCAGACAGCTTAGCCCGCTCGGAGTGTTGTTTACGGCGGCAAAGTAGGATGGCACCGGAACAGCTGCACCGGAATAAGGGTATAGCGGAAGTATGTTGGCAGCCAGAGGTAGACAGGCCATCAGAAACTGACTGGCCCGGTAAAACACCACTAAACTGATCAAGAGACTGGGACCTGGCTACTCCACACTGTGAAAAACCCACGTTTGGCCCACGGTACCCTGGACGCCAGACTAATACCGGGTCGCTAGCGATTTTCTACGGTAGCCAGATAACATTCACCCCGCCCGGCCTTACTCAACGCTACGGGGAGTTGAGCCCGTGGGAGTGTACCGGCTAGAAATCCGCCAGTGTGCTAATTTGTAATCTCCAAGCAGAACAAGCTCCTTCTTCCAGTTTGATACGGTCTCAGTTTCAGAGTCCATTGTGTTTGGTTGGAGACTAGTCTACTAATTAGGATTCTGCGAGCTGGAGTTTCTGGGCACGGTTGAACCGAGGACACAGATCGACAGCCAGCAAGTTTATTTTTGTATGATTATGATACGAATATGATCAAATCAAAATGGTTTTATAGAAAGTTTTAAAGACATACTGCAATGATTTACAGTCATTTCTATACACACACTCTCCGTTCTAACGCTTCAAATGGACGGAATCTTCCATGTTGGCTCATCGGATTGTGTGAGTAAACAAATTACCTATTGAGCACGAATGTTTCCAGAAAGAATTTACCGGAGGGGGGTTGTATTGTGTTATACTAGTAACCTACAAGCTTTAGCCACGTCTTGCCTAAAGTACTAACGCCTTTGTTAATCGTTTGCCTACACTTTACACGCCTATATCAACCACATGTACATAATAACAAAGGCTGCGGAGATGTCATATGTACAGACACTCAATATAACTACCATGAAACGCAAAGCATATTTGATAAGGACACATGCCAGCCACATGTCAATGGTGAACAACATCCCTCATTCCGATGGTCCCAAGAGACAACTCAGCATCACAACCCAAAGTATGCAACAGATAAACATCTTCATTCCAAGGGACTCAAGGGATATCTCGTGACCAATTGGGGCACCTCGCTATACCACATTCCAATGAGGGTCTGCATGCCCTTTTTCGTGAAGCGTTATGAGCGATTTTAATTCACCGTTAATCGTTACCGGCCGCCCTGAATTTACCGTTAAGCGTTATCGGTATATTAATCGTGAAGCGTTACAGGTCGTTTTAATTCCTCGTTAAGCGTTATTTGTCATCCTGAATTCAACGTTAAGCGTTATTGAGTAATTCCTCGTTACTCAGGAAAAAGCATTTCAGTGGGTCAAGATTTCAAAATTTTCTCCAGGGAGCATACGGCTCCGGCGAAAATATGTCGGTAGGGCGCCCCCCACAAAACTTCAAGCTGAAACACTTCTATTTTGCACTCTACCAGCAAAGTTTTCTCCTCAAAATTCAGGAAATTAAGCGTTTCGCGGTTCAAGATTTTAAAATTTTCCCCGGGTGCATGCCAGGCCTCCGTCGAAAAATATTGTCAGGAGGGCGTCGACCCCCAAACTCAAGCTGAAACTCGTCTGTATTTTTTCACAAACAGAGATATCATTAAACTTGACTTAAATTACCAGTAATATTTGCCCATCGAGATGCAAGAAATAGCGTTTGAGGGTGTCAGGGATTTTCCCCGGGAGCACGTCGCAGCTGCGGCGAAGTCTGGAGGGCGTGACGCCCCTGGCCCTCAAAAAACAAGCTGAAACTCTTTTGTATTTTTTTTTTCAAACAGAGATGTCATAAAACTTAGCTTACTCTTCAGCAAAATCCCCCCCTCAGAATGCAGGAAAAAGCGTTTCAGAGGGTCAAGATTTCAAAATTTTCGTCGCGCCTTCGGCGCTCGTCATCGTGATCATGAAATTTCCTGTCGCCGCCGAATTTAAAGGGTTCGGAGCAGGCGTGCGAGAATGGCATAGCGTAATAGGTCTCTTGCCACAAGATCAGGACGATTAGTGGCAAAAAACCGTCGTCTTCAGGGGTATCTTATGTTCTAAAAATGCTGAATTTACCGTTAAGCGTTATCGGCCGGCCTGAATTTACCGTTAAGCGTTATCGGCTGGCCTGAATTTACCGTTAAGCGTTACCAGGACCCCCCCATGCAGACCCTCTCCAATGTATTCATATCTCAATCTAAGGTATGCGAGACATAAACATCTTCATTCCAGGTGACGAAAGGGAATGCGGTTTCAGTTCATACCCATTGCTATACCACATTCCAACGAATTGAAATCAACCAAAATAACTGATTATCACATTTTAATTGAGCCATGGGTTTAAGTTAATGTTCTCACATTACAGTCTACACACCGCCCAAGGAGCACACGGCAAAACAGGTACAGTAGAAACTGTATATGTCTGCAAAGATTTAATTTCTCTTCCCGGGGTGGTAGATTGGGAGGCAGTGCGTGCGTTTGAACTAAGCATGCCCTTGAACTAAGGCCTCTTTGTAGTTTTTCGTAACCTACCACAGTTAAATGACATGGCCACAGTACATAGATATACAGACTAACCTGCGTCTTTATTACTGACTTTATAACATGCCTAGTTTAACCACACACCTATGTTCCGAGAACCGTATATACCTTCGAAGCTACCAGACTGTTTAACCGGCCTTTTAACCTTATCCTTGTACAGTAGTTTGTTTCTCCGGCGGGAGAGCTCGCAGAACCCTAATTAGCGCACGAGTGATTTCTAGACAGGGATCCGGCGTGGAAAAAAGGCGCTGTTCACTCTCCACGGTCCATCGACCTTTAACTTTCAAACCCACGAGGTTGATAATGTCCGTCTTGTGAGAGTTGAAATGTGATAATTTAGGAAAATTGTAGGGATATCTAGTTTTAAAACTTATATAACCGGCCGTATATTTTCACAACTATTTCAAAAGCATGTCTTCCAACGTTTTCTCGGGGGTTTACATCTAAAGCTTAAGCCGGTTCTTGTAGTCAGTTTCTCCGGCGGGAGACCTCGCAGGACCCTACTTAGCGTAATTCTAGACGGAGAAGGGGCGCTGATCACTCTTACGGGCTTCACCTCCCCGGAGCATTGTTGGAGACCGGGCGGGCTAACTATTCTTAGCCCGCCGAAGACAAACGCTAGCGACCCGGTACTTGTCTGAATGCGTGTTTCGCAAACAAAACGAGCCATCCCCGTGAATTCACGCGAATTTATGACTTTATCCCGATAATGTCTGGTTTTATGCCGTTCTATTGATCTGATGATTATGTCAAAATACTAGCAATTTATATAGGTACTCGGGATGATAGAATAGAAGGCGGTGGGTGGGTTTATGACGAAGCTAAAGTCCCTTTCCATTTCTACCTAAAAGTAACAACCATCCGTACTATGGCCAGAACAGGGCAGAAATCACGTTCAGACGTCATGTATCAAATATTCTTACCTCACTCTCGCGGCAACCTTGAGCGACTGGCTTGTCCAGTCTATGTTCCGTTTACTGCAGCAGAGAACCACTGATTCCGTTCAAGCCTCTGTTCCGTTACCTGCAGCAAAGGACCACCAAGTAAACTTTAAGCACTAATTTAACCCCTAAACATCACCTAAGCTGCACACAAAATAAAGAACTTACATTCCACAAGCTACAACACATTATTCATGTCACACTTACATGTGTACCAGTCCCGACTACCATATAGAAACAAATATTTAAAACTGATATAACTTAAATTCATAAAAGCCCGGAGTTTGTTCAGGCATATCAGTACACCACAAATAACAAGTAAAGAAAGCAGGTTAAGTTCACATAGCAGGTTACCATTTCTGTAAGCACCTCTACATAATGTTAGTAAAACGTAATCGGCACAAACTTCTCTATACATTGGCTCTTACCGTGTCCTTCAGTGCTTTGTACGGACGTTCTTCGAGAAGTGCTCCGTAGATGAAAAGAACGATCTCAATACAAGAAGCTGTGCTCCGCAGATGAATAAGAACGATCTCAATTCGCGGTGCTCTGTAGAACTTCCTTTCTGTCCCAGGACACAAACATACCAACATACCTGTCCGCTATAAATCACCAGTTGGCACTGACAAATCTGCACCATGTGTTCTGTCCCAGGACACAAACATACCAACATACCTGTCCGCTATAAATCACCTGTTGGCACTGGCAAATCTGCACCATGTGCATACACCATTTCAGGCGACATACCGCATACCGCATAACCCCAAGACACATTCCTGTACAATTTCTAGAATTCTTGCAATCTGCACACAATACTATATCATTTGGCTCGCCCCTGAGGCGTCGCCAAAAAAAGGGGTACACCTGATTGTGAAATAGCCGTTACTTCCGCCTGCCGCCATCTTGAACATTGGAACAGTTTATTCGACCATGGGGATAATTGTAAATTAAAGGAGGCGACAAACAAAGTTTCTTTAGCAAAATAAACAAATGTTTCTTTGTTTTTCTAGCATAAAGAAGTGTTATACTTTTATCAATCATAAAATACTGAACTGCGTTGGTGGTCATGAACAAAATATAATCTGCTGTTGACACCTGCGAGGTTGAGAAAATGGACCGTTCCGTGAAAGGAACAACCTATGGGAAAGT
Organism: Branchiostoma lanceolatum; assembly: GCA_035149815.1. NCBI lineage: Eukaryota > Metazoa > Chordata > Leptocardii > Amphioxiformes > Branchiostomatidae > Branchiostoma > Branchiostoma lanceolatum. The sequence goes on from CM068866.1 coordinate 31,886,055, forward strand.
TTTTGGCGGCGCCTCCGGAGCGAGACCAATAGTGTAGTGTATGTTTGAAGTTGATTATGGCTACTCTCGAAGCAGATGAGTGGTTCCGGCTGGTTTTTAACGTGTTTTAAGGCGTTTTGGTGGGCTTTCTGCTTTGTCATGCTTTTTTTGTCTCTCTTAACCTTAGTTGACCTGTGAAACCTGTTACCCTCAAAATCTAATCTAATTGATGTAGATTTCCAGATGCCCAGTGTGTTTCCTAATATGCAATAACCAGCATTGGCACATCAACCAACCAACCAACCAACCAACCAATCAACCAACCAACCAACAAACCAACCAAACGACCAAACAAACAAACAAACAAACAACCAGTCATTGCTTATTGTTTAAAAGATCTTAGTGACAGTATAAGACAGACAGGTTATGGAGAGTCGGTGTAGGGCTGGTCACATGTGATAAGGCAGATTTATGAAGGTAAATTGAGGGCATTTTTGTTAAAACTGTGAATGTGCAGTGCCAAGCTCAGCTGTCCTGTGATGGAAACAGTTTTCGTAGATCCTCGTTGATTGCCTTCGGCGAGAAGGTTATGCAGAGGGTAGCGTTTGTGGGTGGGTTTGTTTGTTTGTCTGTAGTGGACCAGCATAACTAAAGAATGCCTGAATGGATTCTTTTGATATTTGGTATGGTGGGTAGGTCTTGATGAGACCTGGAAATGACTAGATTTTGGATCCCCTAGCGGCTTGTTACGGTACTGCAGCGGAACTTCCTGTTTAGATATCTCGTGTTCTGGACATGCTATGGTCCTGATTTTTGAGTGGTAGATAGCTATTTGGACAGAGAGTAAGTGTTTTTTTGCAACTGCAGGAGCAGGTTTTGCTTCAGACTTTGAAAGGGAATAAGATACTTATTGTGCAAATCAGTATCTAATTTGCATAATTAATGATGAAAGTTTATACAGCCGCCGCATTCCATGCTAGGACTCTCAAACATGTTACATATGTAACTGTGGAAGAAAGAAATATTAATAGATATCAACTATGCAAATGAGGACCTCATTTGCATAATTAATGAGAATATACTATAACTCAAGATGCATGGGCTTGATGGATGTTCATGATTTTTGGTATGTAGATAGCTTACGTGATACTTTGTATGATTTGACGATAATCATGCAAATCAGATTCTTATTTGCATAATTATGAGACAATTTTTAAAATCCTCTGTGTTCCATGATATGACTATTCAAATATGTGACATTTGTAACTGAGGAAGAGAGGAATGTCGATAGAAAATATGCAATTGTAGGCGTAATTTGCATACTTAATGAGAAACTACTATAATTCCATACAGGTAAACGATGGCAATTTCATACTTGTGGCATTTGGAAGTTGTGTGAATGTGAACACCGTTGCATCGAATAATGCTAATAAGGACCTCATTCGCATAATTGATTATATATGTTTGCATAACCTTTGTTAAGCTCATACTTTGGACAACTTCTGTTATTTGGGTGGAGAAGACGGTCAACTGGTATGATTTATAATTGATGAGAAACACTCCTCAGTCGTAAAGGTTAAAATCATTTGGCGAAGGTATGAGGTCGTGCATGGAACTCTAGTTCTGTATGAAATACATGAAAAGTAATATTCGCAAGGAGACATATCATGAGAAGATCTATTCCCACAGCGAATAGAAATAGGCTCCGCATTGTACTCATGGGCCTTCGTAGGTACCTGTACCGTACCTATATATGGTCACATACTACAGGTCTTTCCATTTTACCCCGCGGAGGTATACATTGTAGTAAAGCTCAGTTTTCACCAGAACCACACCATTTCCGTAGTTTCTCAGCCATGCTATTATTTAATCCGTCATTACACAGCAATCTAATGAAAAATGTGAACTGAAACCTAGGCCCTCGAAACCCCTTCGTCACTTTTTTTTGCTGTTAACTACCACCCCAGGTCGCGGAGGAACTGGGTCACTGGGTAAACGTTCACGCACGACTTACCTTAACTCACTAATTCTATAACGAGGGGCCTATGGCGACCGTGTAAAGCTAGAAAATAAGATGGCCCGTTTACTGAAAGTACGCTGTAGAGAAATATTCCTCGGTCGAGGAGAGCCGTCGAAATGGCTGGCTCGTTTGAGTGACTTCGTACCGGTACAACGTTCACAGATTGTTAACGAGGAGGTTTCTGTACTGGATATGAACTTTGGCGACTCTGTACCTGATCCGGTCGAACTGCTCCAGAAAAATGGCGCACGGTTCACGGTGTACAGTTTTGACTCTGGCAAGCGAGTACTTGGGCTTATCAAAGTAAGGGAAGGAATCGACATAAGAACAGCACCATTTTTGTTCCAGGTAGGTAAACTAACACAATCCTTTATGACTAAGTAACGTTGCTAAGGTTACGTTTACTTAATAGCATGGTACCATATGTGTGATATTTTGCATGTTATATTCACATACACCGGCACAATGCACAGCCCACTGTTTTTCCCCACGATTATAACCTACAAACCTTCCGAACAAACGTACACCGCTATCTCCCACCTTAGTCACATTCCGTTTAAACCAATGAAGTCAACTCAGTGCGTAGATGTGGCACCCTCATTCCCTTGCATTGCACGAGGTCGTTAAAAAGAATTCTGCTTTCTATAAAACTGTTTTTTTTTTTTTTTCATTTTAAGGCCCAGCGTGAAAACGCAGAGGAACTGTTGATCATACCTTTTGATGTACTACCAGCAGTGGCCGATGCTCTGTCAGAAAAATCAACTCTAGCGACAGTTAAGAACATATTCCTGTACAATACTGGTAAGAGCCACACTGAAACGTGCATGACCTGATACATTGTTTAGCACATCCCATTTTTACAACAATGTACTAGCATTCAATCTATTGGTTTGGAATTGTCGTTATACGTGTGATTCCTGTATATGAAGATATATTTTTAATACATAAAATAACGTTGTTTTTTATTCCGCTTTAAAAAGCACGAAAAGTAGATGATACATATATGCTATAATGAACTATCCCGCTATAATGAGTTATTCCTGAAAGTAAACCGTACTTTTTGTACCCGGATGCCAAGTGTTACAGCCGGGCGTACCCTGAGGTAGTAAGGAAGTGCTCCTACTGTGACCTTCCCAGCAGTTTGAGGGATGAATTGGCCCCCATAACTACATAAACTCATAACAATCTCAAACAGGCTAGCTGGAAACAAAGGCAGGAGCAGATTAGCATAATACTGGCCAACGGGTTCAAATATTTGTAGTCTACTGGTTTTCAATTCAAGGAAATATCATTCAACCATGCAGAATGACGATACTTTCATTGTTTAGGACGTTGTGGATCTACTCTTATGTGCAGAGTTTTGGATGTGTTCGATAACATACAGGCAGTCGCTGAGCCTTATATCTTCGCTCTCATGTTCAAGGTAAGAACTTGACCACTTATCTATTTATTTATCTATTAATATTTACCACATTTGAGGAAGGATTGACATAACAGGTGACTATCACCTTTTCAAGATGTCAAGTCCGGACCAGACTGTAACTTCTGATCCACTCAAACCGGGAAGGACCCCTAGTCTTTTCGATATGCGTGGTGGGTTCTTTAACTTGCTCGAGGTGTATCTCTCCTCAAACCTCAATTTAACGTCCTACCTTAGCTTCCACTCTGACATAATCATGTGCTAACACACTACATATTCCCCAAACAGAAAGTTGAAATTAATCGCGGGGCATAAGGACAATGTTTCGTTGTAATCTATCGCAACTTGAACTTAAACTTGTAGAAAAAAATCAGCAAATGTTTGGTACATCCTCGCTTTATCATCTGTCGTGCAAATATGCTTAAAAAAAGGATGAAATTTTGAGAAAGGTTTTTGAGAGAGATGCAATTACATTCGTTTACGCTTGTCACCAGTATGCAACTAGAGACTTTCCCTTAACTTCGGTTGAAAGAGAAAACATCATCATGTTGCTGAGATGCAGTGTGGTACTGCTCAACTTCCACTTTCAACAAAAGGATCCGTCGAAGACGGTCATCTGTTACAAGCTTCGAAGTGAGGCTGTCTTCGTTGCTGGTCTCATCCAGAAAGCTGTTCCAGCTTCAAAGACCATATTTATGTACAGAGACCTTCCCGGATTCTATGACTCTTATCTCGATATTCTATTCAGTGGTAGCTATTGGCGCTACTTTTCAGAGACCACACTGAGGTTGGATGTGTTATTTCGTGTCCCAGCAATGAAAAACGAATATCAATTTGTCAGCTACGCTGCTGAACATCCACGCATGATCACATGCCCTGTCACACACGGCGTTCCTTTTGTCTTTGTGTCACTTTGGATTTTACAGATGCAAAAAGCATTTGATCTGAACCGAGAAGATTCTGCAAACTTCTTCCATGCGTGTCTCACCTTCAAACAACTCTTAGAACACAAAGAACGTATCATCCTCAAGGTTCTCGAGAAACTTGATGTGGATGTTCCACCTGACCTTGACAGTTCTAGGATCAGAGATGTTTTTGCTATTGATAGTCAGAAAGGTAGCGCCATGCAGAGTACAAGAGGAAGGGGGAATAGGATACGAAATTCCTGGGTGGGTACTTGGGAGAGGAATCTGTTCTCTATTGTTCTTGGACATTTTAACGGGGATGTGGATAAACCAAATTTCAACATGCCAAACTCCATAACTATCGATTGACAAACATCAACATAAGCTGCCTTATCGCATTACAAGTTATATGTACGTGAACTAACGATGATGATGATGATGATGATGATGATGATGATGATGATGATGATGATGATGATGATGATGATGATGATGATGATGATGATGATGATGATGATGATGATGATGATGATGATGGTGATGATGATGATGATGATGATGATGATCTTTACTTGCACGTTCATACCCACATGGGCTAAATTCAGTACAGTAGTTTCAACATCACATGAAACGTATTCAGTGTAGTGAATCGTTACATGAAGCGTTCTTAACAACCCTTAAGCTGCCAGTCCCGAATTAATTAAGGATACAGAAATATGCATTGTGTGCTGGACCCGGTTATAACCGGGATAGGGTATTCCCCAGAACAAAACAGCTTTGCGTGCGTGTAGCGCGCGAAGCCGGGAAGTTAGGGGAGTTAGCGCCGCCGGGTGTTTCGCGGGTTTCGTGAGGGAGGTCAGGGGTCAAACATTTTTGATTCTTACTTGGCTAAAAAACCTGGCAGCTTAAGGGTTAAACAGTGAGATAAACAAAACAACTAAATCTATGCTATGCTATATCTATAGATTACATAATAATCAGACACATTATACTATGCTATCATTGAATCTATTGTTTACATGTCTCTTCCCTCTTCTTAAAAGATAAAGAGTGTGATAAAAGTGTGTACGAATTCAGAGCTTTTGTTGTATAATATTGTCAGAGGATGTTATTAAATATACAAATAGTTCATCTTTTACTAACTGTTTAAATCCTGTATCTGAATTCTGGGCACCAATAAAAGAATTACGTATGTCCATGTATAATGTAAACTCTAATACGAAATTAACTTCATTTTCTGTACAATGTAGTTATCAGTTAGCCGGTGACTTTATTGGCTGTAATTGAGTTACAGATATTGTGTTTAGGTCTAATATCTTACGTTTGGCGATTTCTATACACCAGCTTACAGCAGGTAAATTATATGGAGCAAAATGTTTAGCCACCAAATGAAGAGTAAGACAGGACGCTTTGCATAATTAAAGTGGTACGACATGTTAGTGACTTGTATCAATATCTTATGTTCTATCCATCACATTACAGCTCGATTGTGTACTAACATGAGGGGATATTCGCCAAAAATGATTAAGATTTTGAAACAGTCAGACGTTTCGGATAGCATCTTTCGTCAGTGACTAAAGAAGGATCTGGTAGAACTGGGTTTTATACCAAAACTCTGAATAGATATGTTAATGAAGGGACGACAATTTCAGATGGTTCAATAGGATAGTAAGTTAAGACAGGGTTGCATGCTAATGAGTCAATTAGCTACTGTTGTTTTAGGAGCTAAAAGTTTGTCTTGGGGGGGGGAGGGGGGAGCGGGTTGTCCCAAGTGCCTGAAAGTTCAACGCGGAGACGCCCTTTTCTGTTGAGGGCGGGGTTGTACATTCTGTCATATATTGCTTCTCTAACTCCCCGTTCAAACCAACGGGGTTCGCAGTCTAGGATATCTGTGGTTTCTAGATTGAATGAATGTCCCTGGTTGTGTTGTAGGTGGTGGTAAATGGCCGAGGAATATCTGTTTCCGCTCTTTCTGCAGTGTTCGTTGTACCTTTGTCTTAGTGGCCGACTAGTCTCCCCAATGTACATGTTATTGCAGCTGGGTTCCTCACATTTCAGTTTGTAGATGACATTGGATTTGATACCTTTGTCAGGTCGGTCTTTTGGATGGACCAGTTTCTGCCTGAGGTTGAGTGAGGTTTGAAGTTAGTTGCTTTAACATTGCCACACCTCGAGCACGTTTAAGAACCCACCGCACTTATCGAAAAGAGTAGGGGTCTTTTCCAGTTTGAGTGGTTCAAAACCTACAGTCCTATGACCGTACATGGGTTCGCCCTCAGGCTGGCTAATAATGATATTCTCTGGCTAGTTGGGCAACCCTGGCATGTGCATGCTGAACCAAGAAATAAATATGAAATATATTCTTTCCAATGAGAAGCAGTAACACTGTCTGCCCTTAAGAGTCGACACCACCTTTCGTTTTATAAGCTAATTGTTACACAGTAACAGACGACAGTAGACATGCTGGTCAGCAGCCATGTTCAGCTCATGTGCACGCGGTGGGTTTACCGTAGACACGGTGCCCTTTTCGTGGTGGCAAATGTCGCCTTGGGAGGCAACAAAAAAGCGCAGGGACTAAGGCTGATTCCTAGTATTTTTATATAAATAGAAGCAGAATTAAACAAGATTTTCAGCGTAAAAAGACGTTGCTCACTCGGTGAATTTATTCGATGGTTATAGCAAATGGCCAGGCCTTATGACACCATACACAATTAAGGGTCTTTAACCCTTAATTGGGACCTAGGCAACTTGTATCACTCTCAAGAAAATTGTATCACTTTGCCGTATAACTCATACGGCAAGAAGAATAAAGAAGTTTTGTGTCAGCTCACAAAGATGTTTTTACTGCGTAGTTAAGTGTCTAAACGAGTATCGGGACATCATAGCACAATGCATACTAATAGATAAAGAGGAGAGTGTTGAATCGGCATCACTTGTCGTTTTACATCTTTATTATTACACAGTCACGAACAAACTGTAGCAGACACGTTAGTCAGCCATGTCCAGTTCCTCCAGGATCATCCTTGAGAAGGAGTTCCAGCCCGTAAAGGCGTTTCCGCCGTTGGTTCCATCTGCGCATGTGCCGACGTTTAAAGCCACGGTCAGAGGGCCGGCTGGGAGGTTGTAACACAGGCCGTCAACTAAGAAAGAGGACAACTTTCTATATAATTTCTATTATAAGTCATTATTCCGTTTTGTTTCATAAATGGTCTGTTTTCTTTTATAACAGTTTTCACGCTGGATAGCAAAATTATTCTATGGAACACAACCAGGCGTTTTATTCACAGTGGCGTTTCGGTGACCGTCTGTCCCCTTCCTTTGGGCAATTCTGACATTGTACTGCAGCTATAGGTGTCGCTGCTTGCAGATGCGGTCCCAAGAGTGAAGTATTTAATGATAATATGTAAATACGAATCATATTACACAGTTTTCGCTTTACATGCAGAGCTTTCACGAATCGTTGTGTAAAAGTAGCCTCTACCAGGCTCCGCGGATCGCTGGGAAAATAGTAGAAATTGTCGAAATAGAGTGAATTGTATGCCAGGGTAGTCCGCTATGCAAGGAATGTCAATAGGCAAACCACGGAGCCTGTGAGGAGTCCCTTTCTACAAAGGGTATCAAATTAATCCCCCGATCATTTGTACCAAGGAACTAGTTCAGCGCTGATGATCATTTGGGTCGCCTATTGACCTTCCCTGAGCATGCGTAGAGGATTATTCACTCTATTTGGCCAATTTCTACTATTCACCCAGCGATCCGCGGAGCCTGGTAGAGGCTAGTGTAGAAGTATTTCTCGGTAGAACGCTTGGGCCCTTACTTGTGGACACACGGTGGATGTTGACGCCGGGAGTGTACACCACGCCGTCTATGGGGGCGGGATTGCCGCACTCCTCACCGTTAACGGTGAAGAACCAGCGCATGCAGCCGGCGGAGGACCCCGTGTACCTGAGGTCGCCGTTCCACGTCAGACGCAGGGCGGTTGTGGATGACACCTTGTTGAACTGGCAGTCCTGTGGGTGGGATGGCAGAGTGTTTTTAAGTTGTCAAAGTTTGGTTTCTCGGCTAAGCACAAACCCGGTTTTCACAATAGACCCCTTTCCAAATACCGCGGCCATTTTGAATTTTTTCTCGCGAGAGCACAATCTAGCGCGCGCGCAGGTGACTTCGTATAATCCCATGTAAACAAGCGGTAACTTGTCTTCGAGCCCACACGCACGATTAACATGGCGTCTTCAATGGGAAGCAGCGTCGAGCTATCTTCAGAGTTTTGGTGTGCTCTTCATTGATAAACCCGAACAAAAAATGCAATATTTACTATAGTAAACATTTTACGTGAGGCGCCGTAACATCGCACGCGCCCTAACATCGCACGGATTTTTCTACTGATCTTATTTTGCATAAGTACGCCGTGTTTGTGACCACTGACTATGCTGATGAGGAAGGTAGATTAACCAAGTTCATGCACATAGATGTCACTTGCATTCAAAACATATGTATACATCTTCATTTCTTGTTTTGTCGAAAAAAAAATATTTAGACAATAATGACGGTAGCGCTGAGCAGAGGGTTACTGCGTAGCTAAACGACCCGGTGCCTAAATATACGACCTGTGCCAAGCAGATACACAAGTCACACAACTATCATACACATAAGAAATATAACTTCATAAAATACTAAAAATCGGGGTCTGTAAGTGTTTGTTGCTAGGGTATCTCCCATTATATCAACTGTTTAAAAGCCTTTATCTGTTTAAATAGTGAAAAATGTATGGAAATTTGAAAGACTTCCCAAAAGAAGTCTGTTTGGTTCATCAATCGAATGTCAGATCAAAAATCGTATATCCCTTGCTAGCGGCCGACCAAAAAAAGGGCTAGGCTAGAGTCATCAGGTTTTTGCTTGGGTCGGTCAGAAAAGCGGAACACACAACATTTTTCCTAGGCCATTGGGCTGACCCCAAAGTTGCGTTGCGCACTAGAGTGCAACCTTTTTAGTCCCTACTTAAAATCTTTAAAACCTTTCTTTTCCTTAATTTTTCTTTGCCCAATCTGGAGACTGTTTTGGTTAGAGGGAACAGGTAGGGTCTTAGCTTTCCCATTATGGTTGAAATTTGTTTAATTTGCCATTTTAGTTGGCGTAAGGATAGGTGTGAGTTGTTGGGTCATGCGGAGGGATACATCAGAAATCTGGGGTCAAAGGTAGGGTTTCCTTTAAACTGGCAACTTTCCTCGGAGTTTGAGCTGTACAACCCTCTGTTTTCTTTGCATGGTTATCAACTAAACCCTTGTGAATTACAGTGTAGATGAATTTTTAAGATTGAAGTTTGGGTTAGTACTTTTATAAAGCCTTGTTTTAGTGTACTATCTTAACATGCTTTCCTATAGGCAGCCATAACTTTGAGGTCAGCCCCTTACCACAATCTTCCCGGAGTCCGCGTCATTATTCAGGTTGTTTCAGACACACTGCTTCACTTTCCATCTGGCTGGAGACCCCATCTCCCCTTTCTCACCAGGTGGTCCCTGTACTCCTCGGTCTCCCTTCACGCCGTCACGACCGGGGAGGCCATTGTTGCCAGGGACGCCATTGTTGCCAGGGACGCCATTGTTGCCATGGATACCAGGTGACCCCTGAGGCCCGCTGACGCAACTTCCGCAGCACTGTGTAAAACGACAAAAAGTGAGACGTCTGAAACATTTGTAAACATGAAAATACAACAAGATTGGCAATAAAAAGACATTGCCATGGCGACGGAGGTTGTTGTTTAAGAAAAGAACTGCTGTAGATCTGAGGTCATGTACATTACCAAACATAGCCATGAAGGTTTGGCCTACCCGCCGCCCTGGAACCGCCGTACGTGACCAGCCGTGTAAGTTATTCCTTCCCAGAACAAGGAAATATACCATTGGATTCTTTCTGGTTTACAGTTTCTCTTGATATTACTGGGGAGGGGGGCAGCTAAGTTTCAAAACAAATCACATAGCCAAAGCAGTTTCACGATATTTAGGCTTTAGTCAACCAACCACTTAAAATAGAAGAATATGTTGCAGCCTTCAGTGCTCATTAAGTAGCCTAAATCAACTATTCACACTGCGCTGTCATTGGTCATCCGACATCACCTGATTATCCAAACACTATATAAGGCTAACGTGCCTTATAACTGGGGCCTTTTCATTCGGAGACGTCCCCAACACCGTGAGGAGCAGGCTGGTCTAGGTCCGTTCGTGAAGACAACGTGGCGAAGACGTGACGTGTGGAACTAGCTGTTTCAGCTTCTAAGCTGCTCCGGAAAGGTTTGGGGTGTTGCTGAGGGTAACATGTTGTGTACCTAGTGGTTTTTTAGTTGAGATTTTGCGTGGTTTAGGCCTCCCGCGTGTGTAATTGTAATTCGTAGAGAGATGTTTGCACGTGGGGTGCCGTGCTGTCTGTTCTTGTGTTCGTTCACATTTTGTTGTGTTTGGCGTTTTGTGTGTCGGGTGGGATTTCTCCAGTGTTCGAGCTCGGCTCAGGGAGGGCGACTCGGGCAAGTTTTCCCAAAGCGCCCCACGACTTAGCCGCACTGCTTCGCGTGGCGGAGGCTTGCTCGGGTTGGGGGAAGTTGATTAAGGAACTTGTCTTGACATATTTCTTGTTGTTGATATTAGTATACCAGCCCGGGCAAGGCAGCGAGGGACGGATCCAGTCGACGGTCACCATGGAGCAGCAGCAACAGCAAGCAGTCCAGCAGACCCAGCAGCCAGGGAAGCAAGATCAGACCGATCAGGTCCAACGGAACAGACAGCCTCGAACGGCGGGGCTAGCTCAGGCAGTAAGCGATGCAGTTTGTCTCGCTGGCATTTTCTGATTTTCGCGCGGTTGACCGTGGGTTACCTGATTAAACCTCCTTGGTTTAAACGTGCACTTGAGTGTGGTGTATGATTTGAAGTTGTTGAATTTCGTCGTTGTTGCTGGTAACCTGGTACAGCGGTCACTCAGACTTTTGTTTTTGTTCTTCGTGGTTAAGCTGGTATCACCAGTATTGTTAGTAGTGAGGACTCATATGCAAATTGTTTGTGTCTCATGTTTGCCGGATGCGCCATTTTGTGATAATGGTAGTGCCGGGTTCTCATATGTAAATTGTCAGGTGTGTGCTCAGGAGCGCTCGTACATTTCATTGCACGTGGCGCATACTGTAGTTCTGTTGTATGTAAATTGTGGGCTCTCGCGACGAGCGCGTGAGCCAAAATTTGGAAGCCTTTGGTGGCAAGTACACTGAGAGGGTGTGCGAATATGAAAATTTACATGTGGTCCGCGCTTATGAGGAGCAGGACATTGCAGAGCCCTGGGGCAAGTACACTGAGAGAGTGTACGAACATGCAAATTCACATGTGGTCCGCGCTTATGAGGAGCTAGGACATTGCTGAGCCCTGGGGGCAAGTACACTGAGAGAGTGTACGAACATGCAAATTCACATGTGGTCCGCGCTTATGAGGAGCAGGACAGTGCTGAGCCCTGCGGGGGCAAATACACTGAGAGAGTGTGCGAATATGCAAATCCGCATGTGGTCCGTGCTTATGAGGAGCAGGACATAATTGCAGAGCCCTGGGGGCGAGTACACTGAAAGAGTGTGCGAATATGAAAATTCATATGTGGTCCGAGCCTATGAGGTGCCGGACTTTGCAGAGCTTTAGTGGCAAGTATACGGAAAGAGTGTGCGAATATACAAATTCACATGTGGTCCGAGTTATGAGGAGCTAGGACGAGGCTTCCATGTGGTAGCGAGAGACACGTTTGGACGTGTTCAGTCGGCGTTACATTAGGTGGCTGTTGTGGCTTCGCGCTGGGCGTGAAGACCGGAATTTGCAGTCGGTAAGTTTGATACAGTGAGCGCACAAGGATGCTCAGTCACGGTGAGGCCGAGCGTAGTGAAGCGATAATGGAGTGCACACGGGACGTGTACACCGGGCGCCACGACGAGTTGGCAAGGAGTGTCGCGGAAATTCTTGATATCAGACATGTCGAACCGGCGGAGCAAGTCTGACGAGGTCCGGTACACCTGGGGTGTGGAAAATTTGTTGCAGTAAAGGGTGAGGTGTCCATGAAGTAACGAGATGTACAGTAGACGTGAACATTAGGCGTCATTCTAAAGCGGATGGGAGTCTTCGCGCGGGGATTGAAGACCAGAACTTGAAACCTGGCACAGTGAGCGCACGGGGGTGTGCGGTAAAACTCCACGTGTAACGACATGCACGTAAGTCATGTCCATTAGATGATACCAAGGGCGAAGTTTGGGTCTTTGCGCGAGGCGTGAAGTCCAGGACTTGCAAACTGGCACGGTGAGCGCACAGAGTGTGCGGCGGGAACTCCTCGGGGTGACGGCATGCACGTGGGTCTTGTCCATTAGACGTTAACAAGGGTTAAGTGGATCTATGCGCGGGGTGTGAAGTCAAGAAGTTGCAACCTGACGCAGTGAGCGCAGAGAGTGTGTGGTAAGAATGCCACGTGCTAACGACGTGCAGCATTGGCCGCGCCCATTAGACGTTACCAGAAGGCGGAATGGGTTTTTCGCGAGTCCATTATCAGTTGCGACATGGCATAGTGAGTGCAAAGAGTGGGCGAATTTCTCCTCAGTCGTGGGACTAAGCACTGACGAAGTGCACGTGGAACGTACAAAGGAACGTCGACTCGGGTCGGTACTTGGACGGGAAATAGCCTGAGACCACCGGTTGCCTTAGGCATTACTTTTGATTTCTTCTCTGAGACCAAAGTACCAATTCTGATATTTTCCGAAAGCATGCTATAAGTACATTGGCCGTAAGCGAGAGATTCTGTTTGGTGGGCTACTTATAGCATGCTATTGGAAAAAAAATCAGAATTGGTATTTCGGCCTCAGACAAGAAATCAAAAGTAATGCCTAAAGCAACCAGTCTCAGTCTCAGGATCTTCCCCTTTACCAGAATTTTCAAACTTTACATTCAAACGATAGGGCACTTGGTAGGTACTGGAGGAATGAAGCCGCTATATTTTTCTCATGGTTACGCAGTTATAGCTGACCAAAGTTTCGTCCACCTCCCCCATACATAAAGCATTATAGGCGAATGGCACAGCTCTAAAAACCAATCTCTTCACCAGAATTTTCAAACTTTACATTCAAACGATGGGGCACTTGGTAGGTACTGGAGGAATGAAGCCTCTTTATTTTTCTCATTCATGGTTACGCAGTTATAGCTGACCAAAGTTTCGCCCACCTCCCCCATACTTAAAGCATTATAGGCGAATGGCACAGCTCTAAAAACCAATCCCTTTACCAGATTTTTCAAACTTTACATTCAAACAATAGGGCACATGGTAGGGACTGGAGGAATGAAGCCGCTTTATTTTTCTCATTCATGGTTACGCATTGTGATATAGCTGACCAAAGTTTCGCCCACCTCCCCCATACTTAAAGCATTATAGGCGAATGGCACAGCTCTAAAAGACAATCTCTTTACCAGAATTTTCAAACTTTACATTCAAACGATAGGGCACTTGGTAGGTACTGGAGGAATGAAGCCGCTTTATTTTTCTCATTCATGGTTACGCAGTTATAGCTGACCAAAGTTTCGCCCACCTCCCCCATACTTAAAGCATTATAGGCGAATGGCACAGCTCTAAAAACTAATCTCTTTACCAGAATTTTCAAACTTTACATTCAAACAATAGGGCACTTGGTAGGTATTGGAGGAATGAAGCCGCTTTATTTTTCTCATTCATGGTTACGCATTGTGTTATAGCTGACCAAAGTTTCGCCCACCTCCCCCATACTTAAAGCATTATAGGCGAATGGCACAGCTCTAAAAGACAATCTCTTTACCAGAAATTTCAAACTTTACATTCAAACAATAGGGCACTTGGTAGGTACTGGAGGAATGAAGCCGCTTTATTTTTCTCATTCATGGTTACGCAGTTATAGCTGACCAAAGTTTCGCCCACCTCGCCCATACTTAAAGCATTATAGGCGAATGGCACAGCTCTAAAAGACAATCTCTTTACCAGAATTTGAAAACTTTACATTCAAACAATAGGGCACTTGGTAGGTACTGGAGGAATGAAGCCGCTTTATTTTTCTCATTCATGGTTACGCAGTTATAGCTGACCAAAGTTTCGCCCACCTCGCCCATACTTAAAGCATTATAGGCGAATGGCACAGCTCTAAAAGACAATCTCTTTACCAGAATTTTCAAACTTTACATTTAAACGATAGGGCACTTGGTAGGTATTGGAGGAAAGAAGCTGCTTTATTTTCCCATTCATGGTTACGCAGTTATAGCTGACCAAAGTTTCGCCCACCTCGCCCATACTTAAAGCATTATAGGCGAATGGCACAGCTCTAAAAGACAATCTCTTTACCAGAATTTGAAAACTTTACATTCAAACGATAGGCCACTTGGTAGGTATTGGAGGAAAGAAGCTGCTTTATTTTCCCATTCATGGTTACGCAGTTATAGCTGACCAAAGTTTCGCCCAGCTCGCCCATACTTAAAGCATTATAGGCGAATGGCACAGCTCTAAAAGACAATCTCTTTACCAGAATTTGAAAACTTTACATTCAAACAATAGGGCACTTGGTAGGTACTGGAGGAATGAAGCCGCTTTATTTTTCTCATTCATGGTTACGCATTGTGTTATAGCTGACCAAAGTTTCGCCCACCTCCCCCATACTTAAAGCATTATAGGCGAATGGCACAGCTCTAAAAGACAATCTCTTTACCAGAATTTGAAAACTTTACATTCAAACGATAGGCCACTTGGTAGGTATTGGAGGAAAGAAGCTGCTTTATTTTCCCATTCATGGTTACGCAGTTATAGCTGACCAAAGTTTCGCCCACCTCGCCCATACTTAAAGCATTATAGGCGAATGGCACAGCTCTAAAAGACAATCTCTTTACCAGAATTTGAAAACTTTACATTCAAACAATAGGGCACTTGGTAGGTACTGGAGGAATGAAGCCGCTTTATTTTTCTCATTCATGGTTACGCATTGTGTTATAGCTGACCAAAGTTTCGCCCACCTCCCCCATACTTAAAGCATTATAGGCGAATGGCACAGCTCTAAAAGACAATCTCTTTACCAGAATTTTCAAACTTTACATTCAAACAATAGGGCACATGGTAGGGACTGGAGGAATGAAGCCGCTTTATTTTTCTTATTCATGGTTACGCATTGTGTTATAGCTGACCAAAATTTCGCCCACCTCCCCCATACTTAAAGCATTATAGGCGAATGGCACAGCTCTAAAATACAATCTCATAACCAGATTTTTCAAACTTTACATTCAAACGATAGGGCACTTGGTAGGTACTGGAGGAATGAAGCCGCTTTATTTTTCTCATTCATGGTTACGCAGTTATAGCTGACCAAAGTTTCGCCCACCTCCCCCATACTTAAAGCATTATAGGCGAATGGCACAGCTCTAAAAACTAATCTCTTTACCAGAATTTGAAAACTTTACATTCAAACAATAGGGCACTTGGTAGGTACTGGAGGAATGAAGCCGCTTTATTTTTCTCATTCATGGTTACGCATTGTGTTATAGCTGACCAAAGTTTCGCCCACCTCCCCCATACTTAAAGCATTATAGAGGAATGGCACAGCTCTAAAAACCAATCCCTTTACCAGATTTTTCAAACTTTACATTCAAACAATAGGGCACATGGTAGGGACTGGAGGAATGAAGCCACTTTATTTTTCTCATTCATGGTTACGCATTGTGTTATAGCTGACCAAAGTTTCGCCCACCTCCCCCATACTTAAAGCATTATAGGCGAATGGCACAGCTCTAAAAGACAATTTCTTTACCAGAAATTTCAAACTTTACATTCAAACGATAGGGCACTTGGTAGGTATTGGAGGAAAGAAGCTGCTTTACTTTCCCATTAATGGTTACGCAGTTATAGCTGACCAAAGTTTCGCCCACCTCGCCCATACTTAAAGCATTATAGGCGAATGGCACAGCTCTATAAGACAATCTCTTTACCAGAATTTGAAAACTTTACATTCAAACAATAGGGCACTTGGTAGGTACTGGAGGAATGAAGCCGCTTTATTTTTCTCATTCATGGTTACGCAGTTATAGCTGACCAAAGTTTCGCCCACCTCGCCCATACTTAAAGCATTATAGGCGAATGGCACAGCTCTATAAGACAATCTCTTTACCAGAATTTGAAAACTTTACATTCAAACGATAGGGCACTTGGTAGGTACTGGAGGAATGAAGCCGCTTTATTTTTCTCATTCATGGTTACGCAGTTATAGCTGACCAAAGTTTCGCCCACCTCCCCCATACTTAAAGCATTATAGGCGAATGGCACAGCTCTAAAAGACAATCTCTTTACCAGAATTTTCAAACTTTACATTCAAACGATAGGGCACTTGGTAGGTATTGGAGGAAAGAAGCTGCTTTATTTTCCCATTCATGGTTACGCAGTTATAGCTGACCAAAGTTTCGCCCACCTCCCCCATACTTAAAGCATTATAGGCGAATGGCACAGCTCTAAAATACAATCTCATAACCAGATTTTTCAAACTTTACATTCAAACGATAGGGCACTTGGTAGGTACTAGAGGAATGAAGCCGCTTTATTTTTCTCATGGTTACGCAGTTATAGCTGACCAAAGTTTCGCCCACCTCCCCCATACTTAAAGCATTATAGGCGAATGGCACAGCTCTAAAAACCAATCCCTTTACCATATTTTTCAAACTTTACATTCAAACAATAGGGCACTTGGTAGGTATTGGAGGAAAGAATCTGCTTTATTTTCCCATTCATGGTTACGCAGTTATAGCTGACCAAAGTTTCGCCCACCTCCTCCATACTTAAAGCATTATAGGCGAATGGCACAGCTCTAAAAGACAATCTCATAACCAGAATTTTCAAACTTTACATTCAAACGAAAGGGCACTTGGTAGGTATTGGAGGAAAGAAGCTGCTTTATTTTCCCATTCATGGTTACGCAGTTATGGCTGACCAAAGTTTCGCCCACCTCCCCCATACTTAAAGCATTATAGGCGAATGGCACAGCTCTAAAAACCAATCCCTTTACCAGATTTTTCAAACTTTACATTCAAACGATAGGGCACTTGGTAGGTATTGGAGGAAAGAAGCTGCTTTATTTTCCCATTAATGGTTACGCATTGTGTTATAGCTGACCAAAGTTTCGCCCACATCCCCCATATGCCATACTTAAAGCATTATAGGCGAATGGCACAGCTCTAAAAGACAATCTCTTTACCAGAATTTTCAAACTTTACATTCAAACGGTAGGGTACTTGGTAGGTATTGGAGGAAAGAAGCTGCTTTATTTTCCCATTCATGGTTACGCAGTTATAGCTGACCAAAGTTTTGCCCACCTCCCCCATACTTAAAGCATTATAGGCGAATGGCACAGCTCTAAAAGACAATCTCATAACCAGAATTTTTAAACTTTACATTCAAACGATAGAACACTTGGTAGGTACTTTAGGAATGAAGCCGCTTTATTATTCTCATGGTTACGCAGTTATAGCTGACCAAAGTTTCGCCCACCTCCCCCATACTTAAAGCATTATAGGCGAATGGCACAGCTCTAAAAGACAATCTCTTCACCAGAATTTGAAAACTTTACATTCAAACGATAGGCCACTTGGTAGGTATTGGAGGAAAGAAGCTGCTTTATTTTCCCATTCATGGTTATGCAGTTATAGCTGACCAAAGTTTCGCCCACCTCCCCCATACTTAAAGCATTATAGGCGAATGGCACAGCTCTAAAAGACAATCTCATAACCAGAATTTTCAAACTTTACATTCAAACGATAGGGCACTTGGTAGGTATTGGAGGAAAGAAGCTGCTTTATTTTCCCATTCATGGTTACGCAGTTATAGCTGACCAAAGTTTCGCCCACCTCCCCCATACTTAAAGCATTAAAGGCGAATGGCACAATTCTAAAAGACAATCTCATAACCAGAATTTGAAAACTTTACATTCAAACGATAGGGCACTTGGTAGGTATTGGAGGAAAGAAGCTGCTTTATTTTCCCATTCATGGTTACGCAGTTATGGCTGACCAAAGTTTCGCCCACCTCCCCCATACTTAAAGCATTATAGGCGAATGGCACAGCTCTAAAAACCAATCCCTTTACCAGATTTTTCAAACTTTACATTCAAACGATGGGGCACTTGGTAGGTATTGGAGGAAAGAAGCTGCTTTATTTTCCCATTCATGGTTACGCATTGTGTTATAGCTGACCAAAGTTTCGCCCACCTCCCCCATACTTAAAGCATTATAGGCGAATGGCACAGCTCTAAAAGACAATCTCATAACCAGAATTTTCAAACTTTACATTCAAACGATAGGGCACTTGGTAGGTATTGGAGGAAAGAATCTGCTTTATTTTCCCATTCATGGTTACGCAGTTATAGCTGACCAAAGTTTCGCCCACCTCCCCCATACTTAAAGCATTATAGGCGAATGGCACAGCTCTAAAAGACAATCTCATAACCAGAATATTCAAACTTTACATTCAAACGATAGGGCACTTGGTAGGTATTGGAGGAAAGAAGCTGCTTTATTTTCCCATTCATGGTTACGCAGTTATGGCTGACCAAAGTTTCGCCCACCTCCCCCATACTTAAAGCATTATAGGCGAATGGCACAGCTCTAAAAACCAATCCCATTACCAGATTTTTCAAACTTTACATTCAAACGATAGGGCACTTTGTAGGGTCTGGTGGAATGAAGCCGCTTTATTTTTCTCATTCATGGTTACGCATTATGTTATAGCTGACCAAAGTTTCGCCCACCTCCCCCATACTTAAAGCATTATAGGCGAATGGCACAGCTCTAAAAGACAATCTCTTTACCAGAATTTTCAAACTTTACATTTAAACGATAGGGCACTTGGTAGGTATTGGAGGAAAGAAGCTGCTTTATTTTCCCATTCATGGTTACGCAGTTATAGCTGACCAAAGTTTCGCCCACCTCCCCCATACTTAAAGCATTATAGGCGAATGGCACAGCTCTAAAAGACAATCTCATAACCAGAATTTTCAAACTTTACATTCAAACGATAGGGCACTTGGTAGGTATTGGAGGAAAGAAGCTGCTTTATTTTCCCATTCATGGTTACGCAGTTATGGCTGACCAAAGTTTCGCCCACCTCCCCCATACTTAAAGCATTATAGGCGAATGGCACAGCTCTAAAAACCAATCCCATTACCAGATTTTTCAAACTTTACATTCAAACGATAGGGCACTTTGTAGGGTCTGGTGGAATGAAGCCGCTTTATTTTTCTCATTCATGGTTACGCATTATGTTATAGCTGACCAAAGTTTCGCCCACCTCCCCCATACTTAAAGCATTATAGGCGAATGGCACAGCTCTAAAAGACAATCTCTTTACCAGAATTTTCAAACTTTACATTTAAACGATAGGGCACTTGGTAGGTATTGGAGGAAAGAAGCTGCTTTATTTTCCCATTCATGGTTACGCATTGTGTTATAGCTGACCAAAGTTTCGCCCACCTCCCCCATACTTAAAGCATTATAGGCGAATGGCACAGCTCTAAAAGACAATCTCATAACCAGAATTTTCAAACTTTACATTCAAACGATATGGCACTTGGTAGGTACTTTAGGAATGAAGCCGCTTTATTTTTCTCATGGTTACGCAGTTATAGCTGACCAAAGTTTCGCCCACCTCCCCCATACTTAAAGCATTATAGGCGAATAACACAGCTCTAAAAACCAATCCCTTTACCAGATTTTTCAAACTTTACATTCAAACGATAGGGCACTTTGTAGGGTCTGGAGGAATGAACCCGCTTTATTTTTTTCATTCATGGTTACGCATTGTGTTATAGCTGACCAAAGTTTCGCCCACCTCCCCCATACTTAAAGCATTATAGAGGAATGGCACAGCTCTAAAAACCAATCTCTTCACCAGAATTTGAAAACTTTACATTCAAACGATGGGGCACTTGGTAGGTACTGGAGGATTGAAGCCGCTTTATTATTCTCATGGTTACGCAGTTATAGCTGACCAAAGTTTCGCCTACCTCCCCCATACTTAAAGCATTATAGGCGAATGGCACAGCTCTAAAAAACAATCCATTTTACCAGAAATTTCAAAACTTTACATTCAAACGATGGGGCACTTGGTAGGTACTGGAGGAATGAAGCCGCTTTATTTTTCTCATTCATGGTTACGCAGTTATAGCTGACCAAAGTTTCGCCCACCTCCCCCATATTCAATGCATTATAGGCGAATGGAACAGCTCTAAAAACTAATCTCTTTACCAGAATTTTCAAACTTTACATTCAAACGATAGGGCACTTGGTAGGTACTGGAGGATAAAGCCGCTTTATTTTTCTCATGGTTACGCAGTTATAGCTGACCAAAGTTTCGCCCACCTCCTCCATACTTAAAGCATTATAGGCGAATGGCACAGCTCTAAAAACCAATCTCTTCACCAGAATTTGAAAACTTTACATTCAAACGATAGGGCACTTGGTAGGTACTGGAGGAATGAAGCCGCTTTATTTTTCTCATTCATGGTTACGCAGTTATAGCTGACCAAAGTTTCGCCCACCTCCCCCATACTTAAAGCATTATAGGCGAATGGCACAGCTCTAAAAGACAATCTCTTTACCAGATTTTTCAAACTTTACATTCAAACAATAGGGCATATGGTAGGGACTTGAGGAATGAAGCCGCTTTATTTTTCTCATTCATGGTTACGCATTGTGTTATAGCTGACCAAAGTTTCGCCCACCTCCCCCATACTTAAAGCATTATAGGCGAATGGCACAGCTTTAAAAGACAATCTCTTTACCAGAATTTTCAAACTTTACATTCAAACGATAGGGCACTTGGTAGGTAATGGAGGAAAGAAGCTGCTTTATTTTCCCATTCATGGTTACGCAGTTATAGCTGACCAAAGTTTCGCCCACCTCTCCCATACTTAAAGCATTATAGGCGAATGGCACAGCTCTAAAAGACAATCTCTTTACCAGAATTTTCAAACTTTACATTCAAACGATAGGGCACTTGGTAGGTACTGGCGGAATGAAGCCGCTTTATTTTTCTCATTCATGGTTACGCAGTTATAGCTGACCAAAGTTTCGCACACCTCCCCCATACTTAAAGCATTATAGGCGAATGGCACAGCTCTAAAAACTAATCTCTTTACCAGAATTTGAAAACTTTACATTCAAACAATAGGGCACTTGGTAGGTACTGGAGGAATGAAGCCGCTTTATTTTTCTCATTCATGGTTACGCATTGTGTTATAGCTGACCAAAGTTTCGCCCACCTCCCCCATACTTAAAGCATTATAGAGGAATGGCACAGCTCTAAAAACCAATCCCTTTACCAGATTTTTCAAACTTTACATTCAAACAATAGGGCACATGGTAGGGACTGGAGGAATGAAGCCGCTTTATTTTTCTCATTCATGGTTACGCATTGTGTTATAGCTGACCAAAGTTTCGCCCACCTCCCCCATACTTAAAGCATTATAGGCGAATGGCACAGCTTTAAAAGACAATCTCTTTACCAGAATTTTCAAACTTTACATTCAAACGATAGGGCACTTGGTAGGTAATGGAGGAAAGAAGCTGCTTTATTTTCCCATTCATGGTTACGCAGTTATAGCTGACCAAAGTTTCGCCCACCTCCCCCATACTTAAAGCATTATAGGCGAATGGCACAGCTCTAAAAGACAATCTCTTTACCAGAATTTTCAAACTTTACATTCAAACGATAGGGCACTTGGTAGGTACTGGCGGAATGAAGCCGCTTTATTTTTCTCATTCATGGTTACGCAGTTATAGCTGACCAAAGTTTCGCCCACCTCCCCCATACTTAAAGCATTATAGGCGAATGGCACAGCTCTAAAAACTAATCTCTTTACCAGAATTTTCAAACTTTACATTCAAACAATAGGGCACTTGGTAGGGACTGGAGGAATGAAGCCGCTTTATTTTTCTCATTCATGGTTACGCAGTTAAACTGGACGTCACGACATGATGACAAGTGTTTGCTCAGGGTGTTTGTAGGGGTGTCATAAATGTCTTTTGATTTTAGGCATGGCGAGTATGGCGGGCATGCAGGACAAAACAGACAAGGCCTTACATTCCAGCAGTGCAGAAAAGTTGTGCAGCAATGTGCATTTTCTAGGAAAACATCGCGGAGGGGGGAACAAAGCTCGATGGCGACATGGATTAGTTGGCATCAGAGTCGTAGGGGGGCCCACAGTGTACGTGCGAGAGTCGTTTAGGACAAAGCTCGAGGCAAATGTGAACTGGCAAGGGCGATGGTTGTGCATTTTTACAATGATCGATACGTCGTTGAGTGAGCAGATAGCCGTGGCGTGGCTTTAGACTATAAGTGCAGATGACGTTATTTGGCTGGGAGTGCATTCATGGCACCTTGCTGTTTTCGTGTCGCTGTAGGGCGCCGCGGCACTGGAAAGTCAGACAAGAAATGCGGGAAGGCAACTGGGGGCCAAGAAGCGGAGTTTGGTCTTGAACGACATCATATACAGGGAGTCGTCCACAATTCGGCGAAACCGGAGGTAGCCTAGGCAATGCAAAAAGTGGGTTGGAGGCGAAATGTATGTAATAGACGATACTTAACAACATGGGTAAGAATTGAGTACACGGAGCACATGTACACAGAGAGAGAGATGGAAAGTCGATAATTAGGTACAGGTAGTAAAATCCATGTTGGAAAATTTGACACAGTAGATGGTGCGTGTAAGTGATGGTTTAATGTGCAAGTGCAGATCGTGCGATATATATATAATTTTTTTTCTCCGTTTTGTGTTGTGGTATAAAGAAGACATTTGGCCGTATTGCTATTTTGGGTGACGTTAATGCTGAATTAATCTGTTGGACGTGTTAACCAGCGTGTTGATAACTCCAGGTGCGGGGAATTAAACTTTGTGCAGTATTTCTGTGTATTGAATGGTGTTTTAACCGCAGTTAGGGCGGATGGAAAACATTTGCGATCGTACGGAATAGATCGCTAATCTGATGCTCTTGTATGTGTCTGGTATTCGTCGTCAAGCGTATCAAAGTTTGTTACAAAGCCGTGGATTTTGGTTGAAGGCAGGATAACCAGTTGTTGGAGCCAAGCAGAAAGTTCATCGAACATTTGTTGTGTGATATGTATGGGTATAACAGGTTGTTGCAGATACCTGGGAGCAGTTTAATGCACTATAATGTTAGTATTGTGGACCGGTAAACGAATTATGAGTAACGGTCAGGTGGGTATACAGGTTGTACGAGACATCTTATGCCGGGTTCACCGACGTGACCCCATGTGCCGAGTGAAATCCAAGCGAGACAGAGGTGAAGCAGGCGGTGGAGCTACATGGAGGAGACAATCTGTTGCCGGGATGGGATAAAGCTTTCTGGTCTACAAAGTGTTAAAAAGGCAAATAGAAATGTAGGCTGTAGTTTGGCAGTGATGAGATGTGCTGAGGCATTTGAGCTTACCTTTACATGTGGCGATCCTACCCCTCCCCCAGATATGGGTAGGGTATCAGCTGGAAGACGGTTGAGGTCGAAATAAAAGATAGATAATAAAATTCATGTTTCTTGGTCACTTGACCAAATATGCCTTTGTGTCGTCTTTTAATTCATTAGCTCATGGTTTTCAGTAATAAGCGAGCTTAGTTTAACCTACTGAACCATTTTTAAGAGATAGTCTGGGGATTAGTAAGGGGGAGTAATGAGTGTGGGGATATACTTCCAGGTGGAAGTGTTGGAAGGGATAGGGCAAATTGCCTTCTGCGGGGACTAGAAGAGGGACAGCGCGACGGAGGCACTGTCCCATAACTTATTAGGATGATCCGATGATTGCGCAGTGTGGATAGTAAACTAAACACCAACAAAAACTGCTATAGTTGAATGGGTGTCAGAAGGATGACGGCTGAGACACAACGATTTACCGGTTTCGACCTTTTATTCAAAAGTCTTCATCAGAATGACAAAGAGTGGTACCGCACTTCCTTTTATAGCCTCTAGTTCAAGTCAGGTCAGGGCATTCTACTCCCTGCTTTAAACGGTCAGGGCGCTCTAGGAAATAGCCAATCAGCTTACAGGATTTCGCTTTGCACTGGCTAGAACTGAACAATCAGAGCCTAGAAAATATGCTGACTCAGCGAAAATGCTGTTTGTTCAGGTCAGGTCGCTCTGAGCGTTGTCCATTGTTCTCCTGACCAATCAGGTGGTCCGCTCTGATGGTGATTGTCCTAATGGACCAATCAGGTAACACTTAGTGCTAACTGCCCTAGCGCCTGCAGTATTCTTCTAACAGATAGGTGGCGCTTTGGGCGGGAAATACAAAAAGGAGTGCGGTACGGCTATATAAGAGCACTTATACAGCAGTTGAAGAGACTAAGCTATACGAAAGCAAATCTATGGTGATTAAAGGTTAAACAGCTGAATGTAATAGCCTTAGCTGTCCGTGTGGTGAGGTGTGGAGTCCAGTCGTCCCTTGTGGAGTCTCTAGGGCGTGAGTCTGTGGAGCCTTGGATCCGTTCCATGTAGCATGGTGGGATACTAGTGACCGGCTAGTGTGGAGAATACTTTAGGTTGAGTGTTCTTGGGAGTGCCGGTCACGACAAGGCTGGAGCTCTTCAGACCCTAGTAAATCTCTAGCGATTCCTGGTTGAGTCCGTCTGGGTGTAGAGTTCTAAGTTGGTGGATCCAGTAAGATTCCCGGTGTAGTCGGTGCTGTCGTGTGGAGTCTTCCTGTCCTGTGTACCGCAGCTTCTCGATACCAAGGACTTCGAGGTCTTCCATGCTGTGGTCCGGTTGGTTGAAGTGGGCTGAGACCGGGGTGTCCTTCTTCGTCTTGATGGATGACCGGTGACCATTTAGTCTGTTGGCCAGGGTCTGCTTGGTCTCGCCCACATACTGTACGCCGCATTTCTTGCATCGGATCATATATATGATGTTCTTGCTCTGGCAGTTGATGTGAGCCCTGATGGTGTATCGTTTTCCCGTGCGATGGCTTTGGAAGTTTTTCGCCTTTTTGACATAGATGCAGGTAAAGCATCTATGTTTTCCGCACGGGAAAGAGCCCGGAGGAACAAATTTTTCCAGGAAGTTCTTGTTTTCCTTCGGGACTTGGGCTCTTACCAGGATATCTTTGATGTTCTTGTTGCGGCGGTAAGCAAACAGGGGTGGTTCCTTGAAGATGTCCTTTGTTCTTGCTGAGATTTGGAGGATGTTCCAGTATTTTCTAATGATGGTTTGAAGTGGTGGGAGGTGTGGGCTGTACGTTGTAACCAGCACTGTACGATCTTGCGGTGTTGTGGGTCTCTTCTCCTTTAGCGTGTCTTCACGGGGGCGTTCTTGCGCACGGGCTATGGCAGCGTCCAGTAGGGCCTCTTCATAGCCCCTTTTCTGGAAGTGCTGTCGGAATTCAGAAGCCTTCTCTTTGTATCTGAGTGTGTTTGAACAGATACGTCGTATGCGCAGGAACTGCCCGTAGGGGATCCCCTGTTTGCAGTGTTTTGGATGGGCTGAGTTCCGGAGTAGGTACTGATGTTTGTCTGTCGGTTTGGTGTAGACGTCCGTGATGATCTCCCCTTCCGAGATGCTGACTTTGACATCCAGAAAGTTGATGGTGGTCTTGGAGGTTTCCACTGTGAACTTGATGGTTCCGTGTGCTTGGTTTAGGTCCTGGATAAAGGACTTTAGTTCCTCCTCTGACCTGGTCCACACAGCGAAGATATCGTCAATGTACCTCCACCATATCCACGGTCTTGGGGTTCTTCTGTAGACATGTTTTTCTTCGAAGTTCCCCATGAATAAGTTTGCGTAGGATGGGGCCACTCTTGTACCCATTGCCGTGCCCTGGATTTGGATGTAATGTTCCTCGTTAAAGTCAAAGTTGTTGAGGTTTAATATCCTGTCCAGTAGTTGGCAAATGGCTTCCGTGGGGACGTCCGCTGGATTGTTCTGTAGCGCTTCCCTGCACGCTTGTATCCCTTCATCTGTGGGTATGTTGGTGTACAGGGAGGAGACGTCCAGAGTGACGAGGATGGCGTTTGGTGGTACCTTCCCGATTTTGTTTAGTCTGCGCAAAAAGTCCGTGGTGTCCTTGATATACGAGGGTAGCCTCGTTACAAGAGGGCGGAGGTGGAAGTCTGCGAATGCTGAAATCCTTTCCGTGGCGCAATCGTTGGCCGAGAGTATCGGTCTTCCCGGATTGCCTTCCTTGTGGATTTTTGGAAGCAGGTAGAAGTTGGGCGTTCTGGGGCATTGTGGTGGTGCCAGGTAGTTGTATGTGGTGTCTTCTATGGTACCCTCTTCTCTAAGGTGTAGTAAAGTTTCTCTCACCTTGGTCGCGTGTTCTTCTGAGAGGCAATGGTCCACTTTCCTGTAGTGATCCTTGTTGTTCAACTGTCTGAGGGCTTCTTGTATGTAGTCCTGACGGTTCATAATCACTACAGCCGAACCTTTATCTGCCGGTTTGATGATGATGTTGGTCATCTTTCTCAGTTCCGCTAGGGCTTCCCGTTCCAGCTCTGAAATGTTCTTCTTGTGTGGCTCTGCCGTGGCCTTCTGGTGTTCCAGAATTTCTTTTTCCACTGCCATAATGAATGTTTCCAGTGCTGGGTCTCTGTCGGTGGGAGGGTTCCAGTTGCTTTTATCCTTGAATCTCGTAGGCTCTGTTTTCTCATAGTCGGCAAAGAGTTCTTTTAGTCGGAGGCGTCTGAAGAAAGCATGTGTGTCTTGTATGAGTTCTTGTCGGTTGTAGTCTGAGGGGGTTGGGCAGAAGTTGAGTCCTTTGGAGAGGATGGAGGTCTGGGCGTCGGTCAGTGGTACATCTGAGAGATTTACCACTGTTTCTCTCGCGGTTTCCTGAAGCGCGAGTTGTCTCTTCCTCCGGCGCCTTTCTTTCTTCCTCCTACGTTTCTCTCTGATAGCCCTCCTGCGAGCAAACCTTCTATGGCGGTGGCGAGCCTTGCGATGGGGTTTTCTCGCCGAGCCTTGGTCTGGGGAGGTTTCCCGCGGCCCTGTCGCCGTTCCTGCTGCTGGCGGTAGTCCCTGGACGTTGGCTTGGTAGTCTTCGTGTCCTGTACCGCGGCTTGTCTCAGTTGATGGCGGCTCTTGTTGCGGACCCCCCCTCTTCGTGGGGGGTTGTCTCCGTTTTTTGGGGCCGCCTTCTTAGGTGCCTCCTGTTTCTTGACGAGTTCTTGGTCTCGCTGGATTTTCTTGTTCCTCTTCTTTGCAAGCGCAGCTCGTTTGGTTTCCTTGAACGTTTCAACGTTCTTTTCCAGGATGTCCTGTTCGTCTTGCGGGAGTTTTTCCACTTCCCTGTTGAGGCTTGCGACGTCGTTATCCAGATTGGCCTCTGCGGAGCCGTAGAACTCAATGATCTGTGTCATCAGAGTCTTGGAGGTTTCGTGCAGTGTTTCCTCCCATCGGCGCTTGAACTCAGGGCTGGTGTTGCCAATGACGGCTGTCTTCTGGATCTTCAGTCCCATTGGTACAAGGTCTTCCTCAAGGTATTTAAGTAGCGTTTCTCGATGCGCTTCGTACCTTACGATCTTGTCCGTTGTCCTTATCAGCTTCCTCTGGAGCGGGATGTGTTCCTTGGCCAGCAGACGTCCGTTCTTCTGTTGGACCTGGCGCTTGGCGATGACCCGCTTCTTGTTCGCTGGTTCTTGTTCTAGAACGGATGTGCTCGATCCGTCCTCTCGCTGTCTCTTCTTGTCAGCTCTCTGTGCGTCGGAGCTCTTCTCTTCGTCATTTTTTACTGTCGTAGTCTCCAAGCCGGATCTACCGACATCAGTCGATGATACGGCATCCTCCCAAAGTGTGGTAGTAGACATAGTTGAATGGGTGTCAGAAGGATGACGGCTGAGACACAATGATTTACCAACAAAAACTGCTCACAGAACTGCAGTAATCATGCCAAAACACACCGGGCGGCCATTTTGTGGGTAAAACGTCATTCTTCCCCCATCCCCCTTCCGCCGAGTGTGTATGGAAGTGTTCTTACCTGTCCGGTCTGGACGTCTTGGCTGTAGCCTGCCTGTGTTAACATCACCACAACAACCGCCGCAAAACAGGAGTGGAAAGCCATGACGACTTCTCTACGGCTTTCCCTGAGTGAAGTGTAAGGTTTCAAACAAATAGCTGCAAAACCTATGTAATATTCCAAACCAACGAGAAAAACAAACAAACAGATGTAAACTGTAAAATTACACGTACAATGTGTGTTTTGTAAAGCAATATGATACCCGTGGAGACCCTGCCCATGTATTCCCTATACGCATAAACATATTCGTCGTGAATATGTTTGGCATAAATAAGCACAATAAGGTGGCCAGTTGGTAATAAGATATGAAAGAACAAATAACAAGACAATTTTTTCTTATCGCCCCTGAAATTTCTTTTTTAACCTGGCTTTTGTCAAGCCTAGTCAGGCACGTTATATGCAGCCATAGATTGAGGTTGTTTAATGTAAATTTAACTAGAGTTCCACGAACACATTATCTTCGCCAAATAATCAAGGCTTATTATGGATAGTGATTAGTATTTACATGCTTATCACCCCCTGCAAATTTGATCATGCACCATACCATTTGGAAGTTATGATGGGGCGAATGAGTCCAGTCTATATAGGGTTAAAATCATTTGATGGTACAGGACTAGTGTATGTGTCTAGTGTGCTGATATATGTTATAGCTGGTCATGAAAAAATATGAGTATGTTGATATTACATGGGCCACAAAGGTTCGATATTACAGTGTTGTAAGTTGAAAGTGATGATGAAATGCTAGTCAGTATATATGAATACAATTGATCTTTATTCCATATCATACGCATTTTGAAAGGCATAGTACATGTGACTTTTCTAGCTAGCAGTGGTGCAGTTTTGGTGCAGTGTACTTTCCAAGCAGAGGAGTGGGTTTGGTTATTTTTTGACGTGTTTTTTGGTAAACACGTTAAAAACCAGCTGGACCCACACCTCTGCTTGGAGAATAGCGGGTGTGCCATTTGTTTATTTATCTGACCTACATGTACGTTTGTGCAAGGCCATCCAGCGTTCGAAATACCCCTCTGCAATCTGCAAATTGCATAAAGATTTTCAAGATTGCAGAAGAAAAATTAAACAATCTGCAATTTTGCAGAAGAAAAAAATCAGACTCCGGATTCAATGGCTCTCAATTCAGGAGATTATATAGACCTACTAGTACTAAGCAAACTAGCGGCGCTGTAAAGAAACTGAAATCCACAGCGCTGCGCGAGATGGCGGCGTTTCGGTGCGTTCCGACTGCCTGGTGCTACTTGAGGTCAGTTTTTTTGGGGGGGTTTCGACACTTTCCGTGATAACTTCGGGGACGAATCATGGGAGAAAATGTCAAATTCGTGCATTTCCGTCAATGCACGTACTCCTTCGCCGAGTACAAGTACTCGGCGAAGATAATTATGACAATAACAACGCTTGTGGTGACTTGGAATGGACTCTAACTATGTTAAATTATATATTATGTAAGACTGTTCAACTATTTTACGCCGAAAGGTCAACTTTTTTAACTTAAGAAGACGCCTCTCTCGTTTATGCCACCTTACGCCCTCCCGGCAAGAAGAAATTTATCTATTATTTTCATTTATTCATCGAGGGCAGTTAACGTTATGTTCGAAAGAACGTTACGTTCATGAATGAAGAAATTGTTTAGAATAGTCATCGATGTCAGGAGGCTTGTCTTGTCTATTTTATATTTGTAAGCCTTGAAATCGAACTATTTGCAATATCTCCTTCCATAAAAACCGTTGCGAATCAACTTATTAGAGTTATGAAAGACGCTTTATGACCAATGTTTGCGTTAATCATTACTTTGATTATTGTTGCGTATTATTTTATTTTGTTTTGTTTGATTGTACTTGCATTTCTCTCACAAAGTTTATTTCTTTCTTTCACCTCGATCTCTTTTGTGCTGTACAGGTGGTCATTCGGAGTCCTTCTGTGGGAGATCATGACTATGGGTAAGTCATGATAAGTTTTTAAAATTTCTCTGAAGTAGGTCGCCGCGATCAGTTTTTAGAATGTTCACTCGCAAAGTTACACAGTAGAGGGCCTTCATGAGCAGTCATACTGGGGCCTGGTTGTATTTCAACAGTTCCTGTTTAATAGGTGCTCAGGAGAAAACTAACACTAGCAATTGTAAATACCTCTATAGGATTACCGTTTAGATTGTGATATCGATTTTTTTAATCGATTTTGTCATTCCTCCAGGGAAACAACCCTACAAGGGGATGAACGGGAAGAGAATGATGGACATGATCAAAGATGGCG
Source organism: Branchiostoma lanceolatum (assembly GCA_035149815.1). Taxonomy (NCBI): domain Eukaryota; kingdom Metazoa; phylum Chordata; class Leptocardii; order Amphioxiformes; family Branchiostomatidae; genus Branchiostoma; species Branchiostoma lanceolatum. The sequence goes on from CM068866.1 coordinate 31,916,698, forward strand.
ACCGGCTTGGGAAGCCCGCACTATGTCCGGAGGATGTGTAAATAAAGAATCAAGATGTCCATTTTTGGATTGTAATCTTAACGACCTTCGCCAAGTTATTTTGTCTCATCACAATGTTGTTGTTTTTTATTTATTTTTTTGTTTACTCAAGAAACAATAAATGATACACAAACTTAACTAAAAAAGCCAGGATGGCGATACGTAAAATAATAGACAAAAAATAATGACAAGAAGCCTCCCCATGCTCCCATGATAAAGTCTTACAATTGGTCATGGCAACAATATCAATATCATAATTAGTGTATTAACGTAAAAACAAACGAAAGTATAATAAACATAAGGTTCCCCACTTACCCCGATGATTCTCCAATGTTGCTACTAACTATGGAAATCACATATGACTTAATGCTCACTTTTACATTACGTGCATATTTCACAAATATGAAATCTTTATCATATGCAAATGAGTTTTGGCAGCCGTTGCTCATTGTAGACTTGGAAATGAGTATGTTATCAGTATAATCTATATGAATTAATTATCCCCTAGTTCCAAATCACATGCGCTGCAAAGATAGTTCTTTAGGAAGCTATTGTACAATTTCTTCATTAACGAGGCAAAATATGTAAATTACATCATCTACATGTAAGTTTGATGATATTCACCTTCATCTCACATGTGTCACTAGTATAAACATTGCACTTTTCACCACTAAAGTTGTATGTAGCTCTCATGCAGAGTATTTTATGATTTGAATCATGTATGAGTATGAAGTTCCTGTCATTGAGCACAATTCAACTAAAGATTTCTCTGATGTACCCTTCCAAAGCTGAAAACACAAATCACCATACTTAAGAATTTTAAAAAATAACGAAAAGCTAGATCATCTGATCAAGATGCATCATTGATAATGGTAATGCTATGTTGTATTGCAATTGGACGGATCTAATTACATTTTCAACAAGCTCGATTGCTCATTTCCCATCTATTTCGTCTTGATTTAAGTTATCTATCAAAACTCACCGTTTTCAATATATGATACAGTATCATGTTTTTGTTTGTTTTTAAACCCAAACAGATACGCGATAATGGTGACCTGTTGGGAGACCTTACCTGAAGACAGGCCGAGCTTTCCTCAGCTGAAAGCGCTTCTGGATAGGACAATGCAGGATTGCAAGGTGATCACAGCAAACATATAAAAGATTGTAATTTTGTTATTAGAAAACATAATGATACTCAAAATTAGCCCAATTTGAATCATGTAAAACCTAAGATAGTCATTTTATTGTGTTGAATAGTTTTATTCCATACTTATGTCTTGTTCTATGTTACTGTTGTTGCCATACTTTGAACCTGCTACAATAGTGGCGCAATAAAGGTCTAAAGTTCTTTAAAAGCGGTTATTCCTTTTAGTACAACCGATTGATAGGTTGTGTCATTTCAATTACATATCATATCCACTTGTACTTATTTATTTATTTCCTTTCTTCCCATTGCAGCCTTATACAGAACTGCTGAAATAGACTCAACAGGGCGCCACTGCGCATGCTTACTTTGATTTCACGTTAACAATAATGGCTGGCCTGAAACTTGACTTCATGGTGAAATTATTACTATTAGCTTCTATATAGCTTCTATATCTTATGAACTATAAGATATGGAAGCTATCTAAACATGGTATCTAATGAATAAACCCCATTAGGGTGACGATTTTTCCCAATTGATTATGCACAGGTCGGTGTAACATGTACAGATAGTTCGCTTTGCCGTGGAGTATTTTTCTAAGGGAATAGAAACATGTCAAGTAAGTTAGTAATAAGTTACCTTTAAAGTGACGAATATTTGAGTTTTCCGTATTGTCGCATTGTGTAAATAAATCAATATTGTCAAATAAGGTATTGTTGTTTCATCCGAGTAATTCGGGAATACGTTGGGAAGAATGAGAGGGAAAAGAAATTTGGGAATAAGAGTGTTTAATTACTCGACATATACTAAGTACGTAGTTCTAGAGCCATTAATGACGATGATAAGCAGGTCATGGCCATATTTGCATGATCATTAAAAAAAATACTGCGATAGCCCCCTCTGCCAAGCTAACACCTCCATACTTTGGACATTTTGTTTTAATTGGGTAGATCAATTATTGATATATATAGTTTTGGGAATGAAGCCCTTTATGTACAAATTCAATGAGAAAATTGTGATATGTCAGTTTTAAGAGTTTACATTATATGGCAAAAGTCGTGGAGCTCTAAATAAATAATGCAATATTTCAACTTCTCTGTCTAAACGAAAGTTTAGAAAATACCTCAATCATTTTGATAGACAGTCGTGCACTTAACATGCAAATCACAACACATCCACGCCTGTATGGTACAACACACCACCGTGCAACGTGACGGGAAAGCAATCAGTGCATAATGTTTTATCGTGATTAATAAAAATAAACAATCAGCCCTCACAGACAATATCACTGAAGCAACCATGAATAATAATCATGGTAAAGGTACCAGTCGTCATCGACAAAAAACTATTCGTGGAAACTTCTTCATACATACAGCACTTTCATTTTGGCGCGGTCATATTTGTCGTAGACCATCGTACGATTTTGATGGCGTAGAATTTTCAAGCACTCTGAGACGGAACACATCGCTGACAAACATCAAAGGCAGAATTTTCCGTAATAAGACAACTGGATTTGTACAGCACATGCTTGATTGTCCCAACAATGCTTTAAGTTCGCGATTGTATGCTAAAGATTGCACGACGAATATGGCTAGGAGCTATCTCACTTACAGCACTAGAAAAAACAATGCAATCACATACTAAACTATTGCTACTAGCTTAATAATATGTATGCCTAATGTCATCAAACAGATAACAATTGTGTTGTCGCACATTGAAAATGTCAACGTTGTTTTTAACCACTGTCGTAACTTGTGCGTAGCTTCCAATCAAGCTTTGTGCAAGCATTTACAGCGAAGTTATCACGTGGTCTACAACCACGGACAAAGAATTGTTTTTTTTTAGATGGAACACCATCTAAAACTAATTTTAAAAGTTACTAGAATTTACAAGACTGATTATTTGAACATGAATTTACGGCAGAAGCTATTGTAAAGGCAAACACGGCGAGCTCCTTTCTCTTTAAAGTTACAAATAGTGACTTCGTGTCGAGACTTCAAATAATTCCGTTAAGTATTTTTGTACCAAAACATATTATTCACTTATTCCTATTCTCTATTGATTTAAAACATGCCAGCAACTATGATGATACGATCTCAAGCTCATTGAAAAAGAAATGCACTTTTAGTTGTAATTTCCATTGCCGGTACAGAAAACTAGTGTAACTTCCTATTTCATCTTTCACAACTTATTTTCATCAAATTAACAACTCATTACAATTAATACCATTGCCATTGCTGATCCTTAATGTAGCTACTTCCCTCTCCTCTATTATAAAGTAACCATTTAGAGCCAGTTTTGTCAGTACTTTTGTCAGTAAAATGAAAACAAAAAACAAATGCTACTGATGCAGCGTATGGCTAGGAATGATTGTCACAATATCGTCAGATATATTCGTTACCACCAAATCACCCTCGGGTCCCAAAGCAAGACCATGTGGATTTTCAATGTTAACGATCGTGCGGACAAACTCCCCGCGGCTTGTTAACATGTCTACCCGACTGTTTGCACAGTTAGCCACGATGATGTGACCCATAGAGTCCGTGCAGATACCTCTGAGATTCCCTTCCCTGCGTCCAACGCGGCTGACTGTACGGAATGTGAACATTGGATGCCCGGAGTGATTGAACACGTGGACATTTGACGTGAACGTGTCTGTAATAAGGATATTCCCGTCCTTGTCTGATGTGACGTGTCCCATATTATAAACACCTTTCTCCTTGCCAAAGCTTCCGTCGAAGGAACCGTCTGCTCGAAACATTAAGATTTCATTTGAAGCGAGCACGATGGTTTTGTTATTTCGTGTGTCCACTGCGATTTTGGGGGACCAGTCTTTTCGCTTAAGGTCAATCGTGGTGACTGACTGGCCATCTTGACTATACTGTACCACATAAACCTTGCCAGGACCCAAACTATATTTCCCCACTACCCATGCATGTCCCTCTTTGTCGACGGCAATGTCGGAAGGGTACATTGCTCGGCCTTTTTCACCCGCAACGACGGTTGGAAAGAGACGGAGAAACATCCCTGTCATGCTGAAGACTTGGACCCGTTTGTTGTATGTATCAGTGACGAATACCTCATTTTCGGCAGACACAGCCGCTCCATGTGGCTGGTTAAGGTTTCCATGGTCTTTTCCCGGCCCACCAATCACGATCTGCTTTGATGTAACGTTTTCTGCGTAGCTTCCTACAACAACAAGTCAGTCTAGTGTTACATTGATTTACAATGAGTGTCTATTCACATGTCTATGAGTGTCTATTCACATGTCTATGATGTAATGGTCTGTCATACAGGGTAACATTCAAAATTGTAGACAGAACAGAATTAAGCCACAAACCCTTGAAAATACCAGAATAAAATCAACGTGTGTATGTTACCACAGCTATGGACGCACTGATACACATAACAATCTATATAACTCAGGACTCTTCTAGGTTCAATGGACCGGAATGTCAACTGGTGTGTTACGTTGCAAATTTCATTTTTCTATTGTTTTTCCTTTAGTGAGGAATAAGATATCCAATGATAAGAGTACGCTTGGCAAATTTACATTTACTGTTGAATTCGGAAACATCTTTGCACGCTTTCCTGGCTTTTCTCTACCAACTTCGAAATTTAGTACATTTACCTGGTAAGCTGTTGGTGGTCAAAGGCAGTTTAGCACCCTGGGAACTGTCTGGGGGTGTTGGCGGTGTGGCACTTTGTGTGCTGTTGGGGGTTGTTGGCGGTGTGACATCATGTGAGCTGCTGGAATTCGATTGTACTATTGGTGCTGTTTGGCCACTCACAGAACGCATCTGTCAACGAAAAATGACAAATACAATGCATGAGATAAGTCAAGCTAGATCGTATGGTTACCCTTATAAGCTAGGAGGAAATTGTATAAGAACATAGCATTAAATTTGTATGATAATGGATAATTTTCTTTCTTCGTCCATTTGGTAAGCCATCTCAAGGTGTAGCACCCCTCAAACACAGGACCACCGACGTTACGTCACGCCTCATAGTACGTCCCTTACCGAAGCCTGGTATTCATTTTCACATGAGTCGAGTGAGGAAATAGCCTTTTCGAAGAGCACAACATTGAGGCCTACCAGGGACTCGAACCAAGAGCCTTTTGATTAAAGTTATAACTCTAATCACAAGACATTGCTTCATTCCTAGGGTGAGCAATTGTAGCCAATGGCCAATGGATATAAAGCAGCTTACCATGGGTTCAGACATGGGATCGGGCACTACCGTCGCCTCAGTCCTAGAGTAGGCAGGGTCACCAGAGTGGGTAGGGTTCGCCGATTGTGTCGGCTGTAAAGAGAATGGGATAACATCATTTTCCTATTTCTCAATTAGCTTTAATTTCTGCAGAGACGGAATCCGAATCAATATGGCGATAACAATTACTATTAGTAGCAACATGTTCTGCTGACCGTACGTCTGTGTGAGTTCCATGCTGCAAGCCACATATGTAGCTCATTAAAGTATATTTGGCAACTTATGAAAAAGGTCTACAGCATTTCCTTTTGGGCAGGGCTACACAGAAGGGCATGTTGCTGCTACATTCAGTACTGATAACGCCCAGCTACCCACCAATTTGTCACTGCCCTACCTGCTGCAGTGTGGATTTTGATTTGGGCTTATAATTCTTCCGGTGGAATACAATGAGTCACCTGCAGTAAATATGCTGTTAAGTGGAGTGGGTCGAAAAACTACATTACTTGTCCTGAACAGAAGCATGAGAGCTGAGCCATACCTGACAATGTAGGTAACTGCGAAACTCTATAAACAAAATCACAACTAACAAGTCTCATGGGTAGAATTATAAAATACCTGCCTTTTGATCATCCTGCACGTTGATGCTAAAGTATAACCAGGCAAAAGTTCCAGTGCTGATCAAAAGCGCCAGGGCGATGACAGCTAGTATCAAGCTCAAGCGAGATGGACACACTGAAAAGGATATATATCATAGGACATTTAAATTGAACCAAAAAGATATCGAATGAGCAATGAAGAAATGAATACACTATCATATGAAAAAGTTGTAGGCACAAAAGCATACTGACAGTTATTTCATTTACATAACCACGGTGTGACTCTGATATGCAATGTCTCCTAATTCCCTACACACACATGCACGCACACGCTAACGCACAAAAACAGCTAGGCGACCAATAATTCGTGTATGGCATGGCACATGGCGCAGTTGCAGTTCTCTCTCTCCACCACACACACACACAAAACATTGTGGGTAATGTCAGTTGCCACATCAAAGAATACAAAGTAAATCAAAACTTGTCTCACCACAACTGGCTTCTTGGTTAGCGTTTGGGATTGGATTCGGTGCGTTTTGCGCGGCAATCGGATCTGCGGGGTTTAGGATGTCTTGTTCGTACATCGGATTCGGGTTCAGAACATTTTGCACGGACGTCGGCCCGACAGTAGTCAAAGGATATCCACCATCGTGCAAGTTTCCATTAAGGGCTGAATTTTCGGTATCGTTGCTGCAGCCGGAAGAAGTTTTTGTGTTGGAACTATCGGTATCATCTTGGTCCCCGTACGCTACAGCATATGGTGTACAGACGGCACCGCCTTCTTCCTGGTATCTGACAGCATACGGCTGGACATCGTCCTCACTCAGAGCTGAACTAGAGGCGGCTTCATCATTTGAAAATATTGAATATTGTTTCTTAAATGATTGAATAAGGGTGTCTAAAGCCGTAAGCACAACTGATGACATGCGGACGTTTAATTCATTTACACAATTGTAGTGTAAATCTGATTTTCAATCATATGTCTCTTGCCTCCCAACACACGCACACACACACACATACACACACACACACACACACACACAAACACAAACACAAACACACAAATTGAAACGTACGTTTACACAAACACATAAGCACTCACAGAGAGACAAATATTCTCGACCGATGTTACTTACAACTTTGGATATGACAAAGCAAATGTTAGTCTATGCAAACATGACTCACCACAACTGGCTTCTTTGTGAACGTTTGGCGTTGGATTCGGTGCAATCGGATCCGCAGGATAAAGGATGTCTTGCCCGTACATCGGATTTGGGTTCAGAGCGTTTGGCAAGGACCTCGTCCTTAGTGCAGCCAATGGATGTTCAATGTCATGCAAGTTTTCATTAAGGGCTGAATTTTCGGTATTGTTGCTGCAGCCGGAAGAAGTTTTTGTGTTGGAACTATCGGTGTCATCCTTGTCCCCGTACGCTACAGCATATGGTGTACAGCCGGCACCGCCTTCTTCCTGGTATCTGACAGCATACGGCTGGACATCGTCTTCACTCAGAGCTGAACTAGAGGCGGCTTCATCATCTTTCGGATATGCAGGCTGGATGCTTTCGACTGGATTCATGGGTGGTTCAGGCTGTGTATGGGGCATGTGGACGTCTTGTGGTTGCCCTACATTTGGATTGCATGCATTTTGTAAGTCAGGATTTGGGGTTTCTTGCGCATATATTGAACCTGGATCTGGAGGGAGGATGTCCGAAGGGTGCCAAACGTCACGTTTGTCACCAACATCACTAACAGATCTAGAAACGAATGTGTTTGCGGTGTTTGGGGACACCTTGCCTGCTGTGGAGGTACCAATGCTGCCTCTCGATGCTGTCTTTGTTTCCTGTAAGCGTTGTTTTCTTTGCACCCTCTCCGACATTGTCTTGATGAACACTAAGTCATCCCTGCTCATGAATGTAGCAACAAATTGTTTAACACGGGCATCATCAGTGCCAGTGGTATCATCCATTGCTTGATCAGTTTCCATTCCAGCATCACTTTTCACTGACACGACATCAATATCACCATCACCATCGTTGTCCTCGTCATCTCCCTTGTATCCGTCACTGTCAACTTTCCTTACAGTGTTTCCGGTTCCGATTTTCCAACCTACTCGTCTCATACCGCCTCTTGAGACTATTTTGTCGGAAAGTTTGTGGCGACTACAATTACAATGTCGGAGAAGTGGTCTTCTTCCATAAAAGATTGTAGATTTTTGTGTTCTGTACTGTATCGACGGCCCTGATGACGGGATATGATTACTCCAGCCGTGCGGTAGATTTTACCTGTCATGTCAGACAATTTGCTCCTCTCTTCAAATTGCCTTTTCTTGTCCGTAATAGATTCATCGATTTGAGCATACGAAGTTCAGTACATTAATTGTCTGTTATTGCGCTCATTAGTATACCTAATTATCTCTTTCCTACATTTTATAAAGATCAGACCATGAAAGCCGCGAGGGGTGTGGATAACAAGTTTTCAAATTTATCTACTGTGTGTTCTTCAGATACCCACACTTTAAAAAAAATAAATACTGTATATTTCCTTTTGCCTCTCTTTTACAGTTGTTCCACCCCTCCATCTGCGAGCTCTTAAATGACATTTTCGGCAGCAATGCAGGGAGATGGGGGTCTTTTCAATACTTGCACGAATCATAAAGGATCATCAGCCGATATCCGTAGGTCGCGGAGCCTTTCGTAGACTTTCAGGTGAAAATACGCTCGACTCTCCGTCGATTTTGAAATTCGGTGACCTTACGGTGATCAGCAAATTTGTCAAAGGTCGTTAACAGTGTGACGAAAGGTTTAAAAGTGCCACTGTCACGCAAATTGTTACCCTTCAACATCACGCTACTTTTTTCAAGTTTAGTTTGATATTTGTTGATGCTTGACCGTGATGCCGTTGACGTCATTCAGTCACGTGCACACATCTTTCCACCGAGATACACATTATCATTTCGACCACCTACGGGTGGCAGGAACATCAAGCTATGGCGAACAATAACATCGATGAAATCATTAATCATTTTCCATTACCAGTTGCCGGGCACAAAATGTCAATTATTGAAGCAACTTCCTTTTTGATAGGATCTTTACATATGTCTTAACATTTGTCATTGAAAAAATGACTACAGAGTGATATACTGTTATAGTCCATTATACAATCAATGTGCAAGTTTACCGGTAGTTAACACCATTGGTTACTGTTATGGTACTTATTTATGCCTAAGTGACAACATCTGTAGTCCTCGTTACTGAATAATGTGAAAACCTACAATATGGGGGTATGTAGTAACAAAGTGTTTCAAAGTTCACGTAGAATAACATTTTCATTAATTTCGTCAATATTTATAATCACTCCCGTGAATAATCTCATCAGGTTGGTGAATGACTGAATAGCAGGTTTTTTTATTCACAACCAAGTATTTTACAAGAGCCTACGTTTCGATGACTGTCAGTCATCTTCATCAGGGCAATACTGACTGGTTCACTGTGTACTGAAGCTTGGTGTTACTGCTAACAATGCAGTCCAATACTTTACGTTTGGGACTGCATTGTTAGCAGTAGCACCTGGAGTTAGTGATTCACTACAAATCACCCGGATGGGGGCCTGGCGAGCCTCCATCTCTTATCAGCCATACGTATATACGGTGGTACGCCTGGACGGGAGACCTGGCGCATCCCCGTCTTGTATCAGCCAACGAAAGTGTATGTCACCCCGTTAGATGAAGATGACAGACAGTCATCAAAACGTCGGCTCTTGTAAAATACTTGGTTCATAATCACTGTTTCCGCAAGTCATTGCCCATTAATTTTTTCGACCACGTTTAGATCAAACAGCAAACACATTTGAAAGAAATTTAACTTTTCTTTTGGAGTCCTTACTTGATTTTGACACAAAAGAATGATAAGCTGGAAATTAAACCTTATTAAAATAATTTGTTTGAAAATATCAAAATTCCGTTGTTGGGACGGAGACAAATCTTATATTTTGTGGCCTTTGAAAGTTAACGAAAAGTAAACATTATAAGCCATATATTAAGCAGGTCATGACCTTATTTGCATGATCAGTAAAAAAATGCTGCGAAAGCCACCTCTGCCAAGCTAACATCCCCATACTTTGCACATTTTGTTTTAATTGGGTTGATCAATAATTGATAAAGTTTTGGGAATGGAACCCTTTATATACAGGAGAAAGAAGAAAATGTTGTGATATGTCAGTTGTAGGCGTTTACATTATATGGCAATGGTCGTGGATCTCTAAATAAATGATGCAATATTTCAACTTCTCCTTCAAAATTGAAAATTACCTCAATCATTTTGATTGACAGTCGTGCACTTAAAAAATCACACCACACCCACGCTTACATGTAAATTACGGTACAACACACCACCGTGCAACGTTACAGGAAAGCAATCAGTGCATAATGTTTTATTGTTATGAATCAAAATCAACAATCAGCCCTCACAGACAATATCACTGAAGCAATTATGAATGATAATGATGGTGAAGGTACCAGTCGTCATCGACAAAGAACTCTTCGTGAAAACGTTTTCATACGTACAGCACTTTCATTTCGGCGCGGCAACCTCGTCGGAGACCGTCGTACGATTTTGATGGCGTAGAATTTTCAAGCACATCACTGACAAAGATCAAAGGCTGAATTTTCCGAAATAAGACGGTTGGATTTGTACAACACATGCCTGATTGTCCCAACAATGCTTTTAGTTCGCGATTGTAAAGATTGCACGACGAATATGGCTAGCAACTATCTCACTTACAGCACTAGAAAACTGTAATCACATACTGAAGTATTGCTACTAGCTTATGTATGCCTAATGTCCTCAAACAGATAAAAAATTCTGTTGTCGCACAATGGAAATGTCAAAATTGTTTTCAACCAATGTCGTAACTTGTGTGTAGCTTACAATCAAGCTTTGTGCAAGTACTTACAGCGAAATTATCACGTGCAATGATAATTTTTTTGTTGAAGGGGGACACCGTCTAAGACTAGAGTAAATGGAATTTACTTAATCATTTGAACATGTATCTAAGGCAGAGGCTATTGTTTAGGCAAATGCGGTGAGCTCATCTCTCTCTATAAAGTTACAATTAGTTACGTTGATGAAGGCTAGACATACAGGTGATGATATTCGCCAAAAAAAGTTACTCAAGCGACTGGATAAAATTTTTAAACAGTCAGACGTTTCAGACAGCATCCACTATCATTCGTCAATGTTACAACTAGGTACTCCGTGTCGAAACTTCAAATAATTCCATTAAGTATTTTTGTACCAAAACATGTTATTCACTTATTCCTATTCTTTATTGATATAAAGCATGCCGGCAACTATGATGATAAGATCTCAAGTTCATTGAAAAAGAAATGCACTTTTAGTTGTAATTTCAATTGCCGGTACAAAAAACTAGTGTAACTTCCTATTGCATCTTTCACTTATTTTCATCAAATTAACAACTCTTTACAATCAATTCCATTGCCATGCTGATCCTTAATGTAGCTACTTCCCTCTCCTCTATCATAAAGTAACCATTTAGAGCCAGTTTGTCAGTACTTTTGTCAGTAAAATAAAAACAACAAAAAAACAAATGCTACTGATGTAGCGTATGGCTTGGAATGATTGTCACAATATCGTCAGATATATTCGTTACCACCAAATTACCCTCGGGTCCCAAAGCAAGACCATGTGGATTTTCAATGTTAACGATAGTGCGGATAAACTCCCCGCGGCTTGTGAATATGTCTACCCGACCGTTTGCTGAGTTAGCCACGATGATGTGACCCATGCTGTCCGTACAAATACCTCTGGGCCCGGGATCCCCTTCCCCGTGTTCAAGGGGGCTGACTGTAAGGAATATGAAAATTAGATGCCCGGAGTGATTGTACACGTGGACATTTGACCTGTACGGATCTGTAATAAGGATATTCCCGCCCTTGTCTGATGTGACGTGTCTCATATTATAAACACCTTTCTCCTTGCCAAAGCTTCCGTCGAACGAACCGTCTGGTTTAAACATGAAGATTTCATTTGAAGCGAGCACGATGGTTTTGTTATTTCGTGTGTCCACTGCGATTTTGGGGTACCAGTCTTTTCGCTTCAAGTCAATCGTGGTGACTGACTGGCCATCTTTGCTATACTGTACCACTTAAACCTTGTCAGGACCCAACCTATATTTCACTACAAATCACCCGGATGGGGGCCTGGCAAGCCTCTAGCTCGTACCAGCCATACGTATATACGGTGGTTCACCCGGACAGGAGACCTGGCGCATCCCCGTCTTGTATCAGCAAACGAAAGTGTATGTCACTCCGTAAGATGAAGATGATAGACAGTCATCAGAACGTCGGCTCTTGTAAAAAACTTTGTTCATAATCACTGTTTCCGCAAGTCAATGTCCATTTTTTGACCATGTTTAGATCAAACAGCAAACACGTTTGAAAGAAATTTAACTTTGCTTTTAGAGTCCTGACTTGATTTTTTGACACAAAAGAATGATAAGCTGGAAATTAAACCTTCTTCAAATGATTTATTTGAAAATATTAAAATTAAGCATTTTTTTATCTGAAAACATTAAAATTCCGCAGTTGTGACAAAGACAAATTTTATATTTGTGGCCTTTGAAAGTTAACGAAAAGAAAACATCATTAGGCATAAATTAAGCAGGTCATGGCCTTATTTGCATCATCAGTAAAAAAATACTGCGATAGGCACCTCTGCCAAGCTAAAACCTCCATACTTTTGACATTTCTTTTAATTGGGTAGATTAATAATTGATATAGTTTTGGGAATGAAGCCCTTAAATACAAATTCAATGAGAAAATTTGTGATATGTCAATTGTAAGAGTTTACATTATATGGCAAAAGTCGTGGAGCTCTTAACAAATAATGCAATATTTCAACTTCTCTGTCTAAACGAAAGTTTACCTCAATCATTTTGATAGACTGCCTCGCACTTAACATGCAAATCACAACACACCCACGCATGTATGGTACAACACACCACCGTGCAACGTGACAGGAAAGCAATCAGTGCATAATGTTTATTGTGATTAATCAAAATGAACCATCAGCCCTCACAGACAATATCACTGAAGCAATCATGAATAAAAATGATGGTGAAGGTACCAGTCATCATCGACAAAAACTATTCGTGAAAACGTCTTCATACGTACAGCACTTTCATTTCGGCGCGGTCTGATTCGTCGTAGAACGTCGTGCGATTTTTATGACGTAAAAATTTCAAGAACTCTGGGACGGAACACATCGTTGGCAAAGATCAAATGCAGAATTTTCCGTGATAAGACGGCTGAATTTGTACAGCACATGCTTGATTGTCCCAACAATGATTCTAGATCGCGATTGAATGCTAAAGACAAATATGGCCAGGCCCTATTTCACTTACAGCACTAGAAAAAACACTGCAATCACATACGAAAGTATTGCTACTAGCTTATGTATGCCTTATGTCCTCAAACAGATAACAATTGTGTTGCCGCACATTGAAAATGCCAACATTGTTTTCAACCAATGTAATAACTTGTGTGTAGCTTACGAATAAGCTTTGTGCAAGTACTTACAGCGAAGTTATCGCGTGCAATATATAAGAACTAGAGTTCCACGACCTCATATCTTCGCCAAATTATATGAATTGTACCGACAGATGCAAGTACCAAATTACCGCCTATTACCAATATGGCATTACATAGCCGTTTTTCTCAACGACCATTCAATTTATTTGCTTAAACAATATCTATCAATGTTCCCCTCTTTCTCAGTGGCTTGATATGCTACATGTCTGAAAGTCCTCTCATGGAATGTCAATGACAGTTAGACATCCAGGTAATAAGAATTTTTCTGATTTATCTATTCGGCTGTAGATAAGTACAGCCAGGGCTACCCAAAGGCTAAGGCTATTACGAGTTAGCCCTAGTAACTGAACAATATGCAGACCTTGATACAAGCTTTCACAAAGACTAAAATACGACTTAAATGCATATAAACGCGCACAAACATAGAACTCGGCGGATTTAAAAAAAAATCAGTAATCATGCAAATTAGGTCCTGTTTGGCATAATTATCATCTTACGTCAATCATCAGATTCACTTTTAAATCTAGCTATCTTCATACCAAACATAACAGATACATTTTAGTCCTTTCTTTTCAATCGCCCAGCTAGTAAGCTAGCTGTTGACCTAGATTCAGGACGCCAGCTGTTGACCTAGATTCTGGACGCCAGATGTGTGCTATCACATGCCGCGTACTATGGTGCAGCAGTGCTATACATTTTCCTCAATGATTACGTAAAGTAGGTCATGATCTGCATAATGAGCATATCATTATGTTGATCATCACCTAAGGTACATATATACCAAATACAAGAATAATCCATCAATCACTGCTTGAGTTATTCTCCTCAAAAGTTACAAACAAATAGGCCCACTGCAGTTTAAGGCAAGCTGCAAGGGGGCCCAAACTTACATCACTTACTCCCTGCCCAAAGATCTATCTACCACTCAAAAATCATAACCATAGCACCTGCAAAAAATTTGACCACAAACTTTAAGCGGATTAATAAACTTTCCTCATTTATTATGCAAATTAGCTCCTAGTTTTCATAATATGAATTTGATTAGGTAAAACATTACCTAAGCTATTTACATGCCAAAAACCATGACAATCCGTCAACCCCTTCTTTAGTTATTCGCCTCCAAAGGTTTCAACAAAAACGCCAACTGTAGGTCCACAAAATCCGCTAGGGGGCCCAAACTCACACCACTCATTCCCTGTTCCAGACTCTATGTATTACTGAAAAATCATGACCCTGGCACCTCCAGAAAATTCGACCTCAAACTTTAAAACTCAGCCGCAGTACCTATAATATCCGCTAGGAGGCCCATTATCGAACTTGACCTTCCTCCTTGACACTACTACCTACCCACTAAATATCATGCACAGCCGTCAACAGCACCTTGAGTTATGCTGGCGACATACAAATCACACAAATACAAAGCCCGCTGCAGTACTGCAGGAAAACGCCAGATGAATAATTTTCAAACTTGACCTTCGTTCCAACAACCGCTTCTGATCTACGAAAAATCATGAAGATCCATCAACGTTTCCGTCACTTTTTTTGCCTACATACAAACACAAAAACACGCAAAGTCCGCTGCAGTACTGATAGAATACGCCAGGTGAACGGTTTTCGAACTTGACCTTCCTTTGCACAACCACTACACACCTACCAAAAATCATAAAGATTCATTGAAGCTTTCTTGAGTTATACTCCTGACATACATACAGACCCACCCAACAGATTTTTCAACCAAAAACATAATCTTCCCCGAGTACAAGTACTCGGCGAAGATAATCAATTGGAAAATAGAGGGTCACCTGGGGAATTTAGTAGAATACTTAATTTATGCTTTTTGATGCGCACGGGACTAGTGAGTACTTTATCGTTTACTGTAAAAAGTATCAATTTTTACTCCCTAAGATTATCATCTGTTAGAAAATAACTCCCCCCTCTGGACTTAAAGGCATCCAGAGCATTTTATGAGGCTTGAAACTTGAATAAAGAAACTCCAATTTCTAGTCATTCCTACACATAGTTAGTTTCAATAACACTATACCGACATTTAATGAGCAAAGATACGATGTCCTTGTGTGTTGAGAACTGATAGAAAATCCAAGCCCAAATAGACTGATCCTGACTGTCCATCACAATTAGCGGTTCAACCAATGAGAGAATGACTGCATGTCCGTCAGATATTTGCATCTTTCTGCTTTAATTTTGCATTTCTACGTTTTGACGGAGGTGGGCGAGGCTATTCTATTGGTCTATTTACACTAGGCACGTGAAAGTAAAAGATCACCATGTAGCTTATTTTTGTGCCGCTTTTGAGCACTTTTGATAAGAAATCCGTACGCAAATGTGGTACACAGTGGCATTAAATGTCAATTTCATAAAGATTACAGCAACAAGAATATTTCCAGTTTTCAAGCTTCATAAAATGCTCTTGGTGCCTTTAAGGACTTCAAGAAAATTTCCCAACTGCATTTCTTCAATTTTTCGATATTTTCTTTCACCATCAGATATGTGAATTCCATTCAATCAACCAGTGC
Source organism: Branchiostoma lanceolatum (assembly GCA_035149815.1). Taxonomy (NCBI): domain Eukaryota; kingdom Metazoa; phylum Chordata; class Leptocardii; order Amphioxiformes; family Branchiostomatidae; genus Branchiostoma; species Branchiostoma lanceolatum. Next base: position 31,932,829 of record CM068866.1, read on the forward strand.
GTTTTGTACTGTGAAAAAAAAGAATAGATTGATTTGAAGGGACACCAAAGCATTGTAACAGTTCTACAAATTATTATATCAGTCTAAACTGATATGCGGAACTATACATTCCTTACCTCTTCACAGACGTAGCTGAATGCCGTGTTGCGTGGCTCGTACCAAACCTCCTGCTGTTGAAATAAAGCCTCGTACATAATAATATATACTCATCCAAAATGTAAAATAAACAAAGGAAATGTCACCAGAAATGGTTTGTATGCTGATGTCGTTAACCACAAGTACTTGCATATTTGTAAAGGTCTTGCATATTTCGTGTTCTAGCGCTGCGAAAATTAATAAACACTTTTCAGTTATTAATTTATGAAATTACATTGTGATGTTGTCCTTAACTGTCGTTAACCACAAGTACTTGCATATTTGTAAAGGTCTTGCATATTTCGTGTTCTAGCGCTGAGAAAATTAATAAACACTTTTCAGTTATTAATTTATGAAATGACATTGTGAAGTTGTCCTTAACTGTCGTTAACCACAAGTACTTGCATATTTGTAAAGGTCTTGCATATTTCGTGTTCTAGCGCTGAGAAAATTAATAAACACTTTTCAGTTATTAATTTATGAAATGACATTGTGAAGTTGTCCTTAACTGTCGTTAACCACAAGTACTTGCATATTTGTAAAGGTCTTGCATATTTCGTGTTCTAGCGCTGAGAAAATTAATAAACACTTTTCAGTTATTAATTTATGAAATGACATTGTGAAGTTGTCAACCGCAAACTCTATTGTATAATGTGCGATTATTAACATTCCAACCATGAAGCAAAACGAAATGTTTAAAACAATGTTCATGGTATGGAAATGAAATGCAGTTAAGTCATGGATATGACATAGCTATTGAGAATATTACATAGAATATCATTATATTCTATCTTGAATAGCGGTCGGTGCTTACTAAGCTACAGTAGAATGTGCAAGGATATGACAGAATCCGAGTTATAACAAAGCAAAACGTACAACAATGTTTAAGAAAGCGTATCTACGACCTGGGTATTGTATCGGGCCCTTGTCACTCTAGCTTTTGATAAAATTCACCCTTTGTACGATATTTACAAAGCTATTCTAGAACGTGTTACGATATGACAAGATGTTTGCAATCCTAAAGGTTACAGAATTTGAAATATTTTGCATATGTCCTGGACCTGGATGTCAAGTACGTGGGAACTGCCTTCATGTTTGCCTTTGAATGGTGTTTAGTCAAGTACGCGGGAACTGCCTTTGAATTATGTTTGGTCAAGTACTGCGGGAAATGTTTGGTCAAGTACGCGGGAACTGCCTTCATATTTGCCTTTGAATGCTGTTTAGAAACGTATTGTCACAGTGGATCGTGTAGCAATATGACAAGATTCAGATTATTATCTCCATGAAAAATTGAGATATAGTTTTGTGGGGGGGGGGGGTCTGTGTGTGTGTGTGTATGTGTGTGTGTGTGTGTGTGTGTGTGTGTGAGTGTGTGTGTGTGTGTGTGTGTGTGTGTGTGTGTGTGTGTGTGTGTGTGTGTGTGTGTGTGTGTGTGTGTGTGTGACAGTGTGTGTGTCTGTGTGTGGGGGTGGGGGTGACAGCGTGTGTCTGTGTGTGTGTTCGTGTTTCCGGACTATTTTAGCCAGCATAACTCAAGAACCTCTTGATGGATTATGATGATATTTGGTTAGTAGGCGGGTGTTGTGAATCCGAAATTCAAGGTCGATTTTGGGCCCCCTGGTATATGACCTTGGTACTGCAGCAGAACTTCCGTTTTTGTATCTTTTGACCTGGACGTGCTATAGTCTTGATTTTTTGGTGGCTGATAGCTTGTCCCAAAAGAAATTGTTTCATATAATTTTACAAAACATCCACCTACTGTACGTCCTGGGTATTAATCATGCAGTCCCTGCCATCCACGAGCACAGAAGAATGTCAACTCTGAGCATGAAGATTGTAATAAGTAGTATTTGCAAACTGCTAAGGAACAGTTAGCGATGTAAGCAGCCGCATCGGCTGTCAGCAAAAATATACTATTTGCGAAAAGGGTAATATGACGCTTATGTCATAACGTTTTATGTTAGGGCCTCAATTGTACGAGGAGCGTTCAAAAAGAAACACCTTTTCTATCATAGTAGGTTCATTTTTGTAGGAAATAAGTTCAAATTTGGCACAAATGTAAAGGAACATCTCTTCTTGAGAATGAAGTATCTCAATGTCTTGTGCAGATTTTTACCAGCGGCTGAGTTGACTTCAAAATGACCACACCCTTGGAAGCTTGTCGGAGGCAAACAGCAGTAAAATGGAAGTTAAATTAGCAGTAAAGTATTACCCACTTAAAATTTTTGTAGGAGACTTAAACTACACGTGTATTAAAATGCATATCTCTATAAGCCACATGTTTATTTATATCTCTGAACTCTAATCAGTTTTCTTTTTTCATTCCTAGGGTGGAGTGACATATGAGTTGAATTCAGAGCGGACATCGGGGTCATGAATATGAACTTTGTTGGTAAATCGTTTCTGTAGGCTACTTTCGCATAAAGTCAAAGAGACAAAACTAAACACACTTCTTAACCACATAGAATCTGTGTCAAGTTTCGATTCTCTTAGTTAATAAGTAGTTTACAAAAGTCTTTAATCAACGCATGACGTATTCGTCAATGAATTCAATTGACTGCGCTATCACACCTCACTCTAGTCTAGCAGCTGTAAAGAGGAACTGTAAGGGGTTCAGAAATCAAATTTGGCATGTAAGTTGTAGAGACATGTAGCGTCATACAGGTGCAATTTAGGCTTCTTTAAGTAATTGTAAACAGGACATGTCTGACCATAGGCTGTAGGCCTCGGAGGGAGTGTTTGTACTGTATATATACTAAATGTATACCGGAATATCGGCGAAAAGCGGGTAATATCGGCGAAAGCGGATGATAGCGCCAGGGTGGATCCCGAAGTTACCCGAAAGCCGGGAGCCCGATTTTGCGCCGTTTTAAAATGCTCAAAGTATGAAGTTCTTACGCAAATGTTCTAAACAAAGTTATTAAATGTCATAAAGATATCAGCATTTTTCTATTTCCTGGTTTGGGCCTTAATATTGCTTTGATTGCCTTTAATGTCCCAAACCTAACCTTCAGTTTTATTGACCAGGGCAATCATGGCAGGAAATAATTCGTAAACATATTTTAAAATCATGTATATTGAAGTTGATAGTAATAGGCCAGTTAAAGAAGAAGCAACATAAAAGGCGTTTACAGTTGATATTTTGTTGCTGTCATATTTTCATCCATAATGTGCGTGTGCACTTTGCAGCAAAGTTGATAGGGGGCGTTATAACACTGACAACCCACAGTTACACACTCCACCAACTCACATGGACACACACATGATTATGCATTTGCATGCACATACACATACACATACACATACACACACACACACACACACATACATAGTTATGCATGTGCACACACACAATACACACACATACACACAGGCCCTTCTAAGATCTTGACAGTGTACTTTTGCACTTCTTTTTAAGGGCTTTAAAAGTTGAAGTATCACAGATTGTTTCCCTAACCGTGGTTACCCTAGATTTATGATGGAACAAGCGCAAGAAAGGAAAAATGAGATTATCACGATTGCACTAAAATTGTTGATTAAATCATAACCTCCTTGATTAAATGCACACTGACTGCATACATGGATTGTCTTGTGTTTGTTCAGTGTAAAAGCAAAGGTAGTCTCCAAGCAGATGTAAGGAGCCGGCTAAATCTCATTGTTTTAATAAGCGTGTTGTTGCAACGTTCAATACATCCTTTGATTTAAAAGATTGTACTACATTGCAATACAAAAATGTACTTAATGTTGCAAACAAAAACGCGTAAAACACTGAAACTGATCCGGATCCTTGCATATGCTTGGGGATTAGGCAGGGGGACCAGGGTGTCTCTAAGCACTAACCCCGCCATTTGAATTTCTCTTTGTTTTGATTACAAATAACTCCTTTCGTTTTGGTTTTTAAAGTTGCCGCCAACTTTCCCTCGCCCACACTTGTGAACTATACTCTCCAAGCAGAGGTTGGATGGGAAGATTGTGATCTTCTGATTTACCCGTTTTCTGACAGCCGACGGTCCAAGTGCCTGACGGTCTGATCTTAGGCTAGGATTAGTCTCTACCAGGCTGACTGCGGCGGCGGCTATAAAGGGAGAATATTTGCCTGGAGAGTTTGGTCACCACAGGTTTTCATTTGCAGGCTCAGTCTGAGGAGGAAATGTCAACCTTCTGGCGGACTGACTCAACTTATCACCTATTCCTTTTTTGCCGAATTCTACGATCTGCACAACGTGGGAATACTCTCCAAGCAGATGAGGGGTTACGGCTGTTTTTTACGTGTTTAGGCGCTTTTGTCGGGCTTTCTACTTTGCCTTTTTTTTCTCTTCAAAAGTAGAAAGCCCGACCAAAACGCCTACAAACACTTCAAAAGCCGGAACCCCTTCTCTGCTTCGAGAGTACGTAGGAAAGCCTGGTGGAGGCTAGACTAGGGTCCATTCAGAAACGTCAGTATTTCGTCCCCGAATATCTGCTTGGAGATAATGACACAATGGATATCTGGTGGGCCGCGCACGCGCCACTTCACGTTATATCCATCACTGTAGTCCCGAAGAGAAAGCCTCCCCACACAGGCCCGGCTGGACGCCTTTTGTCCCGCCGTTACTCCATCACCCTTACGGTACGGTTGTGTCGACGCAAATACTACAGGCGGCTGGCTATTTTGGGTAGGTTCTCCATGCCATGGGGTCAACCAGCGTTCAGAGGGTCAACCAAGGTTTGTAGTGACCTCAATGCCTGAAGGTCAGGACAGAAGATACAAAAATCGAATTATGTTGTTACGTTCGAAATACCAGGTTATGATTTATTATTTCCCACTGTGTGTCATCAAGGATAACTTATGATTTTCGCTCAACATAAAATTGACGAATTCAAAGGGATTTGTTGACCTATTATTGGAAATCAGTTCTAATGAATTATTTGTTGCTGTGAATTTAGATGTAGAGTTTCCGTAAAGTATTGTCGATTGGATCAGCTCAATTTGTGTCTGTTTTCGTTTTTTTTATGATTTATAAATTAGTGAACAACAACGGGTTTTGAAAAAGGTATAACAGAAATATTTCATAAAGATACAAAGAAATAAAATCATCTTTTAAAAAAAAACTGGACTAGTTGATCATAGTATAGTACAATGTAGTATAGCTTTTTCCACATCCTTTGACACCATAAATAGAGTGGTTCCAACTTTCAATTATTCATATGGCCCAACTTCGTTCAAAGAGAGAAGAGCTTCTATTTTCAGCAAAAGCGCTCTATTATTGAATCGGAATGATAAAATAAGGCAATTAATTTTTGTTCCTATCTTAAGGAAACAATTTGAACTGAATTGAACCATGATTTGTTTACCAACATTAATAGACATCTGCAAATGATGACGTTGTGTCATGTAAATATCATAATGTTGGAAACCTTCAGTGGTCCGCAGTGTCATACTTCCTCAACACATCATGTATTGGTCGTCTTTAGTTTTGGCCGCAGATAAACAATAGAAATATGATAAAATGACAAGAATGTTTTTAAGAGTAGAAGTTACGTCCGTAAGACATCCAGGTAATAAGATACGGAAGTTGGCAGTTACTCAAGCAACTGGATAAAGTTTGGAAACGGCCAGCCGTGACGTTTTAGGTAGCATCCGCTATCTTTTGTCTGTGAGCTTCGTTAGTAAGTTTAGAAGTTATTACAAACGGGAAAAAATAATGTAAATGGAAAACTCTAGTTCTTGAGAAGATTTTTAGTTCGGATGCCAAAATCCTAAAATTCGATTCAAAACTAAGACTGCTTACACTCCCGTCAACGTTATATTACAACGGCAGGGTGTTCGGCCCAGAACCAGGCGGTCCCGGGTTCGAATCCCCCTGACGCCACCGATGTTGTGCCTTTTAGAAAGGCACTTTACACGACCTTCTTCAATCCACCCATGAAATGGGTATATTGTTCTGTGTACGTGTCACTGTCAAAAAAGTTAGGAAAAATTTGAGTGCAGTACCTTGTCGTCCTTGTCAGTCAAAAAGCGGAGTGAAAAAAACACGTTATTTTACGAGTCCGTCACTTTTGTCTTATTTGGCCGTCGTACGATCTTCATGTACAATTATCAAAAGCCTGTGACAGAACCAACCGAAAACAATGACAGTCTTTTCCCTAGCAAAACAGATCTATTTTGCACGACGCAAGCACGACTATCTCAAAAATGACGTCAGTTTGAGATCGTACGACGATCGTTGGGCCCTTAAGAGGCTTAAGAGCACCGAACCATTGTACGACCTTGGTTGAATGACCTACAGGCGAACTTTTGACCACTGTTGACCCGGTCAAGAGGACACCAGCTTGACCGATTCACCGTCTCTGACCACTAGACTTCATCCGTCATGTTTTGTTCGGTGTCAACAACGCCGGTTCACCCAACTGTTTGGGCTTGTATGATTACAAAAGCCGTACAAGAGAAAAATAGAGGAACATGGGAAAGCGGGACATGAAATGACACTAGCCGCCAAATTGTAGCCTCTACCAAATGGTAGCAAGTCAATAGCTAAGTTTTTATTCTCATCCGTTTAAACTTTTCTAAAATGAAAAGACTCTGTGACTTTCTGAAACCAGAGTGACGGTGATTTTTGTCTTACAGTTTGACATCTCCAAAGAAAGGCAAGAGACTCTGTTTTGTGATCGTCATTCAGTTTTATGATGCATGGTGATTTTATAGAAAGGCTGATTTTCGATCAACAAATATTGATATTGCCATGAACAAAGAGACACTGGAATGACTGAGCTTCGCTGTAGAAATGGATGGGTTTCTGACAGACAAGAAAACTAGTTTTCGTTCTTTTGTATTTCTTTTGCGCTTGTCCTCATTATATGTTTACTTTTTAGTAACCTACAACAGCATTTTGTCAATATTTTGAAAAATACTGTTCTTATCACACAGCCAAACCTAGCCAACATTTCGGAGCTGGTCAGGGCGCAATGAAAATGCTAGTCTTTGCCGCATGGTGGCGTTGCAGCAAGACTAACTTCCGAAGAGTTGGTTAGGTGAAAGTCTAAATCTTTCAGGTCGTGTTATGAAAGACTTATTTTTCAATACGCACCACTCTGATGAAAACAGTGTTTATTGAAATGTACTATGTCTTTCGAAATATGTATGATACGGAATAAAGGTTTATTCTATTCATATATTTACTGTACGATTTCATCATCACTTTTAATTTACAACATTGCAATATCAAACCTTTATGGCCCATTTGATATCAACATACTCATATTTTTTTCATGACCCGTTATAACATATATCAGCATCCTTGAAACGTATACTAGTCCTGGACCACCAAATGATTTTTAACCCTATCTAGACTGGTAGACTGGACTTAACCCCCACCCTCATAACTTCCAAACGGTATGGTGTATGATCAAATTTGCAGGGGGAGATAAGCATGTAAATATTAATCACTCGTAATAAGCCTTGATTATTTGGCGAAGATAATGTGTTCGTGGTACTTTTTCTTGTATACTACCTGTCTTCTCTCCGTCCATCTATGCCTGCAATCAATCACTCCGAAAGCACCAACGCCGATTTTTCGCTGCGTATCAAGGGCGTCGTCAAGCGGAATAGAAGCGTACGGCAGCCTTGTGATATTGCCAATCTGAATGTTGAAGACCGAACCACACCAGTCAATTGAATACTAGTAAATGCTGCAGCTTGAATTCAGCGTCATGTATAGCAATCTTTATTGACATAACAAAAAGTACAGCGACTTTCGTGAGAACTACACATGCAAACAACAAACAATGGGATACAAAATGATTAACCTACGTACAAGTATATGAATATTTCAACATGTCGGGTTTGACCTATCACTTGCACTACTAGTTCTAAAATCTAAACATTCTTTGATATGTTTACCTATTTGTATACAGTAAGGGTTGTCTCCTTCTAGAATGTGCTTGAATCTATCTATAGAATGGAATGTATCAAACTCTGTAAAGCGGAAAGAAGGTTGAACAGCTTTGGGCGTTTATCATGATATCGTGGACAATCTAGGATAAAGTGTCATTCATCTTCAATCTCATTTGGACAGAATGGACAAAACTTATCTTGGCAATTGCTCTAGGAACTTCAAATTATGTATATCCGATAGGTATTTTTTTGTCCGTACCTTTTCTTTAACACAGAATAAATGGAAAGTTTTGAATCATTTTGAATATATGTATGCCATTCTTGTATGTATATATCCTGTAAATAGGTTCGTAATTGATCAGTTGACACATCAATTTTGTATGACCTAAGGTTTATTCATGCATGCCCAAAACCGTTATAGTTAAAAATGACATGGATGCTGCACATTCATCGGTACATTCATGTTACCATAGCCACTAAACATATAGCAGCGTAGGCTGAACGGGAATACCAATAGATCTACCCGCATATACATTATTATTATACATTGTAATTGAACACTGATTGGCCGGAGCCAATTGAAATAAACCAATCTCAGTATATACGTAGGTATGCTAAATATGATATTCAGAATTCCGTAGGACATGCCCATTTGTCTCTTAGAAACCAATCAGTAATTAGCTAAGGCGAACATACTGGCTAACCTGTGCCATATCCCCACTGAGCGAATACAGGACTAAACTGATTTGTGCAGTTCTACTTCATTTCGCTGAGAAATAGTGGCGTCCGTGTATCGCAGCGAATTAGATCATTTCGTAAGGCCACTCTGACTTGCATGTACAGATGACGATCTCCGGACACCCAAAAATTGATGTGAGCGCGAGCAAAAACTACAACTGGATGAAACACCAAAAATTGTATGGCAGTGGTAAAAAAGAACTCCTTTATTACTGTCCTTTCATTAGGATATAGAGACTTTAAAACAAACTTCAACACTCAATCAAACATCATATCTTGTATGTAATGAGTAGGTTAAGGATATACATGTATATCTGGATATTCTTTTGTTTTCCTTTGTCCTTTAATTTAATTAACTGTTAATCTGCTTCTATATATGGGGTAAGAGGCTGTCAGAGTGGTCCTGCCCTGCAATCACCCAGAAAACATGATGATCTTTCACACTAACATTTACTCGACGATAAGGGAGGTTGTCTTGTTTCAGAATACGGTATATCAAGCAATATTCTATGTTATCAGATATTCCATATAAATTCAAGTATTCTTTGATTACCGAAACGCACGGCTTCCTCTACACTGTCAATCTGGAACCTGGTCAAGGTCAACGATGAATGCCGTATTCGGGTGAATGTTTGAAGGGTGGATTTCACTCTTGACGCTGCTCCTCTAGTTCGTCCGACGAGAGAAGATTCCCTTTAGACGTGTCTTCGCCGCCTCCGTGACTGTCTGAGGTTTCTATAAAAGAAGATTTTGTTCATAAAAGAATCATCAGTGGAATAGATCAAAACGACTAACGAGAGCCACAGCAAAGATATGTTCTCGGTGTACTTGGAGATGTTCTATTGCAAGGAAATGTCCAGTGGAAGGATTGACATTTTAAGACATTTTCAAAGTTCATGTGTGCTATAACCAAGAGGTTGTTTAGAAGATATGTGATGCTTAAGTTTCAACATATCAAAATGACTTGTAAAAAAGTATTTCAGAAAAGTCTATGATAGGACACCCTCTTACCTGGGGATCCGCCTTCTTCACATCTTGTGCGCATGTGTAGATGAATTCACCAATCAGCACGACGAGAGCCAACGCCATGCCTCCATACACCAACACGAACACACCCAACATGTCCTGTAGTCCGATCACAGAGGATTCCAACACAGTTTGGTCTGTACCGGAACACTCTTGACTTTTGATCCTGAAAACAAACGTAATTAAATGTAAGCGACATAGGTGTTCCTGCTTAATATGTACCTTCGTTATGCTTATACAAGGAGGCTAACGTGAATTAAGCAACCTCATATATAGTCAAGATTAATTCAAAGATTTGAAAAACGATGACTCTTTTGGCGATGTTCTCATTTTAAAAGACATCCTGTAGACCCAACCCAAGTAAGTAATACGTAAACCTACAACATTTGCTGTGTATCTATGATTCTACCATGGCGATTAAAGCAATAAGAATTTGTACCAATACTACAAGAAAAAATATTGGTCTACAAAATTAGCAGGTGCTTTGAAAGATACAGAGAGTTTCTATGAGACACGAATTTTTGGCGAACTCTGGGCAATTAGCCTGTCTGCAGCTGAAGGATTGTTTAAACCAATGATTCGAATTCATCAATAAATTAGTGGAAAATTCAAAATGTCAAATGTCTCTTGGCTTTCCAACAATAAGTAAGCACATTTCAACCATTAGCCACGTGGCAATGTGTCAAAATATAGCTTAAAAATGTTAATCATAAACACCACTTCCATCTAGCCACTCAATCGTCGCCAAGCCAATACGTTTTATTGCCTTTCTAGCTTTTTTGACTTTACTCTGAAGAAAACTTTACTCCCCATTTTGTGTCCAGTTCATCTACTACTCCCAGTTCTTCTGCTCGGACAATTGCTTCGTTGAACTCCACGGTGTATTTGGAGTTCTTAGGCAGGAGCATCCCGTACCCTGTCTGCCAGAACAGCCGTCCGATTGTCTCTAGGTCACATGGTTGACGGCTGACCTGCAGATCCAAAAGCAGGAAACACAATATAACAGACACCCAAACTCAGCAAATCTAGCTTTCATCACTAGAAAATGCTGTTTTCACCACAACATCAACATTAGGTAGAACAAGGCACTGTATAAAAGTTAGGTGAAATATTTCACAGCTTACCGCATAGTCCAGTTCAGCACTGTCCGTAAACAGTGCATATTTCTCCTGACGCATCTTGCCTAGTCCCTCCTGTAGGTTCTCCACAAGGAGAGACTCTTCATCGGCCTGCATGACGACTCCCAGTGAATGGTACGGTTCAGTAGTAGTGGTCTTGAAGGACACCCATGACGCGTAGCTCTTTATTGCACCGTATGAGATCTCTGTCTAAAGTCGCACCGAGAACATACATCAGTATGCGGTTATTTTGTAGGCCGGGTTATGCCATATGCAATCTCTAATTTTTCATCAGATAAACGAATGTTTAATCAGGGTGGATCATGGAATTAACTTTGCTTTTAGTTGGCATATAACTAAGTATGCAAATTACATTCTGCTACTTCAATGTACATGTATTTGCGATAAGAATAATCACTTGAGCTATACTAGCTAGTTTGCTTTGAACTTGTTTGAACTTGAAGTACTGTTTACTCAAAGTTCGGGCCAGGATTTCGATCATACCTGTGCAAGGAGGTCATCTGCGGAATTGATGGAGTTGTCGACGTTCCTTACGGTCAGGAAAGCAGCCAGGTTTGCCGTGTAAGTTGAGATGGCCACAAGGATACCGACTCCCCAGAAAAATGCAGAGATGCGACCTGCAAGAGAAAAGACAAATTGATGATAAAGTACTAGACTGTGCAGATTATGAAGATGCATCTACCAAGGAGTTTAAATTCTATTTCAACCTCCTTGTATCTACTAATTATCAATTTTGATAGAAAAAGCGAGAAAAAGAAACATGTAACATGCCCTTTGCTGAATCCAATAGGGCATTCAAATTAAAGGGTCCTTTTTTACGATGTCATCAAGGAAAATCGACGATGATGAAAAGATGTTTTGTTACATTTTTTAGTGTGAATCAATTTACTATTGGCAGTAAACTTACATATTTCATCACGTCATACCTGCTAATGACCTTGGCAGGAACTCCGGACCCAGCTGAACCAGAGCCACGAATGACTGCCACACAGCTTCCCAGAAACCGCTCTCCTTATCTTCCTCTTCTTTTGCAGGTTCTTCACTTTCCTCGTCCCTGTTACTTATCAGATAAGCAATCATGTAAATCTTCGGGGGGGGGGGGGGGGCGCAGAACAGTTCTGAACCAAATAAGAGAATGTGAAATGCGTAACGTTTTGAAATTAATGATACTTCTGTACCTTATTATGAACCACTCAACAACATACGAGAATATACCCTTGTTGACAAAGGTAACTACATTTGACAATAACTATGGTCACTATGATGAATTTTGTTCACTTGATATACTTTTAATAGACATTGATTTCAAAAAGAAGAAATATCTTACATGCCCTTTGTTGCTAAATTGGCAACACCTTGAAAGAGTCCCACCGCCAAGGCCGTCAGCAATATGGCGGCCCACAGTTCTCCCTCGAATGGGCTTATAAATCCCCACGTATTTGAAGTCCTGAAATTTACCAATGATTAATTTGTAATTAATGGCGGATTAACGCAGAGGAGGCTTTTATTTTATCTATGTCATTATCATAGCATTCGTGTTATGTGAATATATGGTAAACATTTGAAGAACACTACATGTAATTTTCAATTTTGACTATCTTTGAAACAAACTTGATACAAACACGTACCTTGAGCTCGCCTTCTGCATGGCAAGCGTAACCCCGTTGTCATAAAATGGAAGTGTGAAGTCAGCAACTGCTTGTCTTTCCGACGTAATGGAAATAATGGCCACGGACATGTCGGCTTTCTGAAAAATGTAAAAAGTTTCCATATCTTACATAACAATGAAGTAAAAATCGTCATGAAATTCAACTCTGAGAGTTATTTGTACAATGTACAGAAATAGAGACGGGAAAAGACAGTTCTTTATAGATATGATATGATAGATCTGATCGAATGTTTTTTAATGTCCCAATGGCCATCAGTAGACTAGACGTTTGGAGCATGGGATACCCCTGGCAGGTTCTCGCCCTCCGAGAGATTGTAAATATGATTACGAAATGACAACAATATAAGAATATAATTTATTCTTTAAAACAGGATCGCTATGTACCACATGTTAAGTGCCATGGCATCCCCTTTGTGAATACTTCAGCTATACAATGCTCTCCCAAGGGAGGAATAAAGTACAAGAAAGAATGAATGAATGAATGAATGAATGAATGAATGCATGAATGAATGAATGAACGAACGAACGAACGAATGAATGACGAAATTGTCTCACCCCATCCACTACATCGCCAACCAGTCCACCCCATTTTCCTGTTTGCGAGTTGAAGATGCCGTACTGCCCATCGTCAACCTCGTAGTACTCGTACTTAAACCCAAGCTCAGTTGACAGCCATGAGAATAGATCCATGCAAAAACCTGCTGAAAATACGATACGTTTACATGTATTTTCATACAATAGAAATAAAAAACAACACATAACAGAAACTGTTGGATCATTCGCCTTCCAATGTCTTTGAAAAACCCATACTTATACCAAAGCTCCTTGGAAAGAAATGCGAGCAGCGCCATATTCAAAATCCATTGGCCTTTCCAGATAGGCAAGAAAAGGCAATAATGAATGCGACAGAAATTTTATAATGGACTATGACTGTGCTGCAGTTTTATGAGCTATAGAGGGACTCACCCTTGAATCTGTCGTTCCCCGTCACGTTATTCCCGTCTCTATCGACATCTGATATCTCCACGAAGCCGTCCGCAGCGATGGTTACGACTCGCAGGGTTTTGTTGTTCAAGTCAGATATGTACGGAACGACTGTGATCGCCCCGCCCGCGAAATTTATATCTGCGTCAGAGTGCATGTCCAGCCTGGCCGACAAGTTCCAAGTGCCGACCTGAGATGATACAGACAATATACTAAAAGCAAACAGAACAATTCTGCAAACTTTAAAAAAAAATCAAAGCTCTCCAAGCTGGAATAAAGGTTGAAAACTGACTTGGTGCGTAGATACGTAAATTCTCACGTTCTGCCAGCCATCGTTTTTCAAATTAACGATGCTGTACTCTGCATCAAAGCGGGCTGCCGTCGTGTCGAAATGGATGTAACCGGTCACTCCGTCTGTCTCCACCTGCAGAATTGCAGCATAGCATCCCACCTTGTCAGGTCATGCATCATGCTTGCTATTACTTAAGACGTTTTTTGTATTTTTTTAAAGTACGTAAAACACAGATCTGCAAATAAACTTTGTTTGTGATCATTTCTTGAAAATGGAGTGAGGATTGCAATGCATCTTTGATTGTTCGAACTGTAATGTAACAAAAAAGCATTGTATGATAATGATTATTTTGAAGGGAAAAGAACCTGTTTCAGATACTGCAGCATCACCGACCCATCTGCCCATGGCTGTGACTCGCTTCCATCGCAGCCACAGTCCAGAGGCTGAGGAGTCACCGTGACGCCGTCCTCCTGAAGGTTCCTCAAGGCTTGTGCGAGAGCCAGGACTGCATCTGCCCACCTGGCGGTGTAAGGCTAAGAAAAAAAGACCTATTCTTGCGAAAAAAAGTCTTCAAGATTCAGAACATATGAGAACAATTGTCGGAGACAGACTACTTGGACGGATACTATTACGCCTCAAAACTCTTTTTTTTAAGTGTGCGAGTAACATCATGGCGTGTAATACCACCAACCCCAATTTCCGCAACTCCTGCTCCCGGGTACAGTGCTGGGTCTGCCGCCCTCCACTTTGCCATGAAAGCGTCACTGTGGCCACCGTTGGTAGAAGGAGAAATCGGTCCCAGCAGACCTTGAAGGTAATTTGGTATGCTGACTGTCCCGTTGGTTGTATCATAAAGGTCCTGTGATATGGTATTGAAACATTCATTTGACCATGCTGACTGCGCTGTTTGTGTCAAAGATGTTGAGTGATATACGAAACGTTAACAGTTTAACAAAAAAGAATGTAAAACTCACATGTCGATAGCTAGTTATCCCATCAGTGACCACCCAGGCCCAGCCCGCTTCTGTCATGCCCATTGTGCTGGCCTCTCGTAAGATCTCAGCTGCGTATGATGCCAAGCAGTGAAGGACAATAATGCGGGCTCCTGTGTAGCGTTACGCACAACATAATCATCATAGTTAAATGCATATTACATTTTATTAGTGGTTCAAATTGTGGTGGAAATTGACAGTCTGCCACCTTATATTGCAGTTTTATTCCTAGGTTGATATAAAGAAATAAACCGTTCTTTTCTGATATGTATTTTTCTAGAGCTTTCTACTTATCAGTAGGTGGGAAATTAATACTCAGGACGTAAAATCACATTTCAGTGAATAAGATATTACAGCAGCATATGGCAACATGTACCTGTGTCTTTGATTACTCTCAGCTGTGACGTCACTTCTATGTCTACAGCGTTCTCTGTCGGGTCAAACGACTGTATGGTGTGGATGCGCCATCCGTTCTGGCCTGCGATGAGCTGAAAATCCACCAGGCCATGCAAGCCTATAACAGAACCATAGAACATGCTCCAAAAACTACAATTTCAATTGCCTTTTTATATACGTGCGTCGCATTATTGTAGGACTTTCATCATTACACAATTATATTGAACAAATTGAACAGAAAATATTTGAGACACATGTCGATCGTCTGCGAAAAAGCCATCTAACGAATACTGTACCGTAGTCATCGTTAGAGACAAAGATACACATCTGGTCCCAACTGAAATGCTCCAACAGGTCGATGAGAGCCTTGCTAAGCACACTGTCTGGCCAGGAGATGCGGACCAGCTGCGGGTACTGCTGGCTGTTCCTTAAGGTGGGGTCTGTCGCTTCAGGAGCGATCTGTGGTAAGAGCAGCCCAGTACTCACGGGACTGGTGGCCTTTACCTTGTAAGAGGTTGAACAATGAAAACAGTCATGATGAGCTTATATCAGAGCATTCAATAGAAATAAATGAAAAGAATATATTCATTAGTCCTGCAGTCAGCATTTCATCACTATAGATTAGATTTTTCCGTGAATTCATTTGCAGTATAGTGTTATTATGAAACTATTTATAGACGGGGGGTGATCAATAAGTGCTCGGCCTCACCCAGAAATAAGGTGCAAAACTCAAATTTTTTGGTACAAGTTTAAGGTATGAAGTATCTTATGAATATCTACCAAAATTCCAATCATTGTGATTATTACTTAGCTGATGACACTCAGTAACGTAAAGTGAGGTAGAAGGATCAAAACATGGACAATTGAGCTGTGACCTGAGGTGTGCAAGTCAACTTGCTCTGCTGAAAGTCGGATACCCACTTCTTTTTAGCTGAAATAAAAGGGAATCTTCATCAAACATTTTGACCAGGTCTTCGAAGATTTTATGCCGATTCATGGCAAGAGAAAATCAACCACACTGCTCTGATCACAGTTCAACCTTGTTTTTCTCGCCACTTACCTACAAGTTTTCAAATGGACGTCGACTAAAAAGTATTCGCCACAATAACTTGATGTTTCGTGGGTATTGCTAAAAAATGTCATACTACATAATCACTCCCCAAAATTTGAGCTGTGCACCTTATTTCTGGGTGAGGCCGAGGAGTTATTGATCACCCCTCGTATACTGTGCAACAGCGTTATCACAATAGACTTCCTCTAGAGTAGCAAAACACATTTGTAACTGCAGGTGAAGGTTTTGCCTTTAGCTTAATTGCGACACTAAGGTAGGCCTAACATCTCACCTGTGACGATAGGATAGGCCCCATGACTGCCACAACACCTTGTGATGCCTGAAAACATTCTACAATAAACATGTTGTTAGTCAGAAGTGCAATGGCAAGCGCCAAGCCAGGCTATCATTGATAAGTGATGTATCGATGCGGCAATAGAATAACACGGTTTTTCAATTATAGGGTACTAGCCTGAGTTACGGAGCTTCCTCAAAAGGAAACGAATATCGTCAACACTGCAATCATTGTTAAAGCTAGGAAAAAGTCATTGTTAGATACTGATGACAGTAAGATAAAACTAACCATATTGGATCAAGTCCAAGAAATTGAGTGATGTTGTTGTGTTCTCGATGTACTCAATTGCGATGTTGGGAACGAGTTGCTTCTCGTTCACATACTCCACAGCAAGCTTTAAGGCCGAAGAAGCGGCAGGGAAGTCCGACACAGATAACGCACCTGTGGGATTTACAGAATAGTTACGCACGTTAGGTAACATGGATTATAGTCAGTTGGACCCAGTTATTTCTATTAACAAGTTGTTAAGATAGAGAAATGTACGATAGAGGAACAATGCACAAACTGTGTCAAGCCGGTACAGTAAGTAAGTCAACTTGAGTATGGTCTAATGAACTATTCTTACGCTGAAATAAATTCCTGTTCTGGATACCGGATTTCTGTAAACTTATATTGGAATACAGGTGGTATTGTAGTCATAATCATATACTATGATATGCCATTGCTTTTATTTCTTTTTGTCCAACTGTGACATTGTTTTCTGGCCAGAGACTCCAGGCCGTGTGACCAAACTGAGATTTTTTCAAGTGGTGATGACTTTCCAAGTCTGGAATTGGCTGCCTACAACAACCAATACTGCCAGCTTAATCTGGTATTGTCGGACTTAGTTGAAGTTTAGCGCCATTGGTAAGATTAACTTTAATTGTTTATCCGCCGCCACGTACTTTTGCTCAGTACGAAAGTAAGCTAATATGGTGCACCCACAATATCATATGCACATAGAGCCGCCCTTACTCTCGTACAGATTTTTAATAAACTCAGCTCATATGTCAGAAAATCAGGCTAAACAAACTATGGATCTACGCAAATAAACAATTACGTGTACTAACTGTAATGGAGCAAACTCAAAGTAAATATCGTTAATCAACCTTGTGAATTTGTTAACTCATGTCTCAAAGCTTAAAGTTCAATCCCCGATTCCAGGGCAATTATAAGCCAACTCACCAAACCTGACAGTAGTAATCGCCGTAGTGAAAGATATTGCAGTCATTAATAACAGGGCCGTACTACCAAGTCCAGCTGCCATTTTGGTCCTTTGCCTTAGAATTTAGAAAACAACAGAAAATCAAACTGTCTGCGACCGATTATAGTGAAACCGGGCTGTCCTTTTCTATTATAGACTTGCTCCTAGTAATGTTGACCGTCTTTTATATATCTTTTGCCGTCTCCGTGCAACTTCCTTGTCTTGACAGTCTCACCATGGTTGGCCAAAACAGCAGTCTATCTTTCACCGAGAAGTAAGGTCAAACGCGTATCAATTCCTCAAATACGTGCTCCCAACCAAGACTCAAGTGACCCTGTGTATGTATCGTGCGCACAGCGGACAACTTGGGCGAACACAGTTCAATATTCACTGAGATACAACAGCGTTAACAATTCATTTTTGTTTCCAGAGAAATATTTGCGGCCAAATGATCTGCGCATGACCAGTATCAGACTTCTACTGGATTACTAAATGACAATAGCCTGCCTGGTGTATCTGGGTGGAGTTTGGCACAACAGGTACAGTTTCAGTTACAGTAACGAGGCTGGTGTCCTCCTAATGAGGCCAAGCGCCTTTGGTAGTTGTTGTGTAATCTTTAAAAGATCAGGTAATTTTAGACCAAGACGCAAAATGTTCTTTCTTTGCTGTACAATTGATCCTTGATCAAGCATGGCCAGCGCAAGTGTAAACAAAGATTTATTCAATGGTACTTGCATTTTATATAACACAAACAGACGTTTATACATCCCAAGCTCTAGATATTTCAGTAGCTTGGTATTTTTCAAACGCTTGAAATTGATATGTGATATCATCATCATAACGATAAAGTACTTCTGTTCTGTGGACACAATTTAAAATGTTTGAAGAACACTACGTGTATTCCCATTTTGACCATCTTGGAAAGCAACTTTCTGCAAGGTCATGATGGCCACGGACATGTCGGCTTTCTGTGAAATATGACAAGTATTGCCTAAGTGCCTTATCTGAGATAACAATGAAGTAGAAAGCGTAATGAAATTGAGTGATGACTGCCTTACGCTACTCATAAATTAAAGGATTGATTCCATGGTTTTCAAGCGACTTTGTCGTCAGTGGTAAGTTAAGATAAAGACTGAAAAATTGTCTCTCCCCATCCACTACATCCTCGACCAGTCCGCTCCATTTCCCTCTTTTCGAGATGAAGATGCCGTACTGTCCATCCGCAACCTCGTAGTTCTCGTACTTAAACCCAAGCTCAGTAAAAAGCCATGAGAACAGGTTCATACACAATCTTGCATAAAACTTTTACTATTTTCGTACAATAAGAATGACAGGTTACAATGCATTTGTTCTTACAGTGCGTAAACCATACATAATCATTTGATCAAAAGGGAGTGGGATTTACAATGCATCAATGTGTCATATTCCAACCGTAGTATAAAATAAAACATAACAAGGTAATATTTTTTCTAAAGTGAAATAATCTTAAACCTGTTTCAGATACTGCAGCATCACCGACCCATCTGCCCATTGTTGTGACTCGCTTCCATCGCAGCCACAGTCCAGAGGCTGAGGAGTCACCATGACGCGTCTGCCTGAAGGTTCCTCAAGGCTTGTGTGAGAGCGACAAGGTTAACAGTTTTAATCCATCTTTGTTTGTTTTAGGAGGCACTTGAACACTGGCAGACTTAACAGTTCGCCACTACATGTATCTGACTAAGATATTTGAGTGGAAGTTTCATTCATTCATTCATTCACTCACTCAATCATTTACTCACTCACTCACTTGCCAACTTATATTGCCACAAAAGGCCAGCATTGTGTTGCCTCGCCGTAAAACTCGTTATGTGCTACCAACAAAAAATATAAGCATCAAATTTCATGAGAAAACTGGGGGCGTAACTGTGGATTGGTATGCCAAATGTTGCGTTTGCACAGTTGTACGAGAGACTCGCGGCAGCCAGCGAGTATAGCCCAGAGTATTTAAAGACGCCTTATCCAGAGGGGCTCTAAAACACGTTTCTTTTGCAACGATGAGAGACATGGAAGAGGAGTTGAGGCATTGGTATAGAGGTCTCACAGCGATATTTGTAAGTAAAGAGAAATGAAGCTGAGTCGGTTCAGTGGTACCTCAAAATAACTAGTTCTTTGCACAGATTTTCTCCACGTGTGTCTGCGATTTTCTTGTCCGCACAGTGAACCTTTGACAACGTAGTCCGAATCCATTCACCTCACGGTAGCAGGTGATCCCAGACGACCTCTTCGTGTTCGTGATTTGTTGTGAAACGTCCTTGGCATTCAGGTGAAATTGAGAACTGCTCGGCTCAATGGCTGACAGGCAGTTAATCACATCACCTCAAGCCTTTGGCTCGTCCGTCTGTCTGAGTGTAGGCCTGTGTGCCGATCTCTATCCCAAAAATACAGACCATGCATCCATACTGCTTGTATTTTGTCTGTTGGACTAGAAGGCTCGCAAAGTGTTGTAAATAAAGAGGTTAAGTCTGACATCTCAGGCGTGTAAACGTCCTTTGTTGTCCTAACGAACAAGCACACATAGACGGAAACCATCTGCTACAATCAATCAACTACTTACTTGGTTGGAGTCGGTTTGGGGATATATAACGTGGGACCGTGCTGAGTTCAGAACATTGGTATCTTCGCCTATTTTTAAAGGCCAGTTTGTGTCCGTGGAAAGTTTCTTTCAGACATGAGGATTCTACCGAACTTCAACCGAACGAAATGAGACGCTGTGACCTTTATAATTGATATACCTGTTAAATGCCGAGAGATTGAAAAGGAGAACTAGGAACTTTGAGGAATTGATATGTTTGAATTAACAAGTTGTTTACCGCTAATGTATACGTGAGCTACAAAGGTGTGTATGTGCTTTTGCTAACTTAGTGCGCAGGCGCAGGTTGCTAAACAGGTGCTGGCATTGACATTGTGTTATGCTTTTCTAAAAACAGAAAATTCCTCTATTCGTTTGTCTCCATGGCGTTTAACGATAAGTCAGAGATATACGCATTCACCGGCAATGACAAGGAAAAGGTTACGTGACGTTGTGATGAAGTTAGCACAGAGACACGGCAGTTTGTAGTAAATCATAACTCCTGATAGTCAGACGGATTCCATGATAAATTAATCATTCCGAACTGGAAGGGGTAGTTGTTTTCTGGGTAAAGTAACTTTGGCACTGTTTTACTAATGTCGCAAATTTCCTCAACCATCGTGAATGAACCGCCATTGACAAGCCTAAGAGAAATATCCTCCTTTTTTCTTCTTTTGAATATGTAAGTCTTTCGAGATCCTTCTTTCACTCTTATATAGTTGTATGCCGACAATGTCTGATAAAAAGTCATCCATCTCATGTGCGTGTTCTCTGAAAACAAAGTAACTTAATGTAAGTCTTTCGCTGTTTGATGTCACCGCGTATATCGTATCTTCCATCTAAGTACGTAGTACAAGTAGCTTCAACTTTATATGACCCCTCCGTGACATCTCAGTTAGGACTACTTAGGAGATGATATTGGCGAAGTCGACTGACCCTAATCTAAACCTGATGATCTAAACAAATTACGGACAGCCAAATTTGTGTTGTGCCAACACAGGTGTTCAATCTACTTCATGTCACCTTCCTTGTTGATAAGCTTTTGCTTGCTGTTGTTTTGACTACATAAAAAGTGTAATCTGTACCTTCATCTGGCGGAACGTTTGTTCAAAAACAACACCTGTTTTACAGACTACCACCTGTAACTTGGCCGTAGTTCCCCCAGACTTGAACCCGTGTCATGAATAATTCATTGCCACTGGTATTTGTCGGGCTCAAATATGGCTAATATTCTTCTTCAGATAGATATGGGTGGCCCATGATTTTATTAAACGTGTTAAGTTTCTATCTTATGGTAATTGTACAACCCGACAACAAAATTTGAATCGGCTGGCAAGATAAGGAATAGTCTAGGTAAGAAAGAATTAGAATTACATGTGAGACATGGAAAATATGATACTGCAGTCAACTTACTAACTTATTTGAACAATAATATTGACAAATAAAGAGAACAATAAACGCAATAAACTTAACAATGACGATAACAATGATAGTTTGAAATAATAGCATAGTCCGCCAATATCGTATTCCCTGGAGTGTTGTGACCTCTTATCTTCTTGACGGATGTGTGCCTCAGTCCAGCAGAGCTAAAGACCTCCTCTCACTGACCCCGCGACACGTTGGCGACCCCGCTGCGTCAAATTTGAGTTAGCCTTGACTTTACATTGAGAACACCATGCAAAACATACAAGTATGACTAGACATACAAAAAATCACACAAAGCGTAAAACGATTCGTTCGTTATCGATGAAATTCGTTTAGCGCGATGTCAAATCCCTCGGTCGCCCTCTCACTGGACCCACGGTACGCTGGCGGGGTCGCTGCTTCCTAAACTGGATTTGTATAACCCTTGACTTTATAATGGGAATATCATTCAAAACGTACAAGTATGACCAAAAAGACAACAAACCTCACAAACCTTTGAAAAATTCGTTTTGTCGATAAAATTCGTTGATCGCCTTGTCAATTCGATTGGCAGCAGCGTCGTCGACTGCGCACCGCCTGTTCAGTGACAGAGGGGCTTAAGAGGGATGAATTATAATTGCATTCAACATAATGAGCTACAATATTGATAAGAATTTATAGAGATCTAGACAAATATCGTAGATTTTTTTCTGGAATGCACCTACTAGTTGTAGTATGATATCCTCTGTCTATCCTACATTACATATGCTACATCTATTGAACTCCTACAATATGAAATACCGGAATTACAGAATTCATCACACAATAGTTTTACGCATTTTCAACGGAACCTAATGTCCTTGGATATAGCATTGCTTGTTTAACCCTCACCCGACCGACACATTTTTGCGACGAATCTGGCCGTATGGGGTCCAAACGGACCCCATTTTGCTTTGCCCCCTAAATGTATTTCTGGTGGATCTTATTGTAGTTATTGTGCATATCCTGTTTCCATAATCTATTGAGAATATTTTGACAAGTTTTGGTGTTGATGATTAATGCTCATTATCATAATTTATGCAGAAAATGAGGAGAACCCGCATTTTCCTTTAACCCTATCTAGACTGGATGGGGGCTAAAAGTGCCCGCGCCAACTTTGACATCGTATAACTGCCAAACGACTCATGCTAGGACTACCAAACTTGGTGACTTTTCCTAAAATTTAGTTGGCAACAGTTTCATGATACTAGTTCAAGTTAGTCATTTTTCCTGTTGCCATGGCAACGGGTTTCTGACAGGCATTTTATACAAAAAGTCACAAATTAGAAAAAAAGAAGATATTTCTCAGGTTTTCTTGCTTAACCACACTAGTTTTCCAACATATATAACATCATATGTAATTAAATGTAACTTTCAAGATCTATTATTCATAATTTATGCTAATTTTATGACGTAATCGCTCAAAATCCAAGATGGCAGACAAGATTATTATTTTAGGTATAAACAGGTGTTTTTGCCTTCAAATTCGTCACTATACCTGGTATTTTCTTAACCAGAAACATTCAGATTAATGTTTCCAGTCTCTTTCTTTTGTGATTTGGGGTCATAAATGGAAAAAAATGTATTTTAGACATTTCAAAATGGCTGATCCAAGATGGCGGATCCCAGGGATTGCTAACTACACATGACGTCATTCTTTGACGTCATTTTGACGTCAACGTAATCGCCATTGACGTCGTATACTTGGCATACCTTAAAATCAATAATACACTCTATTTCGTTAATAACTTTCTATATTACGGGACTTCCCTATGTAGCCTATAAAATCACACCGATGACGTCATAATTACATCATATTACGTCATAACGTCACCAAATTTACAGAAATTATAAAACTTTACATGAACATCACTGCCTGTAAATTTTGTGAGGATACATTATACCGTTTGGAAGTTATGAGGAATTTCTTTCAAATTACGTAAAAAACAATGCGAAATCATCTGGGGTCCATTTAACTTCCGCAAAAATCGGCCAATCTCGGTAAAAATATATCAGGAGTTGTAAGACATGTACATGAACAAACTAATGGAAGGATTTTTTTCTCCGACGAAATATATTGATATGCCACACATTAGAACACGCCTGGGGTCCATACGGTCGGATGAGGGTTAAATTAAAAGTTTTATTGCAAATTCCTGCCCGTAGGCTAATTGCAAGTACATGTACATGTAACACGGTGTGGACGGACAGACAATAATGAACAGTATAACAAATGTCTACTCTAGTTTTAACTACTGCCACTAAGTTCTAACTTATTGAGTTCGACTTCTTTTTCCGAGACTGTGGAAGACGAATGATCCCACTTTTTCTGTGATATGTGGGTTTTGTGATGTTAAGAGGAGAGTAGTTTTCTTTTCTTCTGAAAACGTGGAGAAATTAGGATGAAATATGGTGGCCTCTTTAAACAGCTCATTTCTTTCGTTGTCGTAGAATGGGCAACTTGACATAAAATGTATTTCGTCTTCCACCTTGTTTGACATACAGTATTTACAAGTTCTTTGGCACACAGGTAAGTTCTTGTACCGCCCTTTCTCAATTTCAAGGGGGTGGGCACTAATTCTAATTTTGCTAATTGCAGAGCGTAAATCGAAGTTATCTAATTCTAAATATCTTTCCATGGTATAAGTTGTTTTGCATGTATGAGAACAACACCAATCCTTGTGATGAAGTACTTTGAAGCACATTATCTTTGAGTACCCTTCCTAATTCACATTTAAACCAAATCGAACAGTATGGACTCCGTTTGGACCCCAGGCGTATATTCATATTTGCCATAACAACATTTTTCATCGGAGAATAAACGGACCCTAGCTGAATTTGCATGGTATATCATATTATGTGGAAAAGATCTTATTCAATAACAGAGGCTTGTTTTTACTGCAATTTAAGCAACAAGTTATTGTTTTTCGAAGTAAATGGAGTATGTTGGCATGCAATTTGATACACTTATCATACACACTAAAACTAGAGAAAATATCCCCAATAGATTGATAAAGCAATATATTCGCAGCAATCACAAAAATAGCCTTCTTTGTAGAAAATTGACAAAGGGGGCAACTTTTTACCCTGTGTCAATATGAGGTAGATATTCCATAATCCGAAACAACAAAACTTATCCAGACTTTAGAACTTTTATAAATTCCTTTCTAAATACGCAATGCTGACATTTTAAAGTCAAGGCTGGAAGACGGGTTTGGCGATGTCTACTGACCTTAATCTCAAACTGATGATCTAAATAAAATACGGACTGCCAAATTTGTGTTGTGACAACACAGGTGTTCAATCTACTACATGTTACCTTCCTTGTTGATAAGCTTTGCTTAGAAACGTACCTTGCTGTTGTTTTGACTACATAAAAAGTGTAATCTGTACCTTCATCTAGCGGAACGTTTGTTAGAAAACAACACCTGTTTTTCAGACTATCAGCTGTTTCTTGGTCGCTGTTCCCCCAGACTTGAACCCATGTCATGAATAATTCATTGCCACTGGTATTTGTCGTTGTCAAACAAGGCTTATATTCTTATTTAGATGAATATGGGTGACCCATGATTTTATTTCATCGTGTAAAGTTTCTGTCTTCCGGTACAACCGACATATAATTGAATTGGCTGGCGAGATGAATAATAGTCTAGGTAAGGAACATGTGAGACAAGGAAAATATGACACTGCAGTCAACTTACTAACTTATTTGAACAATAACAGTGACACATAAAGAGAACAACAACATTATTAAATTAACAATGATAGTATGAAAAGTAGCATAGTCCGCCAACATCGTTTCCCCCTAGAGTGCTGTGACGTCTATATCTTCTTTACGGACGTGTGCATCAGTCAAACAGAGCTAATAGTGCTGACTTATAGTTGCAGTCAACATACTGAGCTACGATATTTATAAAACTGTATAGAGATCTTGACACAAATATCGTAGAATGTTTTTCTGGAATGCACGTACGTACTAGGTTTAATTTTAGGTTCTTTGAGGAACGTTTTCTATAATGGTTATTAGTTCTAAAAAAAGCAACATAAATCATCCCAACTGTTCTATGAAACCCATGCATTTGTATTTTCTCGATACTTTTTAGGACAAAAACATGAATAATCATCATGAATTATTGATATGGAATGACAGGAGGTAATCTCTTCTAGTCTGCGTCATACATAGGATACCTGTCATGTAAATATTTCTGAACCACGATCGAAAGACAGATGTTGCATATTTGATTCCAGGATCGATAAACCTTAAGTTTACTGGTATAATGCCAATAGCCCGAGGGACCTATGTTTTCATTAGGTAATTACTTTTCGTATAACCAGGATGAATGTGATGATTTAAATTTCGAACATTGCTTGAAAACAATGAAGACGCTGGAGGCGAGAGATTTAACTCCCATTGGTAGAATGACCCTTGTTAAAACACTTGGTATATCCAAGCTCATTTACAACTGTAAAGTGCTTCTAGTCCCGTCTGGTTTTGCAGAGAAAGTGAATGGCTATATTTTTAAATCAATATGGGACGATAAGATGCCAAAGGTAAAGATGAAGACGTTAATAGAAAGAAAAGATCAAGGGGGTCTAACGATGGTGGATTTTTTTTTGTCAAATGCAAAGCCCTTAACCCTCAAACCACCGTATTGGGTCAAAACTGATCCAGACGTATATCAACATGTGCCATTTTGACATTTCGAGTCGAAAACAAAATTCCTTCTATGAGTTTGTTTGTATAACGTTATGTCTTATAACTTCTCACAAGTTTTTATCGAGATTGGCTCATTGTTGATTATTAATAAGTTATCCTAGAAAGTTAACGCATGGTCCGGTGGGGTCAAACTGACCCCAGCAAAATCTGCACTCATATTCCCTGTTGTTTGATACTTGTCATCTAGTAACATGAATGATAAGGGCTATTATGATCATAGTTACATAGGTACACGATAAAACTTAAATAGAAATTATGTATGATAAATCATAAAATATCATATCCAAAAACGTTTTTTTGTAGATGGCAACAGGAACGACGTCAGATTGACGTCATAAAATTTATATTCATATCAGGTTACACTAGCGAATTCCGCCATCTTGGTTCCGCCATCTTCAATTATTTTAAATGTATTTTTTCATCATATAACCTAATTACACAATTAAAAATGAACCAAAACGTTACACTAAGATTGTTTCGGTTTGAATTAACATGGTTATGATGAAATTTGAGGTTGAAATAGCTATATAGCTAATCTAATTATATCGTTCGCCATCTTAGATTTTGACCGACGACGTAATCAAATATGCATAAATCATTAATATTAAATCATAAAAGTGATAGTGAATTACATCGGTTGGTATTGATATAAGAAAATAAGTGCAGTTTAAAAAGACAGCTCCAGAACTACATTGTAACATCCAAAATTAGCGACTTTTTCCAAATATGGCTCTCAGAAACCGGTTGCCATGGCAACATGAAAACATCAATTAAATATTTTCATTCAATTCAAATTGTTGCCAACGAAATTTTAGCAAAGGTGACCAAGTTTGGTTGTTCTAGCGTAAGACATTCAGATTCTATATGACATCAAGTGTTGGCGCATGCCTCAAAAGAGCTCGCATGTCTGAATAGCGTAACTTGTAGAAGACGATGTTCCCTTTTTTTTGCATAAATTATGATAATAAGCCGAAATTATTCACACCTAATCATGTCAAACTGTCCCTTACAGATTGCTTAAACTATACATATATATATACAAACCACAAAAATAGTCACCAATAAAGCTGTATTTGTAGAAAGCATTGTGGGGTTAGTTTTGACCCCATACGGTAAGATTAGTCGTAAAAAAGCTACGCTGGTTTGAGGGTTCAGGCATTGTGGATTAAAAACTTGGGAATAACGAATGTAGTGATGGAATATTTAGAACTTAGGGAGGAAAATTATTATTCAATTGTAATTTTGACACATCTTGTCTACAACTATTTCAATTTTCTAAGTTTTACATTCAAGTATAACAGGCTTGGCAGTCGGCTGTGCAATCCAACCCTGAGTCCAAAGAAGGAATTCGTAAACAAATTATTTGTAACAATAGGTTTTTATTAGTAGGGGGGAAATCTGCATGGTACAGCCGTTGGCATCAAGCTGGGATTGTGACATTAAATGATATTGTGTCAAGCGATGGTAGCTTTCTGACGTTACGTGAAATCGCTCAAAACTATGACATAAATTTCTCTCCAGTGTACATACTGAGATATTGTAGTCTAAATCAGCAATTCCCTTCGTGTGGAAAGATAATCTAAGAAATGGTCAGTGCAGTCAGCCGATGGAAGAAACCATCGCTTTTCAGACGCCAACGTTTAGTTGTAAACAACTGTATGACTTATTTCTTCAGAATGTGTTTGAACCCCTAACCTGTGAAAGTTAAGTCTTAAGATGTTTAGAACACCAAGATAAGTTGAAGAAGGTGTCTCTACTACCCTTTACTAGGAATGTAAGATAACAATATTTTCAATTTAAGATAATTCATAGAATATTACCCATAAAATGTTACCTAAAGAAGATGAGTGTGTCCATTCTGCGACGACAAACAAACCATGATGCAAATGTTTGTAGAATGTACCAGTATCCAAGACTTCTGGAAGGAATTCTGTAATTGGTGGGGAATGAAATTCTCTAAATCGTTAACCTTAACGCTCATACACCCGAACGGGGTCATTTTTGACCCCAGGCGTGGATTTTTAAGTGCCATTTGAAAATTTTTGTTCGGAAAAAAATTCCTTCCGTGACTTTGTCAGTAGACATCTATTCTAACCTCTTCTAATCTTCTAGGGAGATCGGCGCAATACTGTTGACATTATAGAGGAAAGTCTGGAGTGATTCCACTGGGGTCATTTTTGACCCCAGCAAAAACAATGTGCTGTTTTTGAGGCCTGCCCTCTGTAGCTCCTAAACTACTTGTTGTATCACCACCAAATATTTAGAGAATGATGCACGTGTGAATTGATATCATCATAATAAATTTTGCGTCATTATGACGTAATATGACGTCATTATGACGTTTTTATGTGATTCTATACGCCATCTTGGATTTTGAACGATGACGTCATAAAATCAGCATAAAATATTAATGATAGATTATGAAAGTTATATTGGATTACATATAAGATGATAACAATGTAAGAAAATAAATTTGGTGTGTTTTTTTTAAACAAAATGATACTCACCAAACCCCTGCAGACCCTACCAGTGTATTCCCTATGCGTAAACATACATTTTTAAACGTGGATATCTTCGGCGTAAATGAGGGTGGTTAAGCACAATAAGAAGGCCAATTGTTAATAAGATATAAAAGAAAAACATATATAGCAAGACGAGTTTTTCTTAACCACCCTGACATTCTTTTTGTAATCTAAGTTTTGTCAGGCATTGTCAAGCACATTGTAAAAAACACATAGGCTGATGGTCACCTGGGGAATTTGGTAGAATACTGAATGCTTTTGGATGCGCACCGGACTAGTGGGTACTTATACTGTAAAAATATTCATTTCTACTTCCTAAAATTACAATCAATTGAAAAATAACTCCCCCCTCTGGGGTTTAGGAAATAATGTATGGTCTCCTAGAGCAGGCGTCCAACGACGATTATAGAAACTATAATATAAGGGTAAAATACCACATATTTGGTAGTACTGGTAGGCGAGGAAAACCTTTCTTTTTCGAGCTTGCTAGCTTTCTCAAATGCGGGGTATAATTTACGTCTATTACTTATACCTACAATCAATAATGTACATCCTATATTCTTATTGTAAGGGCTTGCCACAACCTCTTTTGTTATGTTAAGCTTCTTTGAATGTATTAAAAAAATTGATTCCAAAGGCGTGCATTGCTCCGTACGTAACAGCTGATAGTCTGTAAAACAGGTGTTGTTTTTTAACAAACGTTCCGCCAGATGAAGGTACAGATTACACTTTCTATGTAGTCAAAACAACAGCAAGGTATACGTTTCTAGGCAAAAGCTTATCAACAAGGAAGGTTGCCATGTAGTAGCAATTTGATACCTGTGTTGGCACAACACAAACTTGGCAGTCCGTATTTTGTTTAGATCATCAGATCTTCGCCAACTCATCTCCTAGCCTTGACTTTAAAATGTCAGCATTGCGTATTTAGCAAGATATTTAAAAGAGTTAAAAACTTCGGATACGTTAAGTTTATTTGCGGATTACGAAACGTCTACCACAGGTAATACAAATCCCAAGTTCTTTTCTCCAGTTGGACTGCTTACAGCACTTTAAACTGAACCCTTTTTTATATGATATTGTCCATGCTTGGTATAAATACCAACAGAAGGCCCCCTCAACTCCAGCTGAGATTAGACAACAGCTTTTATGTAAGAATTCTAATATCATTATCGGTGAAAAACCCTTCTTTTCATATGCATTTTTGAATAGAAGAATTCTATTTGTAAACGATGTATTAAATCCAGATGGTTCCGTAATGTCATACAATCAATTCTGCGCTAAATATAGTAATGTTTGTAGCCACCTTAAGTATCTACAGTTATACACTGCAATACTTCCAAAGTGGAAATCTAGTTTGCTTGGTTCTTCTCCTCTTTTAACTTGTATTCCATATCAATATGATAGTACCTGGCTAAGGAATATTAAGATTGATAGAAGTATGTATAAGTTCTTTTTAATGTCATATAAGTTGATACATATGTCACATAATGTTCAGTTGTCATGGCTGTACCTCTTTAACACTCCAATCCCCTGGAAACAAGTCTATACCTCTAATATACATTGCACAATTGACCCAACGACCAGATTTTTCCAATACAAAATTGTTCATAAATTCTTACCAACCAATAGGTTATTGTATATTTGGAAATGTATAGACAGTCCATCATGTTCATTTTGCAATGAAGACGAAGAAACCTACCAACATGTCCTTTGGGAGTGTCCGCATTTATTAGTTCCCTTTTGGGAAAAAATTCAAATCTGGTTTCAACAGCAGACAGGGTAAAACTACATCTCAATTCCTTTAATGTCATTTTTGGTAAATTGGACCCAGAAGCCCCCGTTATCGGTAATCTTGTGATTTTACTAGGTAAATTGTGCATCTATAAAAGCAGAAAGGCCAACCATGTTACTTTTCAATCATTTCTTAATTATGTGAACTTCTTCCACAAAGTAGAATATTCTATAGCTATGAGGAGGGGAAAGCTGCAGAAGCACTGGGGCAAATGGGGTACTGTATGTTGCTGACTTCTTAATTACCAGCACTGTTATTTGAGTCACTATGATTTGTACTTCTTGTTTCAAAGGATGGTTCATTGTATGTATTTTCTTTTGCTTTAGTTGACGACTAGTTGGAAATGACGCCCGCCAAATAGTTTCACAAAGTTGCCAAATAGTTTCCACATGGTTTCCAAAGAACGTCGATTAGTCTCCTGCCGTGTCAATTTGTTTTTACCTTAAAAAACTCGCAAGTGGCGAATGGACTAGTAACGAACTAGTTTCCAAATATTGACCCTCCATTTGGGACCAATAGTCACCAATAGGTGCCCATTAGTTTTCCAAAATTGTCATATAATTTGGCATAAAGAATTTCGAATTTCTTCGATAAAAAACTAATCTTTTTACGCTTTGTGTGATTTTTTGTATGTTTAGTCATACTTGTATGTTTTGCATGGTGTTCTCAATGTAAAGTCAAGGCTAATTCAAATTTGACGCAGCGGGGTCGCCAACGTGTCGCGGGTCCAGTGAGAGGAGGGCTTTAGCTCCGTTTGACTGATGCACACATCCGTCAAGAAGATATAGACGCTACAACAATTCAGGGGGATACGATATTGGTGTACTATGCTATTATTCCACACTATCATAGTTATCGGTATTATTAAGTTTGTTACGTTTATTGTTCTTTGTATGTGGCACTGTTATTGTTGAAATACGTCTGTAAGTTGACTGCAGTGTCATATTTTCCATGCCTCACATGTAATTGTTCCATACCTAGACTAGTCTTTATCTTGCCAGCCAATTATATTATGGTTGTACCATAAAATAGAAACTTTACATGGTGAAATAAAATCATGAACCGCACATGTTCATCAAAAGAAGAATATTAGCCATGTTTGACAACGACAAATACCAGTGACAATGAATTATTCATGACACGGGTTCAAGTCTGGGGGAACAACCGCCAAGAAACAGGTGATAGTTTGAAAAACAGGTGTTGTTTTCTAACAAACGTTCCGCCAAATGAAGGTACAGATTACACTTTTTATGTAGTCAAAACAACAGCAAGGAAGGTCTCTAGGCAAAAGAAAATCAACAAGGAAGGTTGCCATGTAGTAGATTTAACACCTGTGTTGGCACAACACAAACTTGGCAGTCCGTATTTTATTTAGATCATCAGTTGAGATTAAGGGCTGTAGACTTCGCCAATGTCTTCTTCTAGCCTTAACTTGGAAATGACAGCATTGTGTATTCAGAAAAGAATTTAAAAGAGTTCAACAGTTTGGATAAGCTTAGTTTTTTTTCGAATATTGGTTATCGTTACTGCCATTCTTATCTTGCGTATATCTGGAACGTTTGTCTAGCTATCTTTGATTTTATTTCTGACTCAACTCTTTATCAGACCCTGACAGTAGCAGTCCCTGAAAGCATTCGTTTCACTTGGCTTCGAGTTAGCAGTTTTGCCAGTCTTTAAGCTGATGAAAATAGGATTAAGAAAACAGCAAACTGACTTTTGCATGACTCAATGGTTCCAAAGTCTGGGCTCTTGTGAATTGTTAGCGCACGAACATGTTATGTAACCATTTGAACTCTGTAGAAGTGACTAGTCGAGATTGGTTTTAAAACTTAGTTGTGAACGAAATATTTTGTGCATACTCTATTGTATTGATCACTTTATTGTTTAAAAAAAGCAACTATTAAGAAATACAGCAATTCTACTTTATTCAACAATGTACTGTGGTATTTTCACCGAATATGCAGTAGCAATCCAATACTTCACATCAAAGTAATCTACAAAATCTTAAGATTCATGATAATTGTGATACACAAACCATTTGAAAATAGACTGTAAATGCCTTACAAATGTACGAGTGTAAGTATCTTAGATTTCTGGAATCAAAGTATCATTAGTAACTTCACTTTTGATGGCATTCAATCCCCAACACTAAGGTACACATCTGATAAAAATTGCGTCAGGAAAAAAAACATCTTACTTTGGTATTTTCATTAGTAGATAAGTACAAAGTATGGCTGATACGTAACCACTTTTTTTAGTTCAAAGACAGTCCAAAATCTAAATTTGATGACAAGTGCAAAAATGACCTAATTTGAAGGGCAAGTTAAGGACCAAGAGTATCAAAACTTTCCAAGCATGCATTTTATAGACAACACTAAGGTCTACCGTTGACAGAATAAAAAAAATAAAGAAATATCGTTAAGCGTTGTTTGTTAGATCTTTTATTTCAAAGTCCGGAAAAATCACATACTTTTTGAAATGACGAAAAGTAACCGATTTCTGGTAGCAACTACAGGCTATCAAAACAAGAACCCAAACTTTCCAAGCATTCATTTAGTAGCTATTTTATGTATCTATGTCTCATAAATTTCAGACCAAAATATTTTACGCTCTGAGGCCTATATGAATGAAAGTTTTTGTAGCCTTAAAACATCGTATTTCATTTTGAGGATACCCAAGTGCTAAAAAAACTGTCTGTATACCAGCCAAACACCATTTTCCTAAAAGTTTAAGCATTTTTTTCTAAAACGATCCTACGCATTTGGCAGTGAGCGTGCTCCAAACTTGGGTTGTTGCCATGGCAACGATGTATGTTGAGCAAAAAGGAAGCTAATTTCATGGGCTATGGGCTAAGCACTGTCGCTGTGCAAAATCTAAACCAAATCGATTTTTTGACCGGGAGCACTATTGTTTGATTTTTACAGACATTGACTCTTAAGGCACTTTAAAAGTATGTTTGCTAGCAAACGTTTATTCTAGTTTAGTACAAAGTCATGATACAAACTTCAGGGGGTATGTACAGGGGAGCTATCATTACAAAAAATTACATTTTCATATTTCTAGGTGTGTAGTTCAGCAAAAACTGCATTATTGCGGAATAGTACCTCCCCCCATTATTGTTGGTCACGTGTTTTGACAGTCCTTTCCTCATGCGTTATTTACTGCCTAAGAATTTCAAACGCGTCATCGAGATGAAAAAAAAGAAGAAACGAATTATTTTTTTCTAAAAAAATGTAATGTTATGCCAGCATCCGTTTACCAATCTATCGACTAAAAGTCATGTTGTAGTTGGTGGTTGGGGCTATGTGAGGTTAGTAGTCAGAACAACATTTGATGTTTACACTTACTGTCAACTATTGGCAGCGACCGAAGATTTCACAGATCGATTGACGAATTTCATGAATCTATATCGATTTTTTTTTATGTTACGTGCGTTTTGTTGTCTTTTAAGTTCTACTTTTGCATATTGTATCATGTTTCAATGTTGAAATCAAGGGTCACATTTATGAGTTTTGAGTCCAGTTTTGGTCACTTTACGGTTGCTCGGCAACCGCCATTTAGTGGAAAGGTGGCATTTACAAGGCAATCACAAATGGTTTTATTCACATTTCACAACACATTGCGACCCGTCCAATCAAAAAAGACAGCATTGAGGCTGTATTTCCTCGCTGCATTCTGTCTGTATTTTTGGGATAGAGATCGGCACACAGGCCTACACTCAGACAGACGGACGAGCCAAAGGCTTGAGGTGATGTGATTAACTGCCTGTCAACCATTGAGCCGAGCAGTTCTCAATTTCACCTGAATGCCAAGGACGTTTTGCAACAAATCACGAAAACAAAGAGGTCGTCTGGGATCACCTGCTACCGTGAGGTGAATGGATTCGGACTACGTTGTCAAAGGTTCACTGTGCGGACAAAAAAAACTGCAGACACACGTGAAGAAAATCTGTTCAGAGAACTGGTTATTTTGAGGTACCACTGAACCGACTCAGCTTCATTTCTCTAGAATTGGAATAGTATATCGTAAACAGCACGTGGACCAAAGGGACATACCATAGAATTTTACAGAAACGCAGGCACAGTGTGCCTATCTTCTTTGTGAAGACATGCCCATCAAAATCATCTGAAGTGCCACGTGCCCAGTTGAACTTGTTTCAACTAAATGTCACAAGTCTTACAGAGCTGTTGATAAGTACTTTACAGGAACGTAGCTACCTCCTGAAAGTTCCTCCTTAAGTTATCTGTGGTGAGGAATGGATCATATCGAGTTTAAGCTTTTGTGTTCAGGGTTTCCGGCGTTCCTCATAGCTACCCGTACTGCATGTATGTACTTACAAGGAAGGTACGACTTAGGCGGTGACATCAAACATCGAAGAACTTACATTAAGTTGCATAAATTTCAGAGAGGACTTGCACACAGGAGTGAATGATTTTTATCAGACATTGTCAACGAAAGACTGAAAAGAGATCTGCATAGCTTACATATTCAAAAGAAGGAATACATTTCTCTTAGCCTTGTCAATGACGGTCTATTTACTATGCTAGAAGAGGTGTGCGAAATTAGTGAAACAGTGCCAAAATAAACAACAAGAAAAGGAGAGCACACCCAAGTTTGGAATGATTGATCTTATAGGCTACCAAATCATTGTGCATTCAGAAACATTTTTTTAAAAGTTCTCAAGTTGGGATAAGATGTGTTTTTTTCGGATTAGGAAACTTCAACCATAGGTTGACAAAAGCGGTTCTCCTTGGGCCTTCATGAGAACAATTTCGACTATTTCATTCCTTGTTATATTTATATGGACACAATGCAGACATTATAACATCTGGTTTACCTCGTAGTTCATACTGTGCGTAAGTTGGGTAACCATATATCAAAGCTACAACCCTTGCACACAAGTCATGTATCCAAAAAAATTCAGCTACCTTATCATGAAGATGCATAGCGAATGGTAGCTAATTAGATGATGCTATCTCCACCAATCACATAGTGACATGTTCGAGCCACTCCTATTTGTTGCATCAGCCTCATCTAAAAAAAGCCAGCGTCACATCCGGCCACCTGCAGTTACAAAGGAGAAGGTCTATTTAGCCAGACGTGAGACGCCTCAGTGACCGTCAGCTGTAATATAAGGGCCATGTGGGCGCCGTACTTCTCACTTCTTCAGAAGAGACCCCTGGCCAAGAAGACATTTGTGTAAAGAGCGCTCCAGCCACAGTGTGAAGCACTATACCCTCGCAACCAAGAGCTGGACCGATAGATTTTAACAGTGAGTTGGTTTGAATATTCTGCCAGTGTGTTACGGATGTCTTAAGTTAACTTGCGGACGTTTTTTTTCCTTGAAATTTATTGCTGTTGCGCTCATTTTAAAAGTTGGGGAATTGGTTGAGAATGCCTCAAGTAGTAGCTCCGTTTGCACGCTGCACGTCAAATCTCCGAAAATTTTTCAACTATCTCAATTTGTTGCTTTACAACTTTTGTGCTGTAACGACGTTGGTGTCTATTTCATTACTTTTTCTTTTAAATTTGCTGTCTCCTAAAACTTTTTATTCTGAGCGTTGTATGTACTACTTCCTCGCCCGCAAAAGTGCTGACTGTTCAAAGGACCCCGCATGTCTTCAGGCAGGGCTTTTCTTGCGGTGCGCACGTGCCAGACTATCGCTAACTCTAATGATACCTCACTTTTAATTCCTTAATAGGTATCCACGCAAGATGGCATTCTACGAGAAGAACAATACCGGTCGTCTGAAGATCGCTATCGTCGTACTTCTGATATCTACAGTGGTGGGAACCGTCTCGGGAAAACCCAAAACAGTGAAGGTAAGATGTTAAATCACAAAGTTTGCTGTTGTGATTTTTAGCAATCCTGTTGACTTAGAAAAGACAACAAAATTATGCTGCTGGAATAACTGCCCACCCTGCCCTACAGCGCTCTGCGACAGAGGATGAGATTAAGCTTAAGAAGGAGATCATTAAAGAGCTTCTGGGATTGGACAAGAAGGAGAACCCGGTCAACTCTGCTGGGGAATCTCTTGAAGACACGAAGACGGTACATGTAAGTACCATCATTGTTTTAGATTTGGGCAAACATATTCTGGGAAACTGATCAATTTACTCTCATATGTGTTTAAGACACCTACACAAAGATGGCTACGTTATTGCACCACAAGGAGTGTTTTGGTGAATGGAAACATCAAGGAGAGTACAGGAAAAACAAAATTCTCCGCCGACGACACCTTGAACCTGAAAGTTCCTTAGAAGTCATGTCTCTCAAATTCTCTCCCACAGCGTTCGTTGGAATTCCTGGTCGACGGCCAGGAGTTGCACGAGACCGTTGCGACAGACACCGAGGCCAACACCGACGCCTTCTGCACCGAGAGCGCCAAGGCGGGGGGCTGTGTCATGTACGACCACAATGAGGTGAGAGTGTGCAATTTTACGTCTGGTGTTGTTGTGTTGTGCTGTGATGTATAGATTGTATATATATATTTACAATATATAGTATGCCTTTAGTAATACTTAAATTTGTATATAAATAATCAGCACATGATCAGTACATTTTCCTCTCTTCAACTATGTACATAGGGCTTGGAGGCGTACAAGTTCACCGGCCAAGAAACCTGCTTCATCATGCAGGAGTCAAGCAAGGAAGCCATAAGGGCGACGGAGATGGCAAAGGATCTAGAGGAAGAAGAGGTAAAATACTTTTCAAAGCTGAATGAAAAGCTCAATGTCAAGAAAGTGACTTGATAAGAATTATTACCAAACAACTCATTTATGTTCATTCTTTTGACAGGAAGGGTCTAAGGAGTACGGCAGGAGCGGCGGACGCATGAAGATGTCCCTGGATGCGGACCGGGCTGACCAGCCTGTTCTGAGTGAGAAGCTGTATGATTTCTGCGGAGACCTGGAGCCCCGCTGGGCCAAACTCACCCCAACCCCTGGTGACAACCAGGATGAAGTATCTGGAGTGGACATGCTCATCCCTGGAGGTAGGACAGCAAAAAGAGACAAAGTCTTTGCCTCATATCAACTTCTGACTCTGTCACCCAATTCATCTGAATAGACAATAAAGCATTAAAACATTACAGATTGTGATTTTCCACTTCAATTTGATTCATGAAATACTATAAAAAAAGGCACTCCTGCTATGCCGTTGATGATATCTTGTGATTTACCATCATTCTATTCAAGGTTGTCATTGTTACTGATATTTCCTTTTCTACTCTTCAGTTGGTGATTCATCTGTTGGCCGCTTCAAGCGTGGTTGGTTCATCAACCGGGGCTTTAATAAGTTTATCAACATCCGCTTTTGATTAGCCTCTGGTAAATGGAGTCAGCTATGAGTCAGCCAAGTAACAGTGATTTATAAACAAGTTTGGTGTCTGTTGTAAATTAGGTGGGATTTAGAGACCTTCAAGAGTAACGTGTTGTGGTGTTATTGGTGTGAACTTTTCTATGTAGGGTTGCAGTACAGGTTCAAATAGGTTGAATTTTGTAAACAGACATGGTGGTCATGGCGTTTTGGTAACTTGACTGTTTTACAAGTGGTAGTATTCATTGCTGCCATTTCTCTTGCACTTGTGACTTTTTGACCCGTTAGAGCTTTGTATTTTGATAAAAAAATCGGAAATAGATGCCATATACATATGAAGAATATGCATGCTTTTTGCACGATTGATGTAGTCCAGATGTCAACAAATCTCTCGTTACTGTTACTACAATTTCAGAGGGGCATTGGTAAATCTGTTAAGAATAGGCAGAAATCTGATAGAACTGCGCAATGACAAGATTTGAATGAAGATTTTGTGATAGAATATGAGATTTGGCAGAATGATTTGGATGTGACTTTATGTATCATTACTGTTTGCGCTATTAAAATAATTCAAATGCATTCAACTTGTGTTGTCTCTGTCAATGATTTTACTGCTTCATAATAAGCATGTCTAGAATACTGATACGAAGAACTACAAAAATAATATTACAATATTTCAGAAATGATATCAAAGGTGACCACTACCGCGCACATTTAATGATTTAGACACAACTTAGCAAATATTATAGCAATCCGATTACATAGCAACTAATGTAAATTTAATGAATAAAGTAATAATAGAAAACTAGGAACGATAATTGATTAATTAATGGCAAGGTCAAAACCATAACTAACAAATTAAAGAGTTAAGAATGAATAAAAATTAATATCCATAGCAACTCCCCTCAAACTCCCATCATATAGGACGTCACTAGCCAAAGCAAAGCACTCATTTTCACCTGAATCCATTAAGGAAATAAGTTTAAAGGGCACAACGTTGAGGCCTGTAGGGATTTGAAGCCACTGACTTAGCATGCCGTGTCCGGCTTTGTCCAAATGGTTTGAATGACGGTAAATTTCAATAGATACAATAAATCTGATTTGATTCATAAAGGCGTACATTAAGGCCCCACTCACTGAGCGCAAACTAGTGAGTGGGGCACCCTACATTGTTATGCTGTGACACAAGAATCATTTCTAAATGTTTAGCTTTACGTGTAAAATTAGTTATCTCCGATATTATTCATGATGATCAAACAGGTTTTATTAAAGGAAGATTTATTGGAGATAATATTAGACGCATTCTGGATTTGATTGATTATTATGAAAAGGAAGATAAACCAGGCCTTGTTTTTATTGCTGATTTTCAGAAAGCCTTTGATTCGGTAAGGTGGGACTTTATGGAAAAAGCATTAAGATTTTTCAACTTCGGCCCTGTGTTTATAACCTGGGTAAAAACCTTATACTCTAATATTACAAGTTCTGTTTTAAATAATGGTTATTTATCAAATCCCTTTACTTTGTACCGTGGTGTGAGGCAAGGATGTCCCTTAAGTCCTTATTTATCTATTATCATTGTAGAAATGTTGGCCATTAAGATTCGTAGTAATAAAGTTTGACAGGTTTATCAGTTCATGGAAGGTCTTTTAAAATTTCACAATATGCGGATGATACCAATTTCCCCTTTGCTCCCAATTTAGCATCTTACTATGCTCTTCTTGAAGATCTAGACAGTTTTACCATTCTTTCTGGTCTGTCTTTAAATTTTGATAAGTGTATGATACTTAAAATTGGTTCTTTAAAGAATAGGGATTTTAAGCTTCCTTCACATCTACCTATTCAGTGGGTAGATGGAAATGTAAACCTTTTAGGCATACATATACCTAAGGATGTGGATTCCATTATTGAATGTAATGTTGAGCCCCGCCTAGCAAAATTGGATATATTGTTATTTCCCTGGAAAAGAAAAAGTTTATCCCTGTTTGGAAAAGTAACTATTATAAATTCCTTGATTGTTTCCCAATTCACTAACCTTTTCCAGGTGCTCCCCACCCCAAGCAAATCGTTTTTTGAACTTTATGAGAGAAAATATTTTCCTTTATTTGGAATGGGGGGGCAAAAAGGGTAGGCAGGAAAACAGTTTATAACTCAATTGAAAACTGTGGTTTGAATCTGATTAATTCATATGCATTTGCCCTCACTATTAAGGCTTCATGGATGCCAAAACTATATTTTAATCATGACTGG
This sequence comes from Branchiostoma lanceolatum, assembly GCA_035149815.1. Lineage (NCBI taxonomy): Eukaryota > Metazoa > Chordata > Leptocardii > Amphioxiformes > Branchiostomatidae > Branchiostoma > Branchiostoma lanceolatum. The sequence goes on from CM068866.1 coordinate 31,973,309, forward strand.
TTTACCTCCTGGTCTCTAAGTATGCATCTTCCTGTTGGAATTACACTATTACATTTTCTCCAGTTGGACTGCTTACAGCACCTTAAAGTGAACCCTTTATGATATTGTCCATGCTTGGCATAAATACCAACAGAAGGCCCCCTCAACTCCAGCTGAGATTAGACAACAGCTTTTATGTATGAATTCTAATATCATTGTCGGTGAAAAACCCTTCTTTTCATGTGCATTTTTGAATAGAAGAATTCTATTTGTAAACGATGTATTAAATCCAGATGGTTCCGTAATGTCATACAATCAATTCTGCGCTAAATATAGTAATGTTTGTAGCCACCTTAAGCATCTACAGTTATACACTGCAATACTCCCAAAGTGGAAATCTAGTTTGCTTGGTTCTTCTCCTCTTTTAACTTGTATTCCATATCAATATGATAGTACCTGGCTAAGGAATATTAAGATTAATAGAAGTAGGTATAAGTTCTTTTTAATGTCATATAAGTTGATAGATATGTCACATAATGTTCAGTTGTCATGGCTGTACCTCTTTAACACTCCAATCCCCTGGAAACAAGTCTATACCTCTAATATACATTGCACAATTGACCCAACGATCAGATTTTTCCAATACAAAATTGTTCATAAATTCTTACCAACCAATAGGTTATTGTATATTTGGAAATGTATAGACAGTCCATCATGTTCATTTTGCCATGATGAGGAAGAAACCTACCAACATGTCTTTTGGGAGTGTCCGCATTTATTAGTTCCCTTTTGGGAACAAATCTGGTTTCAACAGCAGACAGGGCAAAACTACATCTCAATTCCTTTAATGTCATTTTTGGTAAATTGAACCCAGAAGCCCCCGTTATCGGTAATCTTGTGATTTTACTAGGTAAATTGTGCATCTATAAAAGCAGAAAGGCCAACCATGTCACTTTGCAATCATTTCTTAATTATGTGAACTTCTTCCACAAAGTAGAATATTCTATAGCTATGAGGAGGGGAAAGCTGCAGAAGCACTGGGGCAAATGGGGTACTGTATGTTGCTGACTTCTTAATTACCAGCACTGTTATTTGAGTCACTATGATTTGTACTTCTTGTTTCAAAGGATGGTTCATTGTATGTATTTTCTTTTGCTTTAGAAATAAAGATTATTTAAAAAACTAGTTGACGACTAGTTGGAAATGACGCCCGCCAAATAGTTTCACAAAGTTGCCAAATAGTTTCCACATGGTTTCCAAAGAACGTCGATTAGTCTCCTGCCGTGTCAATTTGTTTTTACTTTAAAAAACTCGCAAGTGGCGAATGGACTAGTAGCGAACTAGTTTCCAAATATTGACCCTCCATTTGGGACCAATAGTCGCCAATAGGTGCCCATTAGTTTTCCAAAATTGTCATATAATTTGGCATAAAGGTAATAAGTCAGTTTCAATGTTTGTTTGCTCTAATAAATCTATAAACATAGATCATTACGCATACATGATACGAACCAAATGATAGAGTGAAATCTGGTATATCGTTCGTGTCAGTTCGTTTTGGTAATTTCTCTCATTGTTAGAGTATTCTAACGCTATGATTATATTTCATAATATGTTAATCATATTGTGCCAAGTAACATAAGCCCTTTTATCACTGCAAATATTTTAATGCGTTTAAGTTATTTCACAGTGTATTTTGTTAATTCAGAAGCAACACTTCGGTTATCAACACCCTTGTCTTAAACTTACCAAGTCGTCGCCACTTTTAGTCGCCAACTAGTTTCTCCCCAGTGACGGGGGGGGGGGCGTTACTACGCATCAAGAAAAAGGGTTGCTAGGTAGCTGACGACACACCATGTTGTCAAAGAAAAAATGATTACCTAGATCTGATCTAAAGCAGGCAGACGCCACCCTGAACGTTTGGACTTTTTCCTAAAATGTTATCGAGAAAAAACAAACAAACATGGATTTGATAGTTGGCATAATTCATGTTATTTTTATGATGAATTGCTATCATAGAAACGTTCTTCTGGGAACCTGAAACTAGTATGGGCATTCCAAAAAATCTACGATTTGTGTCTAGATCTCTAAACATTTTATCAATATTGTAGCTCCGTATGTTGACTGAAATTATATTTCAGCACTCTTACCAAGCGCATTGTGTGTTTTGTTGTATTTTTGGTCCTAGTTGTACGTTTTGAATGACATTACCATCAAAAAGTCTATGGTAACACAAATCCAGTTTAGGACGCAGCGACCCCGCCAGCGTACCGTGGGTCCAGTGAGAGGGCGACCGAGGGATTTGACCCCGCGCTAAACGAATTTCTTCGATAAAAAACTAATCTTTTTACGCTTTGTGTGATTTTTTGTATGTTTAGTCATACTTGTATGTTTTGCATGGTGTTCTCAATGTAAAGTCAAGGCTAATTCAAATTTGACGCAGCGGGGTCGCCAACGTGTCGCGGGTCCAGTGAGAGGAGGGCTTTAGCTCCGTTTGACTGATGCACACATCCGTCAAGAAGATATAGACGCTACAACAATTCAGGGGGATACGATATTGGTGTACTATGCTATTATTCCACACTATCATAGTTATCGGTATCATTAAGTTTGTTACGTTTATTGTTCTTTGTATGTGGCACTGTTATTGTTGAAATACGTCTGTAAGTTGACTGCAGTGTCATATTTTCCATGCCTCACATGTAATTGTTCCATACCTAGACTAGTCTTTATCTTGCCAGCCAATTATATTATGGTTGTACCATAAAATAGAAACTTTACATGGTGAAATAAAATCATGAACCGCACATGTTCATCAAAAGAAGAATATTAGCCATGTTTGACAACGACAAATACCAGTGACAATGAATTATTCATGACACGGGTTCAAGTCTGGGGGAACAACCGCCAAGAAACAGGTGATAGTTTGAAAAACAGGTGTTGTTTTTGAGCAAACGTTCCGCCAAATGAAGGTACAGATTACACTTTTTATGTAGTCAAAACAACAGCAAGGAAGGTCTCTAGGCAAAAGAAAATCAACAAGGAAGGTTGCCATGTAGTAGATTTAACACCTGTGTTGGCACAACACAAACTTGGCAGTCCGTATTTTGTTTAGATCATCAGTTGAGATTAAGGGCTGTAGACTTCGCCAATGTCTTCTTCTAGCCTTAACTTGGAAATGACAGCATTGTGTATTCAGAAAAGAATTTAAAAGAGTTCAACAGTTTGGATAAGCTTAGTTTTTTTTCGAATATTGGTTATCGTTACTGCCATTCTTATCTTGCGTATATCTGGAACGTTTGTCTAGCTATCTTTGATTTTATTTCTGACTCAACTCTTTATCAGACCCTGACAGTAGCAGTCCCTGAAAGCATTCGTTTCACTTGGCTTCGAGTTAGCAGTTTTGCCAGTCTTTAAGCTGATGAAAATAGGATTAAGAAAACAGCAAACTGACTTTTGCATGACTCAATGGTTCCAAAGTCTGGGCTCTTGTGAATTGTTAGCGCACGAACATGTTATGTAACCATTTGAACTCTGTAGAAGTGACTAGTCGAGATTGGTTTTAAAACTTAGTTGTGAACGAAATATTTTGTGCATACTCTATTGTATTGATCACTTTATTGTTTAAAAAAAGCAACTATTAAGAAATACAGCAATTCTACTTTATTCAACAATGTACTGTGGTATTTTCACCGAATATGCAGTAGCAATCCAATACTTCACATCAAAGTAATCTACAAAATCTTAAGATTCATGATAATTGTGATACACAAACCATTTGAAAATAGACTGTAAATGCCTTACAAATGTACGAGTGTAAGTATCTTAGATTTCTGGAATCAAAGTATCATTAGTAACTTCACTTTTGATGGCATTCAATCCCCAACACTAAGGTACACATCTGATAAAAATTGCGTCAGGAAAAAAAACATCTTACTTTGGTATTTTCATTAGTAGATAAGTACAAAGTATGGCTGATACGTAACCACTTTTTTTAGTTCAAAGACAGTCCAAAATCTAAATTTGATGACAAGTGCAAAAATGACCTAATTTGAAGGGCAAGTTAAGGACCAAGAGTATCAAAACTTTCCAAGCATGCATTTTATAGACAACACTAAGGTCTACCGTTGACAGAATAAAAAAAATAAAGAAATATCGTTAAGCGTTGTTTGTTAGATCTTTTATTTCAAAGTCCGGAAAAATCACATACTTTTTGAAATGACGAAAAGTAACCGATTTCCGGTAGCAACTACAGGCTATCAAAACAAGAACCCAAACTTTCCAAGCATTCATTTAGTAGCTATTTTATGTATCTATGTCTCATAAATTTCAGACCAAAATATTTTACGCTCTGAGGCCTATATGAATGAAAGTTTTTGTAGCCTTAAAACATCGTATTTCATTTTGAGGATACCCAAGTGCTAAAAAAACTGTCTGTATACCAGCCAAACACCATTTTCCTAAAAGTTTAAGCATTTTTTCTAAAACGATCCTACGCATTTGGCAGTGAGCGTGCTCCAAACTTGGGTTGTTGCCATGGCAACGATGTATGTTGAGCAAAAAGGAAGCTAATTTCATGGGCCATGGGCTAAGCACTGTCGCTGTGCAAAATCTAAACCAAATCGATTTTTTGACCGGGAGCACTATTGTTTGATTTTTACAGACATTGACTCTTAAGGCACTTTAAAAGTATGTTTGCTAGCAAACGTTTATTCTAGTTTAGTACAAAGTCATGATACAAACTTCAGGGGGTATGTACAGGGGAGCTATCAATACAAAAAATTACATTTTCATATTTCTAGGTGCGTAGTTCAGCAAAAACTGCATTATTGCGGAATAGTACCTCCCCCCATTATTGTTGGTCACGTGTTTTGACAGTCCTTTCCTCATGCGTTATTTACTGCCTCAAACGCGTCATCGAGATGAAAAAAAAGAAGAAACGAATTATTTTTTTCTAAAAAAATGTAATGTTATGCCAGCATCCGTTTACCAATCTATCGACTAAAAGTCATGTTGTAGTTGGTGGTTGGGGCTATGTGAGGTTAGTAGTCAGAACAACATTTGATGTTTACACTTACTGTCAACTATTGGCAGCGACCGAAGATTTCACAGATCGATTGACGAATTTCATGAATCTATATCGATTTTTTTTTATGTTACGTGCGTTTTGTTGTCTTTTAAGTTCTACTTTTGCATATTGTATCATGTTTCAATGTTGAAATCAAGGGTCACATTTATGAGTTTTGAGTCCAGTTTTGGTCACTTTACGGTTGCTCGGCAACCGCCATTTAGTGGAAAGGTGGCATTTACAAGGCAATCACAAATGGTTTTATTCACATTTCACAACACATTGCGACCCGTCCAATCAAAAAAGACAGCATTGAGGCTGTATTTCCTCGCTGCATTCTGTCTGTATTTTTGGGATAGAGATCGGCACACAGGCCTACACTCAGACAGACGGACGAGCCAAAGGCTTGAGGTGATGTGATTAACTGCCTGTCAGCCATTGAGCCGAGCAGTTCTCAATTTCACCTGAATGCCAAGGACGTTTTGCAACAAATCACGAAAACAAAGAGGTCGTCTGGGATCACCTGCTACCGTGAGGTGAATGGATTCGGACTACGTTGTCAAAGGTTCACTGTGCGGACAAAAAAAACTGCAGACACACGTGAAGAAAATCTGTTCAGAGAACTGGTTATTTTGAGGTACCACTGAACCGACTCAGCTTCATTTCTCTAGAATTGGAATAGGATATCGTAAACAGCACGTGGACCAAAGGGAAATACCATAGAATTTTACAGAAACGCAGGCACAGTGTGCCTATCTTCTTTGTGAAGACATGCCCATCAAAATCATCTGAAGTGCCACGTGCCCAGTTGAACTTGTTTCAACTAAATGTCACAAGTCTTACAGAGCTGTTGATAAGTACTTTACAGGAACGTAGCTACCTCCTGAAAGTTCCTCCTTAAGTTATCTGTGGTGAGGAATGGATCATATCGAGTTTAAGCTTTTGTGTTCAGGGTTTCCGGCGTTCCTCATAGCTACCCGTACTGCATGTATGTACTTACAAGGAAGGTACGACTTAGGCGGTGACATCAAACATCGAAGAACTTACATTAAGTTGCATAAATTTCAGAGAGGACTTGCACACAGGAGTGAATGATTTTTATCAGACATTGTCAACGAAAGACTGAAAAGAGATCTGCATAGCTTACATATTCAAAAGAAGGAATACATTTCTCTTAGCCTTGTCAATGACGGTCTATTTACTATGCTAGAAGAGGTGTGCGAAATTAGTGAAACAGTGCCAAAATAAACAACAAGAAAAGGAGAGCACACCCAAGTTTGGAATGATTGATCTTATAGGCTACCAAATCATTGTGCATTCAGAAACATTTTTTTTAAAGTTCTCAAGTTGGGATAAGATGTGTTTTTTTCGGATTAGGAAACTTCAACCATAGGTTGACAAAAACGGTTCTCCTTGGGCCTTCATGAGAACAATTTTGACTATTTCATTCCTTGTTATATTTATATGGACACAATGCAGACATTATAACATCTGGTTTACCTCGTAGTTCATACTGTGCGTAAGTTGGGTAACCATATATCAAAGCTACAACCCTTGCACACAAGTCATGTATCCAAAAAAATTCAGCTACCTTATCATGAAGATGCATAGCGAATGGTAGCTAATTAGATGATGCTATCTCCACCAGTCACATAGTGACATGTTCGAGCCACTCCTATTTGTTGCATCAGCCTCATCTAAAAAAAGCCAGCGTCACATCCGGCCACCTGCAGTTACAAAGGAGAAGGTATATTTAGCCAGACGTGAGACGCCTCAGTGACCGTCAGCTGTAATATAAGGGCCATGTGGGCGCCGTACTTCTCACTTCTTCAGAAGAGACCCCTGGCCAGAGAAGACATTTAAGAGCGCTCCAGCCACAGTGTGAAGCACTATACCCTCGCAACCAAGAGCTGGACCGATAGATTTTAACAGTGAGTTGGTTTGAATATTCTGCCAGTGTGTTACGGATGTCTTAAGTTAACTTGCGGACGTTTTTTTTCCTTGAAATTTATTGCTGTTGCGCTCATTTTAAAAGTTGGGGAATTGGTTGAGAATGCCTCAAGTAGTAGCTCCGTTTGCACGCTGCACGTCAAATCTCCGAAAATTTTTCAACTATCTCAATTTGTTGCTTTACAACTTTTGTGCTGTAACGACGTTGGTGTCTATTTCATTACTTTTTCTTTTAAATTTGCTGTCTCCTAAAACGTTTTATTCTGAGCGTTGTATGTACTACTTCCTCGCCCGCAAAAGTGCTGACTGTTCAAAGGACCCCGCATGTCTTCAGGCAGGGCTTTTCTTGCGGTGCGCACGTGCCAGACTATCGCTAACTCTAATGATACCTCACTTTTAATTCCTTAATAGGTATCCACGCAAGATGGCATTCTACGAGAAGAACAATACCGGTCGTCTGAAGATCGCTATCGTCGTACTTCTGATATCTACAGTGGTGGGAACCGTCTCGGGAAAACCCAAAACAGTGAAGGTAAGATGTTAAATCACAAAGTTTGCTGTTGTGATTTTTAGCAATCCTGTTGACTTAGAAAAGACAACAAAATTATGCTGCTGGAATAACTGCCCACCCTGCCCTACAGCGCTCTGCGACAGAGGATGAGATTAAGCTTAAGAAGGAGATCATTAAAGAGCTTCTGGGATTGGACAAGAAGGAGAACCCGGTCAACTCTGCTGGGGAATCTCTTGAAGACACGAAGACGGTACATGTAAGTACCATCATTGTTTTAGATTTGGGCAAACATATTCTGGGAAACTGATCAATTTACTCTCATATGTGTTTAAGACACCTACACAAAGATGGCTACGTTATTGCACCACAAGGAGTGTTTTGGTGAATGGAAACATCAAGGAGAGTACAGGAAAAACAAAATTCTCCGCCGACGACACCTTGAACCTGAAAGTTCCTTAGAAGTCATGTCTCTCAAATTCTCTCCCACAGCGTTCGTTGGAATTCCTGGTCGACGGCCAGGAGTTGCACGAGACCGTTGCGACAGACACCGAGGCCAACACCGACGCCTTCTGCACCGAGAGCGCCAAGGCGGGGGGCTGTGTCATGTACGACCACAATGAGGTGAGAGTGTGCAATTTTACGTCTGGTGTTGTTGTGTTGTGCTGTGATGTATAGATTGTATATATATATTTACAATATATAGTATGCCTTTAGTAATACTTAAATTTGTATATAAATAATCAGCACATGATCAGTACATTTTCCTCTCTTCAACTATGTACATAGGGCTTGGAGGCGTACAAGTTCACCGGCCAAGAAACCTGCTTCATCATGCAGGAGTCAAGCAAGGAAGCCATAAGGGCGACGGAGATGGCAAAGGATCTAGAGGAAGAAGAGGTAAAATACTTTTCAAAGCTGAATGAAAAGCTCAATGTCAAGAAAGTGACTTGATAAGAATTATTACCAAACAACTCATTTATGTTCATTCTTTTGACAGGAAGGGTCTAAGGAGTACGGCAGGAGCGGCGGACGCATGAAGATGTCCCTGGATGCGGACCGGGCTGACCAGCCTGTTCTGAGTGAGAAGCTGTATGATTTCTGCGGAGACCTGGAGCCCCGCTGGGCCAAACTCACCCCAACCCCTGGTGACAACCAGGATGAAGTATCTGGAGTGGACATGCTCATCCCTGGAGGTAGGACAGCAAAAAGAGACAAAGTCTTTGCCTTATATCAACTTCTGACTCTGTCACCCAATTCATCTGAATAGACAATAAAGCATTAAAACATTACAGATTGTGATTTTCCACTTCAATTTGATTCATGAAATACTATAAAAAAAAGGCACTCCTGCTATGCCGTTGATGATATCTTGTGATTTACCATCATTCTATTCAAGGTTGTCATTGTTACTGATATTTCCTTTTCTACTCTTCAGTTGGTGATTCATCTGTTGGCCGCTTCAAGCGTGGTTGGTTCATCAACCGGGGCTTTAATAAGTTTATCAACATCCGCTTTTGATTAGCCTCTGGTAAATGGAGTCAGCTATGAGTCAGCCAAGTAACAGTGATTTATAAACAAGTTTGGTGTCTGTTGTAAATTAGGTGGGATTTAGAGACCTTCAAGAGTAACGTGTTGTGGTGTTATTGGTGTGAACTTTTCTATGTAGGGTTGCAGTACAGGTTCAAATAGGTTGAATTTTGTAAACAGACATGGTGGTCATGGCGTTTTGGTAACTTGACTGTTTTACAAGTGGTAGTATTCATTGCTGCCATTTCTCTTGCACTTGTGACTTTTTGACCCGTTAGAGCTTTGTATTTTGATAAAAAAATCGGAAATAGATGCCATATACATATGAAGAATATGCATGCTTTTTGCACGATTGATGTAGTCCAGATGTCAACAAATCTCTCGTTACTGTTACTACAATTTCAGAGGGGCATTGGTAAATCTGTTAAGAATAGGCAGAAATCTGATAGAACTGCGCAATGACAAGATTTGAATGAAGATTTTGTGATAGAATATGAGATTTGGCAGAATGATTTGGATGTGACTTTATATATCATTACTGTTTGCGCTATTAAAATAATTCAAATGCATTCAACTTGTGTTGTCTCTGTCAATGATTTTACTGCTTCATAATAAGCATGTCTAGAATACTGATACGAAGAACTACAAAAATAATATTACAATATTTCAGAAATGATATCAAAGGTGACCACTACCGCGCACATTTAATGATTTAGACACAACTTAGCAAATATTATAGCAACTCGATTACATAGCAACTAATGTAAATTTAATGAATAAAGTAATAATAGAAAACTAGGAACGATAATTGATTAATTAATGGCAAGGTCAAAACCATAACTAACAAATTAAAGAGTTAAGAATGAATAAAAATTAATATCCATAGCAACTCCCCTCAAACTCCCATCATATAGGACGTCACTAGCCAAAGCAAAGCACTCATTTTCACCTGAATCCATTAAGGAAATAAGTTTAAAGGGCACAACGTTGAGGCCTGTAGGGATTTGAAACCACTGACTTAGCATGCCGTGTCCGGCTTTGTCCAAATGGTTTGAATGACGGTAAATTTCAATAGATACAATAAATCTGATTTGATTCATAAAGGCGTACATTAAGGCCCCACTCACTGAGCGCAAACTAGTGAGTGGGGCACCCTACATTGTTATGCTGTGACACAAGAATCATTTCTAAATGTTTAGCTTTACGTGTAAAATTAGTTATCTCCGATATTATTCATGATGATCAAACAGGTTTTATTAAAGGAAGATTTATTGGAGATAATATTAGACGCATTCTGGATTTGATTGATTATTATGAAAAGGAAGATAAACCAGGCCTTGTTTTTATTGCTGATTTTCAGAAAGCCTTTGATTCGGTAAGGTGGGACTTTATGGAAAAAGCATTAAGATTTTTCAACTTCGGCCCTGTGTTTATAACCTGGGTAAAAACCTTATACTCTAATATTACAAGTTCTGTTTTAAATAATGGTTATTTATCAAATCCCTTTACTTTGTACCGTGGTGTGAGGCAAGGATGTCCCTTAAGTCCTTATTTATCTATTATCATTGTAGAAATGTTGGCCATTAAGATTCGTAGTAATAAAGTTTGACAGGTTTATCAGTTCATGGAAGGTCTTTTAAAATTTCACAATATGCGGATGATACCAATTTCCCCTTTGCTCCCAATTTAGCATCTTACTATGCTCTTCTTGAAGATCTAGACAGTTTTACCATTCTTTCTGGTCTGTCTTTAAATTTTGATAAGTGTATGATACTTAAAATTGGTTCTTTAAAGAATAGGGATTTTAAGCTTCCTTCACATCTACCTATTCAGTGGGTAGATGGAAATGTAAACCTTTTAGGCATACATATACCTAAGGATGTGGATTCCATTATTGAATGTAATGTTGAGCCCCGCCTAGCAAAATTGGATATATTGTTATTTCCCTGGAAAAGAAAAAGTTTATCCCTGTTTGGAAAAGTAACTATTATAAATTCCTTGATTGTTTCCCAATTCACTAACCTTTTCCAGGTGCTCCCCACCCCAAGCAAATCGTTTTTTGAACTTTATGAGAGAAAATATTTTCCTTTATTTGGAATGGGGGGGCAAAAAGGGTAGGCAGGAAAACAGTTTATAACTCAATTGAAAACTGTGGTTTGAATCTGATTAATTCATATGCATTTGCCCTCACTATTAAGGCTTCATGGATGCCAAAACTATATTTTAATCATGACTGGTTTACCTCCTGGTCTCTAAGTATGCATCTTCCTGTTGGAATTACACTATTACATTTTCTCCAGTTGGACTGCTTACAGCACCTTAAAGTGAACCCTTTATGATATTGTCCATGCTTGGCATAAATACCAACAGAAGGCCCCCTCAACTCCAGCTGAGATTAGACAACAGCTTTTATGTATGAATTCTAATATCATTGTCGGTGAAAAACCCTTCTTTTCATGTGCATTTTTGAATAGAAGAATTCTATTTGTAAACGATGTATTAAATCCAGATGGTTCCGTAATGTCATACAATCAATTCTGCGCTAAATATAGTAATGTTTGTAGCCACCTTAAGCATCTACAGTTATACACTGCAATACTCCCAAAGTGGAAATCTAGTTTGCTTGGTTCTTCTCCTCTTTTAACTTGTATTCCATATCAATATGATAGTACCTGGCTAAGGAATATTAAGATTAATAGAAGTAGGTATAAGTTCTTTTTAATGTCATATAAGTTGATAGATATGTCACATAATGTTCAGTTGTCATGGCTGTACCTCTTTAACACTCCAATCCCCTGGAAACAAGTCTATACCTCTAATATACATTGCACAATTGACCCAACGATCAGATTTTTCCAATACAAAATTGTTCATAAATTCTTACCAACCAATAGGTTATTGTATATTTGGAAATGTATAGACAGTCCATCATGTTCATTTTGCCATGATGAGGAAGAAACCTACCAACATGTCTTTTGGGAGTGTCCGCATTTATTAGTTCCCTTTTGGGAACAAATCTGGTTTCAACAGCAGACAGGGCAAAACTACATCTCAATTCCTTTAATGTCATTTTTGGTAAATTGAACCCAGAAGCCCCCGTTATCGGTAATCTTGTGATTTTACTAGGTAAATTGTGCATCTATAAAAGCAGAAAGGCCAACCATGTCACTTTGCAATCATTTCTTAATTATGTGAACTTCTTCCACAAAGTAGAATATTCTATAGCTATGAGGAGGGGAAAGCTGCAGAAGCACTGGGGCAAATGGGGTACTGTATGTTGCTGACTTCTTAATTACCAGCACTGTTATTTGAGTCACTATGATTTGTACTTCTTGTTTCAAAGGATGGTTCATTGTATGTATTTTCTTTTGCTTTAGAAATAAAGATTATTAAAAAAACTAGTTGACGACTAGTTGGAAATGACGCCCGCCAAATAGTTTCACAAAGTTGCCAAATAGTTTCCACATGGTTTCCAAAGAACGTCGATTAGTCTCCTGCCGTGTCAATTTGTTTTTACTTTAAAAAACTCGCAAGTGGCGAATGGACTAGTAGCGAACTAGTTTCCAAATATTGACCCTCCATTTGGGACCAATAGTCGCCAATAGGTGCCCATTAGTTTTCCAAAATTGTCATATAATTTGGCATAAAGGTAATAAGTCAGTTTCAATGTTTGTTTGCTCTAATAAATCTATAAACATAGATCATTACGCATACATGATACGAACCAAATGATAGAGTGAAATCTGGTATATCGTTCGTGTCAGTTCGTTTTGGTAATTTCTCTCATTGTTAGAGTATTCTAACGCTATGATTATATTTCATAATATGTTAATCATATTGTGCCAAGTAACATAAGCCCTTTTATCACTGCAAATATTTTAATGCGTTTAAGTTATTTCACAGTGTATTTTGTTAATTCAGAAGCAACACTACGGTTATCAACACCCTTGTCTTAAACTTACCAAGTCGTCGCCACTTTTAGTCGCCAACTAGTTTCTCCCCAGTGACGGGGGGGGGGGGGTCGTTACTACGCATCAAGAAAAAGGGTTGCTAGGTAGCTGACGACACACCATGTTGTCAAAGAAAAAATGATTACCTAGATCTGATCTAAAGCAGGCAGACGCCACCCTGAACGTTTGGACTTTTTCCTAAAATGTTATCGAGAAAAAACAAACAAACATGGATTTGATAGTTGGCATAATTCATGTTATTTTTATGATGAATTGCTATCATAGAAACGTTCTTCTGGGAACCTGAAACTAGTATGGGCATTCCAAAAAATCTACGATTTGTGTCTAGATCTCTAAACGTTTTATCAATATTGTAGCTCCGTATGTTGACTGAAATTATATTTCAGCACTCTTACCAAGCGCATTGTGTGTTTTGTTGTAATTTTGGTCCTAGTTGTACGTTTTGAATGACATTACCATCAAAAAGTCTATGGTAACACAAATCCAGTTTAGGACGCAGCGACCCCGCCAGCGTACCGTGGGTCCAGTGAGAGGGCGACCGAGGGATTTGACCCCGCGCTAAACGAATTTCTTCGATAAAAAACTAATCTTTTTACGCTTTGTGTGATTTTTTGTATGTTTAGTCATACTTGTATGTTTTGCATGGTGTTCTCAATGTAAAGTCAAGGCTAATTCAAATTTGACGCAGCGGGGTCGCCAACGTGTCGCGGGTCCAGTGAGAGAAGGGCTTTAGCTCCGTTTGACTGATGCACACATCCGTCAAGAAGATATAGACGCTACAACAATTCAGGGGGATACGATATTGGTGTACTATGCTATTATTCCACACTATCATAGTTATCGGTATTATTAAGTTTGTTACGTTTATTGTTCTTTGTATGTGGCACTGTTATTGTTGAAATACGTCTGTAAGTTGACTGCAGTGTCATATTTTCCATGCCTCACATGTAATTGTTCCATACCTAGACTAGTCTTTATCTTGCCAGCCAATTATATTATGGTTGTACCATAAAATAGAAACTTTACATGGTGAAATAAAATCATGAACCGCACATGTTCATCAAAAGAAGAATATTAGCCATGTTTGACAACGACAAATACCAGTGACAATGAATTATTCATGACACGGGTTCAAGTCTGGGGGAACAACCGCCAAGAAACAGGTGATAGTTTGAAAAACAGGTGTTGTTTTTTAGCAAACGTTCCGCCAAATGAAGGTACAGATTACACTTTTTATGTAGTCAAAACAACAGCAAGGAAGGTCTCTAGGCAAAAGAAAATCAACAAGGAAGGTTGCCATGTAGTAGATTTAACACCTGTGTTGGCACAACACAAACTTGGCAGTCCGTATTTTGTTTAGATCATCAGTTGAGATTAAGGGCTGTAGACTTCGCCAATGTCTTCTTCTAGCCTTAACTTGGAAATGACAGCATTGTGTATTCAGAAAAGAATTTAAAAGAGTTCAACAGTTTGGATAAACTTAGTTTTTTTTCGAATATTGGTTATCGTTACTGCCATTCTTATCTTGCGTATATCTGGAACGTTTGTCTAGCTATCTTTGATTTTATTTCTGACTCAACTCTTTATCAGACCCTGACAGTAGCAGTCCCTGAAAGCATTCGTTTCACTTGGCTTCGAGTTAGCAGTTTTGCCAGTCTTTAAGCTGATGAAAATAGGATTAAGAAAACAGCAAACTGACTTTTGCATGACTCAATGGTTCCAAAGTCTGGGCTCTTGTGAATTGTTAGCGCACGAACATGTTATGTAACCATTTGAACTCTGTAGAAGTGACTAGTCGAGATTGGTTTTAAAACTTAGTTGTGAACGAAATATTTTGTGCATACTCTATTGTATTGATCACTTTATTGTTTAAAAAAAGCAACTATTAAGAAATACAGCAATTCTACTTTATTCAACAATGTACTGTGGTATTTTCACCGAATATGCAGTAGCAATCCAATACTTCACATCAAAGTAATCTACAAAATCTTAAGATTCATGATAATTGTGATACACAAACCATTTGAAAATAGACTGTAAATGCCTTACAAATATACGAGTGTAAGTATCTTAGATTTCTGGAATCAAAGTATCATTAGTAACTTCACTTTTGATGGCATTCAATCCCCAACACTAAGGTACACATCTGATAAAAATTGCGTCAGGAAAAAAAACATCTTACTTTGGTATTTTCATTAGTAGATAAGTACAAAGTATGGCTGATACGTAACCACTTTTTTTAGTTCAAAGACAGTCCAAAATCTAAATTTGATGACAAGTGCAAAAATGACCTAATTTGAAGGGCAAGTTAAGGACCAAGAGTATCAAAACTTTCCAAGCATGCATTTTATAAACAACACTAAGGTCTACCGTTGACAGAATAAAAAAAATAAAGAAATATCGTTAAGCGTTGTTTGTTAGATCTTTTATTTCAAAGTCCGGAAAAATCACATACTTTTTGAAATGACGAAAAGTAACCGATTTCCGGTAGCAACTACAGGCTATCAAAACAAGAACCCAAACTTTCCAAGCATTCATTTAGTAGCTATTTTATGTATCTATGTCTCATAAATTTCAGACCAAAATATTTTACGCTCTGAGGCCTATATGAATGAAAGTTTTTGTAGCCTTAAAACATCGTATTTCATTTTGAGGATACCCAAGTGCTAAAAAAACTGTCTGTATACCAGCCAAACACCATTTTCCTAAAAGTTTAAGCATTTTTTCTAAAACGATCCTACGCATTTGGCAGTGAGCGTGCTCCAAACTTGGGTTGTTGCCATGGCAACGATGTATGTTGAGCAAAAAGGAAGCTAATTTCATGGGCCATGGGCTAAGCACTGTCGCTGTGCAAAATCTAAACCAAATCGATTTTTTGACCGGGAGCACTATTGTTTGATTTTTACAGACATTGACTCTTAAGGCACTTTAAAAGTATGTTTGCTAGCAAACGTTTATTCTAGTTTAGTACAAAGTCATGATACAAACTTCAGGGGGTATGTACAGGGGAGCTATCAATACAAAAAATTACATTTTCATATTTCTAGGTGCGTAGTTCAGCAAAAACTGCATTATTGCGGAATAGTACCTCCCCCCATTATTGTTGGTCACGTGTTTTGACAGTCCTTTCCTCATGCGTTATTTACTGCCTCAAACGCGTCATCGAGATGAAAAAAAAGAAGAAACGAATTATTTTTTTCTAAAAAAATGTAATGTTATGCCAGCATCCGTTTACCAATCTATCGACTAAAAGTCATGTTGTAGTTGGTGGTTGGGGCTATGTGAGGTTAGTAGTCAGAACAACATTTGATGTTTACACTTACTGTCAACTATTGGCAGCGACCGAAGATTTCACAGATCGATTGACGAATTTCATGAATCTATATCGATTTTTTTTTATGTTACGTGCGTTTTGTTGTCTTTTAAGTTCTACTTTTGCATATTGTATCATGTTTCAATGTTGAAATCAAGGGTCACATTTATGAGTTTTGAGTCCAGTTTTGGTCACTTTACGGTTGCTCGGCAACCGCCATTTAGTGGAAAGGTGGCATTTACAAGGCAATCACAAATGGTTTTATTCACATTTCACAACACATTGCGACCCGTCCAATCAAAAAAGACAGCATTGAGGCTGTATTTCCTCGCTGCATTCTGTCTGTATTTTTGGGATAGAGATCGGCACACAGGCCTACACTCAGACAGACGGACGAGCCAAAGGCTTGAGGTGATGTGATTAACTGCCTGTCAGCCATTGAGCCGAGCAGTTCTCAATTTCACCTGAATGCCAAGGACGTTTTGCAACAAATCACGAAAACAAAGAGGTCGTCTGGGATCACCTGCTACCGTGAGGTGAATGGATTCGGACTACGTTGTCAAAGGTTCACTGTGCGGACAAAAAAAACTGCAGACACACGTGAAGAAAATCTGTTCAGAGAACTGGTTATTTTGAGGTACCACTGAACCGACTCAGCTTCATTTCTCTAGAATTGGAATAGGATATCGTAAACAGCACGTGGACCAAAGGGAAATACCATAGAATTTTACAGAAACGCAGGCACAGTGTGCCTATCTTCTTTGTGAAGACATGCCCATCAAAATCATCTGAAGTGCCACGTGCCCAGTTGAACTTGTTTCAACTAAATGTCACAAGTCTTATAGAGCTGTTGATAAGTACTTTACAGGAACGTAGCTACCTCCTGAAAGTTCCTCCTTAAGTTATCTGTGGTGAGGAATGGATCATATCGAGTTTAAGCTTTTGTGTTCAGGGTTTCCGGCGTTCCTCATAGCTACCCGTACTGCATGTATGTACTTACAAGGAAGGTACGACTTAGGCGGTGACATCAAACATCGAAGAACTTACATTAAGTTGCATAAATTTCAGAGAGGACTTGCACACAGGAGTGAATGATTTTTATCAGACATTGTCAACGAAAGACTGAAAAGAGATCTGCATAGCTTACATATTCAAAAGAAGGAATACATTTCTCTTAGCCTTGTCAATGACGGTCTATTTACTATGCTAGAAGAGGTGTGCGAAATTAGTGAAACAGTGCCAAAATAAACAACAAGAAAAGGAGAGCATACCCAAGTTTGGAATGATTGATCTTATAGGCTACCAAATCATTGTGCATTCAGAAACATTTTTTTTAAAGTTCTCAAGTTGGGATAAGATGTGTTTTTTTCGGATTAGGAAACTTCAACCATAGGTTGACAAAAACGGTTCTCCTTGGGCCTTCATGAGAACAATTTTGACTATTTCATTCCTTGTTATATTTATATGGACACAATGCAGACATTATAACATCTGGTTTACCTCGTAGTTCATACTGTGCGTAAGTTGGGTAACCATATATCAAAGCTACAACCCTTGCACACAAGTCATGTATCCAAAAAAATTCAGCTACCTTATCATGAAGATGCATAGCGAATGGTAGCTAATTAGATGATGCTATCTCCACCAGTCACATAGTGACATGTTCGAGCCACTCCTATTTGTTGCATCAGCCTCATCTAAAAAAAGCCAGCGTCACATCCGGCCACCTGCAGTTACAAAGGAGAAGGTATATTTAGCCAGACGTGAGACGCCTCAGTGACCGTCAGCTGTAATATAAGGGCCATGTGGGCGCCGTACTTCTCACTTCTTCAGAAGAGACCCCTGGCCAGAGAAGACATTTGTGTAAAGAGCGCTCCAGCCACAGTGTGAAGCACTATACCCTCGCAACCAAGAGCTGGACCGATAGATTTTAACAGTGAGTTGGTTTGAATATTCTGCCAGTGTGTTACGGATGTCTTAAGTTAACTTGCGGACGTTTTTTTTCCTTGAAATTTATTGCTGTTGCGCTCATTTTAAAAGTTGGGGAATTGGTTGAGAATGCCTCAAGTAGTAGCTCCGTTTGCACGCTGCACGTCAAATCTCCGAAAATTTTTCAACTATCTCAATTTGTTGCTTTACAACTTTTGTGCTGTAACGACGTTGGTGTCTATTTCATTACTTTTTCTTTTAAATTTGCTGTCTCCTAAAACGTTTTATTCTGAGCGTTGTATGTACTACTTCCTCGCCCGCAAAAGTGCTGACTGTTCAAAGGACCCCGCATGTCTTCAGGCAGGGCTTTTCTTGCGGTGCGCACGTGCCAGACTATCGCTAACTCTAATGATACCTCACTTTTAATTCCTTAATAGGTATCCACGCAAGATGGCATTCTGCGAGAAGAACAATACCGGTCGTCTGAAGATCGCTATCGTCGTACTTCTGATATCTACAGTGGTGGGAACCGTCTCGGGAAAACCCAAAACAGTGAAGGTAAGATGTTAAATCACAAAGTTTGCTGTTGTGATTTTTAGCAATCCTGTTGACTTAGAAAAGACAACAAAATTATGCTGCTAGAATAACTGCCCACCCTGCCCTACAGCGCTCTGCGACAGAGGATGAGATTAAGCTTAAGAAGGAGATCATTAAAGAGCTTCTGGGATTGGACAAGAAGGAGAACCCGGTCAACTCTGCTGGGGAATCTCTTGAAGACACGAAGACGGTACATGTAAGTACCATCATTGTTTTAGATTTGGGCAAACATATTCTGGGAAACTGATCAATTTACTCTCATATGTGTTTAAGACACCTACACAAAGATGGCTACGTTATTGCACCACAAGGAGTGTTTTGGTGAATGGAAACATCAAGGAGAGTACAGGAAAAACAAAATTCTCCGCCGACGACACCTTGAACCTGAAAGTTCCTTAGAAGTCATGTCTCTCAAATTCTATGCCACAGCGTTCGTTGGAATTCCTGGTCGACGGCCAGGAGTTGCACGAGACCGTTGCGACAGACACCGAGGCCAACACCGACGCCTTCTGCACCGAGAGCGCCAAGGCGGGGGGCTGTGTCATGTACGACCACAATGAGGTGAGAGTGTGCAATTTTACGTCTGGTGTTGTTGTGTTGTGCTGTGATGTATAGATTGTATATATATATTTACAATATATAGTATGCCTTTAGTAATACTTGAATTTGTATATAAATAATCAGCACATGATCAGTACATTTTCCTCTCTTCAACTATGTACATAGGGCTTGGAGGCGTACAAGTTCACCGGCCAAGAAACCTGCTTCATCATGCAGGAGTCAAGCAAGGAAGCCATAAGGGCGACGGAGATGGCAAAGGATCTAGAGGAAGAAGAGGTAAAATACTTTTCAAAGCTGAATGAAAAGCTCAATGTCAAGAAAGTGACTTGATAAGAATTATTACCAAACAACTCATTTATGTTCATTCTTTTGACAGGAAGGGTCTAAGGAGTACGGCAGGAGCGGCGGACGCATGAAGATGTCCCTGGATGCGGACCGGGCTGACCAGCCTGTTCTGAGTGAGAAGCTGTATGATTTCTGCGGAGACCTGGAGCCCCGCTGGGCCAAACTCACCCCAACCCCTGGTGACAACCAGGATGAAGTATCTGGAGTGGACATGCTCATCCCTGGAGGTAGGACAGCAAAAAGAGACAAAGTCTTTGCCTTATATCAACTTCTGACTCTGTCACCCAATTCATCTGAATAGACAATAAAGCATTAAAACATTACAGATTGTGATTTTCCACTTCAATTTGATTCATGAAATACTATAAAAAAAAGGCACTCCTGCTATGCCGTTGATGATATCTTGTGATTTACCATCATTCTATTCAAGGTTGTCATTGTTACTGATATTTCCTTTTCTACTCTTCAGTTGGTGATTCATCTGTTGGCCGCTTCAAGCGTGGTTGGTTCATCAACCGGGGCTGTAATAAGTTTATCAACATCCGCTTTTGATTAGCCTCTGGTAAATGGAGTCAGCTATGAGTCAGCCAAGTAACAGTGATATATAAACAAGTTTGGTGTCTGTTGTAAATTAGGTGGGATTTAGAGACCTTCAAGAGTAACGTGTTGTGGTGTTATTGGTGTGAACTTTTCTATGTAGGGTTGCAGTACAGGTTCAAATAGGTTGAATTTTGTAAACAGACATGGTGGTCATGGCGTTTTGGTAACTTGACTGTTTTACAAGTGGTAGTATTCATTGCTGCCATTTCTCTTGCACTTGTGACTTTTTGACCCGTTAGAGCTTTGTATTTTGATAAAAAAATCGGAAATAGATGCCATATACATATGAAGAATATGCATGCTTTTTGCACGATTGATGTAGTCCAGATGTCAACAAATCTCTCGTTACTGTTACTACAATTTCAGAGGGGCATTGGTAAATCTGTTAAGAATAGGCAGAAATCTGATAGAACTGCGCAATGACAAGATTTGAATGAAGATTTTGTGATAGAATATGAGATTTGGCAGAATGATTTGGATGTGACTTTATGTATCATTACTGTTTGCGCTATTAAAATAATTCAAATGCATTCAACTTGTGTTGTCTCTGTCAATGGTTTTACTGCTTCATAATAAGCATGTCTAGAATACTGATACGAAGAACTACAAAAATAATATTACGATATTTCAGAAATGATATCAAAGGTGACCACTACCGCGCACATTTAATGATTTAGACACAACTTAGCAAATATTATAGCAACTCGATTACATAGCAACTAATGTAAATTTAATGAATAAAGTAATAATAGAAAACTAGGAACGATAATTGATTAATTAATGGCAAGGTCAAAACCATAACTAACAAATTAAAGAGTTAAGAATGAATAAAAATTAATATCCATAGCAACTCCCCTCAAACTCCCATCATATAGGACGTCACTAGCCAAAGCAAAGCACTCATTTTCACCTGAATCCATTAAGGAAATAAGTTTAAAGGGCACAACGTTGAGGCCTGTAGGGATTTGAAACCACTGACTTAGCATGCCGTGTCCGGCTTTGTCCAAATGGTTTGAATGACGGTAAATTTCAATAAATACAATAAATCTGATTTGATTCATAAAGGTGTACATTAAGGCCCCACTCACTGAGCGCAAACTAGTGAGTGGGGCACCCTACATTGTTATGCTGTGACACAAGAATCATTTCTAAATGTTTAGCTTTACGTGTAAAATTAGTTATCTCCGATATTATTCATGATGATCAAACAGGTTTTATTAAAGGAAGATTTATTGGAGATAATATTAGACGCATTCTGGATTTGATTGATTATTATGAAAAGGAAGATAAACCAGGCCTTGTTTTTATTGCTGATTTTCAGAAAGCCTTTGATTCGGTAAGGTGGGACTTTATGGAAAAAGCATTAAGATTTTTCAACTTCGGCCCTGTGTTTATAACCTGGGTAAAAACCTTATACTCTAATATTACAAGTTCTGTTTTAAATAATGGTTATTTATCAAATCCCTTTACTTTGTACCGTGGTGTGAGGCAAGGATGTCCCTTAAGTCCTTATTTATCTATTATCATTGTAGAAATGTTGGCCATTAAGATTCGTAGTAATAAAGTTTGACAGGTTTATCAGTTCATGGAAGGTCTTTTAAAATTTCACAATATGCGGATGATACCAATTTCCCCTTTGCTCCCAATTTAGCATCTTACTATGCTCTTCTTGAAGATCTAGACAGTTTTACCATTCTTTCTGGTCTGTCTTTAAATTTTGATAAGTGTATGATACTTAAAATTGGTTCTTTAAAGAATAGGGATTTTAAGCTTCCTTCACACCTACCTATTCAGTGGGTAGATGGAAATGTAAACCTTTTAGGCATACATATACCTAAGGATGTGGATTCCATTATTGACTGTAATGTTGAGCCCCGCCTAGCAAAATTGGATATATTGTTATTTCCCTGGAAAAGAAAAAGTTTATCCCTGTTTGGAAAAGTAACTATTATAAATTCCTTGATTGTTTCCCAATTCACTAACCTTTTCCAGGTGCTCCCCACCCCAAGCAAATCCTTTTTTGAACTTTATGAGAGAAAATATTTTCCTTTATTTGGAATGGGGGGCCAGAAAGGGTAGGCAGGAAAACAGTTTATAACTCAATTGAAAACTGTGGTTTGAATCTGATTAATTCATATGCATTTGCCCTCACTATTAAGGCTTCATGGATGCCAAAACTATATTTTAATCATGACTGGTTTACCTCCTGGTCTCTAAGTATGCATCTTCCTGTTGGAATTACACTATTACATTTTCTCCAGTTGGACTGCTTACAGCACCTTAAAGTGAACCCTTTATGATATTGTCCATGCTTGGCATAAATACCAACAGAAGGCCCCCTCAACTCCAGCTGAGATCAGACAACAGCTTTTATGTATGAATTCTAATATCATTGTCGGTGAAAAACCCTTCTTTTCATGTGCATTTTTGAATAGAAGAATTCTATTTGTAAACGATGTATTAAATCCAGATGGTTCCGTAATGTCATACAATCAATTCTGCGCTAAATATAGTAATGTTTGTAGCCACCTTAAGTATCTACAGTTATACACTGCAATACTCCCAAAGTGGAAATCTAGTTTGCTTGGTTCTTCTCCTCTTTTAACTTGTATTCCATATCAATATGATAGTACCTGGCTAAGGAATATTAAGATTAATAGAAGTAGGTATAAGTTCTTTTTAATGTCATATAAGTTGATAGAAATGTCACATAATGTTCAGTTGTCATGGCTGTACCTCTTTAACACTCCAATCCCCTGGAAACAAGTCTATACCTCTAATATACATTGCACAATTGACCCAACGACCAGATTTTTCCAATACAAAATTGTTCATAAATTCTTACCAACCAATAGGTTATTGTATATTTGGAAATGTATAGACAGTCCATCATGTTCATTTTGCCATGATGAGGAAGAAACCTACCAACATGTCTTTTGGGAGTGTCCGCATTTATTAGTTCCCTTTTGGGAACAAATCTGGTTTCAACAGCAGACAGGGCAAAACTACATCTCAATTCCTTTAATGTCATTTTTGGTAAATTGAACCCAGAAGCCCCCGTTATCGGTAATCTTGTGATTTTACTAGGTAAATTGTGCATCTATAAAAGCAGAAAGGCCAACCATGTCACTTTGCAATCATTTCTTAATTATGTGAACTTCTTCCACAAAGTAGAATATTCTATAGCTATGAGGAGGGGAAAGCTGCAGAAGCACTGGGGCAAATGGGGTACTGTATGTTGCTGACTTCTTAATTACCAGCACTGTTATTTGAGTCACTATGATTTGTACTTCTTGTTTCAAAGGATGGTTCATTGTATGTATTTTCTTTTGCTTTAGAAATAAAGATTATTAAAAAAAACTAGTTGACGACTAGTTGGAAATGACGCCCGCCAAATAGTTTCACAAAGTTGCCAAATAGTTTCCACATGGTTTCCAAAGAACGTCGATTAGTCTCCTGCCGTGTCAATTTGTTTTTACTTTAAAAAACTCGCAAGTGGCGAATGGACTAGTAGCGAACTAGTTTCCAAATATTGACCCTCCATTTGGGACCAATAGTCGCCAATAGGTGCCCATTAGTTTTCCAAAATTGTCATATAATTTGGCATAAAGGTAATAAGTCAGTTTCAATGTTTGTTTGCTCTAATAAATCTATAAACATAGATCATTACGCATACATGATACAAACCAAATGATAGAGTGAAATCTGGTATATCGTTCGTGTCAGTTCGTTTTGGTAATTTCTCTCATTGTTAGAGTATTCTAACGCTATGATTATATTTCATAATATGTTAATCATATTGTGCCAAGTAACATAAGCCCTTTTATCACTGCAAATATTTTAATGCGTTTAAGTTATTTCACAGTGTATTTTGTTAATTCAGAAGCAACACTACGGTTATCAACACCCTTGTCTTAAACTTACCAAGTCGTCGCCACTTTTAGTCGCCAACTAGTTTCTCCCCAGTGACGGGGGGGGGGCGTTACTACGCATCAAGAAAAGGGGTTGCTAGGTAGCTGACGACACACCATGTTGTCAAAGAAAAAATGATTACCTAGATCTGATCTAAAGCAGGCAGACGCCACCCTGAACGTTTGGACTTTTTCCTAAAATGTTATCGAGAAAAAACAAACAAACATGGATTTGATAGTTGGCATAATTCATGTTGTTTTTATGATGAATTGCTATCATAGAAACGTTCTTCTGGGAACCTGAAACTAGTATGGGCATTCCAAAAAATCTTCGATTTGTGTCTAGATCTCTAAACATTTTATCAATATTGTAGCTCCGTATGTTGACTGAAATTATATTTCAGCACTCTTACCAAGCGCATTGTGTGTTTTGTTGTATTTTTGGTCCTAGTTGTACGTTTTGAATGACATTACCATCAAAAAGTCTATGGTAACACAAATCCAGTTTAGGACGCAGCGACCCCGCCAGCGTACCGTGGGTCCAGTGAGAGGGCGACCGAGGGATTTGACCCCGCGCTAAACGAATTTCTTCGATAAAAAACTAATCTTTTTACGCTTTGTGTGATTTTTTGTATGTTTAGTCATACTTGTATGTTTTGCATGGTGTTCTCAATGTAAAGTCAAGGCTAATTCAAATTTGACGCAGCGGGGTCGCCAACGTGTCGCGGGTCCAGTGAGAGGAGGGCTTTAGCTCCGTTTGACTGATGCACACATCCGTCAAGAAGATATAGACGCTACAACAATTCAGGGGGATACGATATTGGTGTACTATGCTATTATTCCACACTATCATAGTTATCGGTATTATTAAGTTTGTTACGTTTGTTGTTCTTTGTATGTGGCACTGTTATTGTTGAAATACGTCTGTAAGTTGACTGCAGTGTCATATTTTCCAAGTCTCACATGTAATTGTTCCATACCTAGACTAGTCTTTATCTTGCCAGCCAATTATATTATGGTTGTACCATAAAATAGAAACTTTACATGGTGAAATAAAATCATGAACCGCACATGTTCATCAAAAGAAGAATATTAGCCATGTTTGACAACGACAAATACCAGTGACAATGAATTATTCATGACACGGGTTCAAGTCTGGGGGAACAACCGCCAAGAAACAGGTGATAGTTTGAAAAACAGGTGTTGTTTTTGAGCAAACGTTCCGCCAAATGAAGGTACAGATTACACTTTTTATGTAGTCAAAACAACAGCAAGGAAGGTCTCTAGGCAAAAGAAAATCAACAAGGAAGGTTGCCATGTAGTAGATTTAACACCTGTGTTGGCACAACACAAACTTGGCAGTCCGTATTTTGTTTAGATCATCAGTTGAGATTAAGGGCTGTAGACTTCGCCAATGTCTTCTTCTAGCCTTAACTTGGAAATGACAGCATTGTGTATTCAGAAAAGAATTTAAAAGAGTTCAACAGTTTGGATAAGCTTAGTTTTTTTTCGAATATTGGTTATCGTTACTGCCATTCTTATCTTGCGTATATCTGGAACGTTTGTCTAGCTATCTTTGATTTTATTTCTGACTCAACTCTTTATCAGACCCTGACAGTAGCAGTCCCTGAAAGCATTCGTTTCACTTGGCTTCGAGTTAGCAGTTTTGCCAGTCTTTAAGCTGATGAAAATAGGATTAAGAAAACAGCAAACTGACTTTTGCATGACTCAATGGTTCCAAAGTCTGGGCTCTTGTGAATTGTTAGCGCACGAGCATGTTATGTAACCATTTGAACTCTGTAGAAGTGACTAGTCGAGATTGGTTTTAAAACTTAGTTGTGAACGAAATATTTTGTGCATACTCTATTGTATTGATCACTTTATTGTTTAAAAAAAGCAACTATTAAGAAATACAGCAATTCTACTTTATTCAACAATGTACTGTGGTATTTTCACCGAATATGCAGTAGCAATCCAATACTTCACATCAAAGTAATCTACAAAATCTTAAGATTCATGATAATTGTGATACACAAACCATTTGAAAATAGACTGTAAATGCCTTACAGATGTACGAGTGTAAGTATCTTAGATTTCTGGAATCAAAGTATCATTAGTAACTTCACTTTTGATGGCATTCAATCCCCAACACTAAGGTACACATCTGATAAAAATTGCGTCAGGAAAAAAAACATCTTACTCTGGTATTTTCATTAGTAGATAAGTACAAAGTATGGCTGATACGTAACCACTTTTTTTAGTTCAAAGACAGTCCAAAATCTAAATTTGATGACAAGTGCAAAAATGACCTAATTTGAAGGGCAAGTTAAGGACCAAGAGTATCAAAACTTTCCAAGCATGCATTTTATAGACAACATTAAGGTCTACCATTGACAGAATAAAAAAAATAAAGAAATATCGTTAAGCGTTGTTTGTTAGATCTTTTATTTCAAAGTCCGGAAAAATCACATACTTTTTGAAATGACGAAAAGTAACCGATTTCTGGTAGCAACTACAGGCTATCAAAACAAGAACCCAAACTTTCCAAGCATTCATTTAGTAGCTATTTTATGTATCTATGTCTCATAAATTTCAGACCAAAATATTTTACGCTCTGAGGCCTATATGAATGAAAGTTTTTGTAGCCTTAAAACATCGTATTTCATTTTGAGGATACCCAAGTGCTAAAAAACTGTCTGTATACCAGCCAAACACCATTTTCCTAAAAGTTTAAGCATTTCTTCTTAAACGATCCTACGCATTTGGCAGTGAGCGTGCTCCAAACTTGGGTTGTTGCCATGGCAACGATGTATGTTGAGCAAAAAGGAAGCTAATTTCATGGGCTATGGGCTAAGCACTGTCGCTGTGCAAAATCTAAACCAAATCGATTTTTTGACCGGGAGCACTATTGTTTGATTTTTACAGACATTGACTCTTAAGGCACTTTAAAAGTATGTTTGCTAGCAAACGTTTATTCTAGTTTAGTACAAAGTCATGATACAAACTTCAGGGGGTATGTACAGGGGAGCTATCAATACAAAAAATTACATTTTCATATTTCTAGGTGCGTAGTTCAGCAAAAACTGCATTATTGCGGAATAGTACCTCCCCCCCATTATTGTTGGTCACGTGTTTTGACAGTCCTTTCCTCATGCGTTATTTACTGCCTAAGAATTTCAAACGCGTCATCGAGATGAAAAAAAAGAAGAAACGAATTATTTTTTTCTAAAAAAATGTAATGTTATGCCAGCATCCGTTTACCAATCTATCGACTAAAAGTCATGTTGTAGTTGGTGGTTGGGGCTATGTGAGGTTGGTAGTCAGAACAACATTTGATGTTTACACTTACTGTCAACTATTGGCAGCGACCGAAGATTTCACAGATCGATTGACGAATTTCATGAATCTATATCGATTTTTTTTATGTTACGTGCGTTTTGTTGTCTTTTAAGTTCTACTTTTGCATATTGTATCATGTTTCAATGTTGAAATCAAGGGTCACATTTATGAGTTTTGAGTCCAGTTTTGGTCACTTTACGGTTGCTCGGCAACCGCCATTTAGTGGAAAGGTGGCATTTACAAGGCAATCACAAATGGTTTTATTCACATTTCACAACACATTGGCATTGCGACCCGTCCAATCAAAAAAGACAGCATTGAGGCTGTATTTCCTCGCTGCATTCTGTCTGTATTTTTGGGATAGAGATCGGCACACAGGCCTACACTCAGACAGACGGACGAGCCAAAGGCTTGAGGTGATGTGATTAACTGCCTGTCAGCCATTGAGCCGAGCAGTTCTCAATTTCACCTGAATGCCAAGGACGTTTTGCAACAAATCACGAAAACAAAGAGGTCGTCTGGGATCACCTGCTACCGTGAGGTGAATGGATTCGGACTACGTTGTCAAAGGTTCACTGTGCGGACAAAAAAAACTGCAGACACACGTGAAGAAAATCTGTTCAGAGAACTGGTTATTTTGAGGTACCACTGAACCGACTCAGCTTCATTTCTCTAGAATTGGAATAGGATATCGTAAACAGCACGTGGACCAAAGGGAAATACCATAGAATTTTACAGAAACGCAGGCACAGTGTGCCTATCTTCTTTGTAAAGACATGCCCATCAAAATCATCTGAAGTGCCACGTGCCCAGTTGAACTTGTTTCAACTAAATGTCACAAGTCTTATAGAGCTGTTGATAAGTACTTTACCGGAACGTAGCTACCTCCTGAAAGTTCCTCCTTAATGTTTACACTGAAGAAAACACTTGTTCAACAAAGAAGTTATCTGTGGTGAGGAATGGATCATATCGAGTTTAAGCTTTTGTGTTCAGGGTTTCCGGCGTTCCTCATAGCTACCCGTACTGCATGTATGTACTTACAAGGAAGGTACGACTTAGGCGGTGACATCAAACATCGAAGAACTTACATTAAGTTGCATAAATTTCAGAGAGGACTTGCACACAGGAGTGAATGATTTTTATCAGACATTGTCAACGAAAGACTGAAAAGAGATCTGCATAGCTTACATATTCAAAAGAAGGAATACATTTCTCTTAGCCTTGTCAATGACGGTCTATTTACTATGCTAGAAGAGGTGTGCGAAATTAGTGAAACAGTGCCAAAATAAACAACAAGAAAAGGAGAGCACACCCAAGTTTGGAATGATTGATCTTATAGGCTACCAAATCATTGTGCATTCAGAAAATAATTTTTTTTTCTTAAGTTCTCAAGTTTGGATAAGTTGTGTTTTTTTCGGATTAGGAAACTTCAACCTTAGGTTGACAAAAATGGTTCTCCTTGGGCCTTCATGAGAACAATTTTGACTATTTTATTCCTTGTTTTATTCATTTGAACACAATGCAGACATTATAACATCTGGTTTACCTCGTAGTCCATACTGTACGTAAGTTGGGTAACCATATATCAAAGCTACAACCCTTGCACACAAGTCATGTATTAAAAAAAAATTCAGCTACCTTATCATGAAGATGCATAGCGAATGGTAGCTAATTAGATGTTGCTATCTCCACCAATCACATAGTGACATGTTCGAGCCACTCCTATTTGTTGCATCAGCCTCATCTAAAAACAGCCAGCGTCACATCCGGCCACCTGCAGTTACAAAAGAGAAGGTCTATTTAGCCAGACGTGAGACGCCTCAGTGACCGTCAGCTGTAATATAAGGGCCATGTGGGCGCCGTACTTCTCACTTCTTCAGAAGAGACCCCTGGCCAAGAAGACATTTGTGTAAAGAGCGCTCCAGCCACAGTGTGAAGCACTATACCCTCGCAACCAAGAGCTGGACCGATAGATTTTAACAGTGAGTTGGTTTGAATATTCTGCTAGTGTGCTGCGAATGTCTTAAGTTTCCACGCTGCACGTCAAACCCGAAAAGAATGTGTTTAAACCCTCCCAGTTTGTTGCTTTAGAATGTTTGCGCTGTAATGACGTTGGTGTCCACTTCATTACTTTCATTATAGATTTCCTCTCTTGTTGATTTGCTGTCTCCTAAAACGTTTTATTCTGAGCGTTGAATTCACTTCTTCCTCGCCCGCAAAAGTGCTCAGTGTTCAAAGGACCCCGCATGTCTTCAGGTAGCCTGACGAATCGCGCTCCTAGTGTCCAGCCGGTTTCCGTAACCGCCTTTACCTCTCCGGCTGAGAGCTTGTGTAAATACAGGCTAGTCTTCAGGCAGGGCTTTTCTTGCGGTGCGCACGTGCCAGACTATCGCTAACTCTAATGATACCTCACTTTTAATTCCTTAATAGGTATCCACACAAGATGGCATCCTACGAGGAGAAGAATACCGGTCGTCTGAAGATCGCTATTGCCGTACTTCTGATATCTGCAGTGGTGGGAACCTTCTCGGGCTCTCAGCCCAACCGTAAAGCCGCAACAGTAAAGGTAAGATCATGAAGTTTGCTGTTGTAATTTTCAAACTTCTGTTGACTTAGACAAGACAACAAAATCGCTCATGGATGCATACTAGAATAACTGCTCCCCCTGCCCATTCACAACTACAGCGTTTGGTGACAGAGGATGAGATTGGAGATGAGATCATTCAAGAGCTCGTGGAATTGGACAAGAAGGAGGAAATGAAGGCTATCCGTGCGGTCAGCACAGCTGGAAACGAAGACACGAAGAGCGTAAGTCTATTTGCTGATGTTTGTATTGCAAATAAACAATGATTTTAGAGCAGTTTCTTTTGAGAATTTAAAAGTTTCAAAGTTATTTCTTCTACTAGCCCTTCTAATTCTGTATGGCTGACTATGTTGGTCTTTATCGTCTAAAATGACTGAAGGATGCTGCTGCTGAAATAACTGCTCACTCTGTCCATTCATATCATATCTACAGCGTTCGGTGAAACTCGAGGTAGATGGTGAGATCATGGAAGAGACTGTGGAAGTGGACAAGGAGAGGGACACGGAGACTTTCCGTACAGTCAGCTCTACCGGGACCTCCTTCGTCTTTAAAGATTTGAAGACGGTAAGCTTATGTGCTGATGATTGTATTGCAAGTACGCAATAGTTTTGAGAGCAGTTTTCTTTTGACATCTAATGACTTCAAAGTGTATGCCTGACTACATATGACAGTCTTCATTGCCAATCTAACTTTGACTGAATTTTTCGCATCTTCAGGGCCTCTCAGCCTACGGGTTTGATGGGGACGAGAAGTGCTACATCCTTGACGAAAGTCTTGAGGATTCAGAGGACACCGAGGAGCTGTCGAACGACCTGGAGCAGATGGAGGTTAGTTGACGATATTCGGATACACATTCGGGAGTGATTCGGTCGGTCGGCTGATGTTCGACTGAGTCGGCTGGCGTTCGGCTGAGTCGGCTGGCGTTCGGCTAAGTCGGCTGGTGTTCGGCTGCGCCAGCCGAATGCTTTGAAATTTTTTAAAACATTTGGCTCTTGACGGAGTGTCTGGAATAGGTTGGCTGGTGTTCGGCTGGTGTTCGGCACGATCGGCTAGTGTTCGGCTGGTGTTCGGGAGTAAGTCAGCAGTAAAATTAGAATCTTAACCACGCCATAACCACTGCTGAATTACTCTCAACTAGTTTCAAACCTACTCATAACTCACCCCAAGGCCGTTGACAAACGTGCTAAGTCATTTCCAACCAAACTGGCGACTACCAGAACGTGGGCGAATCAGCCCCGACCTTCACACGACCATTAACAGAGAAGAAATCTAAAAGCCTTTTTTAAGCTGACCGTGATCTGAATTCGATCTCTAGGTGATGTTAATAACATATAAGAATGGATTATCTTGATTAGAAATGAAAATGACCCCTCTTTTGGAAGTCGATGAATATGTCCATTTCAATTCGTGAGAGGGTTAGCAACCGGTCGGTAATTAGTCAGGAGACATTCGGCTAGAGGTCGGGATAGTTGGGAGTAGGTTAGAAAGCATTCGTGTCGGGGCTCAGTCGGGAGTAAGTCAGTTACTGATTAGGAGATGGTTGGGACATGCTCGGCGTATGTTTGGCTCAAGTTCGGTGCCAAAAATAGGCGTGGCCTAAAAACTGGTCAGACTGCTCCGAACTACAGCCGAACTGCGTCGGCTAGCGTTCGGGAGCCATGTTCGGCTATGTGTAACCGGGGCTTTATACAGTATACAATGTTGTTTCACTCACATTCATTATTATACCTTCTACATTATCATGTCTACGGCATGTTACCGCCTAAAACAAGATTTTTTCTTACTTCTCAGGACGGCGAAGTTGATCCCGCCGAGCGCGAAGGAGAGACGTTCCTATCTGTGGACAAGGACCGTGGCAAGGTGGACCGGTCTGAGCTGAGTGAGGGCATGGCGGGGTTCTGTGAAGGTCTGCAACCCCACTGGGCCGTCAAGTCTTTTATCGAGCCTACCCCTGATCCAGGGGAAACACCAGACACTGCACTGGTGATGGGAGCTCTCCCTGGACCCGATGGTAAGTTTGTTTTTTAAAGCGCTCACATCCCAAGAGGTAATTTTTCAACATCATTTTCATTTACCTTCCATGCGATCTCTTGGTGGCTGTTTTGAATACGTCATTAGTATTTGTTACTTCAAGGAAATTTCGGTTTACCATTGTATCTTGGCACTTTCTTTATCGGCTCCGACTTTTTTTTTAATGAAGAACTTTATTGTACATTCGTGCCCCGGGGGCTAGATACAGGTCGTTAAACATAAACCTAAGTAACATGCAAGTGACATATACAGTGAAATATATAACACATATAGTTTAATCATAAATGGTAGACAAAGGTGATAAGCTAATTAAGCTAATCCAGTAGAGTCTACTTCTTCTCGCTTCTTTGTACATGTGTAGAAGTTTGAACAGATCATGTTCCTTATACAAGGGTTCTGTAGACGCAACAAAAATATGAATTTATCCGTTGCGTTTAAATATCCAATGTATGGAAGTTTTTCATTAATACATTTGAAAAGAACATGTATCTAACATAAAGTCTACAATCTGAAATAAAGTGCCACTTATTGATGATATGATTTGTTTTCAATCTCTCACCAAGGGGCCAATGCTGTGCAGGAACGTGAAACCCGTGGCTTCTGGAGTTCAGCCGGGAAGACCGTCTGTAAGTGGGTGACCAACAACGTCTGCCCCCGTATCTGCAGCATGGTGTGCGGGAAGCGCCGTCGCAGTGCTAGTGGTCTGCAGGATGACGCACCGAAAAAGGAGGTGAAGAAACGCCCCAAGCGGTTTTTCGGGTCCCGCCGTTTAATGGATGGGGTGCTGTCCCCTGTGAGGCATGCGGTGTCCACTGGGGGGAAGTTGGTGTCCACTGGGGGGAAGTTGGTGTCCACTGGGGGGAAGTTGGTGTCCAATGGGGGGAAGTTGGTGTCCAATGGGGGGAAGTTGGTGTCCACTGGGTTGCAGTTGGTGCCCTCTGCCACTGGGGGTTGGTTGGGTTCCACTGGGGGGAAGTTGGGGTCCACTGTGGAGCAGTTGGTGTCCACTGCCACTGGGGGTGGGTTGGGTTCCACCTGCAAGCGTGTCTGCAGCTTCAAATGTGATGCTGTTCGCACCAAGGCTTGCAGCTGGGTCGGCTAGGGTGGCCTTGCATTGCCAACTTAATACACTGGCAACAGAAGAACGTAGTTTTTCCTGAAGATTTGAGTCTAGAACATGCCAGGCCAACTACAATTGTTTTCAAATTAGTCTTTGTTTTGTATACAAATGTTTTCATAATCTATTAATATTTGCTCACAGGAGAACGTGAAGCTAGCAACCTCCTATAGAGCAAGCGGACAAAGGAATAAGATGAAGTTTAGATTCAATAGTACTGTAACAACTAACAGGCTTTAAGTTAAATTAGAATAAACAAGTTATGTCTCGTAGTATTTCCCACCCACTTCCTATAATCCTGTAGTCTATTTGTGTCCGTTCACATATCCGAGCTTGCAGAAGTAAACTTAAGGTGACATTCCAAGGGAAACTTGAAATTCTCAAATCCTATGGCTATGCATTTGGAATTGATGGGCAAAAACTAATTTTACTATCTAAAGCAGTAGTTGAATATTTTTTGGTGTGAATAAAATGGCACAAGATGAACTCCTTGCTTGAAGCTTCATACTTTCGTGTTTGTGTTTATGTATTCAACCGTGTGCAAGTGTCTGTGCATGTATATGTGTGTGTGGGGGGGGGGTCGCTTACTTCTATGACCTTAACCCTATCTAGATAATTAACTTATAGCAGTTGAATATCAAGAGATAAATAAAAGCTAAGTTTCCTAACAAAGATTCTTTTTATTTAGTCGAACTAGCAATTTGGTGGTCCTCGAGTGTACATATAATTTGTCAACTTAGGGTTCACTTCCAGAGAGATATCATGTTTCCTTATGACCCTTACCAATAACACGAGGTCTGTTAAGTCCCATTCCCTTCAATGTGCCAATTTTACAACAATAATCTTTATTATATCGATGTAATGTATGATGATAGCTGTGATATCTTCCACCCGTGTCTTCAGACCCACGTGGGTAGGCGTCGACACAAAAGATTGAACTCGGTAACCATGGACGACGTCGCATCCGACACCTTGTTAGGAACGTTTTCGTTGACAAGCTGTCTAAACAGTCAGGGGAAGTTGTCAATGAGACCTTAATGGAAATTATATCATAGACTGGGTAATTCAGGCCTCCTTCCGAATCGATGGAGACCTTAGAGCGATCGTTAAAGCCCCCTCTCGCTGTACCCAAGGCACGCCGGCGGAGTCACTGCGTCCTAAACTGGATTTGTGTTACCCTTGACTTTATAATGGGAATATCATTCAAACGTACAAGTATGGAAAAAATAACAACAAAACACACAAAGCTTAAAAAGATTGATTTTTGTCGATGAAATTCGTTGAGTGCTTTGCAATTCGCGGGTCCTGTGAGTGGGGGGTTAAGCGAGCAAAATTTGATTTCTACACACTGTACGGAATATTTATATGATGGAGAGAAAATTATGATGGACTTTAAATATGGAATTTGTTTCAACTACTGATGAGGTCTTTTGTCGCTCAATTGTCAGTGCCTCAGTGAAAAGAGCATGAATTATGAGCATTCATTAATGATAGGGTCACATTTCATAATCGGGGTCCGGCCGGGCTGTTTGCGGAAACGAAAAATCAAAGTGTGTGTCAATAAATTTGCACAAGCTATGCTCTTGGATAATTTTGGGTACTTTTTGTGTTTTTGTTGTCTTTTATATCATACTTTTCGTTCCGAAAGACTGCCCGGCCGGGCCCAGGATCGGAAATGTGACCCTAGCATAAGAGAGCAACAACCGTTCGGAGACCATTGATTGTTCACTGAATTCGAACACTTATTGTGCGATCAACGGGGCTCTCTTAGAGACCAGCGTTTTGGTTTCAATGGCAAAATACTGAAACTCTTCAGTTCGAATAGATCTAAGCTTGCATAGTCATTTTGAATTGTTTATCACGTTTGAGCTAAAGGTTGCCTAGTGGCCCTTGTGTGTTTACAGTGTTTGGTCAATCGAGCGAGCCTTAACCTGGACTACATTCAAATTTAGCCACGTTTTTAGTGTGCGCAGTGGTTCTTGTGCATGGTATATCACATTATATGGAAAAAATATTATTCAGACATTTATGATCATTGCTTTTAAAGCAATGAATTACAGTTTTTCGAAATAAATGCAATATTCTAGCATAATTTTTAATAATCGGTACTAATCATGATCTTGGCGAAGTCTACTGAGCTTAATCTCAAACTGATGATCTAAACAAAATACTGACTGCCAAGTTTGTGTTGTGCCAACACAGGTGTTAAATCTACTACATGGCAACCTTCCTTGTTGATGAGCTTTTGCCTAGAAACGTACCTTGATGTTGTTTTGACTACATAAAAAGTGTAATCTGTACCTTCATCTGTCGGAACGTTTGTTCAAAAACAACACCTGTTTTACAGACTACCACCTGTTATTTGGCCGTAGTTCCCCCAGACTTGAACCCGTGTCATAAATAATTCATTGCCACTGGTAATTGTCGTTGTCAAACATGGCTGGATGGCCCATGATTTTATTTCATCGTGTAAAATATGTCTTTTGGTACGACCGACATATAATTGAATTGGCTGGCGAGATAAAGACTAGTCTAGGCAAGGAGGTTTCGAAAACCTCCTTGGTCTAGGTAAAGCCCCGGTCACACTAAACTCACGTCGTACCTGCGATGCACGTACGATGCATTTTCCGTACAACGCAGGTAAATCGCAGGTAAATCGTAGGTAATATCAGCTATCCCAGAGCGTCGGGTGATGTTCAAAATTTTCCGGCGTCGTGCGATCTCATATGTGTGCACGTGTCATCAGAAAGAATCAGACTGGTGTGGCTGCAGCTCAGATACAGCTCAATAGGCTTGGATGAAGAGGGGCCAGAGGGGCAAGTTGTCCCCAGGGCATGGATGTTAGATGAGATGCGGGGGGGGGGGGGGGGATGTGGCAATCACAAAGGGAAAACAGCTAAGAGTCTATCTGAAACAGTACTACAATAGCCCTGTGGGTTCGTTGCCATGGCAGCACCATATGATATAGGCCGATTTGCATGTATAGATATGTGCGGTGAGGATGGCTTCAGTTGTTTCAAGTTTATGACAACAGAGACACATAAGCATAAAGATATGCCTTCTAGTAACTTTATTTTTCATCCCTTAATATCAAGATATATTAATGAAATAATCTTTACAAATCACCCTTTCACATCCGGGGCAAACTGGCTTGGACAAAATAACGTTTTGTTGCATCGCATCCTTATTCTTTTAATGTATTAGAACGCCTCCTTATTCAGTTTTGCTTTCGAATGTATAAAAAACGTTACAGTATATAGTAGAGTGGATTCATTCCTCAAGCTAACCGACATCTTTCACACCGCAGTCGTTCCTCAGTAAGACATCTGAAGCCGCGTAGTTCCTGTGTAGGACTTTTATTCAGTCTAGTACCACGACCGGTTTCGCGTTACAGCTTTTTCAAGTGTACAGACTAAATGACACAAGTACATGAGGTTCTCACTTATATAGCTTTCTAGTGCGTAATGCACTCAGGCTGGTACATGGTGACCTAGTGCATGATACCCTAGAGGTCGTTGTGCTCTGACCTTAGTTAACCTATGGCATGACGTCACCTATTGTTCTAGAACAATCATACATGTCAAAAGGTTGTGTTTACATATCGAGAATAAAGAAAAGTCCGTCTTTTCGATGTGTTGTCTTCTCCCTTGGCTGTTTTCATGCGGTGGCTTGTATGGCTCTCGCTTCTCAGCATCTTGTGGGGCTTGGACAGCACGTAGATGACTTCCCTGGGACTCTCTTCTTTCTCGGTAGTGTGGTGGGCAGTGACGAGGGTATCTTGTAGCGTACTCGGTGCTATCTTGAAGTGTCCTCCTTGTGTCTGACGTAGCGGCGGTGTTGTAGTTCAGGGGGCGTCTTTGATGAGGGCTCGTTGAGGGA
The DNA here is from genome assembly GCA_035149815.1 of Branchiostoma lanceolatum. Classification (NCBI taxonomy): domain Eukaryota; kingdom Metazoa; phylum Chordata; class Leptocardii; order Amphioxiformes; family Branchiostomatidae; genus Branchiostoma; species Branchiostoma lanceolatum. Next base: position 32,010,518 of record CM068866.1, read on the forward strand.
ACGTTACAGTAATTTGCCTTAAACAACCAATCAGAAGTAAAGAAATGAAACGAAGGTGAAACGAAAACATTCCAACTGATCATGGAGCACAACATTTCTTTATGGTTTGATACATATCCTTAGTGCCATACTGATATATGGATTTCTCTGAAAGTGAAGTCCATGTGACAGCAATAAACTGCAAAATGAAAGTTTCAGTCTTTTAAGTATATTTCTTTCGTTAAGAAATACAGGAAAATAATATGTCTACAACATAAAGCAATCGTTACTATCAATGGAAAAACTCAGTTCTAGTCGTCCTGCTGGTTGTGCTGCTGTTCCCGGGTGTCTGTCAGCTTCAGATAGCGTAAGCCCAGAGTATAGTTCTCATCACAGAAGTCACGCCATAAGTCCTTGGGTAGGTTCTTCAGGGAATGAGGTCTGATCTAATTATGAACCCACGTGTGTATAGCCACGAAACAAGCGTATGCATCACCTGTGCGCGATACTCGATCTGACACGTGGAAAATCGTAGCCTTGAAAGCAGGCTCTTCAGCGCGCGCGCTGTACACCAGTTGCTACTGTGCTCTGGTGGCTGCACTTTTCAACAACATCGACAATATCAGGGAAAACTGAAACCATCAGAACAAGGTCGAAATGTATACATTTTTCACCTCATTGGTATAAAAAGAAGGCCGTAGTGAAGTCTGTATTGGGGGCAATAAAATCGTACGGCGACGGAAGCAACATTTTGAACATGTTCAAAATCATCTTTAGCCGCATTTTCCAGCGTAGGACGCTCGGCGATGGCTACTTTTACGTGCGATTTACCTGCGATTTACCTGCGATTGACCTAGGTACACTCAAAAAACCCATCGTACGATGTACCTACGTTATATGTGACCACCACTTTGTATGTGTTAACTATTGCACCCGGTTTTTCCCAAACGTACGACGTACGGTGCTGTCATGACGGAAGAAACGCCATCGTAGGTACGACGTGAGTTTAGTGTGACCGTGGCTTAAGGAACCATTACAATTACATGTGAGGCATGGAAAATATGACACTGCAGTCAACTTAGTGTTGTGACGTCTATATCTTCTCTATGGACGTGTGCATCAGTCAAACAGAGCTAAGAGTGCTGACTTATAGTTGCGGTCAACATACTGAGCTACGATATGTATAAAACTGTATAGAGATCTTGACACAAATATCATAGAATTTTTCTGGAATGCACGTACTAGGTGAAGTTTTAGGTTCGTAGATGAACGTTTTCTATGATAGTAATTAGTTCTAAACAGAGCAACATAAATCATCCCAACTGTTCTATGAAACCCATGCGTTTGTATTTTCTCGATACATTTTAGTAAAAAAAAAACATGAATTATGAATTATTGATATGGAATGACAGGAGGTAATCTCTTCTAGTCTGCGTCATACATAGGATACCTGTCATGTAAATATTTCTGAACCACGATCGAAAGACAGATGTTGCATATTTGATTCCAATGGCGTGCATTGCTCCGTCCGTAACAACTTATCGACTGATTCATCCGATCAATTTACTCTAGTATGTGTTTAAGACACATACACAAAGGCGGCTACGTTATTGCACCACAAGGGGTGTTTTGGTGAATGGAAACATCAAGGAGAGTACAGGAAAAAACAAGAAGCCTTCTCCGCTTGGACGTAGTGAAGTAGCATCTAATTGTTTAATTTGGCTTGGCTATATCAACTAGAGTTCCACGAACACATTATCTTCGCCAAATAATCAAGGCTTAGTATGGAGAGTGATTGATATTTACGTGCTTATCACCCCCTGCAAATTTGATCATGCACCATACCATTTGGAAGTTATGATGGGGCGAATGAGACAGGACTAGTATATGTGTAGAGTATGCTGATACAAATGTATATGTCATGAAAAAATATGAGTATGTTAATATTATATGGGCCACAAAGGTTCGATATTGCAGTGCTGTAAGTTGAAAGTGATGATGAAATGGTACAGTCAATATATATGAATCGAAAAAATCTTTATTCCATATCATACACATTTTGAAAGACATGTACATGTGACTTTTCCGCACCTAGCAGTGGTGCAGTTTTGGTACAGTGTACTGTCCAAGCAGAGGAGTGGGTCTGGCTGGTTTTTGACGTGTTTTTAGGTGTTTTTGTCAGGCTTTCTATTTTGTCCCCTTTTCATAATGTCGCCAATCGTGGTGAACAAAAATGCCTAAACTGAACGCGTTAAATACCAGCAGGACCCACACCTCTGCTTGGAGGATAGCTTATTCATTTGACCTACATGTACGTTTATGCACTTGACCTCCGTTTTCACAACATCTACACACCTGCAAAAAATCATGAAGATCCATCAACGTTTTCGTCACTTTTTTTGCCTACATACAAACACAAAAAATGCAAAGTCCGCTGCATTACTGTTGAAAAACGCAAGGTGAACCATTTTCGAACTTGACCTTCCTTTGCACAACCGCTACACACCTACCGAAAATCATAAAGATTCGTTGAAGCTTTCTTGAGTTATGCTCCTGACATACATTCAGACCCACCCATCGGATTTTTCAACCGAAAACATAATCTTCTCCGAGTACAAGTACTCGGCGAAGATAATTATCAGATTCATCTCTTTTTTAAATACCCAAAATGAATATAAAAAGTCCTGTCATTTACGAGCATAGTGTTATTATCTTAGTATAATCTCAGCAATAATTCAATGAGGTCATTTGAATAATTGATATTTCGATTATAATCGATGATTACTAGCCTCTCTTTCTCAGTGAAGGATGACACCGTTTTCAAAGGTGATTTGTTTTTATTTGGGTTTTTTTCGGCTCTAGATAAGTACAGCCAGGGCTACCAAAGGCTAAGGTTATTACAAAGGGTTAGCCCTGGTAACTGAACAATATGCAGACCTTGATACAAGCTTTCACAAAGACTAGAATACGACTAAAATGCATATAAACGGGCACAAACAAAGAACTCAGCGCATTTTAAAACATTTCATTAATCATGCAAATTAGGTCCTGTTTGGCATAATTACCATGTTACGTCAATCATATGATCCACTTTTAAATCTTCATACCAAACATAACGCATACATTTTAGTCCTGTTCTTTCAATTGCCCAGCTAGTAAGCTAGCTGTTGGCCTAGATTCTGGACGCCAGGTGTGTACTAACACATGCCGCGTACTATGGTGCGGCAGTCCTAAATATGCCAATTATTACGTAAAGTAGGTCATGATCTGCATAATGAGCATATCGTTATGCTGATCATCACCTAAGGAACATATATACCAAATACAAGAATAATCCATCAACCCCTGCTTGAGTTATCCTCCTAAAAAATTACAAACAAATAGGCCCACTGCAGTTTAAGGCAAGCCACAAGGGGGCCCAAACTTACATCACTTACTCTCTGCCCCAAGACCTATCTACCACTCAAAAATTATAACCTTAGCACCTGCAAAAAAATTCGACCACAAACTTTAAGCTGATTAATAAAACTTTATTCATTTATTATGCAAATTAGTTCCTGGTTTTCATAATATGTATTTGATTATGTAAGACATTACCCAAGCTATTTACATACCAAAAATTATGACGATCCGTCAACCCCTTCTGTAGTTATTAGCCTCCAAAAGTTTCAACAAAAACGCCAACTGCAGGTCCAAACAAGCCGCTAGGGGGGGCCAAACTTACACCACCCATTCCCTGTTCCAGACCCTATGTATTGGTGAAAAATCATGAACCTGGCACTTCCAGAAAATTCGACCTCAAAATTTAAAACTCAGCTGCAGTACCTTAATTATCCGCTAGGAGGCCCATTATCGAACTTGACCTTCCTCTTTAACACTCCTACCTACCAACTGAATATCATGCACAGCCGTCAACAGCACCTCGAGTTATGCTGGCGACATACAAATCCACACACATATAAAGCCCGCTGCAGTACCGACGGAAAATGCCAGGTGAACCATTTTTGAATTTAACCTCCGTTTTTACAACATCTACACACCTGCAAAAAATCATGAAGGTCCATCAACGTTTCCGTCACTTTTATTGCCTACATACAAACACATAAAAATGCAAAGTCTGCTGCAGTACTGTTGGAAAACACCAGGTAAACCATTTTTGAACTTGACCTTCCTTTGCACAACCACTACACACCTACCAAAACTCAGAAAGATCCACCCAACAGATTTTTCAACCGAAAACATATTCTTCTCCGAGTACAAGTACTCGGCGAAGATAACTATGCGAGTCAACGAGTATATTTTGAAATGACGACTTTTGGCGAATTTGTTTTGTTTGATAATACCCCCATTCCACTTGGACGGCGCTCTCACCGCGCTCTCACGGCGACTTCATTTTGGCCAGATCGCTGTGAGAGCGCCGACAGCGCGGCGAGAGCGCCATTGAGAGCGCCGACAGCGCGGCGAGAGCGCCGACAGCGCGCCGAGAGCGCCATGCGCGCCGTCACCCCGGCGATGGTTTTGAACATGCTCAAAACCTTCGCCGTGAGAGCGACGAGTATGGCGATCAAAAAACGAGCGCCGAGAGAGCGCGGAGCGAGCGCGGTGAGCGCCGTGAGAGCGCCGTGAGAGCGCGGTGAGCGCCTTGAGAGCGCCCAAGGTGGGATCAAAGGACCGCAGCGAGCGCTCAATGACCGCAGCGAGCGCTCCAAAAGGATTGAATGGTCTTATGACTGCAAGTGGTGTATCTTGAATTTCTGGGAACTTTGTGGTCAAAATCATAGTTTTGCTCGTGGGTAATACAAATTGACGAATAACTACAAGTACTTGCTTCCAGTCAAATTAAATTCCCTCCAAGTTTTATTGTCAGTGGTTCAAAATGTGTTTCAAAATTCTGTGATTAACGTTTCTGTTATAACGTAGAATGATAAAATATATCTATTGCAAACAGTTTACATGACAGACAACAAAGAAAAAACAAGTTGAACATACATATATTACTTAAGACACACACTGAGCGACCGTGCAGCGACCAAAATTGAATCTGCTTTCCCTTGATTCTATCATTCAAATATGATGCAAGAGATAAAGGTATGACTGAGAAGACAACAAAGCACACAAAACTGAACAAAAATCCGTTCTTTATCTCTGGAATTCGTTGAGTGATCTGTGAAATCTTTGGTCGCTCATAAAAAGTTGCTGACATTTGACATTTTGGTCGCGCTAAGAGCGCGCAAGGGTCGCCGTAGAGATTCCACTTGAGCACGTTTTTCAGGAGTTCGGCGCTCTCACGGCGCTCAGGCCAATTTTAGGTCGCCGTGGGAGCGCGGCGAGAGCGCCGTCCAAGTGGAATGGGGGTGTTACTGCACTAAAAACTCTTTTCGGGATTACCGTTGCCGTAAAAAGACTCGTAGAGCAAAAGGAACGGCCGTTGAATTATAGAGAAACGGTTTGACACGTGCACAGTCGATCTTGTTTTCAACGTAAATGTCACTTAGACCCCCATTCCACTTGGACTGCGCTCTCACTGCGCTCTCACGGCGACCTAGAATGGTCCAGAGCGCCGTGAGAGCGCCGAACTCCTGGAAAACGTGCTCAAGTGGAATCTCTACGGCGACCCTTGCGCGCTCTCAGCGCGACCAAAATGTCAAATGTCAGCAACTTTTTTAAGATTTCACAGATCACTCAACGAATTCCAGAGATAAAAAACGAATTTTTCTTAGGTTTTGTGTGCTTTGTTTTCTTCTCAGTCATACCTTTACCTCTTGCATCATATTTGAATGTTAAAATCAAGGGGAAACAGATTCAATTTTAGTCGCTGCACGGTCGCTCAGTGTGTGTCTTAAGTAATATATGTATGTTCAACTTGTTTTTTCTGTGTTGTCTGTCATGTTAACTGTTTGCAATAAATATATTTTATCATTCTACGTTATAATAGAAACGTAAATCACAGAATTTTGAAACACATTTTGAACCACTGACAATAAAGCTAATTTTAATTAAATGGAAGCAAGTACTTGTAGTTATTCGTCAATTTGTATTACCCACGAGCAAAACTATGATTTGGCCACAAAATTCCCAGAACTTCAAGATACTCCACTTCAAGAATGAAATTTGTTTGAACTACAGTTAAGACCATTCAATCCTCATAGAGCGCTCGATGCGATCCCTGAGCGCTCGCTGCGGCCCTTTGATCCCACCTTGGGCGCTCTCACGGCGCTCACCGCGCTCTCACGGCGCTCTCACGGCGCTCACTGCGCTCGCTCCGCGCTCTCTCGGCGCTCATTTTTTGATCGCCATCCTCGGCGCTCTCACGGCGAAGGTTTTGAGCATGTTCAAAACCATCGCCGAGGTGACGGCGCGCATGGCGCTCTCGCCGCGCTGTCGGCGCTCTCACGGCGCTGTCGGCGCTCTCAATGGCACTCTCGCCGCGCTGTCGGCGCTCTCACGGCGATCTGGCCAAAATGAGGTCGCCGTGAGAGCGCGGTGAGAGCGCCGTCCAAGTGGAATGGGGGTATAACATGTTCAAGTTATAAGTTTTACCTGTTCACACCGTCTGTGAAGAAAACACCTCTTCAACAAAGGCGTCTAAAAACTTTTGTTTTTAGGGTTACCTGCGTTCATTACAGATATCTGTATCATGGTGTCACAAGTTAGATGCTGCCAATATTTCAGGCTTATATGGTTAACATATACGATATTTTGCAATAATCGGCAAGGATAAAATTGTAGTCATTTTTTTTTTTAAGTAGAAGTAAGGTGAAATACTTAGGAAGAGCAATAATTGTAATAACAGTTACACCCTGTTTCCGCTAAAGGCTACCACCGCTGAAACCCAAAGACCTGCCAGTTCACTCGATAAAACGCGACTTTATCACGTTCCGTATGCTTTTGTAGTTTGCATTCTACAAATCTTGCATCATAATCAAACAATGAAATCAAAGGTCACACAAACATGACAAATTCAATATTTGTTTCGTTCAGCGATTACCGTAAATGATATCGTCACCGTTAAAAGACCCGCGGGCAGTAAAGCAAAAGGAACATTCGTGAAAGTGTAGAGAAACAGATTGCCCGTCTTTTTGTCATGGCATGGCTGTCTTTCAATGCCACCGGCGTTGTCACGTACCCAGTCAATATTGTTTTCAACTGAATGTCACGAGTTTTACTCACTTATTGTGCGGTCAACGGGGCTCTCTGAGAGACCGCCTTTTTGGTCTCAAAGGCACAAGACTAAGACTCTTCTGTTCGAGTAGATCTAAGATTCCATAGAAGAGTCGTGTGTTGGCTGTGTCGGGCTTAAACTGCCTGCATGGTCACGGTTGATCTAGAGGCCAGACCTGCCATTCAAGTCCATGCTAAGTGGTACTTGATAGTTGTCTTGAACTGTTTATCACGTTTGAGCTAAAGGTTACCTAGTGGCCCTTGTGTGTTTACAGTGTTTGGTCAATCGAGCGAGGCAGTGTGCTACACAGAGTTGCCTTAACCTGGACTACATTCAAATCTATCTTAGCCAGGTTATGAGTGTGCGCAGTGGCTTGATTTACAAGACAACGGATCCTTACTCTAAGCCGAAATCGGGAATTTTTTGTTTTCATCAAAGTTCTCAGTTTCACCTGAATGTCAAGAGTGTTTCACAAAGAACCACCGACACGATCGAGAAGCCGTTTTAGATCACTAGCTGCACTGAGTTGAAAGGGTCAACATAATTTTGTCGGGAAAAGAAGGAACCTGTAGACTCTTACTCTAACTTAAGGCGTGAGCTTGTCACCCCTTTACCACGCCATCTTTGATGTTAAGTAATGAACTCCCTGTCAGCCATTCAGCCGAGCAGTTCTCACTTTCACCTGAATGTCGAGAGTGTTTCACAACAAACACAGACACGTGAGGTCGTCTTGGGTCACCTGCTGCAGTGAGGTCGGATCTGGATCCTGTAAAAAGCAAGCAAAATGAGGAACAAGTTCAAAAAATGAAATTTTCTTAGATTTTGTGGTGGTAGGGTCTTGGCCCAAACCTACAAAAATGGGAAAGTTTTGGGTCGAAGTTTACCAGTTGCCATGGCAACGGCCATTTTTCAAAATGGCGGATTTTCGCCTTGTGAAGGCCTCTCTCTCGCTCAAAATGGACCATCTTTGGCCTACTGTAACTCCAACAAATGAACAGAAATGTTGCTGCCTCTAACATATTATTTTATCCATATCTTAACAAGAAAAATGATGTAAAGTGTTGCTCGAAATGTTCTGGCAGTGTGATGCAACAAACGTTTAAAGATGACCTGTTTTTATAAAATTTCAAAATTGACAAAACGCCATTTTATGGACGTTTTTAGCAAGCAATACCTCCTTAAAAGGCACTTCAAATTTGTTGATTTTTGGCTCAGCACTAGTTTAGACCTTTTTAAATATCATATAAAAAAAAAGGTTGGGTTCAGTCAATGGGGCGGACCACAGTGACCCAGAGACTAAGCCATTGTTTCCATTGTAGCAGAATTTCAACTACAGAATTGAAGGTGAAATAAACATGTGCAACTTGGTGATTGAGATAAGAATGACTTTTCTTTAACTTTTTTATGCTGCAAGAAACCTGCATGGCACTAAGAAAAGTATTTTGCAACAGTTGACTGTTGGTTGCCATGGCAACGGTCATCTTTGCTGTTAATGATGGATTTTCACATGGTTGTATTAGGAAAACATCCCTACCTGCCGATTGCACCGGAGATATGGACATAACTTTTATATTTCCATATGGCATGGGTTTCACCGTTTCATAGACCAAAAGTTCAAGATCAAGCATTAAGATTAAGAGGGTGTACTAGGGGGTTATCAGAACCATTGAAATCAGAATTTTCATCTTGCTAAATTTTAGTAATTTTTAAGGGGCTTTTTCTTCAATCATTGGCAATGTTGATGAATGGTTTTACCATTGTTGGAGAGAGGGCCATCTATTGAGTCAATAACTAACGTTGTTTTATTGGGACACGCATGACGGGAGCCGTGACTTAAGGGTCTTTATGTGTATTTTTCGTGTTTTGGGACTGATACGAAATAAGTGAGGTAATCACGTCTCACTACGGTGTGAACTATGATAGCCTTCTTTGTGTCGCTGTGTTAAAACCACGGATGGATGCCATGAAATGCTTACAATAATTAAAAATGTTAATCAGGGCACTACATGGGGTTTATATGGACACTTGAAATGGAATAAAGCTGTTTTACACAATTCTATTGTTCTCTAAGACATCAATCACTGTGTGGTACATAAAGACAAAGGGTCCGCATGCATTGGGGCTATCAGGACACCACATACCCCATCTGAGATCTACTCCGAGCAAGAGTATACAGTATATTTCGTCTGTCGTGGCCCTACATCCGGGACATCGTCTGTGGCGGCCAAATCGCCTGTGGTGGCCATATTACGTCACTGCAACTTCACAGACCAAGATGGCGGCTTCGGATGGCGAGAACAGAGTAGTGAGGACGGAATTTGACGTGATAACCCTTAATTGTGCTGGAAGTTTATGTCGTTGTGTGTACTACGTGAGGTTTTATGATTCGTCAGCATTACGATGGCATGTTTCATGGCCTGGTTTGCCATAATATGACTGTACTATGACTCATTTTGGAGCAGAAGATCGTACTACGCATATAGAGATCTACCACGTCTGGCGAAACAACAACAACAAAGCTATGAACAGCAAATTAAAAGATCCATCTTGCAGTTCTTCAAGGTAAAATTATTTAATTGTGTGCAATGCACTTCTACTTGGGGCAAGGAGCCATCCACAATCTATATTCATTAATCAACTACTAGTTATTTTTCTGTCCTGTGATTCTGATCATGATCTGTAAAATTTAGTATTAATCATTATAACGTATATTCTTATAAAAGTTACATAATAATTTATAGTTAAGTATTCAGATCACAACATGCATGTTTCATTTGCTCTTCTGGCTGCTTATACTGAGTTTAGGTCACAAAACAGAAGTTTAGGAATTTCAAAATTATACAGTGACACGAAATCAGCCCTAATCAAATGTAGTAACATATGACGTCATTCTAAATGATAATTAACAAGCTCTCCATGATGCCCTACCCCTGACACCACCTATGATCATAGCATATTGGGTACCACTGTAAAGGATGATGAATATTATTTAAAGCAGATTTGCTTGATGTACCGTAAATCATATAATTGTATTAGGTTTAGAAATGGTTCACAATGTGTTCTACTATAAAAATGTTCTTGTACATCTCTGACATCCAAGGACCTAAGGTCTAAGTCCCAGGTCCCAAGTATTGATCATTTCCTGATATTAAATGTGTTGTATTTACTTTTGTGCTCCTGTCCTAGGGTATAACTATGGCTCTGCAAGACACATACGACTGGCTGGAAAAACAAGCTGGGTAATGAGGTAATTTTGCCTGTAGAATTTTTTCACTGAGAAAGCTTAATAAAGGCCTCTTGCTTTTACCAACTATCATACTTACAAGTACTTTCTGGGCTTGAAATACAGGGTGCATGTGCACTTTTTTGCACCCAGTATTGCAAGAACATGCACACTCTAGCTGAACTCAACTGGCTTAACGACAAAGTAAGCACGCTTATGTGTCCATGTACCTTGTAGAAAATCTTTTTACACACAGTGAGTAAGAAAATATAGAGACTAGGATGGAAGTCCATTTGTGTTGACATTCAAATACCAACAACACTTGAATGATACTCAGCGTTTGTGCTATATGGTAGGAGGCCCATGTATTATATATGTGTGTTTGTGGCATATGTTGTAAATTTTGATTTATCACATTTAACATATAAATGTACAATGAAGGTTTCAATTTACATGGTTTAAAGATTGTTTTTCTTTATCTTCAACAGATCATCAATGTTTACATGAATATGATTATGGACAGAGGTAATATTCAGGTGGGTCTATAACTTGTTACAATGAGTCTTTTACTTCCTAAACAGATGTAAAGTGTCCATAGCCCTATGTTTTGGTATTCTGTGTTAACTTTGTTATTTATGTGTTGTGTTCAGGTATTGGGCATGAGAAGCAAATGCATCAAGTATTATGACTCCATGGGTGGGATAGGTTGATTTATTTTGTCTTTTACCATGCAATGGGATTGTTCACCATACAAAGTGTACATGCAGCTTCACTATCCAGAAAACATTTGGACTGAGAACATTAACTTACTGCTGTCTAAACCTTTGCTTTGTTTTTACTTTATCACCAACAGATTACCAACAAGCAGAGCACAAGGACAAGAAGGGAAGCAACTCGGACTTGTCTGATTGGACATCACATTATCCTGAGGTAAAACTGTCAGTTTGCTTGTTATTTTAGGATGTGCTTTAGACAAGAGTCTGTAAGTCTATCTGATACTGCTGGGATCTCTGTTTCTTCTGCAGAACATCCAACAGCAGATGAATGCTAGTGACTGTTGAGTGTTTGCCTGTAAATTCGCTGAGTACGCCAGTTGGGACACAAGCATAATCTTTGACCAGGTAGGCATCATTCTGCTCTATGATTCTATGAATATGTTCGCCTTGGCTTATGATCAAAAGGGCTATGTAAGTTGGTATCTAGACCTTATTTAAATAGTGTTTGCAATCTATGTTTGAGGGTTTGAGGAAAATATGGTAGTACGCTGGATTCATACCATATTGCCACTATCTTGGCCAGTTGTGGCACTGTGAATTCATTATAACAGTTCAATTTGAATACATTTCATCGTTTTTTCATTGTCTCCCATCCATGATTGTTGGAATACCCATCTACCTTAATGATAACTTATAATGTACAAACAGTGACAAACAAGTACTGTATTTCTCCTTACAGACACACATGGCCTACTTCAGAAGAAGCATGGTATGGGAGATCCTCAATAACAAGTTGTTATAATAGCAGCAGTCCACTTACTTATATTAGTGACCATTATGTAAAGGTGACAAATTTTTACAGAACAAGTTACAGACAGCGTGCTGTCAATGCCATGTCATTTTCCAATCGAGATTAATGCATCATTGATATCAGGAGTATGGTAGCCGGTTGTATACGGAGAAAGTTACAGCAAATCAATGTGAATATCCATGTATGGAAAACATCTTTTATATGATTTTTCACCGGTTGCTTTCCTTATATAAAGTTAATTGCATCATTGATGTCAGGAGCATGATAGCCGGTCGTATACACTTTTGGCAAAAGTGACACAAATCAATGTGTATATTTATCTTATTCTATGTATAGAAAAACATCTTTGATATGACTTTTCTATAATAAGTATAGGTATACTGTTGATTTCATCATTGTGCCTTTTTTAAGTCAGCTAAAATAAAGAAAGTCTGTGTTCCTATCCTGAAATAAAGTTCTTTCCACCCTGGATGTCAATCACTATAGATGTTCCAAAAATAATTACTCAAGCAACTGGATAAGATTTTGAAACAGTCAGACGTTTCAGACAGTATCCACTGTCTTTCGTCAGTGACTAACGATAGGACTGAGAACACCAGCTTTATACCAAAACTCTGAATGGATATGTTAATGAGGTAAAGACAATTTAGGATGTCTTGAAGTAGTCTTCAAAAAGAAGATTAATTCAAGACAAAGTTATGCCAATAGTTCAATTAGCTACTGTGCATTGTACTGTGCTACATGTACATTGGGGAGACAAGTCGACCACTAAAAGAAAGGTACAAGGAACATTGCAGAAAGAGCGCTAACCGCTACTCCTCTGCCATTTACCACCATCTAAAACACAACCAGGGACACTCATTCAATTTCGAATCCACGGACATCCTAGATCGTGAAGAACGCTGGTTCGAACGGGGAATTAGAGAAGCAATATATGAGAGGATGTACAACCCCGCCCTCAACAGGAAAGGCGGTCTACGCGTTCAACTTTCTGGCACCTGGGATAATGCACTGCCCACCACCCCCCACCCCCGGACAAGCAACATTTAGTTACTGTACTAGAACAACAGTAGCTAATTGAACTATTGGCATAACTTTGTCTTGAATTAATCTTCTTTTTGAAGACTACTTCAAGACATCCTAAATTGTCTTTACCTCATTAACATATCCATTCAGAGTTTTGGTATAAAGCTGGTGTTCTCAGTCCTATCGTTAGTCACTGACGAAAGACAGTGGATACTGTCTGAAACGTCTGACTGTTTCAAAATCTTATCCAGTTGCTTGAGTAATTATTTTTGGCGTATCTTATTACCTGGATGTCTAACCTTCATCAACGCACTATAGATGTTGTTTTTATGATTGCATCCTTGATGCATGTGAAGCACAGGGCATTTTATAATACTGATTCTAGTAATAGGTAGTATTCAAAAGGATATTTCACACCCATTGCATTTATAGCACACTGCTGATAGATATTGAAATAATAGTATGAGTGTTATGAAAATGACAGAGACCAAAAGGTCCAGTTATAAATGCTTTTTCATAGTAAAGAATCAGCATTTTGAATTTCAGCCTCTCCTGGCACTCCGGCAATGTCCTGGGGGCTTGGCTCTTTGAGATAAGTTCAATTTCAGCCAGTCCTGGCAGTCTGACCTAAGCATGACCTGGGGGCATGACTTAACAAGCACACCGGTGTTAATATAGATACTGGGAATACTGTTACGTGTAATAGTACATGGGTAGTGTAGATTATAAAAAGTCTAGTTATAGATTGACAACATGTATTTATGAAAAATACAGTATACAGTTCACCATTAATTTAGAAACCGTTATGTCTCGAGCTCTGTCATGAAGAACAGTGAAGTGAAGTGTGAAGAAGACCACCTGTCCAAGAAGACTGCTTTTCTTCGGTCCCAATGTGGTCGTCTTAGACAGTACTGTACTTGTGTACCTATTGGGACATATCTCTCCATAAAATGTGGGCTTCATAGACGGTAGCAATCACATATTAGAGCGGAACTGAAACTTTCGAGAGAGAGAGAGAGAGGCTTGACGCGATTGAAGGTAAAACCGACCCTCGGCCAGACGTTGCCCCGGGACTGACCCTGGGCCGCAGAGTGCGTTCGAAGAGTCCTGCAATTCACATTACTTCTCGCAGCTGCTGGTTGTTTCTTCATCGATCGACACAAGAGCCAAGTGATCCACCGCTAAATGTTGTCTTTTTTCTTTGATTTTACATCAAAAGCCTCTAGGCACCGTCGTTTCAGAGACAGGCAAGTCGCCCTTCCAGGTGATGGACGGCGAACAAGTGGAAGGCTTGGGGGTCGCACCGCGAACCGGTACCCGCCGGGAAGACCGCTGCGGCCCCTAGACTCCGGCCGGCCCGGGCCAGGAATGACGGGGTCGATTGCGCCCGCCCTTCTTTTGAAGACCTTGAGGAGTGTAACAACCAGTCGTCGCCGGTGGCTGGCCGGCGGCGACAGAGAGCAGTTCTCGCCCTCTGCCCGAAGGAGGCCTTGGACCGCGGGACACCCGCTCGAAGTCCGACGTTTAAGGATAGGTCACTCGCCCGCTAAACCGATTGCATAGAGGCACAGACTACAACGCCATGCCGGGGTCAGTGCAAGAGAAGAGCCGTCTCACCTAGGCCCCGCCGTGAGACTCAACCATACCACGCAGACGAATCCTAGTCAACTCGCCCCAAGTCCAACTCGCCCTAACTATTCACTACCAACTCGCCCCAAATAAGGGCTTATTAAACTTGGTTTTATACGGGTTTTATAGAGCAGAGAAGACAAAGAAGGAAAGAAAGACAGCAACCTTAGATCTCCTCAGATCTCCTCTGATGTCCAAACTGTGGACGAGACTGTCACGCCAGGATTGGACTTCAGAGCCACATGAGAAGTTGCCGAATCCAGAGTTCTACCATCATCTGAAAATACTGGTTTTATATGCATGAATCCTACTTCTAAATACTAGTATTACTTGTACATGTGCTAACAAAACGGTGTGACTCTAATTCAACATTTCTTTTTTGCTGAGCACGTATTTAGCAACGTACTCGGCTGGCGGACCCGGTCGGCATGTCGGCCCGCCGTGCCACCGTGTACGGCCGCTAGCTCTAGTCTCACCCGGCTAGACATACAACATGGCCCGCCGGCGCCCCGGCATTCATCAGCGTTAAATGCGCAGAGAAGAGAAGGTTGAAATTAGAGTCACAAGGCTTTCTTAGCATGTAAAGTAATATTTAGAAGTGGGGTGAGTTGGTAGTAAATTGTTGGACTTGGGGCGAGTTGACCTGTTACCCCACGGAGACTCACGACGCGACGCCCCTCCGCCAGGATGTTTGCGGCCCCAGTTGCGCTTGCCCGCCCAAACTTTTCACCGGGAGGACCTGACTCCGTCCTCGACGAGGCTACGCGGGGTGGCTCGCTGGTTTAGCAGGGTAGCAGGGTAGGGAACGACGGGAACTCGAGGCGCGCGACAAAGCTCCAAGCAAGGAGGTGTATATTTAACCTCCTTGCTCCAAGGGAGCTGCCGGGTCCGACGCCAAGCGGGTCGGCATGGGCGCTCCTGGCTCTCCGCCAGCGCTGTCCAGGACGTCTGTCCGCACCCCACCGGCCGAGCATAGATCGCAAGACCGATCGGCCGGCGTCGAGGTGTGCAGACTCGCCAAACTTCGGCTTCCGTGCGGAGCGCTGCGACCGGTTCGACGGCGGCCACGTCCCCGCAGAATGTGCCTGGTGCCTTCGGGTCTCGCTGCGCCCGCTGTCGGACCGAGGACAAGCAATCGACCGCCACGCTGCCCCACGCCTTTCGGGGCAGGGACAGGGGCCGCGCCGGGCACTGGCCCCTTCGCGTGTTGTTTCCACCGAGACGGACCGTTCCCATTGCGTTACAACGGCCCGCGCATCGTCGGCGACGGGTGCGCCAGGCAGCTGCAGGGCGGCCGAAATCAGCGGCGATGTCCGGTCGCCCACCCGACCCGTCCTAAAGCACGGATGTAGTACAAAACCAAGAGGGACAATGAATGGTGTGAAGGGCCGTCCGTCGGTCCGAGGTGGGATCCCTGCCGTCGCCGCTCGAGTGGAGCCGGGCCTTGAATGCGAGTGGTAAGCAGAACTGGCGCTGCGGGATGAACCGAACGCCGGGTTAAGGCGCCCGATGCGGACGCTCATCAGACCCCAGAAAAGGTGTTGGTTGATACAGACAGCAGGACGGTGGCCATGGAAGTCGCAATCCGCTAAGGAGTGTGTAACAACTTACCTGCCGAATCAACTAGCCCTGAAAATGGATGCGCCGGAGCGTCGAGTACATGCAAGGCCGTCGCGGCAGTATGCTCCGGCCGAGCCAAGCCGCGACGAGTAGGAGGGCCGCCGCGTTGAGCGCGGGCCGCCCACGCGGGCCGCCCACGCCCGAAAGGCACATTTAATTCGCGAACGCGGAGATGGGCGCCCGGCCTCGCACTGGGTCGTCCAGTGCGGCAAGGAAAGCGAACCCGGAGACGTCGGGCTGGGCCCCGGTTAAGACCGTCGTGAGACAGGTTAGTTTTACCCTATTAATGAAGTGTTGTTGCGATGGTAATCTTGCTCAGTACGAGAGGAACGGCGCAGGTTCAGACATTTGGTTCAGGCGCTCGGTTGATGAGCCGGTGGTGCGAGGCTACCATCTAAGGGATTATGATTGAACGCCGCTAAGTCAGAATCCAGCCGAGAAAGCAACGATATGCTTGGCGCCTCCTTCGGAGTAGCCTGGTATTCAAATCTATTATAGCTCCCGAGGCGATACCGCTCTCCCGCGGGGAAAAAGTCTAGTCCGCCGGCGATGCATGTCCTTGGTGTTCAGGCCTGTCCTGAGGGAGGAGCGCCGTTCCGATGTCAGAGTCCGTTCCTGTGTGTGCTGGGCTGCCCTGCCCTGCCCGCCGCCGCCCAAAGTTGTATCGGTGCGTGGACGGTGGCCGACCTAGTTCCGATGTGCAGGTAAAGGGCGTACAGGCCTGCGAAGGCCGTACCGATGCGGTTTACGTGCGGGGACGGTGGCCGACCCCGGTCCGATGAGCAGTTAAGGGGCGTACAGGCCGTACAAATGCGGTGTAAGTGCGGGGACGGTGGCCGACCCCGGTCTGATGTGCAGTTAAGGGGCGGCAGGCCCGTGCAGGCCGTACCCATGCGGTGTAAGTGCGGGGACGGTGGCCGACGGTGTCCGACCCCGGTCCGATGTGCAGTTAAGGGGCGGCAGGCCCGTGCAGGCCGTACCGATGCGGTGAAGTGCGGGGACGGTGGCCGACCCCGGTCTGATGTGCAGTTAAGGGGCGGCAGGCCCGTGCAGGCCGTACCGATGCGGTATAAAGTGCGGGGACGGTGTCCGACCCCGTTACGATGTGAAGTTAAGGGGCGGCAGGGCCCGTGCAGGCCGTACTGATGCGGTATAAAGTGCGGGGACGGTGTCCGACCCCGGTCCGATGTGCAGTTAAGGGGCGGCAGGCCCGTGCAGGCCGTACCGATGCGGTGTAAGTGCGGGGACGGTGTCCGACCCCGGTCCGATGTGCAGTTAAGGGGCGGCAGGCCCGTGCAGGCCGTACCGATGCGGTGTAAGTGCGGGGACGGTGTCCGACGGTGTCCGACCCCGGTCCGATGTGCAGTTAAGGGGCGGCAGGCCCGTGCAGGCCGTACCGATGCGGTGTAAGTGCGGGGACGGTGGCCGACGGTGTCCGACCCCGGTCCAATGTGCAGTTAAGGGGCGGCAGGCCCGTGCAGGCCGTACCGATGCGGTAAAAAGTGCGGGGACGGTGGCCGACCCCGGTCCGATGTGCAGTTAAGGGGCGGCAGGCCCGTGCAGGCCGTACCGATGCGGTGTAAGTGCGGGGACGGTGGCCGACGGTGTCCGACCCCGGTCCAATGTGCAGTTAAAGGGCGGCAGGCCCGTGCAGGCCGTACCGATGCGGTGTAAGTGCGGGGACGGTGTCCGACCCCGGTCCGATGTGCAGTTAAGGGGCGGCAGGCCCGTGCAGGCCGTACCGATGCGGTGTAAGTGCGGGGACGGTGGCCGACGGTGTCCGACCCCGGTCCAATGTGTAGTTAAGGGGCGGCAGGCCCGTGCAGGCCGTACCGATGCGGTGTAAGTGCGGGGACGGTGTCCGACCCCGTTCCTATGTGCAGTTAAGGGGCGGCAGGGCCCGTGCAGGCCGTACCGATGCGGTGTAAGTGCGGGGACGGTGTCCGACCCCGTCACTATGTGCAGTAAAGGGACGGCAGGCCCGTGCAGGCCGTACCGATGCGGTGTAAGCGCAGGCCCGTGCAGGCCGAAGGATGTACTGATGCGGTTTATCAGTGCGGGGACGGTGGCGCCCCTCCAGACCGTTGCCGGCCCGATCGAGAGGACAGCCCGCCGTATGCCCCGCCACGCCACGCCGCTTACGCCGTGCACGCCGTGCACTCTAAATCCCACAAGGGGGAGAGGACACGCGAGAGACACCGGCAGACCGCCGAGTCCGTCGCTGCCGTAAGGTGGGATCGCGCCATAAAAGTGGCCGCGAACCCTCGGGAGCCTGAACGCAGAATTCCCGGCCACACCTGACCGTTGCTTCCCTTCAACACCCGAGCCGTCCTGTTATGCAGGAACGGTCCCGCACTCTCACGACCGACTGTTCGCCGAGGAGGCGGACGGCCGGGTCTCCGACCACCGAGTCCGGAAGGCTTACTCGCACGCAGACGGAAGGCCGGGCAAGCCGTTGCCTTTGGGCCGGGTCGCTCCTCCGAGGAGAAAGACGGACCCGGGCTTCGCCTCCACGGAGGATTGCCCCGGCGCTTGTTCCGGTCATCCTCGGCACGGTCGTCTTCACCCGCAGGAGTGGAGGAGCGGCCGCCTTCCAAGCCAGTTGTCGATCTCTGGCTGCCCTCGCGGGGAGTGGCAGCCTTGTCGTCGGGGTAACAAAACGACTGGCGAGAGAGTGTCCGATTTCTCGCCGTCATTTACCGACCCAGTAAAAAAATGACCACTTTCTCAAGGTAGGATTAGCAACCTTCTTTTCAATGTAAAACCACCGCAACTTGATCACATCGGAGGCCAGAGGCGACCTCTCCCGCCGACCGCCCACACCTTAGCCGGTCCCCGCCCGAGCCCGTCAGGCCGCCACCCCCGCTACCATCGGGGCCGCCTGACACCTCACGCACCCTGATCGGTCGCCTGGCGGAGCCACGAAGCCGTCCGCGGTGGTCCGACTTAGCCGGGTGATTTGGGCAGACTCCCTGCCGAAATTCCAATTTGATCAATTTCATTCAGGATCCATTTAATTCCACTTCGTTCGATTTCGTTCAATTTGATCCATTTCGTTTTATTTAATTCCATTTCGTTTATTTCATCAATTTCATATTTCATCAATTCGTAATGAATCTTTTTTAGTTGATATAACAAATTAAGAATCAGTGCGTGCACACTGCCTAGCCTAGATATAGAAAAAGGTCGGTATTATAATGTAATTTAGCCAACCAGATACGATGTCCCTCATGTCAAGATAGCGTCGAAGATGAATATCATTTTCTAATGTCCAGCCTATACTAGTACTGTAGAATGTGTAGATAGGCGAAAATATGATCACCTGTTAATCTAGTATCCAAAAAACTTGCCAAATACAAACACAGACATTTTCAAGCTACTTATATATATCTACGTACTTAAGCCAATGCATTTGTAGCGCTTTACAAAAGAGAGAATGTATTGTAACAGACAGAAACGTTTAACACACAATGTCATTACGCCTTTTACGTCCATATCCCTATAGTCATAGTTTTTAGAATATACTATGCTTATAAATTGCTTTGTCATTCTTGCCATACATTGTACCATGTACAACTGTCGAGGAATAATGTTCATCCATCCACTTAATTCCATTCGATTTTGTTCCATTTCGTACGATTTCGCACTTCCTGCAGCTGTACACCCCCACTCACTCATCTTCGCATACTCTGGGAATGGCAAGTGGCGCCTCTAGCTCTGCATACTGTCCTCCACGCCGTTCTGTTTGGGGCCGCACACCCCTACACACATGAAATGGTACATTCCGTCTGTCGTGGCCCGCCTGTCATGGCCCGCCTGTGATGGCCATACCAAAGACCAAAACGACAATGTTATACAGCTTCCTCGACTCAATTCTTACCGGTCCGAGGCAAGATTCCAACCGGTCCGAGGCATGATTCCAACCAGTCCGAGGCATTTCCAACCGGTCCGCGATGCATTTCCTTACGTGCTGCGGTAGAATTCCAACCACTCCGCGCCCGTGAGAATTTCCTGCCCTACGCGCTGCCCTGCGCTGCGTTCCTCGACAGAATTTCCTGCCCTACGCGCTGCCCTGCGCTGCGCTCCTCGACAGAATTTCCTGCCCTACGCGCTGCCCTGCGCTGCGTTCCTCGACAGAATTTCCTGCCCTACGCGCTGCCCTGCGCTGCGTTCCTCGACAGAATTTCCTGCCCTACGCGCTGCCCTGCGCTGCGTTCCTCGACAGAATTTCCTGCCCTACGCGCTGCCCTGCGCTGCGTTCCTCGACAGAATTTCCTGCCCTACGCGCTGCCCTGCGCTGCGTTCCTCGACAGAATTTCCTGCCCTACGCGCTGCCCTGTGCTGCGTTCCTCGACAGAATTTCCTTTCGCGCTACGGCAGAATTCTTAATCTCCAAGCAGATCTATAGGTTGCATCAAGACCGTATCAAACTGGCAGAGGAAGTACGTTTTGATTGCTGTACAAGCTCCATCTTCCAGTTGGATACGGTCTTTGCAATCCATTGGGTCTGGTTGGAGACTAAGAATTCTAACCATACCACGGCCACGGCACAGCCCCCTGTCCCCCACGCTCATACAGTGGACGGTCCCAGATGGGTCAAGGGTCACTCGTGTTGAATGTGAACTGCGAAAATATAAACTTTCAAGGATAATGTCCTTCGCTAAAAGTATCGGGGACCTTTTTCATAACGGTAACACTACGATTACGCGTCTCATGGTACGCTACCATGGTGTTACGTGATGGGTCGACGTCGCCGTGTGTCATAGGCATTTGCTGTTGCAACAACCGTGACAGCAATAAATTAAAACCGGCTTGGCTCTGTTTAATTATGATATTAAAGTTCAAGAGACCTCAAACCTGACACTGTCAGTGCTACAGACTATAGTATATGTATCATATGAGTAGGCGGTGTACTTGACGGGATCGGTACGGGGGCATCATTCTCTTCTTCAGCTAGCTCTCCTTTTATATAACGTTACACTATAGCTTGCATTTTGTTTCTTTGTTATTTCAGATTCTTAACCTGAAATAAACGGACCTGTCTCGCAGGACAATCCTACGGCGGCAAAAGTTCAAGTTGGCCACGGTTTTTTTTAGTCCTTTCAGCATATCGCATGATCGAGTTATTTGATGAAAGTTCATACATGGACAACACAGACTACTAGTAACAGATTGGTCCCATAATCCCGTTTGGACATGATAGCATTTCCATAAACATACGATTTTATTCATGGCTGGGGCTATAACAGGATTTTCCCGTGACTGAACAAGAATATCTTTTGTATTATCGACCGTATGTTTCTGTCAATGAATTTTATGGCCAATATTTGATGTACATATTACACAACATTGTTTTGTGGTGAAAGTGTGTGTGTGTGGTGGTAGCATTGTTGAGTCAACGACAGGCAGATTTCTAGAGGGGTCAACGTCCACTATATCGTCCTTTCACTCGATCTATAGTGACACGGGAGGGGCAAAAAGGAATATCTAACGCCCATTGTCCGTCAATTGTAGTTGATATTGACATTCAGGGCTTCCTTTTAGTTTGCACGCACGTGTTTTTAGAGATGGTGATAGTCAGAACGAAGCACTGAAAAAGTTTTCAACATCGACACGACCTGACTGGCTGTTTACATTCACAACACGAGTGACCCTTGACCCATCTGGGACCGTCCACTGTATGAGCGTGGGGGACAGGGGGCTGTGCCGTGGCCGTGGTACGGTTAGAATTCTTAGTCTCCAACCAGACCCAATGGATTGCAAAGACCGTATCCAACTGGAAGATGGAGCTTGTACAGCAATCAAAACGTACTTCCTCTGCCAGTTTGATACGGTCTTGATGCAACCTATAGATCTGCTTGGAGATTAAGAATTCTGCCGTAGCGCGAAAGGAAATTCTGTCGAGGAACGCAGCGCAGGGCAGCGCGTAGGGCAGGAAATTCTGTCGAGGAACGCAGCGCAGGGCAGCGCGTAGGGCAGGAAATTCTGTCGAGGAACGCAGCGCAGGGCAGCGCGTAGGGCAGGAAATTCTGTCGAGGAGCGCAGCGCAGGGCAGCGCGTAGGGCAGGAAATTCTGTCGAGGAACGCAGCGCAGGGCAGCGCGTAGGGCAGGAAATTCTCACGGGTGCGGAGTGGTTGGAATTCTACCGTAGCACGTAAGGAAATGCATCGCGGACCGGTTGGAAATGCCTCGGACTGGTTGGAATCATGCCTCGGACCGGTTGGAATCTTGCCTCGGACCGGTAAGAATTGAGTCGAGGAAGCTGTATAACATTGTAGTTTTGGTCTTTGGTAGTTTTGGTCTTTGGTACCATACTCGCCACTCGGAGACATCCCCCACTCACATACCAAGGGTATAATACCGTATAGGTGAAAACATTGATAAAGATAAAAGAACTAAGGCGCATTGCGGAACACTTCTGTTTACCACTTCCTATGTTAAGATTGACCTCCTACGTACATCCACTGGAGAATATTGTAGACACATTTTAGTTTAATCTTTGGATAGTTTTGTGAATTCTCCGTAGGTGAATACATTCTGTATCTGTGTTAATTTTGACCTACAACTTGTTACTGTAGGTCAACCTATAGCTGAAATAGAATTTTAGGCTTTTCTTAACTCAGTGGCTTTTAGTTTCTAAAATAGTAAAAAAAAACTGTATATTGTTGATATGATTCACGTAAAAAAATTCTGAAGGCACTCATCACTGAGGTACTCGGATATCGGATATACAATTTTTGTTTCGCAAGGCCGTGTCCCTCAAATTCATTCGCAAGGCCGTGTCCCTCGAATGCATAAAAAAGGATGCAGTAAATATTGAATAATTCTATAAGAAGAAATCTTAACTTTATTAGCATAAATAGTCAAATTAAAGTATAGTCCCTGACAAAAATACAAGGCCCCTCTTAAGCTCAGTTCATTAACTTTGTTTTAGTGAGCTATTGGTTAAAAGTACTACTTCGTCTTCAATTTTATGATGGTCTACCCATTATAATTCTCAAACTGTATAAACAATCTTAAGAACAACTGTTTCCGCTTCTGGCTGTATCATATCGGATGCATAGCGTCCTACTACTCCCCTTTTTTGTCAGTAGGAGTTGCAGGTCAACTACTTTACTGTGCGCATAACTATGACATTTACCTTGTGAATATCCGTCATTAAGTATGGCCTTTTCACATTTATATAATGATATAGATGTAAGGAAATAATTATATGTAATCATATACTTAAACAATATTGTTTGGAGGCAAATTACAATTGATATTTATAAGGGTATTAAGGGAGGCTATGATTATCTGTAAATGTATGTATTGTGTGCTGCACATGTACACATTGTCCCGGTTTTTATTTGGCTTTTGTTGTGACCCATATATGTCCATATTCTGTTAGTAGTTGTATTGGTGATTCATTTTGGAAAACCAATTAAGAGAGACAATGAAAGAATGGCCGTTGCCATGGCAACCAGCAATCAACTGTTAAAAAAAATAGAAGTGTCAGGTAGGTTCCTTGCAACATAAAGGATTTTAAAAAATCATCTAATCATCTCAATTTCCAACTTGCCAATCCTAAAGAAGAACCAATTCTGAACCTTTGAAAGACTGTAACCATGGTAACCAGCTGTCGGTCCTGAAGAAACCTACTTTCCTAAGTGATAGGTAGGTTTCTTTGTTACATGAAAGAACGTCAGATTTCATTTTCTTTACATATATAGCAAAGCTATGGATGTTTTCTTCCTACAACAATGTGAACATCCACCATTAAGAACAAATATGGCCGTTGCTATAACAACCAGCAGTCAACTGTTACAAAATATTTTTCTATGTGCCATGCATTCATCAACTTTGTCCATGATTGAAGAAAAAGCTTCTTAAAAATGACTAAAATTTAGCAAGATGAAAATTCTGATTTCATTGGTTCTGATAACCCCCTAGTACACCCTCTTAATCTTAATGCTTGATCTTGTACTTTTGGTCTATGAAACGTTGAAACCCATGCTATATGGAAATATAAAAGTTATGTCCATATCTCCAGTACAATCGGCAGGTAGGGATGTTTTCCTAATACAACCATGTGAAAATCCATCATTAACAGCAAAGATGACCGTTGCCATGGCAACCAACAGTCAACTTGTTACAAAATACTTTTCTAAGTGCCATGCAGGTTTCTTGCAGCATAAAAAAGTTAAAGAAAAGTCATTCTTATCTCAATCACCAAGTTGCACATGTTTATTTCACCTTCAATTCTGTGGTTGAAATTCTGCTACAATGGAAACAATGGCTTAGTCTCTGGGTCACTGTGGTCCGCCCCATTGACTGAACCCAACCTTTTTTTTTTATATGATATTTAAAAAGGTCTAAACTAGTGCTGAGCCAAAAATCAACAAATTTGAAGTGCCTTTTAAGGAGGTATTGCTTGCTAAAAACGTCCCAAAAAATGGCGTTTTGTCAATTTTGAAATTCTACAAAAGCAGGTCATCTTTAAACGTTTGTTGCATCTCACTGCCAGAACATTTCGAGCAACACTTTACATCATTTTTCTTGTTAGAATATGGATAAAATAATATGTTAGAGGCAGCAACATTTCTGTTCATTTGTTGGAGTTACAGTAGGCCAAAGATGGTCCATTTTGAGCGAGAGAGAGGCCTTCACAAGGCGAAAATCCGCCATTTTGGAAAATGGCCGTTGCCATGGCAACTGGTAGCCTCCGACCCAAAACTTTTCCATTGTTGTAGGTTTGGGCCAAGACCCTACCACCACACAAAATCTAAGAAAATTTCATTTTTTGAACTTGTTCCTCATTTTGCTTGCTTTTTACAGACAGCTGCTCTTACACTGCGTTATCCTTCTGTCACAATTCGAAAAAGGCGCCCTGCCGGGTAGTTCCCGGGCCGTTTTTTTTTTTTTTGCATATCTGGGCGTGACCCATAGGTGGTCCCTCGGGGCACCCTGCGGATACCGGCCTATTCAGGGGCCCGGCGGGGACCCGGGAAAAATTTAGTTCTGACTAAAAATTCGACCCGGGCCCCGCGGACAAAAAGATGCCGTGACCTCAACGTGAGAACACCGCGAGGTACCCCTCCGGGTGCCGGCAGTCCACCGGGACAAGTAATGATTTGTCTGTTTGTTTGTTTGTTTGTTTGTTTGTTTGCATAATACGATAAACAATAGATAAAAACAGGTTCAGGATGAGGAAAAGCGTATATAGCGTATACTAGGACCTCCTACATAGAATATGATAATGATAGACAATGACTTTACTACAGGGGGCTATGATGGGTTTTCAGGGCACTTTTAAACGTCAGAAAAAGGTGATTGTTTGTATATTTGTCTGGAGACTGGTCTATATTGTGACGTATTTGCATTTTAATGAGAACTCTGCTAATGATGTACGGAAGAGAGGAAAATAGATTTCCTTGCCTGTATAATAGCTGTTTACAAGTGAATTATGGTTTGGGAAAATATGACATATATTAGGGAAATTGTTGGAATTGAAATGAGATGTGAAGATATTAATTTGTAATGAATTGATATCGTGCATATCTAGTATTTTGAAATTTTGAAATGGAGGAGCCATATGTGAGCTAAAGTCAGAAGTAGTTGCTATCCTTGTGACTTTCTTCTGGAGAGTTACAAGAGGATGTAGAGTTGTACAGCAGACGTATCTTCAAACAATGTTACAGTGAGTCAAATATTGGTACACAAAACTGTTGCATATAGTTGTTAGAATCTTTTGAGGGATGATGTATTTGATTTTCACAATAACACCAATTGTTTTAGCAATTTTTTCTTTACTTCTTTAGCAGAGACTGGGCTTTCGAGTGTAGTTTTCATCTATCATTACCCCCAAAATGTTGGTCTGTTTCTCTTGTCTATTAGGAACGTTTAGGCCTTATTAATATCATAACTTTATTTTTACTACAATAAAATAAGGCAATTTGTAGAATTTGTTGGTAGCTTATTTGCTTCAAAACACACTAACCAAGATATTTATAAAGCACACACATATATCTTGGTTAGCCAGTTGTATCAGAGAATCTTTTTTTTGTGGGATATTGGTGTCATCGCCAAAGAGTATTAGAATAAAGTCTTGTTAACGTTATGATATAATACGGACCAAGTACACAGTAAATGTGTGTTACTTGTAAGACCGGATCAAGAGTGTGACGTTACAGATCAGGTGTGCAGAAATAAAGCGTGAACTTCGTACTAGTATATCGTGTTTCTTTTTGAGCTCCAGTGCAATTTTATATATCCCCGAGATATGACGAGTGCCCACCAGGAGCCTGCCTGATGCCCGACCGTCGTTCGCGGGGCATTCGGCAGGGACCCTACAACTGCCCCACCTGGATGTGATTATGCAAATGTCGAAGTCATTTGAATAATCAGAATATTCTATGGGGATATGAGGTCTCCGAACACTTGTTTTTGCACTGCATGTAAAGGACTTTAGAAATTGAGGTATCACAGATTGTCTCCACAACTGTGCTTACCCTAGATTTGTAATGACACAACCGCAAGAAGAAAACAAGATATTATTATTATTCCACGAAAATGGTTGATTAAATGTACACTGAATACATACATGGACTGTCTTGTGTTTGTTCAGTGTAAAAGCAAAGGTAGTCTCCAAGTAGATGTAACGATCCGGCTCAGACTCATTGTTTTGCGCGTGTTGTTGCAACGTTCAGTACATATTTTTAGTTAGATGATTGTACTACATTGTGATAGAAAAATGTACTAAATGTCGCAAATCATGATCAAAAAGCGTAAAGCTCTCAAACTAATCCGGATCCTCGCATCTGCTTGGGGATTAGGCAGTAGGGACCGGGGTGTCTCTAAGCAATAACCCATTCATTTGAATTTCTCTTTGTTTTGATTACAAATAACTCCTTTCGTTTTAGTTTTAAAAGTTGCCGCCACCTTTCCCTCGCACACACTTGTGAACTATACTCTCCAAGCAGAGGTTGGATGGGAAGATTGTTCTCTTCTGATTTACCCGTTTTCTGACAGCCGACCGTCCAAATGCCTAATGGTCAGATCTTAGGCTAGGGTTAGTCCCTACCAGGCTGACTACGACGGCTATAGGGAGAGTATTTGCCCGAAGAGTTTGATCCCCACAGGTTTTCATTTGCAGGCGCAGTCTGAGGGGGAAATGTTAACCCTCTAGCGGACTGACTCCCTGGTCACCTAAACCTTTTTTTGCCGAATTCTACGATCTGCACCACGTGGGAATACTCTCCAAGCAGAGGAGGGGTTACGGCTGTTTTTTACGTGTTTTTAGGCGTTTTTGTCGGGCTTTCTACTTTGCCATTTCTTTTTCTGTTCAAAAGTAGAAAGCCCGACCAAAACGCCTACAAACACTTCAAAAGCCGGAACCCCTTCTCTGCTTCGAGAGTACGTAGGAAGGCCCGGTGGAGGCTAGACTAGGGTCCAGTCAGAAACGTCAGTATTTCGTCACCGAATATCTGCTTGGAGATAATGACACAATGGATATCTGGTGGGCCGCGCACGCGCCACTTCACGGTGTATCCATCACTGTAGTCCCGAAGAGAAAGCCTCCCCACACAGGCCCGGCTGGACGCCTTTTGTCCCGCCGTTACTCCATCACCCTTACGGTACGGTTGTGTCGACGCAAATACTACAGGCGGCTGGCTATTTTGGGTAGGTGCTCCGTGCGGTGGGGTCAACCAGCGTTCAGAGGGTCAACCAAGGTTTGTAGTGACCTCAATGTCTGAAGTGGCGTCGTGTGGCGCAAGTGCAGAGCGCACGGCTGTCAAACAATGGGACCCGGGATCGAATCCCAGGGTTGTGCCCATAGACATGTCCGAACTTGCGCCCAGACGTTGTGCCCTTGGGAAAGGCACTTTACACGCATCCCCCCCTCAGTTAGAGGGACAAGTCTCCAACGGCAGCTGTCTTCAACTGGCGGACGAGAGCAGCGCCAGACGGGCTGGCGTTATCAAGGCGGACCTCGAGTGTAA
Source organism: Branchiostoma lanceolatum (assembly GCA_035149815.1). Classification (NCBI taxonomy): domain Eukaryota; kingdom Metazoa; phylum Chordata; class Leptocardii; order Amphioxiformes; family Branchiostomatidae; genus Branchiostoma; species Branchiostoma lanceolatum. The sequence continues at coordinate 32,038,666 of CM068866.1, forward strand.
GAGTCATCCGGCAGCTCGCTGCAAGCATCCCAACCAGAACCAGCACGTCTCCCTCGAATTGGTGCCGCTGGAGATGGCGGATGCCCAAAGTGTGTGGGTCTCAGATTCGCAACCTGTCATCCACCTTAAACAAATTCACGCGAAGGCTACCGTGTCAATTGGCACGGTCACCATACTCGATCTGTATTTGTATCTGTACTATGTACTAGTATCTGTACTATGTATCTGAATACGAATAAAGATAATATGAGTGGTTGCCATCAATGTCTGAAGGTCAGGACAGAAGATACAAAAATCGAATTATGTTGTTACGTTCGAAATACCAGGTTATGATTCATTATTTCCCACTGTGTGTCATCAAGGATAACTTATGATTTTCGCTCAACATAAAATTGACGAATTCAAAGGGATTTGTTGACCTATTATTGGAAATCAATTCTGATGAATTATTTGTTGCTGTGAATTTAGATGTAGAGTTTTCGTAAAGTAATGTCGATTGGATAACCATAATTTTGTCTGTTTTTGCTTTTTTATGATTTAGAAATTAGTGGTCAACAACTGATTTTGAGGAAGGAATGACATAAATATTTTACAATAATAAACAGAAATAAAACCATCATTAGAACATCTTTTGGCTCCATAAATAGAGTGGTTCCAATTATTCATATGACACAACTTCGTTCAAAGAGAGAAGAGTCTATATTATTGCGGTATCGGAAGGATAAAATGATTGTTTTGGTCCTATTCTAACGAAACGAGTTGAATTGAATTAAACCTAGTACAATTTGTTTAGCAATATTCAATAACAGACATCTGCAAATCCGACGACGTTATTTTGTCATAGAAATACGTTGGAAACCTGGGCCTTCTGCAGTGCCATAAAATCTACTTCCTCAATACATCATGTGCTGGTCGTCATTAGTTTGGGCTACAGATAAACATTAGAAATCAGATAGAATAACAAAAATGCTTTTAAGTTCAGAAGTTACGTTGGTAAGACATCCAGGTAATAAGATACGCAACGTAACAGTTACTCAAGCAACTGGATAGATTTTGAAAACGTATAAGCTTAACAAAGAAGGTTATGCTAACATCATCAATTATGCAAATGAGGTCGTTATCAGCATTATTTGATTCAACTATGTTCACCTTCACATAACTTCCAAATGCCACAACTGTGAAATTGCCATCATTTACCTGTATGGAAATAACGTAGTTACTCATTAATTATGCAAATAAGACCTACAATTGCATATTTTCTATCTATCAACATCCCTCTCTTCCTCAGTTACAAATGTCACATATTTGAATAGTCATATCATGGAACACAGCAGGTTTTTGAAATTTTCTCATTAATTATGCAAATTAGAATCTGATTTGCATAATTATCGTCCAATCATACAAAGTATCTCGTCAGCTATGTACATACCAAAATTCATGACCATCCATCAAGCCCATCTTGAGTTATAGTATTTTCTCATTAATTATGCAAATGAGGTCCTCTTTTGCATAGTTGATATCTATTAAAATTTATCTCTTCCTCAGATACATATGTCACATGTTTGAGAGTCCTACCATGGAATTTGGCGGCTGTATAAACTTTCCTCATTACTTATGCAAATTAGATAATGATTTACATAATAAGTATCAAATCATGTACGTCATCACTCAAGCTATCTACTTACCAAAGTTCATGACCATCCATCGTGCCCTTCTTGAGTTATTCCCTTTCAAAGTCTCAACCAAAACCTGCTCCTGCAGTTCCAAAAAAGCCGCTAGGGGGCCAAAACCTATACCACTTACTCTCTGTCCAAAGAGCTATGTACCACTCAAAAATCAGTTCCATAGCTTGTCCAGAACACGAGATATCAAAACAGGAAGTTCCGCTGCAGTACCGTAACAAGCCGCTAGGGGACCCAAAATCTAATCATTTCTTAGTCTCATCAAGATCTACCCACCTACCAAATATCAAGACAATCCATCCAAGCCTTCTCGAGTTATGCTGTACGTTACACACAAACAAACAAACCCACCCACAAACGCTACCCTCTGCATAACCTTCTCGGCGAAGGTAAATATTAAAAGGCTGTGACAGAACCAACCAAAAACAAAGATAGCCTTTTCCCCAGCAAGACAGCTGAATTTTGCCCGACACAAGCACGACTATATAAAAAATGACGTCAATTTGAGATCGTACGACGGTCGTACGACGGAAGTGACTGCGCCCTTAAGAGTCTTAAGAGCACCGAAACCCTTGTACGACCTTGGTTGAATGACCTACAGGCGAACTTTTGACCACTGTTGACCCGGTCAAGAGGGCACCAGCTTGACCGATTCACCGTCTCTGGCCACTAGACATCATCCGTCATGTTTTGTTCGGTGTCAACAACGCCGATTCACCCAACTGTTTTGGCTTGTATGATTACAAAAGCCTTACAAGAGAAAAACAGAGGAACATAGGAAAGCGGGAAAATAACACTAGCCGCCCAATTGTACGTACAATTCTATGTACATCTTGCTTTTTATATTGCTTAGCGAGGTATTTCGTCGCCACATATTTTCATACAGTCCAAAATGCATTCCTTAATCTATCGATAGTATCTATATACTCCACAAAAAACTTACAGATTTGGATACGAAAAACACAGCCCAACATACTAGTATTGCAATTTCAAAAGGCAGAGAAAGAGAAATCTTGTCATGTCACTTGAAAGATTTTTCTAGGCTCTGCACAGTCTTTATTTTATTTCAGAACAACTTTTTCGAGGTATTAGAAGGGTGCAAGCTAGCTGTAAAAGGACAAAATTAAAATAAAAAAAAAAGTTGAAGGGGGAGAGACGACGGTTAGAACAGCCCCGAATCTATTTTTAGTGTTGTGATGACTTATGCAAAAATGAAAAAGTTGGCAGAGTATTATTTCCCCAAGAGCTATCCGTCTAGCCTTTTCGCTTTTCAAGTGCTGTATCTTTTAGATCCTGCTAATAAGTCAGGACTCCGCCAAACATAATCAAGGTCACCTACCCATGACCTTGCCTGTGACCCCTCTTTGACCCTTCACCCCAGCCTGACCTGTCGGGTCATCCCAAGGCCGCCATGACTGATCATCTGACGTAACAAACAAAATGAACATAGAGGCAAATTTCACGCTTCCCTTCTGTCAGTGATCCGTCGGGCGTAACGTTCTTGTTTGGTTTGAAAATTAGAAGTACGAAAAAAGCAACGATGGGAACAAAAACATGTCCATAGAACAATTCCATACGTTTTAAGGTCGCAACCACCTGTTGGATTGTTGAAATGTTTCCACGTTCACTGATAACGTTAAGCTACCGTCTTATCTTTAGTAAAAACATATATGCAAACACAATGTGCTTATTCCGTACGGTAACTACCTAAGCGAACGCTACACGGAGGGTATGGCAGGTATGTTGGTACTTTCTGTAGTGATTGAAGGCGGGTAAGTAAAGAAGCTGCGTGTCATACTTGGGAAATACGCTTCACGCAACTATATAGTAATATTCTACCCATCTCTACAGAAGTCGAGCGTTGTCGGAAAAGTCTCACTGGACACGAATCAGCGTGAGGAAAACTCCTCGCGAGTATGGACTCCTGAAGAGAAGAATGGTTCTATTGTACCTCACCTTAACTACCTGATTTGAAATTGAAACATGCACGGTGCGATAAAGACCAGGATAGAAAAAAATGAATGACAAGAAATGCTGGAGAAAGAGCTTTTAGCTTCAATTCTGAAGAGTATGAAACTAGATAGATGGATAGATAGAAGTAAACCATGAATCGTAAGTCTTGTAAACTTCACATACACAGTATCACAGTTCATAGCGGCTAGTATGATCACATCTGTATTAATATAGAATATGAGTATGGTAAACAAGGAGGGTTAATATACAAGTAAAGATGAGCTCAAGAAAGATAAAGCAAAAACGTAAACGCAGCCCACTTTTGTTTTTAAATTTGGCGACGGATGTATACGGGGTCGGGTGTATAATTTTTCAATGACCCAGGAATCTGAATAAGAGAGAGCTGACCAAATTGAAGAGAAAAAAAACGTTAATCATAAAAACAATGCAGGAAAGCTATCTTTGGGTGATTTGTGCTTGGGGATTAAACAAAAGTTAGCCCCATTGTCTTTTTGAGGCCATAGAGACAGATGGTTGGTGTCCACTGTGTCTTGGGCACAGTGTTGGAAGGTGGAGCCCATCCGTCTCCTTCCACCGCCTTTTACCTGCCCAACCGAAGTCAGACACCCATTTTTACACCTGGGTGGGGTGAGGAGAGTCGTGTCAAGTGCCTTTCCCAAGGGCACAACATAGGTGGCATGTCAGTGGGAATTAAACCCAGGACCCCTGGGTTCTCGACCAAACACCTTAACCGTTTCGCCAACACGATATATTCCATGGGAATAAAGTGGTATTCACATTTATGCATGATGACGAATGTCTTCAAGTTGACTTGACAATTCCTTGTTCCGTTCACTCCTTGGTCAGTTGTGAACTTTATGATTCTGACCCGAGAAAGACCCAGGCTGTCCTGAAATCAAACCGGTTCTTTGATGGGGTCCGTCTTTTCTTTTTATAGTCTGCTTCACGATAGTAATTAATGGTTCTGACCCGGTCAAGACCCCAGCATACACACAGTACTGCAAATGCAGAAATGTTCGAGGTGGTTTTATGTTCGCGGTTTTCGCGGCGACTGTTTCACCGCGACCTCAAAGCCACCGCGAACATTTTTGTCCAATACTGTAGCAGTATGTGACCATAGCGCTGCAGCAAATTTAAAACCACCAGGAACACTCCATTTTAAAAATAAAATAAAAATCACGCGAACTCAAATGCATTTACAGTATGACCGTACAGTCACCTCTTACTCCTAAAGGCATGGTATACAAGCAGATGTAATGAGTCGGCTTAGTATTTTTTTACTTTTAGCCAAACTGTGACTAAGCTATCTTTTTCGTAAGACAAATTTTAGGGCGCCTGAATATTCAATTGAATTTTACGGAATTCATACGAGTTTTAGGGAATACATAGAAAGCTTATGGAATTCATGCGATCCACAACTAAAGAACATACGAATTTTACAGAATTCATACGAGTTTTACTTATCAGTAAGGATCGTATTTATTCCGCAAACTCATATGAACTCTGTAAGATTCGCATGTTTATTAGTATTAGATCGTCTGAGTTCTGTAAAATTCGAATGTAGTCCGTAAAAATCGTATGAATTGTGTGAAATTCGTATATTTCTAAGTAGTGGGTCGTATGGACTTAGGCACACCTGAATTTTATTTTGCGAACAACGAAGTACAAAACCATAGTTTCTGACGTTCATTATGGCATGTACAGTACACATGCATACATAATTATTAAGATTGTACGTACAACGTTCTAGTACATTATCATTAGAAAAAACGTATAACCCCTACTGAGTCACCCCCTTGTTGATGAGTACAGGGGGTGTGTCGGCACAATGTCCACAGTAAGGGATACTCTGTTCCATTCATGACTCACGCCGGACGGTAATTGATTTTCACTTTCTTCTACACCTTTTGTGAGAGAAGGAATGTCGAGGGGCGGCGGCCATCCGTCTTGCGGTGTTTAAGACACGGAAGTGATCCATCAAGACTCTGACAGGTGACCTGAGGTGATTACAGTCATTTCCTCTCACCGACCACTCTGGCCTAGGGCACGGGAAGCGTCGGCTCCAAGCAGATGTAGGGATACGGTTCGTTCGTTCGTTCAGACATAGTGGTGCGTACCTAAACCCCGGACCTGTTCCGGACCTGTTCCTAACCTTTAGGTTCAAGTCCAAAAAAACCTAAACATCTGGAATCAAGTCCGGACTTGAAAAACAATCTCTTGCTTTTACACTCCTTTTTGATTTAAACCATCTTAAAGCTTCCTTAGATCGTGACATTTGCACTGGAAAAGATATGAAAACATTGCTGCAACTTCTGCATTAATTACTGACTGTATATAATTCCGCATATTAAAGTTTTCAAATTGCATGTAAAATATATCCCGATATGCAATTCAACATGAAACAGGGAGAAAATATTCGTAGCACACATATTCCATTGGTTCCAGTCCGGACTTTCAAGTCCGAACCTGAACCTGCCGCGTGGCGCGTTGGATACACCCGATCCCTCGATCTCGGAAGTTAAGCAACGCGCGGTCCGGACAGTGCTTGGATGGGGGACCAACCAAGGACGTCCGGATTGCTGTAGCCTCACGAAGCTTTCCACGAAATCGTCTTCCGGGAGGGACGTAAAACGGGGGTCCCGTGCTCGAGGAGGTGCCTCGAACACGTTAAACAGCCTCATTACCCTACACATTGGGTACCTGCCTGTGGCACTGGCTGCAAATACACCTGATATTATTATTATTATTATTATTAACCTCTGGACTCGAGTCCAAACCTAAACCTAAACTCGGGTTTTGGTACGCACCACTTTTCAGACACGTGTAGTGCCTAGTGACACATAGGGCAGAAGGTTTCCTTGCTGTTTCAGTAGCAGGGTGTATTTCCGCAGGGGCGGGTTTTTAGTCCTTCTCTTTTAATGTGCTCGAGCACCTCCTCGAACACGGGACCAATCAAACTTTACGTCCCTTCCGAAAGACGGGTGCAGCTCCAACCGAGATGTCCTGACTCAGTTTTGAACCGGGGTCTCTCAGGTAGTAACTAACCAGGAGCTCAACTGTGAAGCTGGTACTAGTTGAGCTACAGGGACATCCCTCAGGATCCGGCGTAATATTATTGTATCAGCCGTCTTTTTTCGACATCTTGTACGCCTTCCTACTAGTGTATATTTTAGCCCTTGAATTTTTCACCGTTTCTAATGGGTGATACGTTTAATAGCATAAAGAAGGGTAAACACAGACAGGTGTAGAGGATTTAAAAGGTGCCATACTAGAAATCTGTACCAACTATAGCAAAAAACATGCGAAACCTACTGAAGCTAAGCCGTATCCTTACATCTGCTTGGAGTTTAGGAACTACAGTCTCCAAGCAGATGTTGGGTGCGTTTTCTTGTCTCTAAGCAGATGTAAGAGGAGAAGCCGGTAGTATTTTCTGGCTGCCCGTTTGTATATCAGAAAACGGGTCACAGGTACAACATCTGCTTGCATACTAGGAAAACAGTCTTGAGACATGTACAATACAAATTACATGTATCAACTTACAATGCACGGTTTAGTTGAATACTATTTATACGATCATATTCCCGACTTACTATATATTTGTGCATTGCGAAATATAGACGGTAGATGTCGCTTTTCCCAGAAATTCGTGCATGATAATTGATTTAGGAAAACCAAACAATCTTTCCCTCTAAAAAGTAATACTATGTACCCTCTATATTGTTATTAGCCTGAAATACAGACGGATTAGTTATAGCACTCACTACATACGTACATGTCTGTATATACAGAAGTAATGCATGATATGAACACACCTGTACCATACAGCGCCGTGGATTGATAGAATTTCTGCAGTTCTGTTATTTATCGCCAGAGGGTGTAAAGACCGTAAAGCAAATATACCCGACCTACCATATATCAGACACTTGTCCGCTGTAAACTAAGATCTGGGTCCCAGCTCTTACATTCGTCTTACGTTAGGTTTTGCGACATCAGATTGATAGAATTTTTGTGTCAGAGTCCTGGAAGTGTCGCACAAACGGGTGTCTAGTGAGGGAAAATGTTGTCGTATGTAGATTCTTGCCGACGGTCATAGCAAGGAGGTTAGTCATAACCTGGTTTATAATCCTACACCAGGATATGAAATTGTACTACGAATGTGACTTTTCCGTGTCGTTTTGGGCGTATTTTTGTGGCATTTTTACGCCACTCTAAAGTTTAGGCCAAAATGCGTGCGACTAGATAGAGAGGAAAAACAAAACGCCGTCAAAAGACTGTCAAAACATATCGGCGCCAAACATCTACTTGGAAAACAACATTACACAAGTCAGAAGTTGTGGCACAGTTTTTGAATTATTCTTATCTTTATTACCGTTAACATGAATGACCCAAAATTGAAATGAAAGATGATTTGTTGTACAACGAAGTTAACATATATTCACGGCATTATAAAGCTAGGCGGAAAGAATAAACCACTGGGAGTACTAGTAAATGTATTCAAGTTCGCGTGGTTTTTATTTTGCGCTAAGAAGAATATGTAGTGTTCGCGGTGGTTTTAAGTTTGCGACAGTGCTATAGTCACATACTGCTACAGTACTGGACAAAAATGATCGGGCGGTGGCTTTTACGGTCGCGGTGAAACGGTCGCCGCGAAAACCGCGAACATAAAACCACCACGAACATTTCTGCATTTACAGTAGTACTAGATTTGACCGAAATGTTGAAAAATCGAGCGAACGTCACAAGAAACCGAAGGAAAGAATGTAATCTATAGGCTTGACGCACGCAAACCCGGCATTTTGTTCCCATTCCCCCTAATGTAGATGGCACATTTGGAGGATCGCGGACCGCCAATTTTACAAATTGAAACATGACAAATGAGTTTATTGGACCCAATTCTCCTGTCCGAAATACCAACCCGCGCGGCACTCACACTAATAAATAGATTAGAAGGATTTTCCAGACCAATCTATGACAAAATGAGCGCGTGTTTTCCGTGGTGTAATATCCAGAAAGGGCCAACGGAGAGTAGTCTTGGATCCCTGGGCATGTTCAGGTCTTATTCAAAGCTCTTTGAAGCATACAGCACATGGTACCAAGTCCTTGATGACAGTACGCCTCTATGTATGATAATTTTACTCTCCAAGCAGAGGAGGGGTTCCGGGTAGGTTTTTGACGTGTTTTTAGGCGTTTTTGTCGGGCTTTCTACTTTGTCATTTTTTGTGTGTCGCCAATGACAAAGTAGAAAGCCCGACAAAAACGCCTCAAAATAGGTCAAAAACCAGCCGGAACCCATCCTCTGCTTGGAGAGTATATTAATTTGTGTGAGATGTGAAGTCGGAAGTGTATATCATATGCTACCCCTGCATTGCTAAAGATTTCATGAATTGAAACGAAATACTGAAAATTGTTTTGAAATATATTCCCCTTGGCTTTAGGTTTCCTTTCACCGTGTATGCTGTATCAAAACGTGTCCGGTATATGCATCTACTTTAGTGCCCCCCTAGAAAAGACATCGGGAAAGACCAGTACACACATGTAGGCACTTGAAATCTGATTTTGGAAAGAAATTATTGTAAAGTATGACGTTATGATGTTACGCTGTGTACATCTTAATTTAAGAAGTAGGCTTTCTTCTAAATGAATCTTCCTGATAATACACGTACACACTTTGTTCAGAATCGGAGTTGCTCAATAATTCTTGCACATTATAGAAAATTATAAATGGAAGTCCCATATAGCCTTTTTTGACGCCGTAGGGTTGTGATCTGCTGTATTGGTACACGGTATTTGAAAGCGGAGCCCATCCCTCTCCTTCCACTACCTTTTACCTCCCCAACTGAAGTCAGGTACCCATGCTTACACCTAGGTTGCCCTTTCAAAAGGACACACCGTCTAGGAGTGAATGCCAGGAATCGAACCCGTGACCTCTCAATCTCGTGTCGAATTTAATAACCTAACCATTAACCACCATTCGACGCCACCGGAGAAATGTATACTAAATACCAAAAATTGTATTGAATTATAAACTCCTAAAAAGAAAAGCAACAGGCGTATCCTACGACAATCAGATTGTCGGACAATGGTTGAAATGCAAATTTTGAGGTTTCGTGTCTGTCAGTCATAAAATAACTGTAGAGGCTAGAATAAACTTACAAAACTTACAACAGGCAGACCATGGGAATGCACTAGTATAGTATATAACTGTTGCAATACACTGCAAAACTTAGCCCCTTTAGAAGGCTTCTTAGCTGGTCTACTTTTGGCATATAATGTGTATGTTTCTGATTGAATATCATGTATCCACAGGGAAACGACCTACCGACAATAGATTTCGGCCATTTTATGGAAATTAGCAATTTTGCGACAGACCGGAAAATGGCGTCCCATTTGGCCCATTCAAACTTCCCACCAAACTGGAATTAGTAGAATAAGTTCTCTTCGTGGTACGCATTTAGAATTTATATCAAATTGTAGGTAGATTTGTCATAAACATGATGGCGAAAACCGCACGGGGGTACCATTGAGTGGTAAGCTCAGACACGTCCGAAGAGTTGTAATACATTTAGATATGAAGTTCTGATGTGACCTCGCGACCTCGTGTGATTTTGCGACAAAAAGCGAAATTACGGCCCGAAGCTGCCGGGGAGCTTACTTTAAGATGGAAATTTCACATATATATTCAAATATATATTATTGTGAGCTGCCGCGAGCAAATGTCACATAGGCGCTATTGTTAATGTTTCCCTGTGGTATCAGTTGTAACCAATTTCTGACAGTCATCTAGACAGGAAGACTGTCAATGACTGTTGCATAGACTACTAGAAGAACATTGAATATACTTGATAATCTCCAAGCAGAGGTTGGTGGGGAAGATTTTGACCTTTTTATCCTATGTCCTGGTTGTGTTAGCCTCCGTTGCAGGCTCTGAAGCGGCTTTTAGGGGGGCTAAATAATACACTTTTTGCAGCCAGATGGTTACGGGCTGGCTGCATATTTAGCCCCCCAAAAAGCCGCTTCAGAGCCTGCAACGGAGGCTATGGTTGTGTCGGCTCTCGGGGCATACGATAAAAAGGGCACAAACTTCTAATAACAAACTTCCCCACCAACCTCTGATTTGAGAGTATATACTTGACATATTTCGTAGCCTCTACCAGGCTCCAGAGGCGGCTGGAAAGAGTAGAAATTAGCCAAATAGACAGAAAAAACATGCAAGAGGAGTTAGTCTGCTATAGGGGTACAGTTTGCCGCTCTGAATGGCATATTGGACCATCTCTCCATAGCCGATTCCCTTAGCATACTATTCACTCTATTTGGCCAATTTCTACTATTTTTCCAGTCATCCGCGTGGCCTGGTAGAGGCTAGTTAGTAGGGGGATCATCTCCGATAGTTTACCCACGCTCCCACATATTTGTTCACGCCACGGTTACTAACTTTAGTCAATGAGGGGTTTATAGTGCATTCTCTTAGGTGAGAAAGCATGAAATAGACCTACAGCTGGTTTTATAGTCATCAGTTCTGTGTGTGATGTCAGTTTTGGTTTTGTGAAACCTGGTGAGAAAAAAAACACAAGGTGAGAAGTACCGTGCGTGGGGAATAATCGTTTGATAATGACGTCATCGTAAACCGCCGGTGGTGCGTAGTCGATTTATTTTATCGTCTGCGTAAAGTTTGCGTGAGAAAATGCACACGGTAGGGAAAATAGCGACCAGTCAAGTCGGTAAACATTCAACAACAACAAAAATAAATGAATAAATAAATAAATAAATAAGTAGATAAACAAATAAATAAATAAATAGACAACAACTGGTCTCGTGAATAAATGAGCGAATGGAAAAAAGAAAATGAAATGAACGGTGAAATAAATGGCTTACCTACCTACCTACCTAGTCCCTTGACCTCCGGGTCGTTGGGGGGACAAGGTAGCAGTGAAGATGGAGATCTGTCTCCAGGCTCGTCTGTTTCTTGCAGCAGCCAGCCAAATATAAATGGCTTAGCTTATGGCATATGGTACTAGTAAATAGAAGATACGGACGACAAATAATAATATATTCTACATATAGAAATAGCCAAAATTGAATGCAAATTTTAGCTTTTGAAATTGAATAGTGAATAATCAGCAAACAAATTGCAGAATATTTCTTTAGGTGTCGGACATCTTTGCTAATGCTTGTTTTAACCTGCCGCTGACATACAGCTGAAAATGCTGTCTACAAAAACAAAACTCTCCTGATCAAAGATAACACTACAGAAGTCCTCAGTTTTACTGTGGCTTGGGAAGTGAGAAACATATTTGAGCTCTCGGAAAGTGTAACATGTCTCCGTCAGAACAGAAAATCAATTTTACCGGAGTCGGTAACTCGTGCTCCAAACCTCATGGGTTTTGGAACGGTTTTGAAGTCTGTCCACCACTCGGACCAATTAGAGATTTGTACAGACACGGTTACTCAGAGTACTCTGTGGATATGTCTGTTGTTTTAGAGCCTCCACCAGGCCCTCCTACGGCCGTATTGATCGTAGAATTCGTCAGAAAAAGGAATAACTAGCCAGCAGACTCAGTCCATGCCACGGTGAAGATTACATTTCGCCCGAGCCTGCATGCAAGTGAAACCCTGGCAAATATTCTCCCTATAGCCGGCGTAGTTAGTCTGTTAGAGACTAGTTGTTTTGCGGGAGACAGCTTTATAACTAGCCGCGTAGTCTAAGTCAACTTATGCAGATGTATTCTAAGAAATTGTATCAGAAATTCTTCATTATGAAGGAAGGAGACATAGAGTATTCCTAAACTTACGTAGCAAGGGAAGGGGAGGGGCATTGTCCAAGGGTCGCCACTGAAAACGTTATGTTTTGATAAGTGGATAAATGTATTATGTAGCATGGTTTTCCAAAAATGTCTTCTTTTTTTTCTTTTTAGATGCAGGGATCTATAAATTATACCCTGTATTCGAAGGCACAATAACGTTTTGGTGTAGCATAAACTATCTGTACATTGTATAGCACAACAACAACAACAACACATTCAAATAACTAGTCTAGAAGCCAGGGTCTGCATAGGCGAACTCTTCGGCTCCAGCGTTGACATGCTCACGAGGAAACTTTGTCTGGCCTCCCGTAGGTTAGCCTTGACTACCGCCTGGCTTCCAGGCTACACGTGCAATGAAACTTTTAGATTAACAATATTGGGAACGCTTGCTTGACAAGATAGTGATGAACACCTTGAAAATTGAAGTGCGTGATTATGAAATTACAATAATATTTGAACGATGTAAACTGAAATAAAACTAGCCTCCGTTGCAGACTCCTTCCGGCTGTTTTCTTTTTCAAGTTACAGTTTTACTATTACATTTTTTTTCTTGTTCCTTCTCGGCCAGCAACATGAAAAAAATGTAATAGTTAAACTGTAACTTGAAAAAGAAAACAGCCGGAAGGAGTCTGCAACGGAGGCTAAAATAAAACAAGGTCTGAGCTCTCTGGAAGTCTTCCCTACGTGCGTTCTCACAGCCCGGTACAAATTGGCCTTTCACACTCCTCATTCAAGTCGGCAACACCGACAAGACGGCTCGCGGGGGCACCAATTGTCAAAATCAACGGACCCCTTGTGCAAGAACAAAGGCGGCGGGGATTAAGCGCTAAAATCCCAATTACTTACTGTGTGAAGACAAAAGGATCCGCAAACAACAAGCAGCCAAGAATTCATGATACTGCGCGCGGCGCGACTTTGAAGACGTGGAGCCACGCGTTCCCACCGTCTTGTAGACGTTTGACGAATCTTCTCTATACTTGTCTGTCGTCTTACCTCGCCAGGTGTCTCGGAGAAGGTCTTAAACTGCGTGCAGCATCTTGTAAGAAAAAACACGCCCAAGCAATAACAACAACACTGTAGAAGCCAACATGGTATTGAATATAAAAACGACAGATTTTTTTTTTTAAAGATCACATTCAACTTCTTGGAGGGAATGCCAAACATTTTTGTTCGGTTTTTACTTTTTGAACACATGTACATGTTAGTGTATATACAAATAATGTATCTTGAATACTGCAACTACTATGTCTATGATATTATAGATTATTTGGACATAATATACATTTCTTTTACAACGCACAAAAGCAGCTGTTTCAGTCGGACAATTAGATCTACTGGTAGTTGTTTTTGAACTTTGTTTATTCATGAAAAGTTTGAATAAGCTTGCAAGCCGCTTTTCATTGAGGTCATAACATAATATATAACAAACTTATAGATAACCTGGTTGAAATCCTGATAAAACAGTCATGCTAGATGTGAACGGTTTTATATGTCCTTGTTTTAATTGTGAATCGAGCAGAACAATTACTAAAAAATTGGCATGTGTGGCACACACACAAGCTTATGTTGCTATGGTTTCTACTTCTGAATGATCAGTCCAAACAAACAAACAAATAAATAAATAGATAAACAAATATGAACAAACACTCGCTGAAACAAAGGACCAAAAATAAGGAAGCCGAAGTGTATGATAATATATCAAACCTCCTGTTCATATTCATACAGTAAAATACTCACTACACTCGCCCACCCACTTCCTCTGAGTATTCTATCATTTCATCACTTTATCTTCCACTCATTCACTCATTCATTCACTCATTCATACAGACAGCAGTTTGTTTCCACAAAGCCAGGTACGTACTCATAATGTAAGCTAAAAAACTTGTATTCAAGTTCAAGCACTGTAAGGATCCAGCTCATTCCAGTGTTTTTGGCGCCTGTTTTTGCGACATTTAGTACTCTGTTTTACTTTTAGGATCGTTTTTTCTTGACGGTTCACGAAATACTAGACAGGCGCACTAGATGTTGCAAAAGCGTAATCTCCAAGCAGATCCACGCCGGGCGCGAAAATCGTAGTATGCTAGCCAGAGAAGGTCCAGTCAGCCAGAGAGGGTCCAATAGCCCGGCAGGGATCTGCCCTTAGACGGACCTGAACAAGGTTATTAACACGCAATTGTTACCTAATCTCCCCGCAGTCAAACTGCGCTTAGAAAGAAGGTGCGAATTGTGCCGGCGTTCGAAGCCCGGCGCCCGTCATGGGTCAGCTGCGCGCTGCCAGTTACCCGGCAGGTTTGAATTCCATATAACAATGGAAGCAAGCAGGCGCTGGTGGACGGAAAGAGTCCGCCGTAATTTCCGTGCTATCTGGGAGTTTGAAATTAGGGACACTCAACTTGATGCCATTCTAGCATGTCTGGAGAGTAAAGTTGTGCTGTTGGGATTGCGACGGGCAAGGGGAAATCCCTGTGCTACCATTCCGCTGTGTCTGCCGTGAAACAAAACTTGTTTTGATCGTCTCACCGTTAATCAGCGACCAAGTAAGGACGTTATGTAGAGACTTTTCGATCCACCGGACGACGCCATGGCTTCTGCCATAACTCAAGACATGACAAACGATAAGACTCGGGTTTCACTGAACTGAATATAGACGCGAGAATCTGATTCTCAAAAAGATACAAAGACACTGAAAGATGGCGGTGTTTCGGCGTGGTTTTGCACCGCATCCAAGCGTGAAAGAATGGCCAAAAACAGATTCCAAGTTGTGGTTAAAAAAAAAGACACACCAAGCATTCACATAAATAAAACGACATTTTAATCAATTATGGTTTAACATTAAGCTAGAAACTAATGGTGCAAATTTGTCTAACGGAAAAGTCTTTATGTCGATACCTTTGCTTTGATGCGTTGTGATGCGGTGTGTTCCCGCACTATTGTATCTGAGAGGAAACTCCCGCTGTGAAATGGCGCGGCCGGCCGGGTTCGTCCCAGATTTGATGTTGTAAAACGATAATCCCTGCCAATTTTCACATTGGAGTTAAGCAGGCACGAGGAGGAGTAGAGGCACCTTTCTCAATAGGCTGCCCCTCCTCGTGCCGGTTAATAACCTTGTTCAGGTCCGACTAAGGGCAGATCCCTGCCGGGCTATTGGACCCTCTCTGGCTGACTGGACCTTCTCTGGCTAGCATACTACGATTTTCGCGCCCGGCGTGGATCTGCTTGGAGATTAGCAAAAGCGGGCGTTAAGAGTTAGAATAAGTCGGATCCTTACATCTTCTTGGAGATTTAACCAAAACCCTACTAGTCTATACAAGACTAACTACGCCGGCTATTGGGAGAATATTTGCCAGCGTTTCATTTGCAGGCTCCGCGGCCGAAATGTGATCTTCACCATGGACTGACTCTACTGGCTAATTATTCATTTTTCTGTCGAATTCTACGATCCATACGCCCGTAGGAGGGCCTACAGAAACCCTACGTTCAGCTGCCGACATCTCCTAACACGGAGTCGCTAACAACTTGAACGGATTCCAGTGGGAGTCACGACAACTCGGGACTCGCGCCGTTAATTTTTGCACATAAATAGCCTCCAACTTTCTCACGAGCATTCCAACGTTTCACACTTCTCTCCGAAGCCAAAAGAACAAAGGGCAAAACACGCTCGTTCACACAGCCGCAGACGACATGGCTGCGTAGTCGAGAGGATTTTTACACATGGCCTTATGACTTTGGCGGCTTCGCGAGCGGTGTCTACAACGTGGGGATTTTATTTTGCATATTCGCTTTCTCTTGTTGTCGGCCGTATCGTAGGATTTTTGACGCATGAACTGGAAATATATTCATCAGAAAAATCTGAAAACTGTCGCCTAATGTTTTCATTTATAACAATTTCCCAAACATATTCTTTTTCACATTCTATTACATTTCAAATCTACGGCCAATACACGACCGTACATTGTACTGTATAGCCCGGTACTCCTTACCAAAACAAGCCGATTTGTAAACAAATCCCAAGTTTATACACGTTATTACGACACAAGGACGGTGTCTTTTTACTATGGGAGTATTGTTAGGCAATCTGAAAAGAAGAAAAAACTCTCCTTTCTTTGATTATGTAAATGATTACCAAAATGTTTGAAATCTTATATCTATATATTTCATGTCCATCCTACAATAAAGGCCTTACACAGAAAATCTAAAATCTTCTTCTTCTCTTGTTGTGATCTTAGCGACTTAAAAGGACGACAGTTTTGTAACTTTCTGTTTCAAATTTGTCAGTATTTTGTAGAGCGCAGATCATAATATATTATCGGTGTTTTCTCCCTCACAAACGAGGCCTCGTATTGTTGTCCCAATTAATTACAGAACAAAATCTTCCTTAGATAATTTGTTAAAGCCATCGGATTCTTACCCTGGGCAACTCGTAAAGGAAGTGTTCCTACTGTGACATGTCTAGCAGCTTGAATGGTGGATTGACCCCCATAAACACATAAATTCATAAAAGGATCAGACCGTCTCCCAGCCCAGAACAATGGCTAGGACAGATTACCATAATACTGGTAAAGAAATTCAAAATTTTTCTGTACTGGTTTTCATAGGAACATTATCAAACCATGCAGAATGGCTCAGATAACTGATCCAAGGAGGTCTCAATCAAATAAGATCCCTTGGATAATCAAGACAATACTATCTACAACTTTCAGGTTTGGGAAAATCAAGCTTGTTCAAATTTTCAAATCAACCCTGTCAATGTAGTGTCAGAGTATCTACTTGTATCTTCATTTCCAACTTGAAAATGTCTTTCCCACATTAGCTTTGGTAATTGTGTGTCTAGAAATATGACTTGTAATTTTGGGTTATCTGTATCTGTGTCTACTTGTAGACTAAGAAACCAGTATGGACTGTAGAACTGTACTCATAACTGCCAGCCAATGTCTCAAACTAAACCACAAGCCATTGTTGCTATTACTTTATTTCTGGGCTAAGTGTCCTTCTTGATGTGTAGCCATACTTCAATTTCTGATATCTGTTGTTATTTCAAACATAAGTTGAAGAGTAACTTGTACATGGTGAACTGTCTCTGGCAGACCTCCACTGATGTGCACCGTACGGCTGCCAGCAGCACACTGAAGCCTATAGTTTACATTATCCAGCCTTTATATAGTAAATCCGACACATCTTTAGTTAGCATCATTACTTGAAAAAAGTCACATGGGAACAGTTGAGAAGATTTCTCTCTCCTAGGATGAAAGACAATTCCCGGTAAAGGTAAGACTGTCATAAAACGATTTAGGTTTCTTCTGTGTAGTGTTGGCGCCGGGCTGTCTGGTGGGAGGAGTAGCACAGTATGGGGCTAGTAGTCCTAACACTGAGGCCCACCGTACCATCCCTACCCATACACGATAAAAACACACCATCAAAAAACACAGTTTACAAAATCTCCACTTCTGGTAGTTTATATTCCTTTCCCCGACAAGGATAAACTATTTAGAGTAAAGATTTAACTCTGGGATTGTTTGATTTATTCTAATTGTTGACATAACTCAAATTTGGCATGTAGTTAGGTTGTCTGATGGCTTCGTTTGGACACACAGGACGCAATTATAATTAAAAATATATATATGTATACACCGCCTGAAGATACAATATACTCATGAAATAAAACAGTAAGTGAGATGTAGAAAATTGAATATATGTTTTGAGAATTCATAAAATGTAAGCAAAGTATAGCTTGTCCTGTACAGGGCAAAACTGACGCTTGTCGGAAGTACTGTACGTCGCCTGAGGCAATATTGTTCTGAAAAGAGCGTATTCCCTTTGATTATCCATTTGTCTTCGTCTAGAATATCGATTGTAAAACCCCGAAAACTGCGAAGTGAGAATCGCACAATGCATTAGTCATGTCCCCACCGCGAGCACGTTTTCTTGCCTCCTGCAAAATACGAGAAGTAAGTGCGCTCCGATTGGTTGAGGAGTCGTGCACGTGTGATCTGATTGGCGGAGACTTGTTGGGAGGATGACTCGAGAAGATCTACCCAATTGTCGTCGTCTGTTGACAGAGACGGAAGGCCGGGAGCGATCAAAGCAATTATTAGCATAATAGATGTTTAATTGAGGTCTGTTCGCTGGAGAGAACGTTAGTAGTAGCCAAAGCTTCAGGACGAGAGAGCGGTCAGTCTATCAGACGAACAGCTCCGAAAATGATGTACGAATCCGAGGACGTGTTGACACAGCGGGCCCGAGCCTTCTCCATCAACAACATGCTGACCCAGTCCCCGCACGCGTTCCCTTTCCCGGGGTTCCCCATGGCTCAGGCCGCGCCGGCCCCACCGCCCGACCCGTGTGCTTTCTCAGGTAAGAACCGTTCTCCTCGCATCCAACTTTTCAACCCGTTTCGTCCATGTTTGCTCTCCGTAGAGTTTTCGTATACACAGTACGTTGTATTTGTGAATCTAACATGCTGTCGTATCGTTGTTACACACAGATCGCTTCGCGACGGACTTCCACATGACAGCGGACCACAAGACACAACGCCTCGGGCTGGGGCACCTCCCCGCACCGCAGAACTTCCCACCACCCTCCGCTCTCAAAGACATGAAGGTCACCCTCGAGCAGAAAGACCTCTGGGACAGCTTTCACGACATCGGCACCGAAATGATCATCACAAAAGCTGGGAGGTATGTTACAGTCCCTCTTCAACCTAAAATTCCGTAATTTAAACTTTGTTTAGAAGTTGTCAATGTGTGCCGCAAAATGTAAACTCACGTTTGAAACCATAGCACTAAAAACAACAGGAAGCCTTGCTAATGTTTATACCTTTATGCTTTGTAAACGCAGTCAACCCACAATTCAGCGTCTATATAAAACATGTTTATATTGTCCAACGAGCTTACAGTATTTTCTTGTCAATATGTACATAGGCTGGTATAAAGAATTTTAGTAAGTGACCGCGTTATTTTCGTTCCAAAGTTAGTACGATCAAGATTCTTGGTACGATAATTTGTGTCAAAGCGCGAAGTTGGTTTTCTACCTGTGTTGGCCGGTTGATTCTCGCTCACTCACAAATTCGATTAGCACTCGCCCTCTGTCCACAAAGAAAGAAAATCGCCCTGTTTGTGCCAACATGCGTCTTCTTTTGACTACCGCCATGCGTGCCGCCCGCGTGCCTATTCAACAATCGGCCAAAGAAGAATCCTGGTTCTAAACAGCTTTTCAAAAATTTGACGCGGAAGTATGCAGATTGATATGTCTTTTTTTTCGTAGGAAAAAGGGTTCTTTTAAAAGTGATAGAAACCCTGAAAAGTACTTAAACTGGCCGTGGCGGCTTTCTTTTTCAAATGATAACAACTCGTGAAAATCGTGTCATATACATAAGGAAAAAATAGTGGCCACATACGCGATGCAAGATTGAGCTAAGCAAGCTTTCTTGCCGCAGCGTTATTCTTAGCACATCCGAATTCATATTTTTTGCTTCAAATTTTGACGGAGTATAAGTCTTCTCGCTATAAACAGGTTGACAAAAATTCTTCGCTGTCTGGATCTGATGTAGTGTCGTACAGGTGGGAAACGCTGAGGATAAAAATTGTCTTATCTTTCGCGGTTTTGTCGGTTGTTTGTCGAAACCGTCGGGCCGACAAAGGCGGTGATGCGCACGGTAGATAACGCATGAATCCCCGAGTCCTTGTTCGCGAGCAATGAAAATAAGAACACCACTCAAACCAAGGAGGTTATAACCTCCTTGCTCAAACAGACTGCCAGAAAATCACATTAACTTGGTAACTTAATTTTGGCCATCCTTAATTTTTCCGTGAGAAATTGGGTTTCTTTTAGTTCATTCAAATAGCAATTTTGAATAAGACTTCTTGTTGAAAAAGTTTCATTGAAGTTTGATCAGAAAAACAAAATCTTTCATAACAGATGCATATTCGTGTCAAAAGTTTTTGTTTGTAACTTTGAATAAGTAAAAACATTTAAGTGTGATTTCAACACCTTGGTTTCTTTGAAAACACGGAACAAGAAATATAAAGCGTCTTCAGCGTGGCAAAGTTTCTAAAACTGACACATTTTCTGTGAAAAATTCCGGTATTAACTGTGGGAAAGTTCGCGAGTGTAGGAGGTATTGGTAGCGGGGACACCCCGTCTTGTCTTCCGCAAGTGAACCAAACTCTCCCCCTCACTCCCCCGTATTGTAAAACCAGCAGAGACAATGCAACACTACTCTTTCTCACGGTTGTTTATATTACAGCGTCTTGACAAAGTTTACGCTTTCCAATAGACCCTTTTAAACGAACCATAAACCGTTTACATGGCCACAACTGTTTTTGTTTTGTAAAGTTTATATTAGGAAGCGGAGTTAGAAAGGCTGAAAGGCTACATTGTCAGAAGAACCTATGGAACAAAAGGACGAAGCTAGTTCTGCTATTCTGTTTGCTCGTTGTGCGGTCTAAAATAAATAAGTAGTCAAAGACTAAAACATGTGTACGAATTCCATATTGCCATGTTAGTGAACACTTTTTAAAATTTAGCTATAAAATTGTTCAATATTGCTAGTGAACTCCGTGTTGAAATCTGATTGTGCTCACATTACGAAACGAAGAAACAAAGCGATCTAGATTCTTCGAAGACCGAGCAAATTTTCAGTGCGTTTTGCGAATCTCAATCTAAACTACGAGAGACAAAGCGATTTAAATTCCCCGAAGAACGGGCACATTTTCCGTGCGTTTTGCAAAGTTCAATCTAAACTTGAGTTCTTTGTTTTCCCCCTTTTGTAGACGGATGTTCCCGACCTACAAGTCGTCCATTTCCGGTCTGGACCCCAACGCCAAGTACATCCTTCTAATGGACATCGTTCCCATGGACGATAACCGCTACAAGTACCACAACTCCGAGTGGGTGGTAAGTACTGTAATTCACTTAATCTTCACGGTAGCTAAATTTCACGTCGTCAAGAAAATGGTTTTTCACTGAACTTATACTTCACGGTGGCAGCAAGTGATTTACAGAACGTACGTGTGAAGGAATCATTGATAATAACAACATATTTTTCAGTGTGATGATAAGTTCATGTGACAAAGGTGACCGTGAAAACAGTGAACATAAAGTTACAGGGAAAGAACCAAGAATTACAGTACATGCGTCTATTTCTAGTCACCATAGGTTTGAGGTATTCTCCAAGCAGAGGTTTGGATCGGGGGGGCTAGTAGCGGTCAGAATTTTTGCCCTCAGCGTTAAAATCCCGGCCACTACCGCACTAGTCCCTAGATCGAAACCTTTGCTTGGAGAATAGGTTTGAGGAGTCTCATGCTAGCTGTGGAGGTGTCGTATCAGTTTTGGCTGTCTGTTGTGAGGTTATCGCAGGTCCATCCTGACGGTCAATTTTGTTGTCGTGCGACTTGCCGTAAAATCTTCGTTGCGATCACAAAATGCTCAATGTATGAAACATGCATGATCACATTGTAAAATCAAAAGACACTGAAACAAATAACAATCTTTAAACGTTCGAGAATGTGTCAGCACCTATGTGTGGGGTACTTTTTATTTCTTTGCAGATTTAATATCTAATTTTTTTTCCGTAGACAATAACTTGTAACCAACAGAATAGCCCCAAAGTGGTTGAATACTTGTGTATATGCAATAATCTCCGAGTTGATTCGAAGAGTTATTGAGAAAAACTCGTTGTATAGCAAATACGTCTGTTTGAAGGCTTAAACTTGTATACACACGTTGTACAAACGATCTTTATGACGAAACATTGTTTTAAACTGAAAAACTGTTTGTTTATTTAGGTCAGCGGGAAGGCGGAGCCGCTGATGCCGGGCAGACTGTACATCCACCCCGACAGCCCCGCTACAGGAACACAGTGGATGAAACAGAGCGTCACCTTCCACAAACTCAAGCTCACCAACAACGCCATGGACCAACAGGGACATGTAAGTCAACTTGCTTGTTTGTCTGTTAGTTGTTTGTTTGACATTAGGATGTATCGTTTTGTTTCTTCGGTCCTTTTATTACGAGATAGAAAATTGATTTTTAAGAGACACGTACATGAATTTTGCCTCCCTTTTTTGGCGTCAAATGTAAACTCATAAAGCGGATTTCATTAAAAGTTGGTTGGTAAAGAAGAATTGTACCAAGTGGTATGTAGGAATGAAGAGCAACGATGACTTTAAAACATTGTTTATGTAAAGTAATGTCGCGATTCTCACTTTATCTGTCTTTTGAATCGCGAGATTTTCATCCGTTAAACTGGCGATGTTCTCGCTCTTTATCAGTCTCGCTAATCGCGAGATTTTGCGAGATTTTACACCTGATACGGAAACAGGTGGCAAACCTTGTACGGACGCTGCCAAATAACAATAGATACCCAAAATGGCCATATTGTTTTCGCCTCACGTTATTCGGCCACAAAAACAGTTTTCTATGTCGTTCTTTTCTTTTATCATAATTTACTGCAACATATAACATTTTCGTATACAGAGAAATGCAGTCAAACAAACTGTCAAAGAAATGTAGTTTTCAAATGACCAAAATAGCAAAACCTTGAATCTAATTTTTAAAATGCGATTGTATCAGTCACCCGTATACTCATGATATTATAATATGGAACATAATCTATGCTAAACATGGGGCACCAGATTTTCCGTATTGCCGCTTTGGGACACTTCACTTCATTAGAATTTATAGGACGATAATCTCTGAACAAATCCATAAACCAAGTCATTGGGGATATCATGGGGCGGACACTGCGACATGCTAGTACCAGCTTTTTTTTTGTATTTTTCAGCTCTCTAGACCTATTCACTTGTGGTAGCTTCCAGTGAAGGCTTATTTGTGGGTTTTTTTTGCGTAATTTGCGCTGCGATTGTATTTCAGTTTTGATTGTACCCGGTGCCATACGTACTATTAATATTATTTCGACTTATCCTGGGTGCCATACTAGTTTTGTGGGAAGGATGGCAACAAGGCTACTGTGGAAAACCCGGTAAATTCGAAACAAAGGCCCTTCCGAGAAGCCTACTTCTAGGCTTTTCCGCAGTTTTAATGTGGAAAAAAAAATAATTGTGGGAAAGTTCGCGAGTGTAGGAGGTATTGGTAGCGGGGACACCTCGTTTTGTCTCCCGCAAATGAACCAAACTCTCCCCCGTGTTATTAAACCAGCGGGGCCAGTACAACACCGCTCTTTCTCACGGTTGTTTATGTTAGCGACCCGTCACAAAGTTTACATTTGAAAACCAACGCTTGTAAATCGTTAGCTTTTTTTAATACATTTCTGACTAGAGCATTGTTGTTTTGTAATCTTAGGTTGTTTTGTAAGCTCCGGAAGTCCGGTACGAAAAGGATTCACAAAAAATGATCTCCAATAAAAAATCGCGTATATTTTTTGTCATGTGAGAATCGTTGCATTATATACCTTTAACATTTTGAATTTGCATCCTAGAAGTGTTGTACAAGTTGCCATACAATGTATCACATGTAATTTATCAGCACCGAGATGTAGACAAATTTCATGTCTGTGAATTTTTTTATGTGCTCTATTCTCTCATACAAGCGATTGCCAAGTATGAATGTAAAATGTTTATCGTGTAATTAATACTACAGCTAATATTTTTTGTTACAACTCGCTAAAGCTAGTATAACTTCTTAATATAAACTTTACAAAACAAAAACAGTTGTGGGAATGTAAACGGTTTATGGTTTGTTTAAAGGGGTCTGTTGGAAAGCATACAGCAAGCCTTAAGCTAACACCCTCTTTTCCACTTGCAGATCATCCTGAACTCCATGCACAAGTACCAGCCCCGCCTGCACATCGTCCAGGCGAACGATGTCTACAGTCTGCGATGGAACTCCTTCAGTACCTTCGCCTTCCCCGAGACGAGCTTCATCGCCGTCACAGCCTACCAGAACGAGAAGGTGAGGTCCAGAAAGGTTAAAAAAAGTTACAGACTCCCATGATGGGACTCGAACCCGTGTGTATAAAGCAACAGATTTTGAACACCTGTATCAACGATTATTGTAACAAGAAAACGTTTCGGTCCTTTTGTCGCATGCAAAGACTAGCCTCTACCGGTACCAGGTCCCGCGAATCGCTGGGAAAATAGTAGAACTGGTCAAATAGAGTGAATAGTATGCTTAGGTAGTCGGCTACGGAGAGAGGGTTCAATATGCCATAACACTAACAGCCTTCAAATGAAACCATGGCAAACATTGCTTAGTCAGTCAGGTAGAAACTATAAAAAGATGGCGAATACCAGTAAACAGTATTCATATCAAGATAATAGCCTTACAGAGCGATGTTTTTTTGTGGTGGTTTTCTAAAACTGACTTTAACTTTTTTTAGATAATCTCCGTCTAGGAAAAACAAAACTGACTTAAGAGCGATATCAACACACGTGCAGTTAGTCCACAATCCTAACTCTAATCTGGCGTATTTCACACGTTTGCAACACCTAAACGTAGAAATCTTTTGTTCGGATTTCTTCTCGTGAAGAACACCGCACCACACAAGACGATTGTTTTGGCCGCCAAACTCTCTCCATGCTTTAGCTCTGGGGCGAATCTAGGCTGTAAAAAGAGGGATTTCTTTTTTGTTGAATTGAAGAACTGCTAGCGGGTGTTTCTCGATCCGAACAGATGTAGCCTTTCTGTCAGGTTTTAAAGTGCCGGGGGTAATGTACCGTACAGGGCCATAAAGTACTTAGTCTTTCAAAAGGGGGGACCGTCGTATTATCTTGTCCATTTTCGACGGTGCGTTAATAGACTGAGGATTTGAAAAATAGCCATTTGTGTTCTATTTTCCGACAGAAGGCTTAATCCTTTGTATACAATAAAAATTGCAATTTATACAAGAAATTAATAAATTTGATACAGGGAAGTGCGCTTAAGGACATCTCTTCACAACATTATTCTTAACAGAAACTTGTCCTGTTCTTGGGAATATGTTTATACAAGGAGGTTTTGTGGTTTATATAACCTCCATGATCTTGAGTTGACTTTTCTTAGTTAAGCTGCTAACTAATTGTTATTGTTAACTTGCAGATAACTCAACTGAAGATAGACAACAACCCGTTCGCCAAGGGATTCCGTGACAACGGCGGCAACCGAAGGTAAGTTTATCTCAAAAGAAGATTGTTTTCTTTTGTTCCGAAATACATCAGAGGCTTTTGTAGAACCACCTCGTTTGTTTTTCCAACCCTTAAAACTCGGAAGGTTTTATTCCTCTGGTTTCTTGAGTGACTGTTAAAATTTTTGTAGACCTTTGTCGACCGTCGATTTTGTCAAAGTCTTGTTCTTGAAAATCCCACCACAACTGTGACTTAGTGCGGATCTGAGGGGAAGAATGTCGTGAACACTGTTGTTGATGTGTCGTATAAGATTCGGCTGATTTTTGACCGTTAAGGTTATCGTATATCCTTGTCAAAGCCTCGTACGAAGAATATGACCTAGTCCTAATCTAATCACAAGTTATCTGAAGACTAGGTTATGTAAATCGTACCACTTAAGTAGTGTGATTCCTACAACATGCTAGCCATCATGTGATGGCCCCAACTTCCGGTCATAAAGTCTACAATAGTAGCTTACCTGTGCTAAATAAACACCACTAGCTAACCACACCGCGTCTAAAATTATGTTATTAAATCAAGGTGAATATGCACAAAGATGGTAATGAGCCTAGACCTAAAATCTAGAATAGTGGAATGATCAATAATAGTATTTTTGTTGTGATAATTGCTTTTCGATAATAATGAATACAATGTAATACATTATCCGTGGAGTATCCAGAGTCACATATGGCCGTGCAGAGATTCTCAGTTAAATGGCCTTCAGAAGAAAGGGTTTTTCCTTCGCTCTATTGTGTCCCTTTCTCCTGAACGATCTCCTCTTCACTTGATTGACCCTTTTAGAGACGATAGAAACGCTCGCTGTAGTTGCAGCGCTCTTTAACAGTCTCCATTGTGTGCGTGCGTCTGTCTCTCTCGCCCTTTAATTGAATTTAAGCGTGAGATATTCTTTCTTCTTCTATAGCAGGGAGCGCGCCATCGTGAGTACGAAGCGGAGCGCGGACACAGCGGGAGACCCCGGTGACTCAGGTAAAACCCTTCCCTCACTAGGCTATCTCCTACATTGATTCGCTACGGAACCTCTATACTCCCCTATTTATCAAAGCTAGATAGATTCGCACTGAAAGGCGCCCTGTGTGGCGTTCCTCTCATTGAAAAAAAAACCGTTCCCGATGTTGAGTAGCGGAAGAAGGTGCCTCGTGTGCCCCCGCAATGATATGGTTGTTTGTTAGGGGTGAGAAAGGGCAGTAAGGCTTCACGTCGGCGCACGCTTCCAACAATACGGACTAGATCGACCTTGATTGAGACGTTTACACCCACTCTACCTCGTTAGCCAGTTCTTTTTTTAGTTGACGTGATTACGGCAGACAATTCTGACTGTTTAGCAGCCTGTTTTATTCGACGAAAGAGGGTGTTTGAAATGGGACCTCCCATACAGAGTAACTACTTGGTGTAAATCTTGCTCCTGACGTGTGTTAAGTCGTGGGTCCTCCCCTCCCCGTGCCTATTATGTGACTGGCGCTTGCATGTCTGATGACACATCTGTTGTATCTGTGCCCATCCTACAGTTAGCAACAAGCGGCCTTGTAACGGAGGGGAATCCGAGCGGAACAACAGACCACCGAGCTGTGACTGCAGCGGCGTCGGGGAGGAGAGCGACGTGCCCCGAGGACCGTCCCACTACAACCCGCCTGCCCAGACCGACGACCTCAACCCGTGTCCATTTTCGACGGTGCGTTAATAGACTGAGGATTTGAAAAATAGCCATTTGTGTTCTATTTTCCGACAGAAGGCTTAATCCTTTGTATACAATAAAAATTGCAATTTATACAAGAAATTAATAAATTTGATACAGGGAAGTGCGCTTAAGGACATCTCTTCACAACATTATTCTTAACAGAAACTTGTCCTGTTCTTGGGAATATGTTTATACAAGGAGGTTTTGTGGTTTATATAACCTCCATGATCTTGAGTTGACTTTTCTTAGTTAAGCTGCTAACTAATTGTTATTGTTAACTTGCAGATAACTCAACTGAAGATAGACAACAACCCGTTCGCCAAGGGATTCCGTGACAACGGCGGCAACCGAAGGTAAGTTTATCTCAAAAGAAGATTGTTTTCTTTTGTTCCGAAATACATCAGAGGCTTTTGTAGAACCACCTCGTTTGTTTTTCCAA
The DNA here is from genome assembly GCA_035149815.1 of Branchiostoma lanceolatum. Classification (NCBI taxonomy): domain Eukaryota; kingdom Metazoa; phylum Chordata; class Leptocardii; order Amphioxiformes; family Branchiostomatidae; genus Branchiostoma; species Branchiostoma lanceolatum. The sequence continues at coordinate 32,066,355 of CM068866.1, forward strand.
CCCTTAAAACTCGGAAGGTTTTATTCCTCTGGTTTCTTGAGTGACTGTTAAAATTTTTGTAGACCTTTGTCGACCGTCGATTTTGTCAAAGTCTTGTTCTTGAAAATCCCACCACAACTGTGACTTAGTGCGGATCTGAGGGGAAGAATGTCGTGAACACTGTTGTTGATGTGTCGTATAAGATTCGGCTGATTTTTGACCGTTAAGGTTATCGTATATCCTTGTCAAAGCCTCGTACGAAGAATATGACCTAGTCCTAATCTAATCACAAGTTATCTGAAGACTAGGTTATGTAAATCGTACCACTTAAGTAGTGTGATTCCTACAACATGCTAGCCATCATGTGATGGCCCCAACTTCCGGTCATAAAGTCTACAATAGTAGCTTACCTGTGCTAAATAAACACCACTAGCTAACCACACCGCGTCTAAAATTATGTTATTAAATCAAGGTGAATATGCACAAAGATGGTAATGAGCCTAGACCTAAAATCTAGAATAGTGGAATGATCAATAATAGTATTTTTGTTGTGATAATTGCTTTTCGATAATAATGAATACAATGTAATACATTATCCGTGGAGTATCCAGAGTCACATATGGCCGTGCAGAGATTCTCAGTTAAATGGCCTTCAGAAGAAAGGGTTTTTCCTTCGCTCTATTGTGTCCCTTTCTCCTGAACGATCTCCTCTTCACTTGATTGACCCTTTTAGAGACGATAGAAACGCTCGCTGTAGTTGCAGCGCTCTTTAACAGTCTCCATTGTGTGCGTGCGTCTGTCTCTCTCGCCCTTTAATTGAATTTAAGCGTGAGATATTCTTTCTTCTTCTATAGCAGGGAGCGCGCCATCGTGAGTACGAAGCGGAGCGCGGACACAGCGGGAGACCCCGGTGACTCAGGTAAAACCCTTCCCTCACTAGGCTATCTCCTACATTGATTCGCTACGGAACCTCTATACTCCCCTATTTATCAAAGCTAGATAGATTCGCACTGAAAGGCGCCCTGTGTGGCGTTCCTCTCATTGAAAAAAAAACCGTTCCCGATGTTGAGTAGCGGAAGAAGGTGCCTCGTGTGCCCCCGCAATGATATGGTTGTTTGTTAGGGGTGAGAAAGGGCAGTAAGGCTTCACGTCGGCGCACGCTTCCAACAATACGGACTAGATCGACCTTGATTGAGACGTTTACACCCACTCTACCTCGTTAGCCAGTTCTTTTTTTAGTTGACGTGATTACGGCAGACAATTCTGACTGTTTAGCAGCCTGTTTTATTCGACGAAAGAGGGTGTTTGAAATGGGACCTCCCATACAGAGTAACTACTTGGTGTAAATCTTGCTCCTGACGTGTGTTAAGTCGTGGGTCCTCCCCTCCCCGTGCCTATTATGTGACTGGCGCTTGCATGTCTGATGACACATCTGTTGTATCTGTGCCCATCCTACAGTTAGCAACAAGCGGCCTTGTAACGGAGGGGAATCCGAGCGGAACAACAGACCACCGAGCTGTGACTGCAGCGGCGTCGGGGAGGAGAGCGACGTGCCCCGAGGACCGTCCCACTACAACCCGCCTGCCCAGACCGACGACCTCAACCCGTGCGGCAACCCCCTCACCATCGTGACCGACGACATCACGGCCGACTTCGCCAAGGAGAGATCACCGGGCGTGCCGCACGCTCTAGGCGGACAGGGAAGCGCTCAGCTCCCGACGAGGGACCAGACGGGCCTCGGTAGCTGTCAAGGCGAAGACATCAGATGTCAGACGCGCACAGCCTGTGCACAAGACCCGCGTGACCTTCTCGCCTCTCCAGACGGCACCGACTACCAGCAGTACCATCCGGGCGGGTACAGCAGTCAGACCGCGGGAGACCCTACCGACAACACCGGCGTACACCTCGGCTACGGCACGGGGCCGTCATTCCAAGAATTGTCCGTACAGACAGACCTGGGTAGCGCGGACATGGCCGCTGTGTGCAAGAACGATACCGTCGGACTCAACCCTACCGGCACGGCCGTCCTGCCGTCTTACCCCGCCGTCAGCTCCTTCCACACCGGTCTGCCCGTGTCCAACGCGCCCCTGTACGCTAGCGGCGGCACCCCGCCCCAGAGATCGTACGACGTGTACCCGACAGGTCTGTTCGCGGCCCCGACTGCCTACGAACCTCTGGACTATGCCACGTGCAAGATGGCAGGCTTCTCGCGCATGCAGATGAGCGTGGCCCCAGCGCCGCACCTCAGTCACTTCCCCACGTCTTCTGCCGCCTCCATGCCCGTCAACTTCCACGGCATGTTCAACACTCACCCCATGCCTGCGGCCTACCCTGGACACGCAGGAAAGTTCGCGGCCTAGAGACACTCTAACAAACAAATTATAGAAACTATTAGGTCCTGTTTACAACCCAAGCTCAAAACATGCCAAGATTTTCATTAGTATTTAAGCCGAAAAGTTTGTGAAACAAGTAAGGTAATGTTGACGTTGTGCTTGTCAAACTTGAAAGTTGACAGTCCAAAAGAAATCCGTATGCCAAAAGACCTGTCAGAAATGTAAAATACTTTCTCAGATACTGTATCAACGCCAACCGATTCCCGCTCAAAGATTGCTACGAAGTATTGTTTAACGACCTGACAAAGGGAGAAAGAAAAAATGTACATGTAAGTTATGGTGTCAATATTCAGGTCAAACGACAAGCGTTTTCAATCAATGTGTCAACGTCGATATTGTAAACCCGTTCCATCGTTTGTCAAACAAACTATATCGTCTTAGTAAAATTCTATCTAGTGTGTGGCTAAAATGACATTACTACGAGGTCTCAGAAACCAACTGTATTTAACGACTCTCTACTACATGTAGTTAAAAACCTTAAGAGAGAAAAAGACTGTACATATATGCTTCAAGAAGCCTGAAGGCTTGATGTGTTTTGACCACTTAGGCGAGGCTGACCCGCTAAAGAAAGCCAGTTGATGTGTGATAGTTGAAAAGCTACCTCGTAAATTATGTTGCCGTCTGAGTGGGTAGAACTACCTGTAAACAAAGTGTGTCTGTAACTGAAATGTGATGTGTGTCGTTCTGCGAAACTTGTGTATATATTGAAGAAAAAGATATCGGAGTTATGTATTATATGTACGACTATGAACGCTTTCTTCAGCGATTCTTATGTTTGTTGATTTCTTTTTGTTCTTATTGAGACTTTCTTTGCACTGAAAGAATTAGTCAGGTGAAGGATTATGCACAACAGAGATTAGAATAGTCTTTATTTATTGTTTTTTCTTTGTTGACTATTGTATACCTAAGAGAGGCATCGCATTGTATATGGACTGTTGTGTTGTTTATTTTGACCATGTACCTTGCGATATTTATATTTATTTTTGTACTAGTTTGTTGTATCTTTGCGTGGATGATGACAATACATGTTATTGTGGTGAGAAACACTTTGTGACTGTGTTTACTTTGTTACCATACGTTATCCCCGAATCAGGGTGTATGTATAAGACTGGTACAACCTACAGCCAAGAAGAGAAATCTAGCTTGATGAAAAAAAGGAAATGAAAGATTTAGATAGGAGGAAGAAATGTGAAATATTCGGAAGAAAAAAGGGTAGAGTTCAAACTAAATGCTAAATCAAACCTAGATCACACTGATAGACGACAGGTCTAAAGCAAAAGGTAGAATACATCTCAATCTGAACCAAAGACTCCGTGAATAGTTTCATCAGGTTGGTAAGTCACTGAATAAAAAAGACTCTTTTTACACAACCAAGAGATTTATTCCACCGACGTTTCGGTGACCATATCTGTCACTTCTTCATGGCAATTCTGACTGGTTCACCTGCATTGCTATGTGAACCAGTCAGAATTGCGGTGGACTAAATATATTGGTTGTGTAAAAAGAGTCTTTTTTTTTATTCAAGGTCGGGGGTTTGTACCTGCGCACTTTCATGTAGGGTACCGGCCACCCCATGTTACCTAAAAACTAAATTCAGCATACACTCAATATTAATTCTAGAATAGAATAGAAGAAAATAAATACTTAGTTTATGAGATATTCAAATTGTAATAAAACTGGACTAAACAGTTGAGGCTGTTTGTAATATAAACGATGACGATCGGAAAGCTTCCAGCATTCAGGGTCAAAGTTTAACTTCCAGTGTTATCCGACCATATCCAAGTTCGTGTATAGATTTCGTTCTTCCATGTCACTTTTTCAAGAGTGACTTTTATGAACATTAGATGTGGTCAGGGAAACTATATTACACGCGTTTTGAACGATGGTAACCATTGAAGATTCTAGTATATCCAGACATAATGACATACGTTGTGAGATACGAGGGGTGAGCAATAAATAAAGCCTGAGCAATAAATAAAGCACACGACCCAAATTTCGGGGCATAATCATAAGGCATAAAGCCTTTTATGAATGTGCAGAGGAGGGGTTCCGGCAGGTTTTTAACGTGTACGTGTTTTCATGTCGGAATGACAACTTTCTGTACGTGACATGTGAAACGTGTGGCCAGGCGGCGGCGTACTTCTCAGTTCCGTCCGACTTCTCAAACTGTCGTCTGACCTAAAATAACCTCCTTGCTTTACATAACTTATGATATCAATGTGTAAAGTTGTGAATTATTACGCCAATTATACGCCGTATGGCGGGTTTCATACGAAGATTAGTCATGTTTCAGTAGGAACAAAAGTTTATGAAATCTTCTCTAAACTGACACCTAATTGTTCCAGGCAGCATAAAATGATTTAAGAGGTCGTGGGAAAAGTCGGTACACTTGGCCCACTGTTGTCGGTGAGACTTTGTCACTTAACACCTAGTGTCCAACTTGTGAAACATGTACCACAGTCCCTTTTGTCGTTCTGTCTCACTGAGACAAATTATGATATTTTAGCATATCAAACCTGGGTGAAAATTGAATAATTGCTAACATTTGTTAATATTCAAATTCTAGTCGGTTTATCGTTTGACATCGCGCGTGGGTTTCGCTGATGTGTGAATACTGTCGTCTGATTGTGACGTGCGCTAGACGGCTCGGCGTGAACTTGTCACAAGGTTTCGGAAACCATATTTAGCCTACACTGCAGACATTCCTACGGCTGTCGCTTTGATATTGCCATGTTTTTTTAGCCTCAACCAAGCTCCGCGGATGGCTGGAAAAATAGTAGAAGCCATATTGGACCCTCTCTCCGTAACCGACTCCTTTAGCATACAATTCACTCTCATGTATTGGCCAATTTCTATCATTTTTCCAGCCATCCGCGCAGCCCTGGTAGAGGCTAATGTTTTCTGATCACGTTCTGTTCTCTGCTACTTTGTTGACTTCTTGCTAAACTATTTTATAGACATGAAGTAAAGGGATACCAAGGAGGTTAAAATTTAACCTCCTTGGGGATACAAAGCTTGATCTCTATTTCGTCGTATACAAAATCTAATTCGTCTACGTCCTCCTGAAACAAAAAAACTTGCCCTACGAATTAAAATACAATAATATACGTATACATGTAGGTTAGATATCTATATTTGAAAATATCAGACAAAAATCCTTTGAGGTTTTTAGTATCATTGTCATAAGAATGTCAGCATGAAATACTCAATTCTCTTTAAGACCTGAATTTGATGTATTTACAATCTTCCCTAATAGTTCACTCATTTAATTTGACCATTTGTGACTGCTGTCCTATGCCGTATATTTTCAATGTAGGTTTCCCCATTTCATACATCTTGGCAACGTGGAAAAATTCATATTTCTAATGGCTTTAGATAAACCCTTGATTATTAAACACACCTGTACTTATATCTACACTATTACTAAGATGCGAGAAGACTGAAGAGGCCAAATTAACGTAATCAGCGCTAGCTTATCATTGTATATATATATGTATATATGTTTTTGCAAACTGTGATGTTTTCTGTTGTGACCTGTACTGAACCCAGTGGGTATGTGTGTGCAATAAAGGTCTTCATTCATTCATTCATTAAATGTGGAAGGATTGCACTATTTTGCCGCCCCAGACAAAATATTAGCGTAACATGAAACAAAACAGTATTAGACATTATATGTACAATTCACTGTCTAATAATCCATGATGACAAACAAATCGACAAAACGAGGACACTGCTAATAAAGTTTATTCTATTTACAACCGGGCAAGGTTGTAAATTAGAATTAATGAAGTCGGGCGACCTATAATTCCCTGATTAACAAACACAGTACATCAAAACATGTGTTCAACTGTCACATTGACGGGTTAGCACATATGCTAGATATGGACATAATTCATTTTCTTCTAAGTGTAATACGAGAATTGAAGGAATGCACATATCTTGATTTTTAGGCACGTGTTTTCAATGATGTTCTTGGTCTTTTCTACCATTTTTTGGCAAGATTCCTAACATCGACGATATTTATAAGCACAAAACTCCCCTTTGTTGTTTTTAGATCGAGAAATTGACGAAATGAACTGAATGACATTTACATGCGTACAGATGATTTAATAAAGCAAGGACCTCTTTTAATCAAGGACATTGTTAAAATGTCACTCCCACCATTTGAAGCTCCTTGCTTACACCAATTTAACAAATACAGTGTGAAATGTCAAACGGCAGTTTTGAAGGTCGCAGGTCGTAAACTTAAACGATGAATGCGGCCCGAGATTTGACTTTTGTTGTGACTCATAGAATTAATGTCTGGTTGTCTGTTGGCATGTCTGATTTAATCTCCAAGCAGATCTACACGGTGCACCTAAAATCGTATATGCTAGCCAGAGAAGCTCCAGTCAGTCAGATAAGCTACGGTGCGGACTGGAGCTTATCTGGCTGACTGGAGCTTCTCTGGCTAGCATATACGATGTTCGGTGCACCGTGTAGATCTGCTTGGAGATTATGTCTGATAAGGTACTAGTTAATTGCACGCACACACATGTACACACACACACACACACACACACACACACATACACACACATACACACACATACACAGTTACAGGTACACACATACACACACACTCACTCACATACACACACACATGCACGCACTCATATGCATTCGTATATATACAATATACAAACACAAACATACACACACATACACACATACAAACACACACACATATACTTCCTTGCATATACATACACACATACACAGTTGCACACACACACGAGCGCACACAAGGGTGTTCTTGGAACAGTTGTGAAAGTCTCGTACAATCACTCAAACGGGAAAACTTGTCGTGAATCATTGTTGCGACGGTCATCAAAATTCTGTAACAACTTTAACACATGTTGAAAATGAGACTCATTTAATCTACAAAGTGTGTTCCCTTGTTTCCAAAACATCACGTTTAGCCCTGCGAGCATGAATATAAGGTAAACACTAGAGAACATTATTATCATCACTAGCTGTACAAAACTTACAAAACGGCATCTAGTGAACCTTGAATAATAAGTTGATTACATCTGGGTGTGCCTAGTCATTCCCAGAACAGACCCGGAATCCGTGACACCTCAAGAGCAACTCAACTGACAACAAATAGTGTTAAAATTGACACATGCCAAGTTCCCATTTCTGATCATTGAAAATAAGGTGCTTTAAGCTATGCACTTTCAATCGTAAGTATGATATTTGATATTTGCAAGAAAGACCAGAGGAAATTTATGAAATATTGGAAAAATATAACGCATGCGTACTATAATCTAGCCTCTACCAGGCCCCGCGGATGGCTGGAAAAAGAGTAGAAATTGGCCAAATAGAGTGAATAGTATGCTAAGGATAGAGGGTCCAATATTCCAAACTGTAACTTCTATAGCGGACTAGCTTCTCTGGCATGTTATCCGTCTATTTGGCCAATTTCTACGATTTTTCCAGCATCCTATGGAGCCTGGTAAAGGCTAACTATACTCTATTTACACAGTAGAAATAAGTAGCTAATTTTCTGCGATTAAAAAGCTAAGGTGGCATCTAAATTACGCTTTAAACAATGAAGAATCAACAAGAGCTTGTCACAATGGATCAAAGAAGGTACAAATCAGATATATTATCACATGAATGAAGATCCATGTCTCAAAGAAGCCGCCGTGTTTTAGAGATGAATCAGGAAAGGTGAGAAGTAATTAATAGGCGCACACAGGTGGAGTGCGCGTCTCAAGGGTCGACTTCTTTTGTCTTTAAGTAGTTCTCACCTGGTCTCGAACTGCTCCCTTTGTTTTTGTGCAGACACGCTTGTTGAGAACGGCTCGTACGGTCACATCATTGTACCGAGGAGGTTTATTAGAAACCCGTTGTTTGTACCGAGACACTAATAGGAAAAGTCTTCAGGACAAAAATAGTCAAATCTCACCTGGTATCGAACTGCTCCCTTTGTTTTTGTGCAGACACGCTTGTTGAGAACGGCTCGTACGGTGACATCATTTTGTACCTTGGAGGTTTATTAGAAACCCGGTGTTTGTACCGAGAAACTGACAGGAAAAGGGTTCGGGACTAAAATAGTCAAATTGACGAAAATCTAAGTACTAGTATTGCACATAACGACGTCAACTCTTTTATACTACTAAAACGTTAACCGAAAAGCGAGGAGAAGTAGAATTTATCTAAAGATAGTCATATTCTTTTTGTATCCGTGAACTGTAGTTGTTCTTATGTTGTGTTGTGACATGTTAGTGTGGCAGAAATGTACAATAAAGGTCTTCATTCATTCTAATATTTTCGCCGGGTATATTCTGAGACCGCCACATTCAGAAAAAAATACTATCAATACAGAATCAGTGATCTTCGACGTATGGGCACTTTAGATAACCAAGTGTTTGGTTCAAGCAATGATAATCCTTAGCCTGAGTACCAGCCTCAGTAGTGACATGAGTGACCGCTGGCTCAAAATCAGCAAGCAATTTTTTTGAGCCAGCGGTCACTACGGAGGCTGGTACTCAGGCTAAGGATAACCTCCTTGGTTCAAGACATTCTTGAGAAGGCCTTGATAATACCGTTTTTTTAATATTTGCGTCGGTTTAAGGGTATCAAAGGGAAGTATGAATGCCTACGTTATGAATTTATACTTGTGTCTCTATGTGAGTAAATTTTAACGTTTCGATATTCACAAAATATTTACAAATATGTTGGATCGGACCTCCTGCACTTGCAAGTGAAACTCTGGCAAATATTCTTCCTATAGCCGGCGTAGTAACCTCCTTGGTCTGATATAGACTATGCACTTCCCAAAATTATAGAAATACTTGCAGCATTCAGTTCAATTTCTACTGTAAAACTAAACTAAATTGGAAAGAAAATGTAACACAAACGCATCCAATGGTGAGTTTTTCTTATCGTTTTCCACGTGACAGTCAAATTTGTTTTGTTTTTCCATAGACAGGGGCTTGAACTAGTCAACAAAATGTGTTACGTTGTCTTATAAAGTGAGGAATCTACTATTCCTTAGTATTTGGCGACTCTTTCCGAACTGCGCCGTAACAGACAAGTGTCGTGATTGGCGCCGACATCAGGCGGGACCGTATTCATGAGAACAGAATCAATTAATTAAACCAAGGAGGTTTTATATAAATAATAAGTTTATTGCAAATTCCTGCCCGGGGGCTAATTGCACACAACATACATAAAATACATGTAACAGGGTAAAAAAATAGATATAAAAGAGGCTAGACTAGACTAGACTATACAAACGTACTCGTCTATAACTAGTGACTAGTGAAGGGTTTGACTTCTCTTTTGTAAGCAATGGAAGACGTAATGTCCCACCTTTTCTATAATTTGTGGGGTTTTGGTAGTTAAAAGAAGAATGGTATTTTCTTTGTCTGTAAGCTTAGAGAAATTCGGATAGATTTTAGTGGTCTGAATATACAACTCATTTCGTGCAATATCATGAAATGAACAGTTTGAAATAAAGTGAATTTCGTCTTCCACGGCATTTGTACTGCAATACTTACAAAGTCTTTCGTATAAAACCCCCTTGATTAAACAAGCACTTTGCTCTGTGAAAACGTAGTCTGCGGTAGTGTTCTGTACTTAGACCAAGGATAGTTTAGCCTTTTAAAAATTTGGTTTGCATTTTCTATGGGTATCATATGGATATAATGAACGCTACGGAAAATATATTTTTGTAAGTCGCTTTCCCTTCAAAGTCTTCTGGTCTTTGAAAACATTTTGAATCAACACAAAATAACATAGGCAAACATATGTAAGTTTACTGAGAAGAGCACTGTTACACTGCCAGTTCTTGAATGCAATGTGTTTCTAAACTTAGATTCTCAAGCCACTGTTTATGTTTACAACAAATCAGAAATGAATGACTTAATAATTAGAAAAAGGACAACTTGGACTTGGATTGATAAATCGTGCATTTGCCTTGTCAGCCAGATCAACAAGAAACCAACAAACAAACAAACCGACCATTCGAGTAATATTATATACATTTAGTAAAGAATGACTGTTCCTATTGCAAGGTGACCCCTGTATGAAATGCTACCGCACGGTTTGTGGGACTACAGAGGCAGACAGACATGTATGAAATGATCGCTTCTGTCTGTAACAAGACATACATAATCAGCCATGAATAAATCCTAGCCTCTTCAAAGGTTTCATGTCGGAATGACAACTTTCTGTACGTGACATGTGAAACGTGTGGCGAGGCGGCGGCGTACTTCTCAGTTCCGTCCGACTTCTCACACTGTCGTCTGACCTAGAATAACCTCCTTGCTTTACATAACTTATGATATCATGAGCTAAATCCAGCGTCTTCAAAGGTTTCTTGTCCGAATGATGACGTATTGTGAAACGTGCGGCGGCGTTCTTCTGAGTTCCGCCCGACTTCTCACACTGTCGTCTGAACCGCACCGCACGACTCACGTGTCTTCTCAACACACCTTTACAAATGTCTCCTCAGGAATCGTGTCAAAACATGAAAACCTGATGAGATCATGCCCAAAAGTTTGTAAAAAAAAACTATCAAACATACACAGTGATCGCAAAAGGAGATTAAAACTTTGCACTGCTTGGTTAAAATATTGTCCTGTCTGTATTTCCTGTCTACATTCTATCTCAAACTGCCCCTTTAAAGAGCACTCGAGAAATTTCAGAATAAAAAAAAATTATGCCTTGTAGGCTTTGCTGTTTGTTTGCGTTTTTCATTCATACTTGTACATTTTGATTTCAAGGAGTTAGGTCGCAGCGAATGCATACAAAGAACACGTTGGGGGAAATTATGGTCTTTCAATGATATATATTCATCACAACATGAAATACAAATGTCTGCGGAACAGGTTTATCGAACCCAATGTCTTCCAGTTATAAAACTGAGGTACAATGCAGGGTTAGAGCGTGCAATTGCTTGGAAAACGTACAATGATCCACGGCAAAGTTTTCCCGTTACAAGATGGCTGATTGTACGGAACTCTCGCAAACATACAGGGCGAGGTGGATTGGGATCTTACATTGCATCTGTCACGCCATTTATAGCTAGGTCGACTTGAAACCAGGGAGGTTATAACTTCCTTGGTGAAAGCAAACAAGCTACATGTACCGACCGGGCTGTATAAGACCAAGGAGGTTTAAACCTCCTTGATAAGACAAACTCGTCAGCAGATATTCCTAACGCTAGGTGGACATTGAGCTTGCGGTTTGTGAGGTAAAAAAAGACTGACACATATGATCAGCTGTATCTGTCACAAGTCATACATGATTTATCATGAATTAATCACAGCCTCTTTAAAGGTTTCGTGTCGGAATGACAGAACTCCACTACACATTTCTGTGAAACGTGTGACGCGGCGGCGGCGTACTTCTCAGTTCCGTCCGACTTCTCACACTGTCGTCTGAACCACACGACTAGAACACTTCTCCACACCTTTACAAATGTCTTGTCAGATAAAGTGTGAAAACTTGCGAGCTCATGCCCCAAATATCCGTGTATGAAATGGACGTAATGACATAGCAAGAGGTTTTGAATACCTAGGCTTTCCGCGTACAAAATAATATCGCCTGTGGTTGTATTGATAAATTCTTGAGATACAACAGCAACTATTGCAAACAAATATTGTATCCAAATAACCTTTTTCAATTTTGCTAATACACAGCTATGCCTGAGACTAGTCCCTCACCATCTGAGTACGCACTTTGGCCATCGACGTAGCGCCTCCTACAGTTACACCTGCAAATTGACGTGTTTTTTATACATTTTTTATTACTTATCGTGTGATAACAGGCAACTGCTTGCACGTTGGATGAATATGGCACTATTGTGATGTATTACTAGTACTAATCTTCAAGTAGATCTATCGGTGGCAAGGCAGTATATCAAAAGGGCCAAGAAGTATCCAAAGCCACCGATAGATCTGTTTGGAGATTAAGTATTATATTGTCTTTTCTAATGATTTAGTTTTAAAGATTATGGAAAGAGACCCGTCTAATGTGGAAAACTTTTATTCACTTTAATACGGAACGGTGAACTGGATTGGGATCTAAAAATCTTGCAAAGCTAGGTTGTAACTGTAAGACCAAATTGAAATCAAACCGCCATATAATAATAAGTTTATTGCAATTTCATGTCCGTAGGCTAATAATGCACAACAATTATTAACGGTGTACGAAAATGAAGAGAAACATAAACTTTGATAAAGCATACATGTAAAACAAATGACGAAGATAAAACTACGTTGCTAGTCTACGATACGTTTCTAAGTAGTCATCCGCGGTTATTTTCAATGCAAGGTGGCCCATATGTGCGCTGTTTATGAGAAGAAGAAAAAAGGTAGACATACATGAATCGACCATTTATTGTGTCTGTCACAAGCTTTACATAACTTATCATGAGCTAAATCCAGCCTCTTCCAAGGGTTTCATGTCGGAATGACAGTACTCCACAGTTCTGTGAAACGTGTGACACGGTAGCGGCGTACTTCTCAGTTCTGTAAGACTTCTCACACTGTCGTCTGAACCGACTAGGTGTGTTCACTAGAACATGTCTCCACACCTTAACAAAAGTCTCCTCAAGAAGCGTGTCAAAACTGCCCCGAGAAGAAGTATTGTGCGCCCATGTCCTAAAAAATTATGTATCAAAAAGAAATTAAAATCTTTGGCTGAGCAAGGAGGTTGCATTGTCAAAGTAAAAATGTTATCTGTTAGAACAAGGAGGTTAAAATAATATTTTAACCTCCTTGGTTAGAATACGTTCCGACCTGTAAATTGACCCTTGTGCCACTAGCCTGGAAAACATACCATCGGGGGCTCCCCGATATCTCTACGGCGCTGGAAGGGATGCCCGCCCGCCCAGACAGCTTAGCCCGCGCTCGTGGTGTGGGTTTGTGGCCTTGGATTAATTCTACGGTGGCGGCGAAACTACGGTGGCTGCGAAACCCTATATGGCGGCTAAGAAAACAATCTGACAGAAACGGGTCAATTTAGCAGACTGGGCCCGGTAAAACGCACCTAAGCCGACCCGTAGAAACTAGGCTGTTGTGTCACTAGTTTGTGAGACGAAAATAATCGACCAAGTGGCATGTATGGTTGATATATTCATCATGAATAAAATTTGAGCCTTGTAATTTAAGGTTTCTTGTCCGAATGATGACGTATTGTGAAACGTGTGGCGGCGTACTTCTCAGTTCCGTCCGACTTCTCACACTGTCGTCTGAACCGCGCGACTCACGACTGACGTGTCTACTCAACACACCTTTCTAAATGTCTCCTCAGGAATCGTGACCACATGAAAAACCGAAGAATCAGTTTTGTGCGTTCATGTCATGTTTTTGAATATTTCAATGAATTATCAAGTTGTTGTTTATTCTGTTCTATAAATGGGCTGCTACTGTTCCCGACATGTATACTAGTACGTCATGTCCTTAAAATGTTGTATGAAAAAATTAAAACGATACATCTGAGCCATGAACTTTGTCATTGTCGAAATGTTGTCTTTAAGTATAAGAATACGTGCCGACCAGCAATTTCAACTTTCCTTTTAATGAATGAATGATGACCATATGGTCGCTGTTTTTCTGTTTGTGAGACGAAAAAGGCAGACATATATGAAACGATCGACACAGTTGTGTGCGTACATGATTGATATATTCATCATGAATAAATTCGAGTCCCTTCAGAGGTTTCTTGTCTGAATGATGACGTATTGTGAAACGTGCGGCGGCGTACTTCTCAGTTCCGCCCGACTTCTCACACTGTCGTCTGAACCGCGACTGACGTGTCTACTCAACACACCTTTCCAAATGTCTCCTCAGGAATCGTGACCACATAAAAAACATTCCGGGCCCACGACCTAAGAATCAGTTTTGTGCGTTCATGTCTTTAAAATGGTGTAGTAAAAATTACAACGATATACCTGAGACATGAACTTTGTCATTGTAGAAATGTCGTCTATAAGAGTACGTCCCGACCAGCAATTCCGACTTTCAATGAATGAATGAAGACCAGGTGGTGCTTGTGTTTCAGTTTGTGAGACGAAAAAGCCAGACATATATGAAACGATCGACCAGTTGTGTACATGATTGATATATTCATCATGAATAAATTTGAGTCTCTTCAGAGGTTTCTTGTACGAATGATGACGCGTTGTGAAACGTGCGGCTGCGTACTTCTCAGTTCCGCCCGACTTCTCACACTGTCGTCTGGACCGCACGACTCACGACTCACGTGTCTACTCAAGGAGGTTTTATATATAGCTTGGTCTACTCAACACACCTTTCTAAATGTCTCCTCAGGAATCGTGTCAAAACGTACAAACCCCGTGAGCTCATGCCCAAAATCTGTATTTGATAGAGATAAAAGAATATAACGTTTGTAACTGAGCAATGAGTTTGCATACCTTGGACTGCCGGAATAATAAAAAAAAAACGTCGCCATAGAATTAAAAGACAAACGCACTGTTACTAAACACAACATCCTTTCAATATTCTAATTTCAAAAACCTTATGAAAAGCTACCATTTTGTAATCGCTCACAAAATGATGACTTCGGGCTTTAGATTTAAAAGCCGTGCATGTTAGGTCACCAAACTCAATCAAAACCAACCAACCGAGTGTCCAACTGACGGACAATTCACCAGCAGTATTTTTGGCTGCAAGATGGCGCTCATTTGAAAATCTCGTTTGTAGAGACACGTTTATATACGAAATGATCATCTGTGTCGTCTTAAGTTATACATAATTTAGGATAGATTATGTCCAGTCTCTTCAAAAGTTTCTTGTCGAAATGACAGTACTAAGATTTTGTAAGAAGTACGTGAAATATAACATAATCTCCAAGGCAGATTTCTCTGTGACGATGACAGTATCAAAAGAGTAAAAGCAGTACATCCCAGTGGCCAGTTGGACTGCTTTTGTCCCAAGGAGGTTAAAAGTAAGACCTCTTATAAGGGAAAGCCTTTATTGCATACTTTTATTGCCACCGCCAATCTCTAGTCTCTACCAGACTAACTACTCCGGCTATAGGGAGAATATTTGCCAGCGTTTCATTTGCGGGCGAAATCGGTGGTCTTCACCTAGGCTCTACCACTCCAGCCTCCGCGGGTCGCTGGAAAAATAGCAGAAATTGGCCAAATAGTGTCGACTGTATGAAGGGAGTCGGCTACGGAGAGAGGGTCAAATTTGCAACCCTACTGCGCCTTCGAATGTTACCCTCCATGGCCAAAGTCCCCCGGCAAATGCTCTCCCTATAGCCGGCGCGGTTAGTCTGGTCAAGAAGGTTGGTCTGGTAGAGACTAATCTTCACCATGGACTGACTCTGCTGGCTAATTGTTCCTTTTTCTGACGAATTCTACGATCCATACGCCCGTAGGAGGGCCTGGTGGAGGCTAGTAAATCTCCGTGCTTGGAGATGCCGTGAAACGTGTGGCGCGGCGGCGGCGTACTTCTCAGTTCCGCCCGACTTCTCACACTGTCGTCTGAACCGCACGACTGACGTGTCTACTCAACACACCTTTACAAATGTCTGGACAGGAATTGTGTCAAAACTTAAAAACCTGACGGGATCATGCCCAAAATTTGTGTTCTGTGATTTTGGGCGGCTGCTAATGAGCAAGAAAAGCTAACATCACAAGAAAACCTTGTATTTATAATAGAAACAACAATGACGTTTTACACACTGCTTCACTAACTTAAGTCCAAGAATAATTGACTTTTGGAGGTGTCCTTTGCGACTTGACCGGAAAAAGCTAGCTAGATGTCGACGCCATGCCTGCGCTATTCTGTTTCATTCAAGTTTAGACCAACAAAACAGAACAAAACCTTTTAAAATCTTCAAATGCGGTGAAGTACATATGGTAGACATTGCTTGGAGAGTAACTTACCAACCGAATGTCTTTCAGCGCTTGACAATTTGCGCACCGAATATATTTCACCACGTTACCACAGAAACTTGCACTGTGGATTTTCAAAAACTGTCGTCGCCGCTTTCTACCACTGTCCCAAACTTGGTATCAAATTCTAAACGATCATCACGTTGTACGGTCAAGACATCCGTATCTTTAAAGAAAACAAAAACAGCACATCGCACTTTCTAAGAAATTTGTCGACTCCTCAACACATCCGTATCTTTAAAGAAGACAAAAACAGCACATCTCACTTTCTAAGAAATTTGTCGACTCCTCAACACATCCGTATCTTTAAAGAAGACAAAAACAGCACATCGCACTTTCTAACAAATTTGTCGACTCCTCATTCAGGAAGAGAAATGTACCGGTGACAAATTAGTCCAAAGGATTACCAACTGCCACGTAAGTTATCCTTAGCTTTATCCAGGGGTCTTTCGCCTGCACTTTAAGTGGCCCAAATGAAATATGTCTGCGTGGATTCTACAAGTCCCTAGTGGTCGCACCGACGTCTCGTAAGGATGAAAATAAGGGATTTCTCTGTTTGATGTCTATCCCAGGCGCCGGGCACGTGAGAATTTATTGATGCGAGCAGCCCCCCGGCTTCACACCTTACCGGGACGGAGAACTAATCCGAGAAGAAATATGAAGACGTGGAGAGATTGGGGAGGGGTGCATTAGTACGGGCGCGCACATTTGTACTGAATGTCAAAGCCAGGGCGCGACTGTAAGGAGCCCTTCAAGTACTTTTTCACACCTTCTGTTCGCTAGAAATGGTAATAAGGAGCGACAAGAGTATAGAGGGGTGCTACACTCAACCTTAATGGTTAGATAAAAGTGGACATGCATGTCTACAAGGTACAAACTATACCTTACTTCTTTCTTAAGGTCTTTTATGTTCACATTCCTGACTTTGAAAGTCATGTTGGTACTTGAATGTAGAAGAAAGTTAACTTTGTACTATAAGTACACGTATAGTCTCCTTAAAAGTTTCCTTCTGATCGTAAAAATGAGGTTTGTTGGTTTGATTAAGGTTGAGTCAGTTCTAAGCTAGTACACACACCAAATGACTAAAAACTGACAAAATGACAAATGACAAAGAACTAAAAATAACTACCAGTACCACTAAATGAGAAGCAAACCCTTCAACCTCGTAAAACCGTGAAATAGTCGATAAAAAAGTTGTAAAAATTAACTGGGCACATGTAACATAATTCCACCAGGGTGCATAATTACGCCACCCTGAAAAGATACCCCCAAACATATATCCAACCCAACGTCCCCAAGTATAATGCCCTCCTGTATATCTAAACTGTGCATACTTGGAGGAGTGCTGCACTAGAGATCTCTCAAACCCACTGTTTTTTTTTTTTTTTAAGTGGCGGATTTATGTAACCCGGTGGATTACAAGCGCAGTTAGTTACATTCGTTTTTTAGTTGTAGTACGATGTTCAGCAAAGCTATATGTCATAAGAATAATCTACGACAACATTTCCCTAGCCTGAGTGCCAGCCTCCGTAGTGACCGCTGGCTCAAAAAAAAATCGCTTGCTAACCACGGTGGTTAGCAAGCGAATTTTTTTTTGAGCCAGCGGTCACTACGGAGGCTGGTACTCAGGCTAACATTTCCCGTTTCCCGTCACACGACGACACATACACAACTCTCCTTAGAAGCTGCCATTTGTCGTAAAAAATATCGCATGGCTTAGTTTGTTTGTTTGCATTGCATACCCGGTAAACCACCCCATGGCGTAACACACCAGGTTTGTACTGAAGAGTACAAGCTGCATGTCCTGACAGATTTATTTGATCCACTCACATGTGCACCGAGAAGTACCCCTACTCTTTTCGATAATTGTGGTGGGTTCTTTAACATCCTGGAAGTGTGGCTCTCCTCAAAGTTTCAGACACTGAACTTCCATTTAACGTCATATCCAAGAGACGTCCCTATCCGAAGCTGAAGTACTCATTTTCAGTGAATTCGAAGTGAGGAAAATCGTGTTAAGTGCCTTTCCCAAGGACTAAGCGTCAAAGGAGCATGCCAGGGGATTCGAACCTAGGGCCTCTGGACCAAACACCCTGCCATTACGCCACGAGGGCTTTGACTTTCGGTCGATGTTCTGAACTTGAACATGATAAACAATGTTGCTTCTTAAATCACTTACTTGCAACTTATCATTGCTATGCTACGAACCTTCATGGATGCAAACAAAGGATGATTCGTGATTCAGTTCTGTTGACGTAATCTCTAAGCAGATGTGGGGATGTACGTCTTTCTAGGACGAAACTAGGCGGTGTGTTTGCAGTGGTTTTAAGTTTGTGGCAGTGCTATACTCCTACAGTATTGGACAAAAATGTTCGCTGTGGTTTTAAGTTTGCAATGGAACGGTCGCTGCGAAAACTGCAAACATAAAACCACCGCGAACATTTCTGCATTTACAGTATTCTTCAGAGGGCGGTCTAAGGGATGTGGGTTGACCTTAGTATTCTCCAAACAGAGGTTTCAGACGAGAGGGCTAAAACTAGGAGTGGCCACAATTTTTAACGTGAAGGGAGAGAAACGTTGTAAATAGAACACATGAAAGTTGACCGTGTTGAAACACTTTATTTCAAGCGTCAGTCTACTTAAGGTATGAATGGCTTGCTGGGTAAGTCATGAGTCGCCACATGCATATCTTCATTTGGCACCCTTCTCTTAACATAACTTCTGACACATCTTACATCCAAACTAACAAATACACCATACGGAACAAAGAAACAACAGAAACACATCTAAATTTCCTACTAGTTTTGTCAAATCTACTCTATTGAACATCGAACCGATTCAAACACAAAACATCTTGAGGTAAAGAATTTGTACATCAAATCCAAACGCAACTTTTTTCCTCGTCATCGAATGCTCCTCTAGGTATGCTGCTTCTTATAATACTGCAATGGACAAAAAATAATCTTAAAAACGATAACGTAGTAGCAGCCCTGATACATTGCAACTCGAGTCTTTTAAGCAACTTCTATCCAGGTACACTGGTAGGCCTTACTTTACAGGTACTGGACAGTCTTCATATATATTTGTATAGAATCTCTTTGTTTTTAATTTACCCTGAGTTGTTGAGAGAACTCCTGTCACCCTGTTGAGGTGTCCAGCGAGGTAGCACCATTATTCAGTTCCTTTATGTTGTTAGTATATACAGGCAGGTTCGTAACAGGAAGTACTAAGACTACTAAATTGGAAGAGTTCCATTCTTCTAATCATCACATGTTTGATACTTAAGCAACAGTTCTGTTTAGTTAATACTCTTCTTCAACTCAAGTATGGCTTTTTTTAACTATCAAATGTGGTGAGTTTTGATAAGGCCTAAACTCATCGAAATTCCGTTTTTCCCGTCCCCGATGACGGGGACAAGCTAGTTCCTTATACATGCAACAGGATGGAATTTCTTATAGTACCATTCCCGAGGGAAGAGGGAAGTATCCCATGTGCGTAGGGTAAGCCTTAAGCTGAGCCTTGGTGCGGACCGCGATGGGGTTGACGATCGCGTCGTTGCTGGTGGGAGTGAAGGCGGCGGACATGCCCTGGAAGTGTCTCATGTAGGCCAGCGCCGTGGGCTGGAGAGGCTGTGTAAGGGGGATGTCAGAGATCTGCTGCGTGTGGAGACTGGCGGAGGTACACGCCATGGGAGCCTGCATGGTAGTGGACGCCCGTAGCTTCTCCACCTCGGCAGGGTTGTAGAGCTCTCCGAGCATCTCCTGTTGGATGCATCTGGGCTGGACACGGCTGACCAGCTGACCCAACGACTGGAGGTTCACGTTGACGAGAAGGTCCGACGACAGGTGGTTCATCCAGGCTTCTGGTTGGTGGAATGGGCCGGAGTGAGTGGTGGACGTTTGTTGTCTGGACACGGCGGGGTTCGCGGTCAGACAGGGCTGGGCGGCCATGTTGCTGGGAATGTTCAGTTGGTGAGCGACGTGCGCCATGGATGGCTGGACAGACGCGCTGCCGCGAGACGACACCCTTGTGTACGGGTGCTCGCGGACCTGGCTCTTGCTCCTCATCACCAGCGGGTTGACGGTCGCGCTTGATCTGGTGGAGGCGGCGCTACTTGTGGTGGTGGCAGTGAA
Source organism: Branchiostoma lanceolatum (assembly GCA_035149815.1). Lineage (NCBI taxonomy): Eukaryota > Metazoa > Chordata > Leptocardii > Amphioxiformes > Branchiostomatidae > Branchiostoma > Branchiostoma lanceolatum. The sequence goes on from CM068866.1 coordinate 32,086,781, forward strand.
CATCTCCGAGCTGGCTCTGACAGTACTAGCAGCAGTTGTGTTGACGTTCGTCAGCCGCGACTCAAGCATACAGCTGGGAACGCTGAAGGGTTCGAATCTCACGCCGTCGCTGCCTACGCTACACGTCGGCAACACCAGGGTGCTAGGCAGGAGTACCGAGTCCTGAGAACCTTTCTTCCCGCGACGTGCAACACCCCTTTTAGCAGCAGTGGAATAGGTACTTCCAGGCATTGCAAAGTTCCTCTGTGTGCTGGTAGAGCTAGGGCAGGACGAACTACTGGCGGACGAGGAAGGGAACACGTCGTTGTGGACTCCTGAAGGGGTGGTGTGTTTACTGAACGCCAGGAGACCGTCGGGGTTGGGAGCGAAGGCCACCTGATGTTTATAGACGGCGTAGTGCGACTTGTTGCGGGTGTGCAGGCGGCGGTGAGGCACGGAGAAGCTGTTGAAGATTTTGACGGACAGCGGGGGCTCCTGGGCAACCTTGGCAGCGTACGCGGAGAGCTGGTCGGCAGAGGGCACGCCAGGCTGCAGCGGTACAACACCTGAACGGGACAGAAAAAAAAACAAGTTTAGTTTGACACCTTCTAGATGATCCACTGTATTCTGCAGCTCAGGTAGTTGTAGAAACAACCTCTGGCTGCATTCAGTCTTTCTAGAACAACTTCTAAAAAAAATACAGACCATCATGTCCCAACAATTTGTACACAAGAAATACATTAGGTAAAAAATTAAAGAAATGATCATATTTGATGCGTAACTTTTTGTTGAACCAACTACTGACAAGAACCTATGAAAACCTTTTTCGTCTCAAGAAAGCTTTTTTTAACAACAAATTTGGTTGATGTTGTAAAAAAACAGTCACACAACAATCAATTGTCGCTGGCACTGTTAGAGTCATACAGTGATCTGTACTAGTGGCTATAAAAGTAGTTCAAGGCAAACCACGCTGTCAGGTGTTTAACCAACCACACACGACTATGTTATCTCCGAAGCACCTCCACACCTTAAGTGACGACCAACTGATAACACACACTCCCTTATCACTGCCGGATGTACACCGCTATCTAGGAAAGGTGTACAGGACCAGGTATTACAGTAATACAGCCTGCTGTACACCACCACCATAGTTGTTAATACTGACAGATACAGGTCAGAGGGGGTGAAATATGTCACAACGCTCAAGTCTTGACAGACACTCTCTAGTTTAGGTTCTCTTTTTCTTCAACTCGACTGGTCATTCCCTTTTGTTGACGTCATCAGTTATAAACTGTTTCTATTCAACAATTGTTTAAAGAATGCTTGACGTATGTATGATGGCAATTTCAAGAAAGGAAAACGGCCAGAAATTCAACTAGAAGCTAAGAAAGATGAGTTCGTAAGCATAAATGGCTATCAATAATTGCCTAATCTATTAACTTGCCACCTAATGGTGTATACATCAACAGCAGGACGCCTTTCCTACCACTTTATACTGTCTGTGACTAGATTGATAAATGTTCACTTTTGAGAGTTTTTCTTATTTGAAATAGCCTTAAGCTATGCGATGCTACCAAAGTGATCCAAAATGGCAGCAGTGACTTGTAACGATCACTTCAAAGCTTTGATAGTACTTCTTCAGATTGATGTCATGATTGTGAAAAGGGGTTGGGTGACGGCAATGATTCTATGAGTCACAATATCACCCAATAGGTTACAACGTTAGGTTACAACGTTGGCACATCTTTTTAGGTTCAGATCTTTCTTCTTTCATGTGTGAGTGAGCTGCCGGTGATGTGAGGTTGGAGACATTATGTTTTCGACGCTTGGGCTGTTATGTTGGCAGACAGCTTGTCGTAAATCTCGGCCCAAATGTGGCAGCTAGGTGCAAGGTTTCTTTTGTTCTGGACGATAAATCGCGAAAACTGTTTTTAACCTATTTTTCAGGGGATTAGAAAGAATCAATTCTACCGACAGCCCTCTTTTTTACCCATGGGAAGTAAACTCTTCTTAATCTAGTCTGCTGAGTAGTCACCATACTCTTTTTCAAGACTTTTTAAATGAAAGCTGAAAGCTTACCTGTACTAGAACTTAAGGTTTTATATTTTGATCAGTTCTTAAACTTACGTCTAATTTTTGATGAACACAGAAAACATAGTTGGAACACTGCAGAATTCACAAATTTGGAAACTTTTCTGCCTTTCTACATTACGTGTCCATGAGAACATAACGTTACTGGACAGGCAGCTTGCCCTAGATGTTAACCCTGTAATTAACGACAGCGCGGCTTGCGTGGTGCGACAGAGACACCCAGTCTCTTCTAATGATATACAATTGATGTGGACGGCTCAGGCAGGAATTATGTGCTGCGGACGTCGATGGCAGGTCGTATATCACCCTCGCGGGTGTTAATTGCGCCGGATGGGGGACGAATTACCCTCCGTAATGTACGTACCCTGCTTGGGGGAGACGTGGGTGACGGCGGCGGGCGAAGCTGTTTGTACGCTGTTTCCACAGGTGGTTTGGGGAAGTACGCAGGTAATGGGAGGAGGGGACTTCTGCGCCGGTGGTCGCACCATCCGCGGGACTGCCGGCACCTGCCCCTGGCTACACATAAAAACGGACAAAAGAACCGGAATTAAAGCCAAACAGACGGAATAAAGAGCTACAAGCAACCCGACAAAACCCCTCACAACTGCTAAAAGCAATCGCAGTTAAACATAATAGATATAATCATCTAATACGAGCAGACAATAACAAGAGTCATGAAAAACAAAACTTGGTAGACTTTTTTTGTATTCCATATGCTGCTTGTATCACTGTTGTCTCCAAAATCCTCCCAGATTTATTGGTGCCAAGGCAGGGTAGTTATTAACTCAATTACTGCGCCTGCCTAATTGGTTTATGGCTCGGAAGAGTCTCATTAGGACTGAGCCTTGATCAGCAGGTTTGGTTACCATGGGAACAGAAAGAAAAAAAAGTAATAATGCATGTCATATGCTCATGACTTCATTTTCCTACATATGTTAGAATCTAAAATACTCAAAGTTTGCAAAGGAATCAACAAATAATGGTTAAACCTCAGTACATGTACATTTTTCTTTTAAAGATTTGCCGGACCAAGCTAAACAACAATCTTATCGAAATGCTAAAATTCTTAAAAAGTACATCCTCACAAATCAACCTCTTATTCTTCAACTCTTCGATACAAGAACGCTGTCCTAGCCACCACCCGTGAAGACTAGCGAATGGACGCCACGAAATGGTGTGATTCGTAATTAGTCTTTTCACAACAAAACTTGTGAGGTTCTTCTTAAATCTCTCTGTTGCTGTCAAACATACAGATAAGGAAATCTCACCATGGAACAGTCAGGGTTTAGGACTTAAGTTTAAAACATGTCTTTTCTGTCAAAAATTGGTTTTAATGTTTTCCTTTTGCAAAGACGAGAGTTTTTTTACAGACGGGCGTTCCACCATGGGTGGTCGGCGCACAACAGGGTGGCTAGGCATCGGTATAACCACATCCTGTTTAATAGGTAGGTCCTTTCTGCGTCTGTTAGTTTTCCGTACGACCATTAACTCCCTAGACCTGTACTAGAGACATCGCGAAGAAGATTTACGCCAAACATCGGAGACAAACTGCATCTTGACACCTTAATTTCAATTTATTCGTGTACCCTGCCATCATAAACTTGGCGATCAATCTCGAGGTAGATGGCTTACACGGCGTGACTTGTGCGCGAGGCCATTACTCTAGCATTAAGGCTGTTGCCGTGATTTAGGGGCTCGGACAATACTTTGATTGCCCACCCTTTGGCGTTACCGGTAGTACGCTGAATGGACCAACTAACCTTTTCCCGGACATCGCCAACGGCGGTTTGTCGGAAACTACAAGGGAGAAGCGTAATATTCTCTCCTGCCCTACATACCTGGATACCACTTTTCTACCCATCATGTTGTAATGTAAGGGCACTTTTTTGTACAAGCGCTGATGTCACCATTTTAATTAGCGGACCACCGGCCCTTTTCGTGAAGAAATGCAGGTTTGGCTGACTGAAGGGGCTGTTTACTGTTAGGGTTGTTAATTGCACGCTGTTAAGCCATTACTAAACAATATAAACTGTGTGAGTTTCTCAAATGCTAGCCATATATCAGTAGAACTGAGATGGGTGTCTTAGATATATTACTGAATTAAGTGGTAGAGTTTTTAAGGCACCAAAGAAGGCAATGGAAATGTTGACTTAGATGAGGTCTTTTAGCTAACTTTTTTTCCAAAGAGCTACCAACTTCATGCAGCTAGCAATTCAAAGAACATGGTAGTTATTATAAAGGAATTTTCTGTGTGATCAGCTCAAAAACTTGTTTGATATACTAGAAATATAAAGCCAAAACTGTTTGTTGCTTGACACTTAACTGTTACTGATATGATCTAGTTTTTGCTTATTTTGCTGTTTTGCAAAATATTTCACTGATGCCATTCTTTCAATTATTTCAGGACCCTCTGTGCATTAACAAGGAAGCTAGCTACTGGTGCAGTTCACAAAACTATCACTAGAGGGAGCCGATGCAAAGTGGCTAGAAGGTTTTGCCTAACTAAACTCAGTTGGTGTTCCAACAAATTGAAATAAGCTTGTCTTCAGTTATACCAAAAAAGTCAAATTTTTTCCCACATAACTATAGAATGACAAAAAAATTGCTGTATTTAGTTGACATTAAAAAAATTAAGAAAGTTTATTTATTGTCAAATGCAACAACACAGTACAGGGCTCGAAATACTGGGTGCATGTGCACCCAGTGCACCCAATTTTGGAGCTGTGCACCTAATTTTTTACTGTGGGTGCACTGGTGCACCCAAATATTTTCGTACGGTTTAATGTGTAAAGGTATCACTGCACACTAGTAGACAGCATATTCTTGACATCTAAGTGTAAGAAAATAATAAAATCTTTGTTGTAGTACTTGTTTAAGATTTTGATGTTAGCATTTGATTTAATTTCGATTTTTAAAGCTTCAAAACTACGTGCCGAGATCGGGTGCCAAAAGTGCATGAAGAGGAACAGTAAGGTTTGTCATTAGGTTTTGCTTACAATAGTTACATTCTACTTTATTTTATGTGGTGCACCCAAAATTTTTTTGGTGCACCCAATTTTTTAGGTTGGGTGCACCAGTGCACCTATTCCCGAAACTGAATTTCGAGCCCTGCAGTACATTACACTGACTCTCAAGGCATCGTAGCTGACAGACAGACAGACAGTATGTATGGACAGACAGATACATAAGCAATGGAAAATTAAGGAAGTTGAGGAAGACTACACACCTTCTCTCTCTGCGATCCACTGACTCCAGATTCCGAAGGTTCTTGGCAAACTTGTTGTTGTCCACTTTCAGCTTTCTGATCTGTTTTACACAACAAAAAGGACACAACATTAAACTCCAACCAATCATATCAGTGTCGGCATAGAATGACATAACATACAGAGACAGTATCCCTGTTTCTGGTATAATTTATTCATGGTTGTGGTGGAAGTCTTTTTGAGGTGAGAATAGTACACCAAGGATTAACATCCCGTCCTAAAGACTGCAACCCTTTGCAGAAGCGTACATGTCGGATGAGCGACACAGCCGGGATTCAAACTCACGACTTCTTGGTCCAGAGGCAGGGTCACTAACCACAGGATTTCACACGCTTAGTGCTGCATACCTAAACCCCGGACGTTACGGTTCAAGTAAAAAAAACCTAGACGCCTGGAAACAAGTCCTGACTTGAACACAAAAATCTCTCGCTTATACTCTCATTTTGTTTTAGACCATCTTAAACCTTCCTTAGACCGTGACATTTGCACAGGAAAAATATGAAAACATTTCCAGTGTTCTCACCAGAATTTTTTCACAGCATAGGGGTCAGGTACAGAAGGCCAACTTTACGCGGTGCAAGTCACGCGCGGAGTGCTGAAGACATGACCAGAGTAGGGAGTCCGGCATGTTCCCCCGGAAAATATGTTAATTCATAACCCTATGACTGAAACATTGTTTCATGCATTTTGAGGGATAAATTTTGTTAAGTAGAGTTTTTCCTTTGTCACAGCCTCATTCTAAAGCCAAATATGAACTTTTTATAAGATTTATGAAGGTTCACAAGGTTTGTCCCAGGAAGAAACACCCCTATGCTGGTTGAAACACAGCATAGGGGTCCAGATCACAGCATAGGGGCTCCAGATCACAGCATAGGGGGCCCCTATGCTGAAAAGGCCTGGCGAGAACACTGATTTCTGTTTTATGTGTTTATAACTGAACTACTGACTGTATATAGTTTTGCATTGGAGTTCTCAAATTGCATGTAGAATATATGCCAATATGCAGTTATACATGTAACCGGAAAAAAAAACATTTTTAGCACACATATGCCATGGGTTTAGGTCCGGACTTATAACATAAGAACCTGAACCTCTGGGTCTAAATCCGGACCTGAACCTGAACGCGGGTTTAGGTACACAGCACTACGCACGCTACCTTCACGTATATAATCACGTAGAACTGACCTTGTCGCTGTAGTAGGAAGAGACGGCCATGAACTCCGTAACGGGGAAGGAGAACTGCCATGACGGCGCCACGGCCAGGTCCGTCATGTTCTCCGCCTCCACTACCTGCACCACGGGCTGGTACTTGTGCATAGACCTCAGCTGGACCTACAACACAATCAGCACATTCACATTTGGGTCCATTGAAACCATAGATCAAATACATGCACAATGATTCATTCCCCATCTCGGTGCATGTACACAAGACAAACCTCAAGCTTAACATTTAATCCAAAATATTAATCATATACAAAATTCTGGAAAAAAAATGTCTGCATGCACCAAGATGAAGAAAAGAGAATTAAAAAAAAAACTTATCCTTGGGAAGGGAAAAATTATATAGATGTACACAATTATAGACATCTTTGTTTGTCACAAAGAAACAGTATATACCAAGTGCTGAATTTTCCCGTAGATGCAGTGTTTTCATCATTATCATCTTCAAGTTCCACTTTTTCAAAATCTAAAAACCACAAGAATACATCTCATAGATGAGGCCTATATCCGTATTAAGTGGATTCGCAGAAAAGAGCTTTGCAACAGAACTGAGTCAGCTTACAGATGCAATTTTTTTGGCAGAGACTGCCATTCTCGTACAGGGCTGTTTAGCCATAGTCGATGCTGTGGGGCTGTTGTGAATTAGGATTTTACCATGGTCAATACTTACCGACAGAGGCCATATATATGTATTCGTATATGTACCTGTACCAGTATCAGAACCATTACTTCAGGACACAGTCGAGCACTAAAACACTATTGATTGACAGAATAACCCCATGTGACTCGGGAATGTACAACAGCAGCTGCTCAGCTTGCTACATGATTCACTTCTGCACCAGTTCTACTACACCACACCCCAACAACGTTTGGCCCCGTGCCACTGACTTGACCCTCCGTAGACAATTCTGTCAATCGTTGGGTTTTAAAAGCAATCGATGCACTTAGTAGGTACCCAGCTGTCTGGGTGTGTTTGTGACAGAGGCGATGTGTGACAGCACTTCTCTACTTATAGAACGTTATCGTCTGCATTCAGCATTTTCAACACGGTGACAGACATTTGGGGAGGGCACAAGGCAACTGGCTCCTACATATCTTATCCCCTAATTGCAACAATTACAATGCAGTATGTATAAAATGCTGCTACATTGCCTATACCACTGTCAGATACAAACATGCATGTATATTACATTCATATACTACATTTCATATTTAGGATGCACTAGAAAGCAACATCAATTATCTGATAAAGAAGGTTTTGGTCTGATACACATATTTTAGCAAAATTGTTTCCCTATTTTTGAGAAATACATGTAACAGGAATTTGAAGAAGTGAAAATTTTGAATTATGAATTAAATTTCAGTATAAACAGACTTGAATTTTGAAATAAAATATAAGAAAAAGCTAATATAAATTGCATCTAGAAGTGCAGTAGGTAGACTTGTGTATAATCTTCTAGCAGAGGGTTATTTTGTTTTTTGCTGCCTTCTATCTCTAGTGGGATTATTTTGTTACGGCTACCCTCTCAAATACGATTTGAAAAGGTACACTTCAACTAGAAACACATTCTAGATGCTGTAAAAAAACAAAACATAAAACCAAGATAAAACTCTGAGACTGAGAAAGATCCTTACATCTGCTTGGAGATTGGGTATTGAATACAGAACATCTGGCAAAACTGATCAATGCAGTCTGAGCCAGTCATGAATATTCAGTCCAGAGTCCATATGCGAAATAAAACACAGCAGACAATACGACCATTGGAGTGTGGACCATTGTACCCTGTTGACAAATATTCACTACACTTGGGATCCAACTCATGAATAAATTATAGGATGAACATGGGCCCTTTTGGAAGGTAATTCAAGGATAAACTGTGTAATTATGAAACATTTTACTACTCAGTTTCCATTATTGATATTGCAGAACCACATAGAAGATATAGACAGAATGAACTGAAACTGACAGAATAAATTAAAAGTGGTTGTGCCCTTGAATTTGTCATTCAACGTACTTACAACTTAGACTTATAAGCTTCGCCGAGGAGGCGACGTTTTTGAGTCAGTGTGTGGGTATGAATACAGCAGCTTACTCAAAGAAGCTCTAGGTGGATTGTTTTGTAATTCAGTCATAATGCAAGCATGTCTTGGCAAAAATGAATGCCATATTCAATTTTCGAACCCCTGCCTGGATATCAAAAATATTTAAGAAACCAACCATAACAAATTAACGTCTTCATAGTTATCTCATATATCTTTAAGAAAAGCTGTATTACAGTATATATCATGAAATAACTGTTGAGTCGTAGGTTTTGTGTTAGTAGGTTTGCAACATACCATGTTTTTCCCATCATGCATCCTGCTGCTGAGTTTTAGCGCGGGAAAGGCCAGCGGGCGCTCCATGAGCTTCGCCCCGTACTCCGGACACTTGGGGTGGACATACACGCTGTCCGCTACGCTGGGCTTGGCATCGCCTCCGACCACTACCCACTGGTTGTTGCGATAAGCGTACAGGGAGTCGTCTGTGAGGATCATCTTCACGAGGATGTAGTACTTGCGATCGGGTTGCAGACCGGAGAGGTTCAGACTCAGTGTTGGAAACATGCACCTGTAAAAAAAAACACATTGGTAAATGGGGGAAAATGGCTTTAACGTCAAAACCATAATGGATAATATGATACAGCCCCTGTTTGTTATTCTTTCCTCATATCCAAATGTGTTTTCTGTTTTTTATTTATCTGCCTTTTTGTGTTCCGCATGTCCTTCCTGTATTAGATTTTCTGTATGTTTATCTTATGTTTGTGAAAATTAATAAAAAGACTGATTAAAAAAATGCACCTATGACGACACAAAATACATCGTCAGACTCACTAATTCCATCCAACCCACTTTCAGCATAGCCTGGGTGCCATCCGAGATTACTACCAGGACTCCTATACTCGCTACCCTAAAAACATCTGTTTTCTTGGGGTAGCGAGTGTAGGAGCCCTGGTAGCAAAAGGATGGCACCCAGGCTACTTTCAACATGGTTAGAACTGACATCCCAGCTTTGTGAATCATATATTTTTTGATTGCCAAAGTTTTACATTCCTGATGACCAAAAAATACAAACATTTTAACTACAACAGCCAATGACAAAAAGTCAAGAGGACTCAAACTTTTGTGCACTGTGGATCGAGACGAATAAAGATATTATCATTAGAAATAAATTTGACCGAAATTTGTGTACTAATGCTGTTCCACCAAGCTTGATCCAACCTTTACCTCAATCTGAATTAAAAGTCTTCTTCTCTTTTATGAAGGTGGAAAGTTACAATTTCTTCAACATTTGCATGAATTCTATCAGGGGCCTCACAAAGCATGGTAGATCGATTCATAATGCTATATCTAATTCCAAATCAAGAAAGCCTTGCTTCTGGAAATTGAACTGGGACTATTTTCGCCCATTAGGGGTCAGACATGCCTGAAAGACTCTCGTCAAGCATGAAATCTGCTGCATATTTGATGAGGTTTCCAAGTTAATAGGTTCTACGGTAAATTTCACAGCATCTTGACAGCTGTAGTCGAAACAAGTTGTGTACAATTGATAAGATGCTGCCATTCCTAAATTGGTTTTGCGTGTGTGGCTTGAGTAGAAAAATAGATGAAATCTGCATAATGGAAAACAAAGAATGGAAAACAATGCAATTGTAATTCTAGACTGAAACAAGGGGCAGATGGGTGAGTAGACCAAGCCAATGTTCACTGTGTTCTAGTACAATGAAAAGATCCATGTATCAATATATTGGGTTACATTTTGTGAAGATGTAATGGTGAAATATTTTCCACACATGAATGAATCTATTTTGAAGAACAATTTTCCAACCTTGCAGACGACATAATTTTGTTATGATGCGTGTGTTATTGTTCAAAACAGAGAATGAATGAAGCGAATAAAAGATATGTAAGCCATGGATATATAGATAGGAAAACTAGATATCCTGATCGCAAATATCCTCATCACAGTGGAAAATGAAGGAACAAAAGCTACCAGAGACTGTTCTGTGTCGCATTAAAATTCCAATCTAAAATCAATCAAATTTTCCATGCTTGAAATGACATCCAGCTGTATCTGGCCGGTTCTTCAGGATGCGGACATAATACCCAGTCAATACACCCGACTTCATCGCACCATTTTACACCGTTCCGAGCCACAGAGCGCCCTATGAAAATACCACATTTGTCTCCATAATATCATACTATATATCTGCAAGTTTCTAGGGTCTACAAGCACGAATTATGCCCGTAAAAATGCTTTTAACAGACAAAGGAACTGCGTACCTCTATTCCCCAAGTCAGCCATTTTGGATTACGACGGCAAGAGAACGCAAAGCGTAATTGGTATCAATTTACGGACGGGTATTAAAATTTTTCCTCTTTATTTCGCGAAAATAATTGGAAATTTCATCATCTTATTTTAGAATAAAATTCTACATTAAGGTCTATTCTTGCAGTGTTAATTTAGGGCGTTTGAGAGGGTTTGTTTAAGTGTTTTCTTCAAATGTTTCCCAAGTACGTTTAGATGTGGTCGATGTTGCATGTTGGGTATTTTTTCAGTTGCCAGCAATTTGTTGAAACCGCAAAGGGGAGACAAATAAACAAATGAATGTATAAACAAACAAACAAACAAGCAAGCAAACAGGAAACAAACGGCTCAAAGTAGAAATGGGTGGGCCAGGAACGATTAATTTTTTTTTTATGTACTTTTTTCCTGTCTCACAAGACGTTCTTGTCACATCTGCTTTTAGATAACCAAATTCTTGCGACCGGGCTGATTTGCATATTTTTCAATCAAGGAGACACATGAATATAGAATGACGGAGTACCATTGTCTCCGCACGGTTGGGGGCCAAAATACAACACCAGTCTAGGAAAACCAAGTGAGATATCGTCATGATGTCGCTAAATATTTGTGGAAATCCTACCCTACCTGGTCGCTTTAGACTCAGTAACGAACACAGAAGGACAAAAAAATGAGAAATTCTGTCTCCAATATTTCCTGAGTAATATTTGCATAATTTCCTGAGTAATATTTGACGTTAAAACAAAAAAAGGATACAAATCAAGGGGGTGGAAAATAAATTTGGACCTCAGAAGAAAGAAATTGCATTCTAATTCTCACAGTTGTTCAACTTGATTATTCTTGGGCATCCTTTTTCATGAAATCACATTTTCTGTGACGTTTCACTTTTGCTTGGAAGCTAATGGGATACAAACTTTTGACACATTCATTCAACAAGTCTTACGCGTAGTGTGCTTGCATTGTTTTCCGTTAGCAAATTTGGAAATTGTCTGACACCATTCTAGACAGTTTGATTTCCGGGCGTGCAAAAAGAATAGGTTTTCTAGCGTGAACAGTCTGCTCTGGCAATGTTTTCGTGCTGCTATAATAATAGCTCGCGAAAAATCGTATCCATTGTCTGACATTCTGAATAAACACGTGATAAAAGCAAACCCTGTGAGATGTAAAAACTCCCTCGGGCTATTCGCACACGTGAACAGGCGATACTTGAATAGGCCAAACTCGCACGGAGGTGTGAGTTTGTTTTGTGGCCCACCGCATGCGGAGAGATGGAGCCGGTTCCCACAAAAACCACGGAACCGTTAAAGGCAAAAAAGCGGCAAAAGGCGCGAATTTATTTCTGCCATTGAATGGCCTTACATGTGGCTAAGCGTGTAACTTGAAGAAGAAACTGTTGTTGAAAGTTGAAAGTGTTGAAAGTTGAGAGTCTCTAAAAATTTGTACAAATCACATGATTTTGTCACATGGTTGTCCTCTGCAAGAAAAAAAAACCGACGGCAGCGATGCTAGCAAACTAGCTGCGAATTCCTTTATAAATCGTCGCACCATAATCTTTTTTTCAGAAACAGACAATCTAGCAAGCTGTCAAAAGTGTCGAAAAAGCTACGTTTCGGTTTACAGGATAGCTCATAAATTAAAGTTACACTGACAGACATACATGTCACGAATTTTGAGACCAGAATTTTGATAGCCTCAGTGTCAGGGCAACTTGAACTTCTCATATAAAACACTGTACAAGGTACTCAACAACGTTAAATTATGGAGAACTTAGTAACCAAGAAGTACTGACCGTCCTTTCGTGTTGATGATCATTTCCGTCCCTGCTTGGTGGAAAAGTTCCCACAACTTGCGGTTTTCCGCTTCGAGTTCCACTTTTGGTCTCGTCGGCATCCTCGAGGTTTCCCTGGCCGCCTTCTGATACATGCACTGCCGCTGGGTTTCCCGTAACACGGCTCGCTGGTCGCAGGGCATGTTGTTATCATGTGCGCTGAGCAGTCTGTGATCGCGTGGAGGTATCATGAAGAAATAATAATCCTTGCACGGGTCTCAAGTTCACTCGGGACTGTTCTGAAAGACTGAGAGAAACCAAACTAAACGTTTGTGAAATCCTGTCAGAAAATCTATCTACAAACGATAATAAGTTCGCTCGGGATTCTGAGAGAAAATAACGTCTGAAACCCGCCAAGTCCTGACAGAAAAGCTGTCTGCAGACGACTGTGTGGTCAGACTGAGGCAATATATGAATTAGGACCGTTGACAATGCAAGTTTACAAGGAAACACGGAGGTGTGAGAGTGCACAAATGATGCTGATTGGAGGCGCACTAATCAACCAATGAGAGCCCGAGGTGTTGACTGACACCGTTGTCAGACGAGTAATAGGGTGATTATCATATCACACTGTGGGTACAAAAGTCGTCTGATGATTCAATCAAAGGGACGCCGGCCACTGTTTTCATATTAATGACAGATATGTCTCGTGTCTGGTGTCTAAAAGGATTTTTATTCGTCTTTTGTTTGATATGCAGGCTTCCCACGTAGTTCTGAAGCGTGTCTTTGCAACTAGTAATTCGGACGTCTTTGACAAAATCTGAAATAAACATTTTCAAAAACGTGTTAGATGGCTGCCAGGCCCTGGATGGTGCCACGGATTGAAGTTTTTTTACGGTTATAATCGAGGATGTAATTGTCAACGCTTCACATTTTTCACCATGAGAAAACTGAACGAAGCTTATTCGCTCATCAACCTTGATTTTTCACATTGAAGTTGATATCTGTTCAAACAATAAACCTGGCCGCATGTCGCCCCTCTCAAGTCACTTTTCAGTTTTTGATAGCACTTCAACTTTTGAAAATAATGGTCATCGAAAATTTGAAAATATGTCATAGACCATTGACGTTTCAAACTTTGAACTTCGAGTAACTTGTTCCGCATTGTCATGTTCCTTTTATCTTGTTTATTATATAACATGTATATACCTTCGCCAAGGAGGTCTTCTTGATCAAGCCTTGCAATGCTGTGTGACACAGTACCCGAACCCAGAACCGTTTCATAATAAGACGCATCTCCACCGTTTTGGCGATACTTCCAGCGGTGCACATTTTCCTCAATTCATTAGCCTCCATATCCCCAAAACCTGAGCCCAACCATTGAAGGAGGTTTCATATATGATCCATCATATATGACCTTGGTTTTTTTGATCAACCAAGAACTGCCAGCTTCTCGCCATACGCATGCTTGAAGATTTGTATCCTACACCCTACATCTGCTTGAGTAGGTTATGCTGACCTTCGACCTCCCTCAGTCAGTAACCAAGATGGCGGTGCCCATAGTAAAACGCGCGCTTGTGATGAAATTTTCCTTCAGTCTGAAACGAAACAATTTACCGAACTTATTAAACGCCAGGGGTAAGTATGGCATGATTTTTTTATCAGAGCCATCAATTATTAAGAGACAGTGTCATGCAAAGCATTCAACGTGAGAAGTTATTTTCGTTTTGGGACATGTGGGGAGGGGGGCATGGCGCACATGACCAAATACAGTATGCTGCGGTCATAAATGCAGAAATATTCGCGGTGGTTTTATGTTCGCAGTTTTCGCGGCAAACGTTTCACCGTGAACTTAAAACCACCGCGAACATACTGTTTTTGTCCAAATAGCCGTATGTGACTACAGCGCAAACTAAAACCACCGCAAACAAGTTCCATTTTCGCCTATATTTTTGATAGCGCGAAATGAAAATACGTGAAAAAAATCACATGTTGAAACCTCCTTGGTAGTATCCAGTATTCGATTATACTGCTGTTGGGGTCCCTGACACAGGGGTGGGCAGCAGGCTAATAAAATAAAATAAAAAGGCATTGAATTGAAATACTAGTACCCTACAATATGCATGTACTGTATAGTGAAGACAAATAATCAGTTCCGGAATCTAGCACGTTATAAATACACATCCATAGTCTATACAGTTATGCCAGACAGATCTATGTTGTCTACTCTGGTTGAAAATGATGTAGCTTTTGGTAGAAACAATAGGTGTGAAATACCTGCTAACTCCATTGTTTTATTGCAAAAATGCCTTGAAAGTTGAATGGAATAATTATCTGGGCAGCACTTGAAATGCCCACCTGTACCACATTCTATATATAGTTTTTGCAGAAAAACTTACTTTACTTCATGTTACTAGTACATGTACTTGAAAAGATTAAAAGAATATTGACAGTAATATTGATGAAAGTTGCAACTTTTCAGGTTAAGAAACTTCAAGGTAGCTTCACAAGGGCTCTTGATACATGTATAAAGTAAATAAGCTTGAGACGTTGAGTACTGTAAATGCAGAAATGTTCGCGGTGATTTTGTGTTCGCGGTTTTCGCGGCGACCGTTTCACCGCGAACATAAAGCCACCGCAAACATATTTTTCCTATACTGTATTGGTATGTGACTACAGCGCTGCAGCGAACTTAAAACCACCGCAAACACTCCATTTTCACCTTAGCGGGAAATGAAAACCACACGAACTTAAATGCATTTACAGTAACTGTTTTTTGGCGCATGTATAAAGTATCTTGAAATATAAAACGGTGGACCTTGATTGTCATCTGTATGGCCACATTAATATTTGAAAATGCTGTTTTAAGTTACGATAAAGTTTTTCTGGGCCACAGTTGAAGTTGGTGTTGATTCACACTATTTCAAACTTCACATCCATAAAAAATATGGATTTTCATGCTAAAATTCATGTAAACAAGCTTCATGTATTCTGATGTGCAAAGTGAGCACAGAAAATTATTGCCTTACAACTTACTTACAAAAGCAGAATTACATGTACTAGGTTTAATAGAGACTTTGAAAGAAAGACCAATAAATGTATATGCAAAAATAACGACTGAAAATGTCTTATGATTCTTAAGATATTTTCATTTTGTTCCTGCAGGTTTTTATGTATGATGTGGCAATAAGACTGCAAAAGATATCATTACTAGTACACCATTTCATTGCTGTTAATGCTTTAAGTTTGGTTTTCCATGTACTTGTTTGTCTGCAATTAGCCTTCAGGCATGAACTTGCAATAAAGTTATAAAGTTTATATGTAATTTCGCCGTAGGGAGAAAATGGAGTGTTCGAGGTGGTTTTAAGTTCACGTTTTAGACAATAGTAGACAAGGGGTTGGGAGGGAAAAAAATTTTGTGGTGGTTTTAAGTTCGCAGCGAAGAGCTCACCGAAAAAAACTCAAACATTAAACCATTGGGAACATTTCTCCATTTACAGTATGTACCAATGTAGGTATTTGTTGTTTCAGCTCTGTGTCAAATGAGGCTACAGAGAAATCATCCAGTCACAGCGTCAGTCTTGAAGAGTGATTTGCATAGTGACGGTATGTCCAACAACGGGCAATGTGAGTTGGTATTCTGAAATGGGCTATGTCGCACCAATGTACTACTACTAGTATTTCATTCGTATCTCAACCAATTTTGAAAAAAAAATCTATCAAGAGTTCTAGACAAACACAGAGGTCTGGGAGGAAAACTATATCTGTATATTTCCGAAATTGTTTCATCAGGTTGGTAGAACATAGGATATTTGGAGTTTCTTTGTACACAACCAGGAATCTCACCTGCTGACGTTTCGGTGTCTGTCACCTTCTTCAGAGCTTCTGACTGGAGTTCTGCTTCTCACCGCTATAAGTAGCCGATGTAGGTCCCGCTTTTGTGGCGAGAACGCAATTTCAAACGTGGCTGAGCTTGTATCCCCCCTTGTCTCGGTTCATCGATTGCGTTCTCGCCGCAAAAGCGGCACCTACATCGGCTACTTATAGCGGTGAGAAGCAGTACTCTAGTCAGAAGCTCTGAAGAAGGTGTCTGACAGACACTGAAATGTAGGCAGGTGAGATTCCTGGTTGTGCAAAAAGAAACTCCATATATCCTATATCTGTATAACCGCTAATCGGCACAACGCACCAGCTCTGATATGATGATGTACACTCAATGAATCTGTGTGTAAAAAAAGTTGTATTCATGCAAGGAGGTTAAAGGGCTAAAGACACCAAAATACAACATTTTCTTATTATCTGAAATAGGAATAGTATCATTCAATGAATATAAATGTTTAAAACAAATAAACATCCTTCTAATGTTATCTAACATTGAACCATCAGAAACCACACTTCCATGGATCTACCTCTTTATTCTTATCTGATCTTCTCACCAGGTGATTACATTAATCAGTGTCTAATGCCCACTCATGACGTCACAATGAACACGGCAGCCGGTTCAGAACCTTACACAACGGCTTGTGAAAAACATTATTTCATGAGCAAACAGTGCTTATAATTATCGTGATAACATTCAATCAAAGGACATAACAATATCTATTTTGTTTGCTTCTAAAAATAACGTTTTTACCGAGCCGCAGTGCAAATTTACAAATCGGCTGCCATGTTCATGGTGACGTCATGAGTGGGCAAGTCACTAATTAATGTAATTACCTGGTTGGAAGAATAAAATTCTGGAGGTATGATGTTTTGATGGTTCGATGTTCAATAACATCCAAAGTGTGAATATTTTGTGAAAATGTCTATGTTATCAAACAATAGTATTATGGTTTATGTAATTTAAGGAAATTCTTAACCTTTATGTCATTGGTGTCTTATACACTTTAAATGTCAAGGAGGTTAACCTCCTTGATTGATGTTGATACTAGTATTCCATTTGAGAATTTTCTTAAGTCCAAGAAGGAATAGATTGAAATAATGTAGGAAATAGAGAAGTAAATTTTATTCTTTATCATAAGTTAAAAGATGATATAATTCCTATTAGAATGACATATTGGTTAAACGTTTGTTGATAAGTTTCTGAAAGTATTTTATTTTGTTCTCATTCCCGGGTCACCAGATGCCAGAGATGCCCTGGAAGCCTTCTCTGTCCCAGGGCAGCCTGCAGAAGCCCGTGTGGTGACGGTAGCCATTGTAGGAGCACCCAACTCGGGGAAGTCCACCCTCACCAACAGACTTATGGGAAGAAGGGTACCAGGTTCCATGCTTTTTTTTGTTTGTATCACATTCCAGTTAACTGTCTCAAGAACAACAATTTTGTATGTAAGCATGAGACCAAACTGTAAGGTTTGTTTTGTTTTGTATTGCATCATTCATTTTGCATACCCCTTAAACCGCCCCATGGCATAACTCACCAGGTTTGTACTGAAAACTACAAGCAGCATATCTGAACAGATTTATTTGATCCATTCACACGGGGAAGGACCCCAACTCTTTTTGATAAGTGCAGCTGGTTCTTTAATGTGCTAGAGGTGTGGATCTCCTCAAACACAGAACCTCCATTTAATGTCATATCCGAGACATGTCCCTAATTGAAGATAGGGCTGAGTAAAGTGAGGAAATTCGTGTAAAGTGTCTTTCACAAGGGCACAATTTCAACAGGGCATGTCAAGATTCGAATTCTGATTGGCCAACGTTTGCAAGTCACAGAGCCCTGTCAACGGGTAGAGTTTCAGGCAAAAAGTAATTGCTCAACTTTCTGGCAATTTAAGAATTTGACAACCCTTCGGTTTTGGTGAAAGTTCTTTTGACACTCACAAAACGAAAGGCGCAGTGGTTCCAACAAACAATTGCAAGAAAGTACTTATAAGATACATATGTATTGTATCCCTTGTTTTTAGGTGTGTCCTGTGTCCAGAAAGGTTCACACGACCCGCAGGAAAACTCTTGCTGTCCTGACTGAGGGGGACACTCAAGTGGTATGTATACCCTGCTGAATTATAATACATAATCTTAGGACTTTATACTTCTAGTGACAAATCTGAACCTGCAATTCCAGATCTTTGCAACAGACTGAAATATATAAACATATTTATTAAAGGCACCCAGAGCATTTTATGAGGCTTGAAACTTGGATAAAAAACTCCAATTTCTAGTCATTCCTGCACATAGATACGATGCCGTTTTGTGGAGAGAAATGATAGAAAATCCAAGCCCTAATAGACTGATCCTGACTGTCCACCGCAATTAGCGGTTTGACCAATGAGAGAGTGACTGCATGTCCGTCAAATTTTTGCATTTTTATGTTTCAATTTTGCATTTCTACGTTTTGACAGGTGGGCGGGGCTATGGTATCGGTCTATTTACACTAGGCACGTGAAACTAAAAGATCACCATGTAGCTTATTTTTGTGCCACGTTTGAGCATTGTTGATAAGAAATCCGCCCGCAAATGTGGTAAACAGTGGCATTAAATGTCAGTTTCATAAAGATTACAGCAGCTAGAATATTTCCAGTTTTCAAGCCTCATAGAATGCTCTGGGTGCCTTTAAGTATTTCAGGTACATGTATTTTTGCCAAAGTTTACCATTCCTTTTTTTTTGCTGTTTGTGTATCTGTATTGTAAAACTGTGAATGCATCTAACTTTGTGTGGTTTTAATTTTGCAGTAGGGAGAAAATGGAGCGTTTGCTGTGGTTTTAAGTTCAAGTTTGTGACAATAGTAGACTAGGGGGTAGGAGGGCAAGAAATGTTTGCAGTGGTTTTAAGTTTGTGGCGAAGTACTTCCTTCAAAAAACGCGAACACAAAATCACTGCAAACATTTCTGCATTTACAGTATACATGTATTTGTAAATCGTCTTTTTTTTTGCCATTTAGGTGTTCTTGGATACTCCAGGGTTTACAAGTACAAGTAAGGCAGGAAGGTTGGTGGTCCTCGATTTGTATCAAAACTCCCAAACCCCATAGACCTACCTGTAACACGTTTCTGCTTGCATTCTACCCTGCATTGCCACGACTTCTCTTAAAAAGTTAAAGGCAACCAAAGCAATATTAGGCCCCAAATATGGAAATTGAAATGGGAGTGACATTTACTAACACTATTTAGCACATTTGCGTAATAACTTTATACTTTGAGTATCTTAAAACTGCACAGAAATGTGCTGTACGATGATTCCCTTAGTTTCGCAAGCCTACAAAAACCCCGGCAACTATTTTCAGTGAGTTCTCACATCCTAGCGACGTCGTGTATTTGCATGATGGACGTCGCTATACATTGTGATAGTGTTGTTTGAACTAATCATAGAAACGACTAAATAAATTGACTTTCAAAATCCGATTTTCAGGCCCTAATATTGCTTGGGTTTCCTTTAAGTTGCATGTCCTGAAAAGGGTGCTTGGTTGTCTTGTTTAAATTATTTGAATTTCTGCAGTTTCCCCATGCACACCCTCCTCTAGCAGGCCTGAATCCCCCGGCACATCCTTCCGGAATCAACCCTGCCTTTTTAACTCCAGATTCTAACTATTGGTGACATGTTTTTCCTTAGACATCACCTCGAACATACCATGGTGAACGACCCAAAATCCAGCATGTTGGAAGCAGACTTAAGTAAGTAACTCTTTTTTTCAAAATCAAAATACTACATATGAAACCAAAGTACAACATTTTGTTCAACAACAATGATAGTAGCACTCTGAAATAGCCATTTGGCACCCCATTCTCTATTGGTAACAGAGTTAGGCAGCAAGTAAACATACATGTATGTATGCACTTACGCCAAATGCTGTAAATGCAGAAATGTTCGCGGTGTTGTTTCTTCCTACCGCAGGATTAAATCCCCGCGAACATTTCTGCAATCCATCCCTGTAAAATTATACCCTGCTACTGAAATAACAAGGAAACTTGTTGCCCTATGTGCCACCAGGTACAACAGTTTGTACAACTAAAGGTACGAATTTCTGAAAATAATTTCATCAGGTTGGTAGAACATAGGATATTTGGAGTTTCTTTTTTCACAACCAGGAATCTCACCTGCTGACGTTTCGGTGTCTATCAGACACCTTCTTCAGAGCTTCTGACTGGAGTACTGCTTCTCGCCGCTTCAGCCACGTTTGGGATTGCATTCTCGACGCAAAAGCGCCACCTACATCGGCTACTTATATCGGCGTGAAGCAGTACTCCAGTCAGAAGCTCTGAAGAATGTGTCTGACAGACACCGAAACGTCAGTAGGTGAGATTCCTGGTTGTGAAAAAAGAAACTCCAAATATCTTAAAAGTACAAGGTAGGCAAGAACAATGGAAATCAGAACATTTCTTTTTTTGTTCCAGTTGCTGTGCTGGTCGACCCTACAGAGAGACATTCTCAGAAGAAGCTCAAGTGGGATCTCCGTAAAACACTGTACACCTTACCTAAACCCATACCTACTGTACTCATCCTCAATAAGGTACTGTTATATTCTATATCTATCATTAGATTATGTTGCCGACCAATCAAATGCCTTGGATACTGTTACCATTCCTGTGATTGGTTAAGTAAGTGTTAAAGACCTAAACCCATACCTACTGTACTCATCCTCAATAAGGTACTGTTATATTCTATATCTATCATTAAATCATGTTGCCAACCAATCAAATGCCTTGGATACTGTTACCAATCCTGTGATTGGTTAAGTAAGTGTTAAAGGTTTAACCAATGAAAGTGGCTATTATACAGACAACACCACTGTATAACTAAAGAAATAGATTTTCTATTGGCTGGTGTGTTCAAATCCCGTTTCTTATACATCTTCTATTTCAGACAGACTTGATGAGACACAAGACAAAGCTGCTGGACATCTCGGCTAAATTAACTACTGGGATTGTTGGAGGAAAACCCATTCAAACCACAGAGGCGAAAAAGAGACCAACGCCTGAACTGAGTCCATTGGAAGCTGCATTGATGAAAGCACAAGAGAAAAAAGCCCTCAATGAAAAGAAAGAAAAATGTGTCCAAACTGATACAGAAGAGAGACTAAGACTAAGACATACAGGAGACTCTGCAACTAGAAGCTCAGAAGAGTTATCATTTGAGAGAAATTTCGAAGACATCTCTTCTAGATCTTATGAAGAAGTTATCGAGAAGCCATCGCAAGTGAGTGAGGCATTATCAGAAACACATGGAAAAGATAAATGTGAACAGTTGCAAAGAACAGTTGAAACACACCAGATAGTTTCGAATAATGACCAAAATGTAGTAGAAGAAAAAGACAATGATACAGACCCAAAGATGAAGTACTATGACACAGATGGTGTTGTGCAAGATGATTTGGAAGATACCTCTAATGAAGAGACAAAGATGGGACTTGGGTACGATGTGGATGCCTGGGACAAAATAGTGGAGGAAAGAGATAAGACAATGAAAAGGTAGGAGTTTGAAGTCATATCCCAAAGTATCAAGCTCAAAGTACTAGTATGCATGCTGTGGTGTTTCTTATTCTTGAATCTCATACTGTTTGTGTCTCCAGTTTCCATGCATCCCTGTCATGTGTAACTTATAAAGAGTCTCCATTATTTCAGGTTTTTAAGGTTTCCTTCCTGGCTAAATTGGCTTTTTGACTTTCATTGTTTTCTCCCTAATGAATTAAGAAAAACTGTTTTAGTACATGTACTTAATATTGACAGCTGGTCATGAAAGAATTGTAAATCTGATTTTTTGGACCATATGGATGACGTCATCAAATTTGGTACATAACACTGCAATGAAACTATGTTTTCCATGTGCATAATGATCAAAGCTATGAACATACTTTCGCACAAATTGATATATACTTATCATCCGTAGTTATTAAAAATAATAGTTTTTACCTAATTAAACAAAAGCATTTTCTAATAACTATGGCCACTTCATAGATATCAATTTGTGGGAATGTATATGTTTGTAGTTTTGATCATTACGCACTTAAAAAACATAGTTTCATTGCAATGTAATGTACCAATGTGCTGTATTTTAGCTTTGAAAAAAATCATATTAAGGGCAATAAAATGTGATGACGTCATCCATTTGGTCCAAAAAATCTGATTTAGAATTCTTTCATGACCAACTATTAAAATTCAGTTTGACTACAGTTCTTTCTTAATTCAAAACAAAAGTCAAAAAGCCAATTTAGCCAGGGAGGAACCTTAAAGCCAGTGCCAGACATGTACAGCAACAAAGTACAGCTGGTGTCTTCTCGATTACTGCACAATTTTTAGCCATCAGCTGATGATCGCAAGTGACAGAGGCCTGTCCAAATTGAGGATAGATTTTTAGGGGAAACAATATGCTCCATTCTCTGGCGATTTCGAGATTCATTGACCTTGAAAGAAGTTCTGGCGATCAGGAAATTCATTCAACAGTATGACGTCGACTTGAGAAACAGTCAAAAGACTGATATTAGAGCTGTGTACCGGTACACTGTACCAATACAGTGCCAGGTACAATCAATTACGTACAGGTCCAAAATACCTGAACCCTGGTGGACTGGTACTGGACTGGTACTAATCAGGTCAAGCCTGACTCAGGGATGGCCATTTTGACAGATAAATTTACTTTGAAATTACCGTGGCAGTGCACTAAAGCCACATCTATACTATACTCCAGCACATAAAGCACATTTGCAAGGCTGGAGTCAAATTTTCATCTGTGTATTCATAAAAATGATACCTAGCACAATTAACTTATGTTGTTTCTAGTTCAAACATGCTTTTTGTCCTTATTGAAAATCTAACATTTTCTTCAAATAAGAAGTTTAGGTGCAGCTTCAGGTACCTGTACCTAAACCCGTGTACCTGTACCTAAAATTTGTTAAGGTACACAGCTCTAACTGATATCAATGCCAATCTTTAGAAATTTGTTTTAATTCTACAGGCAGAAGAGCAAAGACCCTGAGAAGACAGCGTTGCACCAGGAGATTGCTAAACAGTATGGCTGGCCAGGCTTCAGGGAGGTCTTCATGATGTCTGCCAAGGAAGGTCACGGTGTCGACAAGTTCAAGGTCAGAACTTTCTCAACTCAAGAGAATGACATTGACCCAGAATCTGACTTCCTGTCATTGTTTAAGGCTTACAAGTGGCTCATATTCAAGAGGCAAACAGAAAATGCAAATATAAACTGTCTATTTTAAAGGAAGCCAAAAGGCATGGTCGGGAATCCTACTATGCTATGCTAAATATACCAAAAAGTATAGTCTCCATCGAAATTACATTAGTCCGTCATAATTCACTGCTATATTATTGATTTGAAAATCGCGGCATACGTCGCCGCCCGGTGACCTCGGTTGACCTCTACTGCCTCGTGACCCCGCGTGACGGCCGCGTGACGTCACAGGTCTGAGCGTCCCACGGTGACCACCACCAACAACAACACTTGCTAGCTGCCCGCGTGCCACACAAACATTGCTGTCCGAATTCTGAAGACTTAGATCATGGAGATTGAAGAGAATCCAGTTGAAAATGAAGACGTTGACGACTTTGATATCCGCCCTCCCACTGGATGCAAGACCTGTGACGTCACGCGGCCGTCACCCGGGGTCACGAGGCAGTAGAGGTCAACCGAGGTCACCGGGCGGCGGCGTATGCCGCGATTTTTAAATCAATAATATAGCGGTGAATTATGACGGACTAATGTAATTTCGATGGAGACTATAATTTCTGGTATATTTAGCATCGCATAGTAAGATTCCCGACCATGCCTTTTGGCTTCCTTTAAGTAGTGATGTAGTAACTCATTGAGATAATCCCTATTTTACCTTATGACCTGTACTGTTTTTGTCTAGTAACATTTGCTGATTTGGTAATGCCCATTCTTATAATCTCCCATTTCATGCGATGATATTTACTGTTTAAGTAATGCCCATTTTATTATGAACCTACTTTTTTTGTCCTGTTGTGTTTATCGTATCTTCTAGATGCCTTCTCATTTCCCCAAGACAAATAGCTCTTGTACTCGAAAAGAACTTATTTACGTTTGGGCCCCCTAGCAGCTATCTAAGGAACTGTGTTGCAGGCTTTTGAAGAGGATAACTTGAGGAGGGATAAATGGATTTCATGATTTTTGGCATGTAACTAGCTGATGATGCAAATTATGCAAAGTGGGACTTAATTTGCATATCAATGAATAAGAATGTCCTTATTCTGCTGCGCTCTATGATAGGACTTTTAAGTATGTGACACATTTATAACTCAGAAAGACAGACAGTGAGGAACAATGATAGATATGAGATTAAGACCCCATTCATTAGAGATATGAGATAAAGACTTGATTTGAATGCCTCTTCTCACAATCTGCCGTTTTTGTCCAATGATGTTTAATGGTCCAATGATTTTTAATGGTTTAGTAAATACCGTAAATGTTGGAATTTTTGAGTGGATTAATGTTCGTGGTTTTTGCAGTTACCTCTTCACCACAAATTTAAAACCACTGCAAAAATGCTTCTTCTATCTTCTGCCTGCCTACCCCCTTGTTTCAACCGCGAACTAAAAACCACCACAAACAGTATACATTTTTTTTCATCATCTTTATTTTAATTCCGAGTATGATTAACATATTAAGTGTCAAACAGAGCTATTTTGTACAAGTTTTTTTTCCAAAGTACAATGAATTACAAGTAGTGGTGCAAGAGTATAGATAACTAGATTAAATACATGTTATAGCATTACTATTCATGTTAGATAGCATTCTTGAGAATTAGCATATAAATAGCATGACAGCACGTAAGTAAAGCTGTTGGATAGTTCTCCATAGAGACACTATACATAATGTATATCCTTCCTACTACAAATTATATCTGCATAAACTTTAAAGGCGTTACTGTCCTTGGTGCTGAAGTAGGTATCCCCTTGCAGAACTGAGCAAAGTCATGGTGTCTAATTGAGAAGTTTCCTTTTTTATTTATTTTAAAAACTATGGTAATGCTTGTATGTGAATGTTAAGTGTGATAACATGTACAAATTATACTTCAAAGAACGCTATACATGACATGTTTTCTTTCTACTGCAAAATTATATCTCCAAGAACTTTAAAGGCGTTTAGAGTTTACTTAATTTTTCACTTCCCCAGGACTATCTTCTATCCATGGCAAAGCCGGGAAACTGGTTTTACCCGCCTGACTTCTTGACGGACCAGAGCGAACACGAGATTGCCTACCATGCCATCCGGGAGAAACTGTTAGAGTATCTACCGCAGGAAGTGCCTTACAACATACAACAGGTAAGACACGTTCATGTCATTGTCACATGAACTGTTAGAGTATCTACCACAGGGAGTGCCAATACAACATACAACAGGTAAGACACATTCATGTTATTGTCACATGAACTGTTAGAGTATCTACCACTAGAAGTGCCTTACAACATACAACAGGTAAGACACATTCATGTCATTGTCACATGAAGTGTTAGAGTACCTACCACAGGAAGTGCCTTACAACATACAACAGGTAAGACACATTCATGTCATTGTCACATGAACTGTTAAAGTATCTACCACAGGAAGTGCCTTACAACAACAACAGGTAAGACACGTTCATATCATTGTCACATGAACTGTTAGAGTACCTACCACAGGAAGTGCCTTACAACATACAACAGGTAAGACACATTCATGTTATTGTCACATGAACTGTTAGAGTATCTACCACTAGAAGTGCCTTACAACATACAACAGGTAAGACACATTCATGTCATTGTCACATGAAGTGTTAGAGTACCTACCACAGGAAGTGCCTTACAACATACAACAGGTAAGACACATTCATGTCATTGTGACATGAACTGTTAGTAGAGTACCTACCACAGGAAGTGCCTTACAACATACAACAGGTAAGACACATTCATGTCATTGTCACATGAACTGTTCAAGTATCTTCCACAGGAAGTGCCTTACAACATACATACACATTTCTGTCAGAGTGCAGATTGTCCAGTACTGTACATCTTGAAATATTTGTGGTTTTATTTTCCCTTTTTTCCTAGGCACTTTTCCTCCTGGAAATTGGGACACCTAGAATGTACGTTTCCAAATTGAAAAGTATTGATAAGTTTAATAGAATTTTTTTAACTGTGAAAATCAAACACTGCTAAAACCTTAACTTTTAAAATCCCTGTCCTTGATCAAATTAACTCCCCAAGAAAATTAATTGATTTACAGTTGTAATACGGCCACAAGAAACATATTTCTGTGGTTGTTTGATATTTCAAATTCAAAATTAACATTTGTCAAGAGATCACTACTATACATGTACCGAGGTACATACTTTCCCCACTGACACTGTTTTCAGCCAGAAGGTTTTATTTAGTAAAAGTTAACCCCTTTTTTACAGGTGTGTTTGTCCTTAGTGCTGATCATGACATAGGTATCCTAACAGACCTATGTAGATCAAGGGTGTCTATTAGAGGGAGAATATAAACCTTCTCCCTGCTGCCTAACTCTGTAACCAACAGGGAATTAGGTACCAAATGGCTACACCAGTGTGCTAAAGGTTAAACATGAATGTCCATTTTGTATTTTGTGGACAGTCATAATTTACTTATTAAAGGAAACCCAAGCAATATTAGGGCCCGAAAATCAGATATCGAAAGTCAATTTATTTAGTCATTTCTATACATGATTAGTTCAAACAACACTGTCACAATATATAGCAACGTCCATGATGCAAAAATATGATTTCGTTGTAACGTGAGAACTCTCTGAAAATCGTCGCCGGGGTTTTTGTAGGCTCGCGAAACTAAGGGGATCATCGCATGGCATGTTTTTGCACAGTTTTATAATGCTCAAAGTTTGAAGTTATTACACAAAGTGCTAGACAGTGTTAGTAAATGTCACTATAAAGATTTAAGCATTTTTTCATTTCTTTTTTTTTGTCCCTAATATTGCTTTGGTTGCCTTTAACTCACCAACTCGAATACACCTGGTGGCTTTCATGTTTTTTCATTCAGCACTACAGACTATACTGACATCATAGTGGAAATTATTGCTGTAAATGCAGAAATGTTCACAGTGGTTTTATGTTCACTCTTCGCTGCAAACTTAAAACGACAGCGAACATTTCTGCCTACGTTTCTGTCGCGCTACTATTGTTTCAAACGGGAACTTAGAACCACCGTGAACGCTCCATTTTCTCCCTACCGCGAAATTAAAGCCACATGAACTTAAATGCATTTTACAGTATTCTTTAAGACCTGTATATAGCTACGACTGTAGTACCCCCATGTCCCTGTCCTTAGTGCTGAAATAGGTATCCCGTTGCAGAGCTGTGCAAAGTCATGGTGTCTAATTGAGAAGTTTTCTTCCTTATCCATCTTAAAAAGTAGGGTAATGCAAGTATGTGTTTGTTAATTGTAATAACATTTCAAAATTAAGATTTAGCCGGTTCAATCCAACAGGGCAGAGAGTAATTACCAGTATTTTATTGTTACCCACATGTAATATTGAAGGTGTGTAACATCTACTAACATAATTCTACCAGGGTACATAATTCCGCCACCCTAAAAAACGTAAATCCAAACAGATCTCTAAACCAACATCCTCCAGTATAATGCACTCCAGTATATCTAAACTGTGCATACCTGGAGGGCACTGTACTCTCAAACATACTGTTTTTCAAAGTGGCAGATTTATTCAAACCAGTGGATCAATGTTAATACTAATAGAGGTTGCATTAGAATGAAGTAAAAGAAATAAAATATTGGCAGCAGTTGCAGAACTCTCTCCCCAATTTTTGGTGTAACTGCATGTAATTTTTCTGTGTTTTCTTAAAATTTCTTTCTGTGACCTGTTGACTTTTCTGCTGTTTTCCCCAGGAGGTGGAGATGTGGCAGGAGGGGGAGGGGGGCGAACTACAGATTGTCATCCAGCTGATCGTCAATAAGCCCACACAAGTGGTAAGTAAGATACTGTAATTCTTGTTTCTCTCACTGTAACTTTATGTTCACTGTTTTCACGGTCACTTCTGTACCGTGCACATATCATCCCCATGAAAACCTGTTTTAACCCTCAAACCACCGTATGGGGTCAAAACTGACCCCAGGCGTATATCAACATGTGCCATTTTGACATTTCGAGTCGAAAACAAAATTCCTTCTATGAGTTTGTTTATATATATGTCTTATAACTTCTCACAAGTTTTTACCGAGTCTGGCTCATTGTTGATTAAGTTATCTTAGAAAGTTTACGCATGGTCCGGTGGGGTCAAAACTGACCCCAGCAAAATCTGCACTCATATTCCCTATTGTTTGATAATTGTCATCTAGTAACATGTATGATAAGGATTATTATGATCATACTTACAAAATATAGTTTTTTAGAAACGTGAAAAAAACAATTTTTTTTAAGAACGTAAAGATTAATGACGTTGCAACGTATTTTGACGTCATTTGTGTGATTTTATTGACGAAAACCAACAAACTGGCTATTTTCATATAACTCAAAGGTACACAATAAAACTTAAATAGAAATACTGTATGATAAATCATAATATATCCAAAGACGTTATTTGTAGATGGCAACAGGAACGACGTCAAAATGACGTCATAGAAATTATATTCATATCAGGTTACACTAGCGAATTCCGCCATCTTGGTTGAATTATTTTAAATGCATTTTTTCATCATATACCCTAATAACACAATAGAAAATGGACCAAAACGTTATATTAAGATTGTTTCTGTTTGAATAAACATGGTAATGATGAAATTTGAGGTCTAAATAGCCGGTTATAACTAATTTAATTCTATCGTCCGCCATCTTGGATTCTGACCGATGGCGTAATCAAATATGCATAAATTATGAATATTCAATCATAAAAGTGATAGTGAATTACATTGGTTGGTATCGACATAAGAAAATAAGTGCAGTTTAAAAAGACAGCTCTAGAATTACATTTTAAAATCCAAAATTAGCGACTTTTTCCAAATATGGCTCTCAGAAACCGGTTGCCATAGCAACATGAAAACATTAATTAGTTATTTCATTAAATTCAAATTGTTGCCAACGAAATTTTAGCACAGGTGACCAAGTTTGGTTGTCCTAGCGTAAGACATTCAGATGCTATATGACATCAAGTGTTGGCGCAGGCCTCAAAAGAGCCCGCTTGTCTGAATAGCGTAAGTTGCAAAAGACGATGTTCCCTATTTTTGCATAAATTATGATAATAAGCAGAAATCATTCACACCTAATCATGTCAAACTTTCCCTTACAGATTGCTTAAACTATACATATATACAAACCACAAAAATAGTCACCAATAAAGCTGTATTTGTAGAAAACATTGTGGGGTCAGTTTTGACCCCATACGGTAAGATTAGTCGTAAAAAAGCTACGGTGGTTTGAGGGTTAATTATTTATGATTCCTTCACACATCCGTTCTGTAACTCACTTGCCACCACCATGAAGTTAAAGTTCAGTGAAAATGTTTTCCTTACACCGTGAAATTTTGCTACCGTGAAGATAAAGTAAATTACAGTATAACACTTTGTCTGGCTAGTTATGTACGACTATATTTGCAATATTTTTTGTCAATGAAAGTGAAGATTTTACATGTTTATGTCCATCTTCTTGACAGGCCATGTTGATTGGTCCAAAAGGAGCAACCATCAAGAAAGTTGCCAAGGAGGCAGCACAAGAAATGGAAGACACCTTCTTCACCGATGTCTTCCTCAAGCTGGGAGTGAAGTACACTGGGCCTAAAAAGTAACCATCATCTAAGTGGTTTTCTGCAGCCTTAGATTTTATTCTGTTATCATTGTACTGCAACTGCAGTACTTGTATAGGCTGATAGGTGGCGTTAGTGAGTGGGGCACCCACCTAGGTGTACAAAATGCTCAGTGAACATTGGATTATTCAGCATTAGTAGGTTCAAGGAGGTTTTTTGGTAGGTTCTTTTCCAGCCTTAGCTTTGATTTTGATATCTCAGCAAGCTATCTTCACCGCCTGGTTTGACTTGACCTTGTCATATTCTTTTTCTGCCTTGCTTAGCCATTTTCCTTTGTCAACGTGCCAGAAAGTCGTGCCATAATTTTTGTTGTAAAATGACACTCTGGAAAACCCTGCTCTAGAAAAGTGAAACCTGGCTGTAGCTGATAGCTACGATGTTTGTATTGAATTGACAGACACGGTGGTGTATCTACAAGGCAGAAGGAAAAGAGGTTGCTAAATATTAGAATCATGCCGTTACTCTATGTCATATGTCATATGTAGAATGTGTGCGGCCACTGGTAGATAGAGCTGTGTACCTAAACCCTGGACCTGTACCTAGAAAATTGTTTAAGCACAGGTACCTGTACCTAAATGAACTAAAACACCAGAGGACACCATTTTTTAGACTAAAGGTAGGAAAATCGCTTGTCAGAAATGACAATTTTCTTACAGTTGAAAATGAAGAAAACTTGTAAATAGACTTGTTTTGAGATTCAAATACATAAATCCTCATACAAAATGACGATTTTCTACTGAAAAAGACAGTAAGCTACATGTTTAACTTACAGTTAACTGAACAAACTTGTTTAGGTACATGTACAGGTCCGGACCTGTGCCTAAACTCTTGTACCGTACCTGTAACTGAAGGTACACAGCCCCACTGGTTGATGAGTAAATGCTTCAATATGTATTGAGGAAAAGGACTCTGTTGCACAGAAACAATACAAGGAAACTGAAAACTAAGTCTGACTTGTGTGTGTTTTGTAAGTCTGGAATTGAAATAGTAACAATGGAGCTGACTTTTGAGGCCTTCATGCAAACTAAATGTAGGGTCCTTATTTGTGACTCAACGTGAATGTGTTTATTTACAGAAATGGGCACCACAGCAAAGAAAATGCAGTCTTTTTACCTTCTCCTGTTGCCTAACTCTGTAACCATAGGGAAATGAATGCCAAAGGGCTCCTTTTTAGAGTGCTAGAGGTTAACCAAGAAAACGGATTCTACAGGAAATAAGAAACTGGCCCAATCTGGCAACATGACCTTTTATGTATGTTTTTTTATAGGTTTGTTATCTAGATTGAAAGAAAAGAAATTTAATTAGTAATACACTGAATCAGAATACATTTTGTGCAATGTTACTATAATAGGGAATATGTGGGAATTCCTGCAGCCAAACTTAAGAAAAAGCACTCCTCACTATTAAAGTTGCAGGTTGCAAAAAAACAAATACATGTACTGTATTAAGGGCATAATGACAGTGTTCATGATTTTGTTGAAGGTAAACAGAATATTGCTACAGTACTAGTACTAGTAAATTTATAACAGTCCACCATAGTGCATTGCAAAAGTTGATTATCTAAATAATTCTGTTGTTTTGTGACAAAGCAAGAAAACATCAGAACTCTGGTTTGTTGCTTTTGTGAGTCACTGTACTGTAACTGCAGTACTTCTACAGGCTGATGGGTGGCGCTAGTGAGTAAGCCAATAGTCAGTGTGTATGGCACCCAACTGTTGTAACATTCACTTGAAGGTGGATCATTCTGGAAAACTCTATGAGCATTTCATAATAAAAGGATGATTCTGTAACAGTGAAGATACTTTGAAGCTTTTATAGTTTGAAGATGATTGTCAACAATCTTATTTTAACACAATCATATGGCAGTACTCTTGAAAAACTCATGCCTCGATCACCTCAGCAAAATTTATAACAGAATATGTGTATCTACTATATTCTACAGTAAAACAAAATTGTTTCAGCTGCAAACAGCAAAAAAACACCTTACCTCTTTAATACCACGAAATTAAGGCCCTGTGAAAATACACTATTTTACAGTACCAGCTTTACCTTCCAGGTCATAGACTGCATGACCCCCGAAGGTCAGACTCGTGTCCAACACGTTTTCACCAGACAATGCCGTGTTCTCTGGCGACAGCGTACAATACAGCTTAGGGCTATTGTCTCACATTCGGGAACAATCATAGTAACATATGGTTTTATTTCTTATCAATATCCCAATTTACTTATTCCAAATATTTTTCATCACTATTGCTTGCTATTACAATAAGTCAGAAATGACATATACATTCCGTATTTTCAATGAAATAGTGTGTTTGCTATAACGTTTTTCCTTTTTTGTAGGGTATATCACTCCTTGCTTCGAAAGTTCTTCTTTTTCACTATAAGTTTTTTTTGGTACTCTAAAATTGTACTACATTGTGGCTAATGGCTACAGATGTTTAATGATAGGAATTTTCCATCCACAGTCAACTGAATAGT
This sequence comes from Branchiostoma lanceolatum, assembly GCA_035149815.1. Taxonomy (NCBI): domain Eukaryota; kingdom Metazoa; phylum Chordata; class Leptocardii; order Amphioxiformes; family Branchiostomatidae; genus Branchiostoma; species Branchiostoma lanceolatum. Next base: position 32,119,652 of record CM068866.1, read on the forward strand.
GTTTAATGAGTTGAATAATCGGTCAACATGATGTGACCCGTGTGCGTCCTGTCTCATCCTAGTGAAAGTTGTCTGTGCTCCCTTCAGGGCCTTTAGATTGTTTTTCTGTCTCACAGCCTTGAATACTCTATGAGGCCTCGTGATTTCTATCATTAAGGTCAAGGAAAAAACTCTGAACAACTTTGCAAAAATTTATATCAAGAATTTACACTTTTTGATAATCCATACTTTATTCTTTAGGTAGAATATCGATAGATTTTGAGTATTCATAAGCTTATCCTCAATATGCATAATCTTGATACTTTTTGGCATTGCCTTGATAAGGCTGGAGGCGTTTTAGAAACTTGCGTTTATCTCAAGACATTGTTTTGCCATGATTTTCCTAGTAGAGAAATGGATGTATTTCTTTTTTTGTTAGCATGGGTTTTCCTTACCTAATCTTAGTCCGTACTGCGCCTCTTGTTTGTACAGATTTTTAGTGAATTGAAATATTTAAGCACAGGCAAATGGCTGACCTGAAATTTATACTCAAGGACTGTGACATGGGGTTGTCTATTTGATCTGCACTAGAGATCTCTGAAACCCACTGTTTTTCAAAGTGGCGGACTTTTGTAACCCAGGAGATTAATGTTAACTAGAAAAGAGTGCAGATGTTGCAAAAACAGGTATAAAACACAGAATGAGCCTTATCCTTACATCTGCTTGGAGATTACTTCTGATAGGCCCCCAGACACAACAAAAACAGGTTACTTAAAAATACTGACAATGAAGAGAAATATCTTAAGACTACAAACATTCGACACAGAACAGCCATCACAAAACTCCAGATTAGTTCACACAAACTACACTTTGAAAAGGGCAGACATAACCGCATTCCTTTGCAGCAAAGAATTTGCCAATAATTTGTAATTCAGATAAGATTGAGGACGAATGTCATTTTGTTGTTGCAATTGATTGTACACTTTACAACAATGAGAGAAATATGCTCTTTAAATATACTAGTAAGCCTTGTTGTACTGAACCACATGGCAAAAAAATGCAATTATAGAAAAGGCATTCTGCATCCATATCCGTTTTCTGATATTTATTACTTTGCAATTTACGGCATATATTTGCTGATTTTACACCTTCTTGGCATGATTTTTTTACAGTATGGTCGCAAACTTGGTAGCAGTGAACCCTCCTACTAACTTAAAGGTCATTCATTCATTCATTCCATTCATTCATTCATTTCTTAATTATACACCACAAGGTATTACCTCAAGATCAGTGAAGGTTAGACATCTAGGTAGTACTCAATTGCAAGTATCTGGATATTTTTGTAAATTATCCAGTTCCTTGAGTAACTGCTGTGTTGCATTTTGTCTCAAGGTTTTTGTGTCTTTTGATTGATGAGTTTTGACTGAGGTCTCTAAGTTGACCGTTAGGGCTCAGGCCACAGCTGTAAGCAGGTTAGTCACAGTACTGGACACAGACAATAGGAAGATTCTCCCCCTCCGATAGGTTACTTCAGGTAAATGCCATCTTTAAAGGTGAGGTCAATTGTCTTATGATTCTTCTTCTTTACTGCTTAGCCTCATGTCTGAGATTATCAGCAGTTGCGTATGGGTTAGATACAACACAAGTGCCCGGTACAAATAAAACGAAGGGAAAATAAAGGAAAGGCGCTAAGGAACATAAACAACTGAATTTGTGTGCCCAAAGGACAGGAGAAGTGAATTTAGTGAGTTAGTGGTACATTTATTTACATATATACAAGGACGTGTAGGGGTGGCTCAATGCAGCAGGGTTTTCCCCAGTTCGGTTTTGAACTGGGAGAGGGACCCTGCCTCCGCCACACTAGGCTCAAGTTCGTTCCACTCTTTGATGGCTGAGGGAAGAACGAGAGCCTAAGTATAGTAGTTGTTCCTGCACGCGATGGCCTGCCATTCTGATTCATACATTTGCTGTAGCAGGGTACCTCAGACCCTGGTAACATGGCACCTGTATTAATGTACAAGGTTGGAAATGTAAGGAAGAATATTCCTTGAATTTTATCTGTTGAGTTCTACTATAGAAAAGAGCTTTGCAACAGAACTGAGTCAGCTTACAGATGTGATTTATGTGGCAGAGACTGCCATTCTCGTATAGGGCTGTTTAGCCATAGTCGATGCTGTAGGGCTGTTGTGCCATGGTCAATACTGACCGACGGAGGCCATATATAATTCTACTAGGAATTTGTGTTAACAAACATTTTAGGTAAATGTTTTTGTGCCTGACTAAAAGGGGATAATGTGATATTGTATTATGCTTTAGAATCAGAAATGCAAACTATAGATCTTTTCTATTGTGATATTCTATAGAAAAGTAGTTGTGAAGCATCCATTTTGGGGTCACAAGGCAAATCGATTTTTGGTATCCAAGTATGTTACGTCTTGGGGTTCTCTTCGATAGTACTGTAGATTGTAAAACATTCATGGTGGTTTTGTGTTTTCGGTTTTTGCTGTGAACTCTTACTGCAAACATGTGCTAGTATCTATCTATCTCTGTATTATTTTAACTGAAATCCTAAAACTCTGCTGTCTTTCCCCTCGTACTGTAAAATCAAGTCTCAGCAAACTTGAAACAAGTGAAATTTATGATAACTTCTGCCACGAAACCCTGCTCATTCACTGAACCTTGGTGACCACATGTGTGCACTGTGTGAATTGCATTATTGTAGCCGTTAGGACTTTGTTTTTATGTTGTACTGGCTACTTTGATTTAGGCCATACGAATTTGATTATATGGATGACAATCCCAAATCCCAAAACTTGACAAAAAAAAGGTGGGCAAAAAAACTTGACAAAAAAAGTTGGGCAAAAAAACTTCGTTATGAAATCTAAGTCATCAGGAAGGTTGAATAAATCACTGAACACACAGAACATGGTATACCAGACAATGAATTATTCATTTTCGTTCTTTCACATATTCTTCTTTAACTTTGGAAGACTTTGCTCAGGGCTTGAAATACATTTGACACAAAGAAGAGGTCTAGTCAGAGTCACCATTATACTCCAGCTTTATTGCACCATAGTTGTTGGAAAGCAGCTTTCGTATTTCACTTCTTGCCCAAAAGACCCACTTGTGCGCTTACATTGAAGACCTTCTGCTCACTGTGAGCATTAAAATCAGCACCTTTTGCAGTTCTAAGCACATATTGCACCATCGAAACTGATCAGTATACATTTTACTATGTTCAAAATAAGCAACTGTTGTGTAAACGTAAAAAAAGTTAAAGTTCTAATTTAAAGTTAAAAAAGTTAAAGTTCTAATTAAAAAAAGTTCTAATTTAAAGTTCCACTTGAAGATAGCTGGGAACTGAAGTCAAAAAGTCTATTTGATAGTCACCTATAAGTTTGGGGAATAGTATGCATAAGTTGTGAGTGAGTGAGAGTGGTGTGAGGAAGAAACGTGAGGAGGGGTGTGAGGGGTGTGAGGTGCAGGGATGTGAGGTGCAGGGACGTGAGGTGCAGGGACGTGAGGTGAGAGAGTGTGAGGGGAGGAGGGGTGAGGTGCAGGGATGTGAGGTGCAGGGTTGTGAGGTGTGGGGGTGTGAGGTGAGGGGTGTGAGGGGAGGGGGTGTGAGGTGAGGGGTTGTGAAGGGAGGGGTGTGAGGTGAGGTGAGGGGGTGTGAGGTGAGGTGAGGGGGTGTGAGGGGAGGGGGTGAGAGAGAGTGAGGGGCAGGGATGTGAACGGTAGTTTGCATGAGGGGAGGGTACTTGAGGGAGGATGCGTGAGGGGAGCAGGAGTGAGGAGGGGTGCGTGAGGGGAGATTGCTGGAGGGAAAGTTGCGTGATTTGGGTGTGTGAGTGAGGGGAGGGTGCGTGAGGGGAGCAGGAGTGAGGAGGGGTGCGTGAGGGGAGATTGCGTGAGGGAATGTTGCGTGATTTGGGTGTGTGAGTGAGGGGAGGGTGCGTGAGGGAAGGGTGTGTGAGGGGAGGGTGTTTGAGGGGAGGGTGCGTGAGGGGAGGTTGAGTGAGGGGGGTGGGTGAGGAGAGGGTGCGTGAGGGGAGTGTGAGTGAGGGGAGGATACTTGAGGGGAGGGTGTGTGAGGGGAGTGTGAGTGAGGGGAGGGTGCGTGAGGGGAGGTTGAGTGAGGGGGGTGGGTGAGGGGAGGGTGCGTGAGGGGAGTGTGAGTGAGGGGAGGATACTTGAGGGGAGGGTGCGTGAGGGGAGTGAGTGAGGGGAGGGTGCGTGAGGGGAGTGTGAGTGAGGGGAGGGTGCGTGAGGGGAAGGGACCTTGAAACATGCAAAATAACATATAAGATTCCATTACTAAGATACCCATATTCCGAACAACTTGAATCTTACAGAAATCGAGTTACAAATTTATCTATAGACAGCGCAGACTTTCACTACAAACTGATCTTGCCTTTTACCCTACAAATCAAGCATTCATTGTCATTTGCATCAAGTTTTAAAAGAACAATTATAGCAAATCATGTCAAAACATCAAGCTAAAAAGATTAGCATTATTGGAAAACACCAGCTGAGCTTATATGCAGTGTTGTTGACTGGCCAAAGATGGCCAAAGATGTTACAATTGCTCGCAAATTAGTCTTGACTACAATACTCTAATCAAATTTAAAAACTTAACAATCGATGGTACTTTCAGACACATTTGGTGTTGTTAAGTGTTTCTGAATAAAGAGTCATCCTTCGGCCTGAAAAAACAAAAATAAACTTTTATACAACATGAAAAGAATGAATCATGTAATCTTTGACGTTTCCATAGCTTACTGTTTGTGATTATTATATGAAACACACAGCAAAAAGGCCACAAAAGAGAAAAAATACAAACATGAAGAAAGTCTTTTGCTCCATGACTTTTACAGGCATAAATGTCTACTGTAATTTTTGTTTCTTTCACTGTAACTGTAACAGTCACTTTTTTTCCATGAACTTATCATCAACATGAAAAACCTGTTGTTATTTTTTATGATTCATTCACACAACAGTCCTGTAAATCACTTGTAGCCACCATGAAGTTAAAGTTCAGTGAAAATATTCATTTTACTATCGTGAAGATAAAGTGAATTACAGTATCATATTGTGCTGTAATTTACAGAATTGAGATAAGGCATTTTTGCTCAAGACTCAATCTTGAAGACTCTAACATACTCAATTGATGAGTGTCTGCAAGAGGTCGAGGAGGTTGTGTTCTTTCTCCAGCCTCTTCTGTACTGGCTCTGCCACAGTCTTCTTCTCAGCCCTGTACTTCTGCACATGTGGAGAGTTCTCCATCTCCCTCTTGGCTTGGATCTTTTCCAGCAGACTCCTCAGTTTCTCTACCACTTCACGTTTCTTACCACCTACAGAGACATAAACTTTTTGAGCTGTTCAACCAATGCAATTTTTGATACTGTTCAAAATGGGGTGCTACTTCCCAGCTTTCTATTCGAGATTGTCACCAGACCTTACTCTCTACCGGACTAACTATGCCGGCTATAAGGAGAATATTTGCCAGGGGTTTATTTGCAGGCTCGGGCGAAATGTGATCTTCACCATGGACTGACTCTACTGGCTAGTAATTCCTTTTTTCTGACGAATTCTACAATCCACACCCCTGTAGGAGGGCCTGGTGGAGGCTAACCAGACCTATTCTTGTTGAGAAATAGAACCTTTCTTTTCCTGAATTTGGGTACATAAATTGATAAGAAGGAATATAGAATTTGATAACTGTTACAATTCGGAAAACTGCTGTGGTCATTGTTACAGTTTTATAAAAAAGATCATATATATATATATGCAACACATGCAAATAATCAAAAAGTAAAAGGTAATGAACCTAGTTCATAAACTTCTGACATGTTCTGCTATTATTTGTATTGTGCTTATTTAGGGCAACTGTAACTGTAGCTCACACGCTAGTTTAAGAGTAAATATGCTGTAGATATTATGTATCAAAAATTATGGAAAGCGCAATATGTTTTACCTGCACAGGTTTGTTCTTTTAATTCTGCATGTGCTTCAGCAAATGCAGGATCTTTGCACCAAACCGCTGTTGGGAAGAAAGAACAAAAACAAGTTCAAATCTGAAACCATAATACACATCTATCTACACTACAACTACAGCTTTGTTTTTTTTTTCCTTTCTTTAAAGTTAAATGCGTATTTTAAGTCATTGTAAGGAGAATAGTAAAAGAGCTCGTTGATAAGGCTTAGTAAATGTACCAACTTGTAATCGTGGTTTCCATGTGTTATTAAACACACAGCTTTCTAGGGGGAAAATTATGGTTGTCCGTTGCAACCTTGTCATGCATTCAACAATACTGACTGGGAAAGGCCAACAGGGTGGAAAAATCTACCATTGGGAACAAAACTTTTGGCAAGACAACTCAGTTAAAGGCAACCAAAGCAATTTTAGGGCAAAAAATGGAAATCAAAAAGATGCTGAAATCTTTATGGTAGTGAGATTTACTAACATTGTTTAGCACATTTGTGTAAATACATTTTGGATATTAAAACCGTGCTAAAACGTGCTGTACGACGATCCCCTTAATTTTGCAAGCTGACAAAAACTCCAGCCACGATTTTCAGTGACGACAACGTCATATTTTGCATCATGGACGTTGCTATACATTGTGATAGTTTTTTTTTTTTTTTTTTTTTTATTTATTAAGCTTCACAGAATAAAATTCTGAGAGGTATTGGCAACAGGATCGATGCATCCTTTACAAGGCCAACACCTCCAGAGTACATTTAAAACAAATAAAGAATCATCACTAATATCACAATACATACAAGAAATGACAATAATAACAATAAAATGACAATAATGGTGGTACATGTAATAACAAAGATATTGAAAAAGGACGGTTTGTCTATCTTGTGCAGCATTAACAGGAGGTAGTCCATGTACATATGTTGTTGATGTCAAAGTGAGTTGTCAGAAGAGATCTGTAATGTTCTGAAATGGATTTCTTAAAGTGTTTGGTTGAAGAGTTCGGAATTAGCCTGAGGTGTCTAATCTCTGTTGGGAGGGCATTCCATATTCGGACAATTCTTGAGAAAAAAGAGTGCTTGAAGGTCTCTGTGTGACATTTTCTTGGGGTCAATTTGGCCAGAGAGAATGCCCTTAGGAAAGGGTGCGGAAAGGATAAGTAATCGTTGACGTCTATTTCGTAATAGCCTAAGAAGCAAACTAAATCTAGTATTTCACGTCTATATGACAATGGTAAAAGTGAACACTTAAGCAATCTTTCTTAATACGTGAAGTCAGCGGAATAGCTATTGAGGATGAACTTGGATCCTCGCCTTTGTACACTCTCCAGCCTTTCTATTAGTTCTCGAGTGTGGGGAGACCACACCGTCGAACAGTATTCTAGTTTACTTCGGACTAGGGACACATAGAGAGCTTTTTTGACAAGCAATGGGGCATGGAAGCCCAAAGACCGTTTGATGAAACCCAATGTTGAATTGGCTTTGGAGATGATGTTTTGAACATGAAATTTCCAGGATAACTGACCAGTTGCCGAAACTCCTAGGTCGTTGTATTCAGAGACTACCTCTAAAAAAGTGTCATTCATTTTGTATTGAAACTGGATTAGATTATTTCCCCTACCTATTGATAGTAACTTACATTTGCCTGCATTAAACTTCATCATCCATGTTTTGCCCCAATTGTACATGTTATCAATGTCTTTTTGGAGTGATATACAATCAATGACAGTTGAGATATCTTTAAAACATTTAGAGTCGTCTGCATATAACGCCATTGTATTACTGACTACAGAAGGAAGGTCGTTTATGAATAATAGAAATAGGAGCGGCCCAAGTATGGAACCTTGGGGGACTCCTGAGACAACTGGGAGCCATTCGGAGTGCACATTCTCTACAATAACTCGTTGTCTACGACAAGACAAATAACTTTCGAACCAAGATAGCAGGTTGGAATGTATTCCATACATTTTTAGCTTGTGTACTAGAAGGCGGTGGGAGACACAGTCGAAAGCTTTCGAGAAATCAAGAAATACTACATCAACTTGGCCACCATTGTCTAGAATGTGGCCAATTTTATCATAAATTTGAAGTAACAATGTTGCGGTAGATCTGCCCTTAATAAAGCCATGTTGAAGTGGGTGAATCTGCCCTTTAAGATGTGGAAAGATGCGGTTAAATAAACATCTTTCCATCACCTTGCTAACGATACTTAACAGAGATATAGGGCGATAGTTTTCAACAAGGTCCTTGCGGCCCTTTTTGAGAACAGGGCAAACATTAGCGTCTTTCCACTGTGTCGGAACCCAGCCGAGACGTAAACTTTTGTTGAACAATGTCGTTAGATGAGGTGCTATTTCATATGCGCACCTACGCAAAACAACAGGAGATATGCCGTCAGGACCATATGCCTTAGAACAGTCAAGGTTGACAAGTACATCTAATATTTCGTCATTCGTGAAGACAATGTGCCCCAGATTTGGATGTTTAAACACGTGTATGTCAGGAAGATGGTTTCCAGCGTTCGGCAAGGTAAAAACAGAGTGGAAATATCTGTTAAACATGTCCGCCTTTTCTTTGGGAGTGCTTGCCTCGTCAGTACCATATTTCACTACACAAGGGAGACGGCGGGAACCAGTTTTAGATTTAAAGAAGGACCAAAATTTCTTTGGGTTGCTATGGACTTTGTGACCAAGGGTACCCAAGAAAGTTTTGTACTTAGCTTTAAGGAATTTTTGGAGACAATTTCTTAGTTTCCTAAACTTTGACCAATGAGAAGATTTATTAGTCCTTTTGGCTAATCTCCATATTGTCAATTTTTTGTTACGAGCATGTTGCACCTCTCCATCTGCCCATGGTAGGGAGGATGAATTTTTCACACAGATCTTCGGTACACAAGTGTCAACACAATCAATCAGCTTACATGCTAACATTTCCCACATGTCATCAACATTTTCAGTGTACTCAGCAGTTGCGACTAAGTTAACTATGCTTGACTTTAACAAGTCAAAATCTCCTTTACCATAGTTGTAAACATAACGTTTAGATTGACCAATATTTGTTCTAGATCTTGTGGACAGCTCAAATTGTAGGATTTCATGGTCTGTAGGATAGTCCGACGACACTTTATCAACTTCAGAAAATTTGTCCGGTATGTTCGTCAAGACAACGTCCAGTAGGTGTCCGTGCTGGTTAGATGTTACATTGTTTATTTGAGACAGAGAGAAATCGTTTGTAATATCGCATAGATGACGCTCCTGTGAAGAGCTGCTAGTTGAGTTGGACCAATCAATCTTGGGAACGTTGAAGTCTCCCGTCAGCAATATCTGGTCGTATTCACAGGAGACAGAGCTCAAGACCGACTGCAGGTTTGCATTGAATGTGGTCATGTCACCACTGGGAGGCCTATAGTATACGATGATTGCAATTTTTGACTGTTTAAAGGGTTGCATTTCGCATACTAGCACCTCGTCCATGGGCTCCATGTCGTCTCTTCTTTTCGAAGGAATATCTGTCTTCAAAGCTAAGAGAACTCCTCCACCAGCCTTACCAGGCAAGGTGTCACTCCTGTCTTTGCGGTAAACGGTGTAACCTGGTGGTAAGAGTTCCTGGTCATACACGCTAGAGTTGAGCCAGGTCTCAGTCATTGCTATAACGCAAGGTTGGATAGATTCAACTAAGTTGAGAAAAAGGACTAGTTTGTTGCATTTTCTGGTAACAGACTTGACGCTTCTGGCATTCATGTAGAGGAAACGAATGCTCTCCGACCTGGTCCGTAACTGAACAGAACCGTTAGAAACTGGCTGCTACTTCGCAGAAGACCTCCAATTCGAGCGCTCAGTAGTAGCAGGTGACCCGTGAGAGTTATCAGACGTACTGTTGTTCCCTACATCGCCCTGTCGTGTAGAAGATAAAGCGTGCTGGGTACTGCTAAGGTCGAGGGGATCGTCCAGATGTCCTCCAGTGTGGGAGCCAGTTTTAGGGGACAGATCACGAGAAGAGTTCAGAAATCCTTGACCGGATGAAGGCAGTGCACATACAGGGCCCAGAGGTTGTTCTGCATTCTGCTTCTTGTGTGCCGAATATGTACGCTGCTCTGGTGATGGTAGAGAGCGTTTCCTATTTCTCAGGTTGTAACGGTCATTTGTAGGCCGAAAGTTCGCAGATACATTGCTGGTGTTAGGATGTGAAGAGGTCTCTGGTTCAACGACCTGCGTTACCCTGGCGCTTGAAGACCGTCGCTTGCTCCTAGAGTTACGGCGGTGATCTGACTGGTGCCCACGTATGTCTCGTATGACTCCCGAGATGCTGGTGGGAACGGCTTCTTCCTCCAGGTCTATCAGGGTCTGGAAGCGATTAGACGTAGGCGAGGCTGCAGCTGGTTTCACATATGTATCAAACGCATGATTTATCAGGTTAACTGAGTCCTGAGTCCCAGGGCTGAATACAACTTCACGTGGGTCAGCAGCCCGTCTGTGACGGCGAGTTGGATGACGCTCAGCGTCGGTGCTCGAACGGCAATTCGCCAAGGTGTGCCCTAACATACCGCATGAGAAGCACGTGATATTTGGACATTCATGTGCCTTGTGGTCCAGACCTCTGCAACGTCGGCAGTTCACGATCTGTCCTTGGCCGCAAAATATCTCGAGGTCAACGTCAATAGGTTCCGAGGGGTTCAGTGGGTGAGGCACACTCATAGTAGTGAACCTAGGCGGGGGGCGCTCAGTGAACCTTTCTACGTAGCAGAATCTATGGCCTGTTCTGAGGTGCTTGAACATATCAGTGGCATCCTTAACTCGATGTCTCTCGATCGGTGTGGCACGAATTGCAAATTCGTCGACCCAGTCAGCTACGACGGAGTCAGGCACGGAATGGTACACCCCGTGTATGGAAATCCTGGTCAGGCGAGGCTTGGTCAGGGGGGTAGTCACAAAGTCCAGCAAGGTTAGAGTCTTTCCATGGAGCTGGATCTGACCCTCTTTGAGAGCTAAATCTTTTACTTCGAGGCTTGACAGATTGATGATTATCATAGGAGGAATTACTTGTACGCCCAGGATGTCAGATGGTCTCACACCACCGACGCCATGTTGTTTCATACTTTCAATCAACGACAAGGCGACATCTTCTTCCCTTGGCTTGAAACCTGATTTCATGTAGCATTTAATCCACAAGTTTGTGTCCTAGTGTTGTTTGTATAGAAATGACAAAATAAATTGACTTTGAAAATCCGATTTTTTCGTACCCTAATATTGCTTGGGTTGCCTTTAACGCTTTCTTAGCAATGTAAGGACTGTTCACGTAGTATAGTCGGTACATTTGTGAAGGTTAGACATCCAGGTAACCAATATATAAAGAGAATTTACAACTGGATAAGAATTTGGAGATTTATTTCCGGACGTTTCGAGTGACATCCATCACTCTTCTTCAGCGTCACTAAAATGAACTAGCAGAACTAACCAGTACTTATTTACAATAACTAGAAAAAACGGTTTTACATGTCAAATCACACAGTCATGCATAAGAGGTATTGAAATGTAAAACAAGATGGGAAGGTTCCTATGGTAAGACAACACCATAGGAACATCTATTGTCCTTTGGTTGGGGGGAGGGCGGGGTCTCTGGTACTGGAGAGTTCTACGCGGAGTCCTCCCTTCCTGAATTGTAAATAAGTACTGGTTAGTTCTGCTAATTCATTTTAGTGACGCTGAAGAAGAGTGATGGATGTCACTCGAAACGTCCGGAAATAAATCTCCGAATTCTTATCCAGTTGTAGAGTTTGAATTCTCTTTATATATAGTCGGTACAGTAGGTTACTGTACTCACGTTTGCAGCTTTGTGCTAGCTGAGGGACCATGGATCCCTGCGGTCCAGCCATCAACCCAGCAAGCCATTCACTCCACTTAGCACAGTCCAAAGCTGTTAGTGGGGGAACAACACAAGTCTTAGGATAGAACACAACATTCTTAAATCGTAGGTTTAGAAAAAAGATACTCCTGAAATGATATGAAAAAAAATTACTGAAATCTAGTAGATTGTGGATCTGATGTGTCTAATGACAGCGAACATGAAAGTTACAAACAGTTTAGATATTACCAAATCCTAATCTTATCGATTGTGGAAAAACTTACTTATAACTTACATACTTATCAATATGCAAGAGAAGTCAGTTGGTTACATTTGGTTTTTGTGGTATACAGGGGTACAAGAAATAAAGGGAGGAGTTTCCTTTACGAATATGCACAAATTGCGTGACGTCGTGTGGCGTAACGGGTAGAACATTTGGCCGTCAAACAAGAGAACCCGAGTTTGATCCCGGCTTGCCCTCAGACATGTCTGCATATGCGACCGGACGTTGTGCCCTTGGGAAAGGCACTTAACACAAATTCCCTCACTTCACTCAGGTGTAAATGAGTACTACCTAGCTTCTGTTAGGGACGTCCCTCGGATAGGACGTTAAATGGAGGTCCCGTGTTTAGGGAGAGCCACACCCCGTTCACGTTAAAGAACCCACAACACCTTTCGAAAAAGAGTAGGGGCATGCCCCGGTGTGCGTTGGTCCAAACCTTACAGTCTGGTCTGGATTGACATCTTGAAAAGGTGATAGTCACCTGTTATGTCAATCCTTCCACAAATGTGGTAAATCTGAATGAATAGATAGATAAATAGAATAAAAGTTCTTACTTTGGCTGGAGGATGATGATGATGAATGTGTCATAGAAGACTGCATGTGAGCCTGCATTGCTTTCAGGTAGGCTTTACCCACAGCTGGAACAGATGTCACACAGTATGGGCTTACGTTCTTTTTACAATAACTGGTATGATTTTCTATGCGACTGGGGACAAAAGGTTTAAAAAAACAGGCACACACTAACAAACACACACACACACACATACACTCACACACACACTCACACACACACACAAACACAAATGGTCCTGACACAATAAATTTGCATACACATTTTACATCATTTCTCCAAAACCTCAATACTCCCACTACACTGTCTGGATTCTAAAAGACAATATGTGAACATTATGGTACAAGTTACTGACAATGCTTAAGTGCCATAGTGAGAGTTTAATGCTTAAAGGCACACAAATTTTATGAGGCTTGAAAACTGGACATATTCTACTTGCTTTACTCTTTATAAAATTAATTTAAGTTAATGCCACTGTTTACCACATTTGCGTGCAGATTTCTTATCAAAAGAGCTCAAAAGCGGCACAAAAATAAGCCACATGGTGATCTTTTAGTTTCACGTGCCTAGTGTAAATAGACCGATAGCGTAGCCCCGCCCACCTCCGTCAAAAAGTAGTTTCAAGCCTCATAAAATGCTCTGGATGCCTTTAAACAAATTTAGCTTCCAACATACTTAGGTTAGTACCAGGCGATATGTATCAAAGTGCTGCAAATTATGCCTGGCAAGTGAAAATAAGATTATTCCATTCCTACCGCTGGTCACAAGAGGACTAGCCCGCAGGCCAGCACCACCAGCACTCCATCCGCCATCTACTGTCAGAATCCTCAAATAACGACAGGTGAAGCCAGTAGCGAAGGGTTGTAGGTTCTGGCCTTCTCCGTCAGTATTACCTGTAACCTCCTGCAATGGTACATGGTATGGTTAAGAACATTTTCGAGCTTTTTTACCTTCATTTAGCTGGTCGTAAAACTCACTATGGCCTGGGTGCCATCGTAGTAAGTTTACCAGGGCTCACATACTCTCCCCATAACACGAGATATCAAAACCGGACGTTCAGCTGCAGTACCTTAACAAGGTGCCAGGGGCCCAGAATCTACCAGTAAACATTTTGAGGCCTTATCATGACCTACCCACATACCAGATGTCAAGACAATCCACCAAGGCCTTCTTAAAAGTTATTGTGTTGACACACGGACAGACAGATACCAGCTTCCGAAAACATAACCTTCCTGGCGAAGGTAAAACATACGAGACAACTACTAGAACTTACCTCTGCATAGTCGGTCCATGCTTCACCATCCATACTGTGCTGCACTTTCATCTTGGTCAGCCAGCGGTTACCACGTCCCTTCGTGGCAATGCCGCGAATCTCGATAGGCTGGATCAGGTCGAATTGTAGGTACTCCCCGGCTTGATCTGTGCTGGGGGCCCAGAAGTGCTCCGTCCCATCTTGGACCTCCTTCCCGAGGTTTCCATGTACGGCGGAATGGTCTGCGTCCAGCTCCGAAGAAGCCGTGAAAGACGAGTCCGGGATGAGGTTTCCGATCGACATAAATGCTGAATGTATGAATGATTGAATGAATGCATGAGTATGTATGAATGAATGAATGGTTTATTGTGCAATTAAAAGCATTTGGCAGCTTGTCGTCTGATTGCACGCTCCTTTCACATCATTCCAATCACACACGAAGTTAGAAGCTGACTGATAGAGCAGAACGAATGTTTACCAAAGTTTTATAAATTTAAACAAGACGACATACAACATAGCATCCTTTCAATATTTCTAGTATATGATACAATAACAAAAGTCTTAAACTGTATGATGTTAAGAAAGTAAATTTTCCTGGGAAAAATCCTGAAAAAACAGCTTAGGTTTTAATTAATGTTATCAATGTCATACACAATGCAGGGGCGCAAAATCGACCTTGACATTTGTGTTCCCAATTAAGTCCTACAAACATGCCAAATATCATCACAATCCATCCAGAGGTACATGAATCATGCTGACTAAAGTCATCTGGAAACACAGACAGACACAAACAAAAACACTCAAAACAATACCTCCGTTTTCATGGAGGTAATGATTGTGGAAAAACTAACGTATTTGAGACAACGTGCTTACATTATGTTTAACCAGTCGGTCAGTAAGACTTGGTTTGGTGGTTTACAGTGGTACAAGACATTACCGTGATTGAAGGAAGGTACACAAAGTCATTGGTACTTCTTACCTTGGCTGGATGATGATGACGTCATAGAAGACTCCATGTGCTGGCGCATGGCTTTCACATAGAGTTTAGCCACAGCTGGAACAAAAGTCACAAAGTATGGGCTAATATGTTCTCCCTCTATTTACAATAACTGCCAACTTGCATGTTTTTTTAATGAAACGGGGGACATCAAGAAAAAGAACAGTCAAAGACACATACACACACACACAGATCGTCACGACATAATAGATTTGTATACAGATTTTACATGAGTCATCCAAAACAAGAAGAAAAGTTCCCACTACACTGAAAGTATACAGTCAAAAAAACAATATGTGAACATCGGTACAAGTTACGGGCGTGAACTCAAGATATAAAAACAAATTGCATACTTGTAGTATATATATAGCACATACGTGAATAGTTTCATCAGGTTGGTAAGTCACATGAAAAAGACTCTTTTTACACAATCAAGAGATTTATTCCACCGACGTTTCGATGACCATCTGTCACCTTCAAGGCAATTCTGACTGGTTCACATAGCAGTGCATCACAGGGGTTGCTGCTTATACATATTAATGAAATGCATTCCCAAACGCACAGTATTTACATATGTACAATCACGGGATGACATCACTATGCGGTCCCAAACGTACAGAAGTGTAACGCATATATGTATATAGCACATAGTTTCAATTGCAAGGGGACAAATTCTTGTCGTTTGAAAATGATAGAGATGAAGACTAACTAGAAAGGCAACATTTGCGAGCAAATACAGCATGTTTAGCCATACTCCTCGCCATGCAAAAATGGACTGTCCCAAAATAACAATGGACCATTCTAAAATATTTCCACTAAAAAAATGGATCACCCCAGTCCAAACTTGAGTTTAAAAACAATTTGTCTCTCCATTCAGGGATGGAGTCTTCCAGTAGCACCTCAACACAATATGGACCAGTCCAAAGCCATATCCACTTAAACAAATACACTTCTGCTAACAAACAGACTTTTTCATAATCACTCCAGCTCAAAATTGAAATGAATAATTAAAGAATCCTCCTCTTGCAAGAATGGGATATTTTGTGCCATCTCCATGTAAACTAGACCAGTCGAAAAATATCCGCTCAAAATTACACTCTTGCGCATAATCAACCCAGTTCAAAATTGAATTAAAAAAGATCAACCGCAGGGAAGAATGAAGTTTTCCATATAGTATACATATTGATATAACGTTATATAAAGATTTGACAGGAGAAGAAGGAAATGACCAAAAACAACATATTTAAGCGATAGTATGGGTGAAATATAAAAAAAAAGGTGACACCCCTATGTTTGAATTAGGGCAGCTGACCAAGAAATGCAAGATAACTTAATTAACTCAATTGGCCAATCAGGTGGTCGCAGTTTTGAATGCAGTGCTCCCATTGGCTGTCACTTCCAACACTGTATGTAGTATTGAAAGTGACAGAAGTGGCAAATATTGTCAAAAAAGCCCAAAATAAATCGTTTTGAAGAGATGTATGCCGAAAATGGGAATATAGTCCTTTAAACATTTGTTCAAGGCACATCTACAGCGAATTTCAGGTCAGTCAGTTGAAATACCAGGGCGCAGGAGGCCAAGATATGCTAAAAAATAGCCTGAAACCTCAATAAAATCACTTTCAAGGTCAATTTTAAAAAAAATGAAAAAAATCGCGCGGGGTTATTTGCCCACACTACCTTTGTACTAAATTTCAGGTCATTTGGTCAAAAAATGACAGAGATGAATCGATTTGAAGATTTGACAGGAGGAGGAGGAGAAGAAACCTGAGTAAAAACAATATGTTGAGCCATACTAGGTATGGCTAAACATAATAAAAGGGAGGGTAATGAGAGATTTACTTGAAGCGCAGGTTAATGCCACGTTTTAAAGTGCTGCTATACAACTGGCCTGCGAAAATAAGATTATTCCATTCCTACCCGTTCTCACAAGAGGACTGACCCGCAGGCCTGCACCACCGGCACTCCATCCGCCAGCTACCGTCAGGAACCTCATATAACGGCAGGTGAAGCCATCCTCACCGAAGGGCTGTAGGTTCTGGCCTTCTCCGTCGGTATTGCCTGGTATCTCCTGCAATGGTTAAGAACGTTTTCGAGCTCTTGGATGATCTTTTACCTTCATTTAAAAGTTGGAAGACGTACTAAATAAGGCCCTCTAAATCAATTTTGGTAACGGGTAAAAAGGTACCGTCACAATTAAACGTTGTAGGTTTTTCTTCTTCAAGAATTCAGGACGACTCTGCTAGTAACACGATAAGTTAACAAAACCTTGTGTTATTGCAAGCAAATTAATCATTTCTCAAGCATTCAATACAATTTTATGCTGTTGACTATGTAGGCGTAACTAAATGCAAACATATAATGAAAAGATACGAGACCACGATTAGAACTTACCTCTGCATAGTCGGTCCATGCTTCACCATCCATACTGTGCTGCACTTTCATCTTGGTCAGCCAGCGGGTACCACCTCCCTTCGTGGCAACGCCGCGAACCTCGATAGGCTGGGTCAGGTCGATCTGTAGGTACTCCCCGGCTTGATCTGTGCTGGGGGCCCAGAAGAGCTTCGTCCCATCTTGGACCTCCTTCCCAAGGTTTCCACTGACGGCGGAATGGTCTGCGTCCAGCTCCGAAGAAGCCGTGAACGACGCGTCCGGGATGAAATTTCCGATCGACACAAATGCTGGGGTAAGAAAGGAAGTGTAGCAAGGTTGAATAAATACACGCACATGCAAAATATAGCATCATATCTCTCTCTCTCTCTATATCCAATTTAACGTCTTTTGTTCCCCATCATCTGGGGGTTAGACGTGCTTGCACATGGATGGGGAAGCCCCAGAACTCCTCATCAAGTGCAAGTCCTTTTTTGTAGCAAGAGTTTTTACGGCTGGATACCCTTCCTAACGCCAACCCAAACCCTACTGCTGGGCTTAGGACATGGGAAATGTGTGTTAAGTGCCTTTCCCAAGGGCGCAATATCAATATATATTTCTAGTACATTCACAGTAATACCAGGAGATAGGCTGGCTATTCGGAATTAATGCAGTAGCCTTGATGACATCGTGGATACCGGTAGTTTTAAATACGTCCATAAATTCTGGCCATAAAAAGGTTCTGGTCATGTTCGTTGTACGAGAGTTTTCCGATCGCAAACAGTGCGCATTCTTGTGATAGTCGTGTGTGTGTCGTTAAGAATTCAGCTGTATTGTTTTTTAAAAGGCTACTTTCGATCCTTGTCTGCGTTTGGTTCTTGTACAGATTCTATGCATAAATAACACTAAAACCGTACGACTTCCTACGACAAATGAGACCGCGCCGGGATGCCTTACATTGTGCCACTATGATGACTTTTGACCGGATGCTACAACTATTTCATAATTTTCGCTAGATATCTTCGGATCAGATCTTTGTTTCTATGTTCTAGTTCACGAACGAGAGCGAAAGTCGTCAGGTTGAAGAACGTTCAGAGTGCACATGCTCTTGCATACCTCGCAATTGCTCTTGCATGGCCGCTGTTATGGTCTTGTGTTGCACGGTCGCTGATCCGGCCTGTTGCAGCAGAGTGAAGCTTGCTGCAGAAGCTGTGGAGGGACAGGATAGTCGTTTCTACAGGAAATCCACTCAAACCATTTTCTTTGCGTCTCAATGATATTCACATCAATACCTTTCTTTCATGATCTTTTTTCTTCTGATGAATAGTGAAATTCTATTGTTTTTTTCTATTTTAAAATAGTCCTCTGGGAAGAACGGCTAAAGGTCAACAGGGCACTCCCAGAATTAAATAAAAGTTATCAATTAATTGATTGATTGATTGATTGTCAATTGGGAAAGTATTTCATTAACTACAACCTATTAAGTGGCTAAACCAAGACGCAGACACTTTGATTACAAATCACTCTTATAAAGTAGATTCACATTATGATATGATTACGCACAACTATATTACATTCATGGCTTTCCAAAGCATAGATATACATAGATCAAGCATGCAATCGATGAATGGTTGATTTTTCAAATACATCGCAGTCTTGCCACTGGATGATTATGTGTTACGTACGACCATCAGGTATATTCAAAATCAGAAATTCAGTTTTTACCCCTCTTTTCTTTTCGATATACAGGACTTATACAACAGATAAGATCTGTACATACTTTTGGTAATGAGGACGTCAAACCGTAAACCGATGCCGGTGCCGCTCCAACCCCCGTCCACAGAAACCAGTTGGATGTATTGGCAGGTGATGGGGGCAGCTAAGGGCTGCACGTTCTGACTGTCTGCATCTGTGTTTCCTGTGATGGTCTAACAGAAGGGGGCAGAGTTGTGAGGTTTCGTCCTTTGAGGTATCATGATATACTTGAGATGCTACAAGTTACGTTTGAATGAAATTCGGGCAATGTATGTTGTTGCTTTTTGCCCGATTGAACATTTTGTCAACAATATCTAACACAAGAGGACAGACATATTGATTCTAATAATGACGTGCTTGATATCTGTTCTACAATGTTGACTTAACATTGACTGTAACTACCTAAGGATTCTGCCACGAAACTCTGTCTTGGAACAGAATATTTGAAACCAAGCCTTGTAAAGTCTGGTGACAGGAATCTCGTATGAAGAACTGCAATTGGGGGACCAAACTCTCACATTCTGACTTCAAAGAATCATCACATAGCATGTCCAGAACATGAGATAGCAAAACCAAAGGCTCTGCTGTACCAATAAAAGCCACTTGGCACGGGGGCTCATAGTTTACTTGAACGTGTCCTTCGTATTGATGACACCTACCTACATATCAAGTGCCACGAAGATTTATCCACGTACAACTTCAAGAAGTTATGTTTGCCACAAAGCAAACAAACAAACAAACGCACACACACACACAAACACACACACACGCATACACACACACACACACACACACACACCACACACACACACATACACACACACACACACACACACAGGCATAACCACAAACCCATGTGGCATCGAAAAAGAGGATCGCGAACATTCACGCTGATGCTTACCTTGTCATACGTAGTCCATTGCTCTCCATCCATGCTGTACTTCAGTTGAATGTTTGTCAGCCAGCCGGTTCCCCCACCCTTGGTCACCAGACCACCGAACTCCAGAGGCTGGGTAAAGTCCACCTGGACGTACTCCCCAGCTTGGTCGGTGGCAGGCTGCCAGTAGTGGGCCGTCCCGTCCTGGACGATTTTCCCGAGGTTGGCAAAGTGGGCGCTGTGAGCCTCGTCCTTAGAGGAGGATGTCGTGAAGGAGGCGTCTGGTATGGCCCTTCCGGCGGAAACAAGCTCTGCAAAAGAATTCGATAGACCAAAATTTATCCCCGCAATGGTCAAAGGAAAGGAAAGGAAAGGAAAGGGATCTCGAACCAGTTTAGCTCAAATGAACTCAATGAACAGATGAGCTACTCTTCCACTGGTTGTGATAGAGAAGACAGACGCTATGTACAGTATTTACAGGTTCATCGTACCGGGGAAATTCCCCTAGCTCTTTTCGACAAGCACAGTGAACAGTGGACCACGGCTTAACGTCCCGTCCTAAGGACTGCGATCTTTGACGGTAGCGTGCATGTCGGGTGAGCGACGCAGCGGGGATCGAACCCGGGGCTTCTAGTTCCAGAGGCAAGATCTCTAACCACTGGACTACGCACGCTACCTAAGGCTGTATCGTCTCATTGCTTTATTTGTTACTTTGCACATCTTTTTTCACTTTTCCCTCATTAGGATTTCAACTGAGTTAACTTTACCTAGTCCCATCAACTGAGTACGTTACCCGAATTGTTTTTTAAGTTGCCATACGTTGTATCTATTCATGTAAAAATATTTGGGGTGATAGATCTATCATAATCGTCATGTACTACGCACTGCATAGAGATCTACGTAACGTGTTATTTGGTCTCCATGTGCCTATTACCAATGCAAATATTTTTTTCACAAACTCACTGAAAGTTTAAGTTTATATCGTATACGAATTTACATGTGCCTCTGAGTAAATCTTGAATACATACCATGCTGTGTCATATTTTTGGCTTAATATATTCAGATCAAGTCTATGACATTGTCTTTATGTTGTTTGGCACGAATATGTCTTGATGTGATAGATGTCCGCTATAGGTTGAAGGAAGTTCAGAGTGAACATATTCATGCATACCTCGTTGTTGCGTGGTCGTTGCTGATGACCCGGCCTGCTGCAGCCGGGTGAAGCTTGCTGCTGAAGCTATAGAGGGACAAGACAGTCGTTTCTTCAGGCAATGCACTCAAACCATTTTTTTTCGTGTTTCAATGATATTCATGTGGAAATCGACTGTCGTAAAATAGATTTTACAACTGAAACGATTGGGAAATAATCTTATTGACTACCGGTGCCACTCACTTATTAAGTGGCTGAACCAAGACGCAGGCAATTTGATTACAAATCCCTTGTAAACTGTATTCACATTATGGCATATGATTACGTACAATTAAATCATGGCTTTCCTAAACATAGATATACAGAGATCAAGCAATAGATGAATGGTTTATTTTTCAAATACATAGCAGTCTTTTTGTTGGATTATGTTCACTTACGAACATAAGCTATATTCAAAATCAGAAATGCAGTTTTTACCCCTCTTTGCTTTTCGATATACAGGACTTATACTATAGATATGACCTGTACTTACTTTTGGTAATGAGGACGTCAAACCGGAAACCGATGCCGGTGCCGCTCCAACCCCCGTCCACAGTAACGAGTTGGATGTAACGGCAGGTGATGGGGGCAGCTAAGGGCTGCACGTTCTGACTGTCTGCATCTGTGTTTCCTGTGATGATCTAACAGGAAGGGGCAGATTTGTAAGGTTTCGTCCTTTGAGGTATCACGATGTACTTGTGATGCTACAAGTTACGTTTGAATGGAATTCGGGCAATACGTGTTGTTGCTTTTGCTCGATTGAATATTTTGCCAACAATATCTACCAGAAATATTGATTCTAGTAATGACGTGCTTGATATCTCTTCTCAAAATCAAAATTTCCCGTTCTTCTCATACGGTTACTGTAATACAATGTTTTCTAAATATTGACTGCAACTACCTTAACGCTGTCTTGGGACACACTATTTGAAACCAAGCCTTGTAAAGTCTGGTGACAGGAATCTCGTATGAATAACTGCAATTAGAGGACCAAACCTAGGCTTCTTGCCGAGCCCGAGAACTCTCACATGTTGACATTAAAGAATCATCACATGGCATGTTCAGAAAACGAGACAGCAAAACCAGAGGTTCTGCTGTACCAATAAAAGCCTCTTTGGGTCATAATTGAATTGAACTTGCCCGGTGTATTGATGACACCTATCTAGCTTCCCACATACCACAGTCACGAAGATTGATCCACAAACAAACAAACAAACGAACAAACAAACAAACGAACAATCAAACAAACAAACAACAAAAGCACTGACATAACCACAAACCCATAGGTGGTATCGAAAAATGTAGAAAGGAGAACATTCGCGCTGGCACTTACCTTGTCATACGTAGTCCATTGCTCTCCATCCATGCTGTACTTCAGTTGAATGTTTGTCAGCCAGCCGGTCCCCCCACCCTTGGTCACCAGACCACCGAACTCCAGAGGCTGGGTAAAGTCCACCTGGACGTACTCCCCAGCTTGGTCTGTGGCAGGCTGCCAGTAGTGGGCCGTCCCGTCCTGGACGATCTTCCCGAGGTTGGCAAAGTGGGCGCTGTGAGCCTCGTCCTTAGAGGAGGATGTAGTAAAGGAGGCGTCTGGTAGGGCCCTTCCGGCAGAAACAAGCTCTGCAAAAGAAATCGATAGACCATACTGTATTCCCGCAATGGACAAAGGCCATGTCGTCTCATCTTTTAATTATTTTAAACATCTTTCTTTACACTAACGTTAGACCTCATTAGGATTTTAATTGAGTTACCTATATTGTCGTTTTATTATATTTTGGGGCGATAAATCTATCATAATTGCCATGTACATGTACTACGCACTACATAGAGATCGACGTAACGTGGTATCTGGTCACCTATTACACTTGCCTACCAAAATTGCAAAGATAGTCTTTAGAAACTCACTGAAAGTTACATTTTCTGAGACTAAGTCTAGGATTCCTTATACGATTGCATCATAAATGTGACTCATATCTTAGCACGAAGATATCAGTGTTGAATACATACCTCGCTGTGTCACTTGAGTGGTCGTCTTGTGAAGGAGAGTGAATGTTCTAGCGGCAGCTGAAATGAAAGAGAAAGTACAAACATATTTAGCAATGATTCAGACAATCTAAGACTATTACATTTTTGTATCCAGCTAGGCCATATGCTTGTCCATGATGTTGATGATGATCCACTGTGTTCTGCGGCTCAGAGGTTGTGGAAACAGCCTCTGACTGCATTCAGTCTTTCTTCATTTCTTTCCACTGTCTTCTTTTCTGCGAACAGCCGTAGCTCTCTGAGTTTCTTTGCTGTTCTTAGGTCTCCCATTCCTTTGTTCTTGAGATCTGTTTTAGGACACTTAGTAGCTATATATAGGTTGTCCATGGTGCTGATTATAACGCTCAACAACAGGTCCTGTCCATGTTGCTGATCGTGTATTTTGGACGGGGATTCTGACTTATCTTGGCACAGGATGTTGTCTCAACCTGGCAGAGGAATATGTTCTTAGGAGGATAATGGTTTATAATGACTTAGGAAAACGTTCTGAGGATGGGTGTTGCCTTAATCTGACTGAGGAGAGCGTTCTGAGGAGGGTGTTGCCTTACTCTGTCTGAGAAGAATGTTCTGAGGAGGATGTTGACTTACTCTGTCTGAAGAGAATGTTCTGAGCAGGATGTTGACTTACTCTGATGAGAATTTTGCCTTGCTCTGACTAACAAGAACGTTCTGATGAGAATGTTGCCTTACTCTGTCTGAGGAGAATGGTGCCTTACTCTGTCCGAGGAGAATGGTGCCTGAATAGAATGTTCTGAGGAGGGTGTTGTCTTACTCTGTCTGAGGATAACGTTCTTAGGAGGCCGTTGACTTACTCTGTCTAAGGAGAACGTTGTGAAAGGATGCCTACAAAGTTCTGAGGAGAATGTTGACTTACTCCGTCTGAGGATAATGTTTTGAGGAGGATGTTGACTTACTCGTACTAAGGAGGATGTTGACTTACTCGTACTAAGGAGGATGCTGACTTACTCGTACTAAGTAGGATGCTGACTTACTTGTACTAAGGAGGATGTTGACTTACTCGTACTAAGGAGGATGTTGACTCACTCGTACTAAGGAGGATGTTGACCTACTTGTACTAAGGAGGATGTTGATCCGGAAGGCGATGCCGCCAGGACTCCACTCCATTGGGAAGAAACGGATGTATCTGCAGGTGAATTCAGCGGGGGCTGGCTGGATACTGGGGGCATTGCCATCCGTGTTCCCCGTAAAAACCTGGAACGAAAGGACAAACCCATCATCCACTTGATGAGGTGACACACTATGCCTTTCTTCGTTTGGGAGGTACTTGAACAATGTATCTTCGCAATGGCTTACATTTTCTGCCAAGAATGCAGGATCACCCTTGGTCTCCTCAATGAGTGTTTTGTGCGGATGTTCAAGGCATGGGGTTTTCCCATTCACAGGGCCAAACGCTTCCTTTCCGAAAGACGAGTAACTTGTAATCAGTGCATGCATTAACAAACGTTCTAAGGGGACAACTGCATGTAGTCCGAACTTTCATGAAGTTCTATGTAATCAGCCCGACTTACGTAGGCTTCACCGCTGTCGTCTGTCACAGGCTGGAATTCTGTCCCATCCATGCTGTACTGCACAGTGAACTTGGTGACAAAGCGCGTCAGGGCACCCTGTACCATGACTCCCTGTAGTGTAGTGGGCTCTGTCATGTCCACCTGGAGGTACTGGTCGGTGCCGTCCGTTGCTGGCGCCCAGAAGCCCGGCGAGCCGTCCGGCATGGCCATACCGATGCGGGCATACTGGGGTGTGTGGGTATCGTCCAGGTTAGAGGAGGCGGTGAAGGAGGAGTCCGGCAAAGCACTTCCGACCGCGATGAACTCTGTACAGTCGAAGATGAAGATTGATCAAATGAATGGATGGTTTATTGTGAACGACGACAACAATAAGTTGCCAGCCAATCACGTCGCCGCTTACGGTGAAGAGTCAACGTGATTGGCTAGCAACTTTCCCTCAAACAACAGGAGGGGCGGTATCTCATTAGCTGACTGCTACACAGAGCTAACAGACCGAGAAGGACGGTTCGCAGGCCTGTACGCCAGGGCCGTCGCTTGGAACATACAAGCCATTGGCCTGGCATGAAAGGGTGGAATATATGTGTATGTTATTTTTAGTGTCACGACGACCCGTACTGGTACAAAGCTTCAATAAATGCGTTCATTCATTCAGTCATCCATTCATTCATTCATAATGATTATAAAGAAAAAGAATTAGAGGTAACTTATCGTACAATAAGGTGTAAAAATTGGGATAATCAAGGATAGGAAACTTACGTCTATGCTCTGTTCTCTGGAACTTGTTCAGAAGGTAATATGCAAAGGTCTTCGATGACGCTGGCAAAGAAGGTAAAAAAAATACCGTTGAATATGTACAGTGTTGAGGGTTAGTAAAGATTGCCTAATGTCTACCGCTTATTATTTGTTAGATTTACAAAGGCATTATATATTTTGCCTTTGTCATACTTTAGCACTGGCAGTCATAAGCACCTGTTTAATTTCATTCTGAATGATAAACAGGAAAGAAACAAATTGAAAGATCCTCATTGACTTAAAATGTTTTTAAGTGAGCAAAACATTTTCCAAAATATACATTGCGGAAGGCTGTTCCAAAGAAAAATTGCACAGAAAAATTAATCGTAACTGTTTTTATAATATTTTTGATATTATGTTGTCGACTTACTGGAAGTTATTTTGGTGTTCACTCGGAAGCCAATTCCACCGGAGCCCCAGGTTAGTGGTGAGAATCGCAGGTACCGACATAGAATAGTGCGGCTCAGATTTATACTCTGCGTTCCACTATCATCACTGTTTCCGGTGAAGACCTGAGAGAACAAATAAAAACATTTCTTTGCACACTCCCTCACTCCAAGAGAAGAGATGAGTCTATGAAAGTACTGGATAAGGTAAAATAAACAGCTCTTGCACTAGACCAACCGGGAACCTTTAAGCCCCCCTCTCACTAGACGCGCGGCACGCTGGCAAAGCACTCAACGAATTTCATCGACAAAAAAAATGAATCTTTTAAAGCTTTGTGTGTTTTGTTGCCTTTTTGGTCATACTTGTATGTTTTGAATGATATTCCCATCATAAAGTCAAGCCACGGTAACACAAATCCAGTTTAGGACGCAGCGACGCCGCCAGCGTGCCGCGGGTCCAGTGAGAGGGGGGCTTTAGAGACAGCGTAAGGTTATACTGTGCAATTTTACATCGACATAAGAAATGTTTTCAATACCATATCCTCTCCGTCATCTCCTTTGTACGTTGTCCATGTGACACCATCCAGGCTGTAACGCAAGTAGTATGTGCTGACAAAGCGCCCGGCGGCGCCCTGAGTCTCCACGGTGGACAGCTGGGTCGGTTGGCCCATGTCAATTTGCAGGTACTGGTTGACATCGTCAGTGGCAGGGGCCCAGAAGGCAGCAGTGCCGTCTTCGTACGTCTTGCCGATGGTGGCATAGAAGGACGAGTGGTGCTCGTCAAGGGTCGAAGAAGCAGTGAAAGCTTCTTGTGGGATGGATTCGATCACGGACACTGTTTCTGTAAAATCGAGAAATGCACTATGCACACTATGTCGAGCGAGCGAAGGTGTTTCCCCCCTTTCACGGTATGAAGCCTTTGAAAAATTGCAGCTTAAATAGGACATTCTGAGGCTATCTGAGAGAGAAATTTTAGCTCATGAAACTTCAGAAATCAAGACATAATCAACTGTTGAGCCATTGTTGTTTGCTTAGAATTGTAATACAATTGTACTCGGAAACAATAGTTACGGAAACAATCTCTGCAAAACAAATCAATAGACCAAAATTTGTCCCCGCAATATTTTTCAACAAACTCAGTGCAAGTTGATTTTTTCTGACACTACGTCGCATATAATGCCGTATATGATGGCATCATCAATGTGACTCATATCTTAGCACAAAAATATCAGTCCTGCAAACATACCTCCCTCTGTTACTTGAGTAGTGGTCTTGTGAAGGAGAGTGAAAGTTTTAGCGGCAGCTGAAATGAAATAGAAAGTACAAACATGTTTAGCAATGATTTCGACAATCTATCTATTAAGGGTGTTACCTTACGCTGACTGAGAAGAATGTTCCGAGAAGGATGTTGACTATATCTAAGGAAAATGTTCTGAGGGGGGATGTTGATTAACTCTGAGGAGAGCGTTCTGTGTGTGTCGGGGTGGGTGACCTACTATGAGGAGGATGTTGCCTTGTCTAACTAAGAAGAACGTTCCGGTGAGGATGTTGACTTACTCTGTCTGAGGAAAACGTTCTGGGGAGGATGGTGACTTACTCTGTCTGAGGAGAATGTTCCGGGGAGGATGTTGACTTACTCTGTCTGAGGAAAACCTTCTGGGGAGGATGGTGACTTACTCTGTCTGAGGAGAATGTTCCGGGGAGGATGGTGACTTACTCTGTCTGAGGAAAACGTTCCGGGGAGGATGGTGACTTACTCTGTCTGAGGAAAACCTTCTGGGGAGGATGGTGACTTACTCTGTCTGAGGAAAACGTTCTGGGGAGGATGGTGACTTCCTCTGTCTGAGGAAAACGTTCTAGGGAGGATGGTGACTTACTCTGTCTGAGGAGAACGTTCCGAGGAGGATGGTGACTTCCTCTGTCTGAGGAGAATGTTCTGGGGAGGATGGTGACTTACTCTGTCTGAGGAGAATGGTCTGGAGAGGATGGTGACTTACTCTGTCTACGGAGAACGTTCAGGGGAGGATGCTGACTTACTTTGTCAGAGAATAACGTCCTAAGGAGGATGCTGACTTACTCTGTCAGAGGATAACGTTCTAAGGAGGATGTTGACTTACTTGTACTGAGGAGGGTGTTGATTCGGAAGGCGATGCCGCCAGGACTCCACTCCATTGGGAAAAAACGGATGTACCTGCAGGTGAATTCAGCTGGGGCGGGCTGGATACTGGGGGCATTGCCATCCGTGTTCCCCGTAAAAACCTGGAACATAAGGCAAGGGTAAACTCATTATCCACTTGACAAGGTGACACATTGTGCCTTTCTTCGTTTAGGTGGTACTAGTACAATGTATATTTGCTATGGCTTACTTTTTTTCTAAGCAAACCGGGTCAACATTGTAAGTCTCCTCAATGAGTGTTTTGTGCAGATGTTTATGGCACGAGGTTTTCCAATTCACAGGGCGTAAGGCTTAACGTCCTCTCCGAAAGACAAATGCAATCCGTACTGTAGTAGTCTACCAGGCTCCAAATAGGTTGCTTAAACAAAGGAAGTGGCCAGATATATTAGATAGCGTGCCAGCCAGCCAGCCTGGGAGTACAATTTGCGATCTACGTAGTCTGGTAGAGACTAGCCAGGACACGCCTTCTCGGGACCAGAACCTCTCATCTTAGGGGCTTTTTTTTAAAATCCGTGCAAGCATAAACGAACGTTCTAAGGGGACAAATACATGTAGAACGAGCTTTCATAAAGTCCTATGCAATGTGCCCGACCGAAGTACTTACGTAGGCTTCACCGCTGTCGTCTGTCACAGGCTGGAATTCTGTCCCATCCATGCTGTACTGCACAGTGAACTTGGTGACAAAGCGCGTCAGGGCACCCTGTACCATGACTCCCTGTAGCGTAGTGGGCTCTGTCATGTCCACCTGGAGGTACTGGTCAGTGCCGTCCGTTGCTGGCGCCCAGAAGCCCGGCGAGCCGTCCGGCATGGTCATGCCAATGCGGGCAAACTGGGGTGTGTGGGTATCGTCCAGGTTAGAGGAGGCGGTGAAGGAGGAGTCCGGCAAAGCACTTCCGACCGCGATGAACTCTGGACAGTCGAAGAAGAAGATTGATCAAATGAATGGATGGTTTATTGTGAACGACGACAGCGATAAGTTGCCAGCCAATCACGTCACCACTTACGGTAAAGAGGCAACGTGATTGGTTGGTTACTTTCTCTCCACCAACAGGTGGGTAAGTATCTGATTGGCTGACGGCTATCCAGAGTTAACAAACCGAGAAGGATGGTTCGTAGGCCTGTACGCCAGGGCCGTTGCATGAAATAAATAAGCCGCGCGCCTGGCATAAAAGGGTGGCATACATGGGTATGTTATTTTCAGTGTCACGACGACCGGTTCTGGCACAAACTGCAATACATGCCTTAATTTATTCATTCACTATAAACGAAGTAGAAATAGAGGTACCATATGGTACAATAAGGTGTTAAAAATGAGATAATCAAGGATGAGAAACTTACGTCTATTCTCTGTTCTCTGGAACTTGTTCAGAAGGTAATATGCAAAGGTCTTCGATGACGCTGGCAAAGAAGATAAAAAATACTGTTACATTTATGTTGACATTTGAAGTGTCGAGTGTTGGTCAAGACTACCTGATGTCTACCGCTTATCATTATCATCATTATCATCTGTAAGATTCACAAAGGCGCTGTACATTTTGCTTTTGTCCTAATTGAGCATTGGCAGTCATAAACACCCGTTTGATTTCATTCTGAATGATAAACAGAAAAAAATGCTTAGTGACTTAGAATGGTTTTACGCGAGCCAAACATTTTCCAAAATATACATTGCTCAAGGCTATTCCAAAATAATTGCACAGAAAAATTAAAGAGATGTAATAAACAGCGTCAATCGTAACTGTCTTTTTATATGTTGTCAACTTACTGGAAGTTATTTTGGTGTTCACTCGGAAGGCAATTCCACCGGAGCCCCAGGTCAGTGGTGAGAATCGCAGGTACCGACATAGAATACTGCGGCTCAGCTTTATACTCTGAGTTCCACTGTCATCACTGTTTCCGGTGAAAACCTGAGAGAACAAATAGAAACATTTCTTTGCACACTCCCTCACTCGAAGAGAAAAGATGAGTCTATGAAAAGACTGGATAAGGTAGGATAAACAGCATTTGCAACAGAGCAACCGGGAACCTTGACGCCCCCTTCTCATTGGACCTGCGGCACGCTGGCGGCGTCGCTGCGGCCGATCGTACTGACAAAGAATTGAATTTCCTCGACAAAAAACGAGTCTTTTTAAGCTTTGTGTGCTTTGTTGTCTTTTTGGTCATACGTGTACGTTTTGAATGATATTACCATGATTATAAAATCAAGGGTAACACAAATCCAGTTTAGGACGTAGCGACACCGCCAGCATACCGCGGGTCCAGTGAGAGGGGGGCTTTAGAGACAACGTAAGGATATACTGTTCAGTTTTACATCGGCATAAGACATGTTTTCAATACCATATCCTCTCCGTCGTCTCCTTTGTACGTTGTCCATGTGACACCATCCAGGCTGTAACGCAAGTAGTATGTACTGACAAAGCGCCCGGCGGCACCCTGGGTCTCCACGGTGGACAGCTGGGTCGGTTGGCCCATGTCAATTTGCAGGTACTGGTTGACATCGTCAGTGGCAGGGGCCCAGAAGGCAGCAGTGCCGTCTTCGTACGTCTTGCCGATGGTGGCATAGAATGACGAGTGGCGCTCGTCAAGTGTCGAAGAAGCAGTGAAGGCTGCTTGTGGGATGGATTCGATCACGGACACTGTTTCTGTAAAGAGAAAAAATCGTTTCACTACATTGTCTAAATGTCTCTTCAATAACTCAGTTGAAGTACAACTCTTGCAGTATGAAAAGTGTAGCTCTTTTCAGAGATGCGTTGGGCAGATCATTGAAAACAACTCCTAATCTACCAATTTGAAATCTTTATATAATGTATTGGTTGAATCATGCATATGTTTATCGTTCAGCTCTAACATGTACGTTAATCATGCAAACAACTTTTACAAGTTAATTGTTTAAAAAGGAGTATAAAAGAAAAAAAGACGAGCAAGAATGTTAACTGGTAAATTTCGGGCGCACAGGAAACGCTTCAATAAAGGATATATATCAAAAGCTGCCATATCTACCCCCTTCTTCTTCTGGTTCTTCTTCTTCTGGTTCTTCTTCTTCTGGTTCTTCTTCTGATTCTTCTGATTCTTCTGATTCTTCTGATTCTTCTCCGGTTTCTTCCGTTTAGAAAAAAAAATGTCAAGACGTTTAAGGACTAACTTCCTAACACAAGTACAAATTCAATTTATCAAGCAATGAAATAAATGAGAACATTTGTGGGTAGCCATAGGACTGCCAGTGAAAATCCAAGATATCTTCTTAATTTGACTTTCTAAAACCCTGCCAATGCGCTAAAGAATGTGATATGCAATTCGACGCATATGATATAAAACTTTCCTTTGTCAATATACACCATAGATGTAAAGTCATGTCATTTTGCGACAGTGCCATAGGAATAGATGTGTGAAAACAGTGTATTTTAGATGTCAATAATTCAACCAGATGCTGCTTTCCCACTGATCATGTATAGCTTCAGACACCTAAAGAGACGTTTACGTCGACTTTCTATATGACTACTCTCCAGTATCTTTGCAGCAACAGATAAGCATACATAAGTCCACAGTCACATACTAACTTCCACATGCTACGCCTTATCACATTAGGGTAAATTAATTTTTTTTTTACTTCTTCATTGGGTTTAATGCAGAAAATGTTCAAATAGAAACATAATATATGTAAAAGAGAAAAGAGTCATTCATTGCAAACACCCACTTGCTTGTCATTATAAAGGTAGTAAAGTATATCAAAACGTAGAGAGTTGGGCATATAAGAGTAGCGCAACAATATGCATATTCAATAGCTGTAATACTGAATAACACAGAAACGCAATATATCTATTTCACCGTATATGTATATATAGAGAGAGATAGAGATAGAGAGAGATAGAGGGAGAGACCTTCAATAAAGATACTAGGAAAGATTCGTTGATGTGACTATACATCAAGACAATATCAAGCCTCACCATCGCCTTCAGCCGCGGCTTGTGTTTCCTGGGCCTCTTCGACGGCTTCTTCCACCTCCTGGACCGTTTCCTCTATCTCCTCCTGTATTTCCACTTGCGCCGCAGTGTCTCCAGTCCTAACGGCCTCTGCAAGAGCGTCTACCTGCTCCTGTAGGTCCTCCTGTGCTTCAACTGTACGATGAATGAAATATCAATGAAGTCATTGCTTTACCACTAGAGATTCAAAGTCTAACGCTAGTTCACCATTAAGATAACCGCGACGAATTATGGTAAGACTCAATTGACTACAAAGCAATGGGGTCGTGTGGCGTAACGGCAGGATTTCCGGCTCAGAACCAAGGGGTTCCGGGTTCGAATCCCCTGCTGCTACCGATCTTGTGCCTTTGGGAAAAAAGGCACTTAACACGCTTTTCTCCACTCCACCCAAGTGTAAAAATCGGGTACATTATGTGTGGGGGTTACAACATCAGCAATAGCTGCCTGTGTCCCACGTGTATTGCACTGTTGCAATTCCAGTAATCCAAATCCAATAAACCATCATTTGTTTCTATTACATGCCGATACTATTGATTACCTTTGGCACTGATGCTACAATATTATATTTCTTCACTAGTCCTGTTGATACAAAAATATTGAGATTTCATCAAAGGACCGCCTGTAACGTTGAGACCGGCGGCATTATTGTGGCGGCGTAACCGTTTTCCACGAAGAGAATGCTTCTCAAAATTATCTTGCCACCAATTACCTTTATAAAGCAGCTGTCGCTCCTTGTCTAAGCACAAAAAATCGCGAGAAAATGGTGGTGGAAAGTTTTTTGACGTCGTCGTCTTCGAAAGCAAGGTTATCAAAGCTTCTGATTACGTTAGTCTGTGAAGTTTGCATCTCTGGTAGTACTACTGCTGTTGCACTTAGCATGTGTTCCTAAATACTTTTTTAAAATCCCGGACATTTGTTATCCTGTGAATTTAGGTGAAGTAGCATTATGTATTTTAAATTACATTATGATGCCATCAATGCCATGATGGACATTGGGGCTAAACAGAATAGATCATTGTTGTGGACTCCTGCTCACCTACGGTCTCTGAGTCAACATCGGCGTCCTTTATTTCTTCAAACAACGTATCCACATTCTCTGCCAGTTCTTCCGCTACTTCTTCCTTTTCCTCTTGGGTGCCTTCTTCTAGAACTTCATCAACGTTATCCAGGGTCTCAGTAAGCTCGTCCTGTGTTTCCTCTGTGTAGGTAAAGAGAATTAGCCTGGATGCCATCCTATTTCTACCGGTAGAAATAGGATGGCACCAAGGCTAAAAGAGTCAATATGGTAAGAGCACCTAAAACTGAGGTTCCTTAGGACTTTGAAACAATCATTCATTTAGGCGCATGTCGGAGGCAATACTGTACATTATGAAATATTCTCTGTTTTCGCAGTGAACTCTTCATATTTAACTGAAAACACTCACCAACGTCCTCAGCTGCCGCCTCTGTTTCTTGTGTTTCCTGGGCCTCTTCGACGGCTTCTTCCACCTCCTGCACCGTTTCCTGTATCGTCTCCTGTATTTCCACTTGTGCCGCAGTGTCTTCAGTCCTAACGGCCTCTGCAAGAGCGTCTACCTGCTCCTGCAGTTCCTCCTCTACCCTCTCTGTACGATGAATGAGATATTAATGGCAATTGATTTTATACTAGAGATTAAGTCAGTCGGTTGTAAATTACAATTACAATTACAATTATGAAACATTAATCATGAGTCCAATGACGAATTCAAGTTATATTTAGAACAACAAAGGACTGCCAGGAAGGGATTAGAAAGAAACAGGAATTGAAGAAGAAAACAAACAAACTTGATATTCGGTAGGGGATATTGTTATTAACGCCATACGGAGAATCCGGTCTTCAAAAAAAGGTAAATTTTTATGCAAAGAAAGAATGCAAAGTTAATGCTCCGTGTGTGGACTCTCACTCACCTACGGTCTCTGAGTCAACATCGGCGTCCTTTATTTCTTCAAACAACGTATCCACATTCTCTGCCAGTTCTTCCGCTACTTCTTCCTTTTCCTCTTGGGTGCCTTCTTCTAGAACTTCATCAACGTTGTCCAGGGTCTCAGTAAGCTCGTCCTGGGTTTCCTCTGTATTGGTAAAGAGAATACGGTAAGAACACCTAAAACTGCGGTTCCTTAGGACTTTGATACGATCATTTATTTAGGCGCATGTCGGAGGCAATACTGTAACGGGGGGTGCCCTAAGATGTCACGCGCCCTAACATGGCACGGATTTTTACTGATCTTATTTTGCATAACCACGCCGTGTTTGTGACCACTGACTACGCTGATAAGGAAGGTTAATAAATCAAGTTCATGCACATAGTTGTCATTTTCTTTTAAAACATATGTGTACATATTCATTTCTTGTTTCGTCGAAAAATAGTATTTTGACAATAATGATGGTAGCGCTGAGTAGAGGGTCACTGCGTAGCTAGACGGCCTGGCGCCTAAATATAAGACCTGTGCCAAGCAGATACACAACTATCATACACGTAAGAAAATCACTTCATAAAACACTGAAAATGTGGGTCTTTAAGTGTTTGTCGAAAAGAAAACCGACCAAAGAAAAACAACGTAAACATCGCTGTCGTCTGGCGACGTTGTTTTCCCGCCTTTTTTTCTGCCCTCGATGGACGCGGGACGATTCAACGCAGAGCTATGTTACGCTCTAACACGTGATTGGTACCGTCTATGAAAAGTAAACTGAATGCTGAGATGGCGAAGATATTTTCCAATAAGTAGACGAAGTATTGTTGATTTAAGCAATGTCGTTTTTTCGTAATGATTTTGTGAGTCGGGCCGCATTCAATACGTACGTCGAGCCGCGCGCACTGTGCGTCGTAGCCTAATCCCCGTGAAAATATGAGCTTGGATACGCTAGACATAGCCCTTCTCACACGACGAGATAAGTGCACACCGTAAAAACTTTTCGGTCAAAAGAAAGCTAGAATATAGTAGACTACAAGCCTTGTTCACATTTTCTTAACTTTATCACCAACTTCCGGAGAGAGCAAAATAACAAAAGCGTGCTAAGTTAGGCACCCTATCTGGCGTAGCACTAAATCAGAACGAACATTCGCGAAATCATATCACAGCAATTTCTGCTTGTAACGCGGAGCTCGAAGGGCTCATGAACAATATGAATGCATTTCTTATCCAAGTATGGTCTTCAGATGACTATGTTCAAAATTCATTCATTAAAACCTGACCACTCTCTAGCAACCAGCGATGGAGCGCCGTGAGTTCGAGCGCGTAAAAAACGTGCCATCTCCGGGCGACCCCCTATATATTATGAAATATTCTCTGTTTTCGCAGTGAACTCTTCATGTTTAACTGAAAAAACTCACCAACGTCCTCAGCTGCCGCCTCTGTTTCTTGTGTTTCCTGGGCTTCTTCGACGGCTTCTTCCACCTCCTGCACCGTTTCCTGTATCGTCTCCTGTATTTCCACTTGCGCCGCAGTGTCTTCAGTCCTAACGGCCTCTGCAAGAGCGTCTACCTGCTCCTGCAGTTCCTCCTCTACCCTCTCTGTACGATGAATATTAGATGTATATAAGACCAAAGGAGGACTACCAATACGGGATCAGAAATTTAAGAAGCAGACTGAAGTTGAGGAGAAAAACACCTAACGTTCGGTGTATTTGTTGTTTTATCAACACCATGCAGAGAATTCTGTCTTTCACAAAATAGAAAATTTCAATAAAAATTGATTGTGGACTCCTGCTCACCTACGGTCTCTGAGTCAACATCGGCGTCCCTTATTTGATCAAACAACGTATCCACATTCTCTGCCAGTTCTTCCGCTACTTCTTCCTTTTCCTCTTGGGTGCCTTCTTCTAGAACTTCATCAACGTTGTCCAGGGTCTCAGTAAGCTCGTCCTGGGTTTCCTCTGTATTGGTAAAGAGAATACGGTAAGAACACCTAAAACTGCGGTTCCTTAGGACTTTGATACGATCATTTATTTAGGCGCATGTCGGAGGCAATACTGTAACGGGGGGTGCCCTAAGATGTCACGCGCCCTAACATGGCACGGATTTTTACTGATCTTATTTTGCATAACCACGCCGTGTTTGTGACCACTGACTACGCTGATAAGGAAGGTTAATAAATCAAGTTCATGCACATAGTTGTCATTTTCTTTTAAAACATATGTGTACATATTCATTTCTTGTTTCGTCGAAAAATAGTATTTTGACAATAATGATGGTAGCGCTGAGTAGAGGGTCACTGCGTAGCTAGACGGCCTGGCGCCTAAATATAAGACCTGTGCCAAGCAGATACACCACTATCATACACGTAAGAAAATCACTTCATAAAACACTGAAAATGTGGGTCTTTAAGTGTTTGTCGAAAAGAAAACCGACCAAAGAAAAACAACGTAAACATCGCTGTCGTCTGGCGACGTTGTTTTCCCGCCTTTTTTTCTGCCCTCGATGGACGCGGGACGATTCAACGCAGAGCTATGTTACGCTCTAACACGTGATTGGTACCGTCTATGAAAAGTAAACTGAATGCTGAGATGGCGAAGATATTTTCCAATAAGTAGACGAAGTATTGTTGATTTAAGCAATGTCGTTTTTTCGTAATGATTTTGTGAGTCGGGCCGCATTCAATACGTACGTCGAGCCGCGCGCACTGTGCGTCGTAGCCTAATCCCCGTGAAAATATGAGCTTGGATACGCTAGACATAGCCCTTCTCACACGACGAGATAAGTGCACACCGTCAAAACTTTTCGGTCAAAAGAAAGCTAGAATATAGTAGACTACAAGCCTTGTTCACATTTTCTTAACTTTATCACCAACTTCCGGAGAGAGCAAAATAACAAAAGCGTGCTAAGTTAGGCACCCTATCTGGCGTAGCACTAAATCAGAACGAACATTCGCGAAATCATATCACAGCAATTTCTGCTTGTAACGCGGAGCTCGAAGGGCTCATGAACAATATGAATGCATTTCTTATCCAAGTATGGTCTTCAGATGACTATGTTCAAAATTCATTCATTAAAACCTGACCACTCTCTAGCAACCAGCGATGGAGCGCCGTGAGTTCGAGCGCGTAAAAAACGTGCCATCTCCGGGCGACCCCCTATATATTATGAAATATTCTCTGTTTTCGCAGTGAACTCTTCATGTTTAACTGAAAAAACTCACCAACGTCCTCAGCTGCCGCCTCTGTTTCTTGTGTTTCCTGGGCTTCTTCGACGGCTTCTTCCACCTCCTGCACCGTTTCCTGTATCGTCTCCTGTATTTCCACTTGCGCCGCAGTGTCTTCAGTCCTAACGGCCTCTGCAAGAGCGTCTACCTGCTCCTGCAGTTCCTCCTCTACCCTCTCTGTACGATGAATATTAGATGTATATAAGACCAAAGGAGGACTACCAATACGGGATCAGAAATTTAAGAAGCAGACTGAAGTTGAGAAGAAAAACACCTAACGTTCGGTGTATTTGTTGTTTTATCAACACCATGCAGAGAATTCTGTCTTTCACAAAATAGAAAATTTCAATAAAAATTGATTGTGGACTCCTGCTCACCTACGGTCTCTGAGTCAACATCGGCGTCCCTTATTTGATCAAACAACGTATCCACATTCTCTGCCAGTTCTTCCGCTACTTCTTCCTTTTCCTCTTGGGTGCCTTCTTCTAGAACTTCATCAACGTTATCCAGGGTCTCAGTAAGCTCGTCCTGGGTTTCCTCTGTATAGGTAAAGAGCACATATAAGACTACTGTTTCCTAAGATGTCAGGTATTTTCAATACTGTGCATCGGAAAGGTTTGTCGTTTTCGCGGTGACCCTTTTCACTGTCAACTAAAAGACACCGCGAAAATGTGTTCTGTCTTCAACCTTCTTAACATCACCAAAGAATGCTAACTAAAAACAACGATAACATGTCCTTTCTAGTCCTATCACAAAATGAACTTCCCCGCAAAATAAAAAGATTTACAGAAAATCAAAGGCATGACCAATGCATATGGCATGTATCACATACAAAGGCTATACTTCCGTAGTAATTCTAGCTTATGTTTGCTTGTCGTCATTGCAACAAACATCTCTTTGAAGGTTTTATTTCGAAGGCCACATCAAAAACTTCATTGTTAATGTTCTCATACTTTGGGTTGTCGTAAGAAATGCTGAGCATGTCTAAACTAGATGTATGTAAGGTGAGCATGTCAATACTAACCGAGTATGTCTAGCTTAACCACAATAAATCTTTTGAAGTCAACAAACAGTACACTTCATGATGAAATATAAAAGTACTTCGTATTTACAAAGTTAAGAAGGTTCAGCTTCCAAACAAAGTTTTATCTGGGGACTGTAATCTGCTCGAATGGGCCAATTCAAAGGGCTTCCATTTCACAGAAGGTAGTTTCTTGTAACTAAATAAAGACGAATACACATTTTTTTCCATCGTGGATTTTGTTGAACCCATATATGTCGATTGTTTTTTGCTCTCGGCTCTTTCTCCCGATCCCCATGATGCTCTATAGCTCTACGTAGGTCTAGACGGCTACCTTTGAGAGCGTGATTAAATCACAATCGGGAGGGGCCAATACAGCCCCGGACAGCAGTATTTGTGTTACACAGACTATACCTTTGCCAATACCGGAAAAACTTACAGTTGGTTCATCGTGACAAAGCTGGCGCATCTAGACTAACTGAGGGCATCTAATGTGAGCGCAACCCATGCCCGTAGCCAGGATTTTGATTGGGGGGTTCTTTTTAATGTTTGAGGGACCAGCGAGCGCCGCAGGCGTAAGGTTCCTAGGGGCTCCGGGGGTATGCCCCCCCCCCCTGGAAAATTTAAAAAATTGAACTTTATGATATGGCATTTCCTGTGTTTTTGAGAGGATTTCAAAGAAAGAAATCATAGACAAATTGAGCAGTTTTTGTTGGATTCCAGCCCCGCTGGTGATACCAATGTCCACCTTGAAAAAAAAAAACCTTGGAAGTTAAAAAGTGGACCTTGGAGCGTGTAAAATTTCAAAAATTGAACCTTCTGAAAGGCCATTTCTTGTCTTTTTGAAAGGGTTTCAGAGGAAAAATCAGAGACAAAGTGAGCAGTTTTTTCTAGGATTCTAGCCTCTGTGGCCTTGCTGGTGATACAAATAAGTCCGCTTTGAAAAAAAAGTGGACCTTCAAGCCTTTGAAAGTGGACCTTCAAGCCTGTGGGGCTTCAGAACCCCCGACCCCCCCCCCCCCCGGCTACGGGCATGTAACCACAGTGAATCTTCTTAAGTCAACAAACTATGATGAAGTAAATATGTACGCCATAAACGTAAGTAGTGTAGTCTAAGTCGTATGAGTCTCACCATCCTGGCGGTGCCATGGCGGTGTCACTGGCAGCGCTAATTAGCATAAATATTAATATTGATATGAAATATGAAATATGAATAAGTAACACGTTTATGATACATATGTATATATATATATATAAGTATCCTCACCATCCCGGCGGTGCCATGGCGGTGTCACTGTCAGCGCGCTAATTAGCATATATATTAATATTGATATGAAATATGAATAAGTAACACGTTTATGATACATATATATACATAAGTATATATATGTTTATGTATATATCTAGACATATATGTTTATTGAAACATATTCATTATCTTTATGTATGTCTAACGTTATTAGCTACGTTACATGTTTACATATTTTTATAGATGACTTTATTATGGCTACGTCATATATCATGATATATGTGTATATCTTTTATCATGGCTACGTCATATGTTTATATATATGTATCGATAAATTTACTTGTACATGTGTCTGATACGTTGTGTTTGTAAGCTGTACTAACCTGTGTGTTATTCTGTACATGTGTATGTTGTGTTTTATACGTTGTACTAACATGTGTGATGTTCTGAACATGTGTATGTTGTGTTTGTAAGCTGCACTAACCTGTGTGTTGTTTTGTACATGTGTATGTTGTGTTGTATACGTTGTATCAACATGTGTGATGTTCTGTACATGTGTATGTTGTGTTTGTAAGCTGTACTAACCTGTATGTTGTTATGTTCATGTGTATGTTGTGTTTATAAGTTGTACTAACATGTGTAACTTTAGTAACAAGTGTATGTTGTGTTTGTAAACTTTGCTAAGCTATGTGATGTTCTGTATATGTGTATTCTGCGTTTGTAAGTTAGTATAAGATTTGTGTATGTTTTGTATATGTGTATGTTGCGTTTGTAAGTTAGTCTAACATGTGTGGTGTTCTGTACATGTGTATGTTGTGTTTACAACTTTACTAAGCTGTGTGATGCTCTCTACATGTGTATGTTGCGTTTGTAAGTTAGTCTAGCATGCGTGATGTTCTGTACATGTGTATGTTGCGTTTGTTAGTTAGTCTAACATGTGTGATGTTCTGTACATGTGTATGTTGCGCTTGTAAGTTAGTCTAACATGTGTGATGTTTTGTACATAAGTATGTCATGTTTGTAACTTTACTAACATGTGTGGTGTTTTGTACAGGTGTATGTTGAGTTCGTTACTTTACTAACCCGTGTGATGCTTTGTACATGTGTATGGTACGTTGAGTTCGTCACTTTACTAAGTTAAACCTATGTGATATTGTGCGCATATGTGTGTTTTATTTTGAAGTTGTACTATTAAACCTGTGTGATTGTTTATACCTGTGTATGTTACGTTTGTAACTTAACTAACCTGTGTGGTGTACTGTACATGTGTATGTTGTATTTGCAACTTTACTAACCTGTGTGATGTTTAATACATGTGTATGATATGTTTAATTCTTAACTTTGATAACATGTATGATGTTCTGAACATGTGTGTGTTGAATTTGTAAGTTGTACTAACCTGTGTGATGTTTTGTAAATGTGTATGTTGCGTTTGTAAGTTATTCGAACACTTGTGGTGTTCTCTACATGCGTATGTTGAGTTCGTAACTTTACTAACATGTTTAATATTTGTACATGTGTGTTGTGTTTGTAAGTTGTGCTAACCTGTGTGATTTTTTCTACATGTGTATGTTCCGTTTGTAAACTTCACTAACCTGTGTGATGTTCTGCACATGTGTATGTCCTAAAGTTATTCTGACATGTGTGATGTTTTGTACATTATTGTAACACTGTTGCGTTTGTAACTTAACTAAGCTGTGTGATGTTCTGTATATGTGTTTGTTGTGTTCGTAACTTACATAACCTGTGTGATGTTTTGTACATGTGTATGATGTATTTGTAAGTTGTACTAACGTGTGTGATGTTCTGTACATGTGTATGGTACGATCGACATATATTGTCTGAATTTGTATGTGTTTATAAATCATATCTTTGTCACGTTTTCAACAACTAATGAGTGTCTATGTACGTGTTTGTTTTTTCTCGCGAAAGTGTGCTATTGTTTATCATGGCATTCGTCTCCAGCTAATGGTTGGGAAGAACGACAAGCAAGCTTCGTGTAACGTAACGTTGTGTTTATTAATACCGTATGTAGTTATCGTCTGTAATTGCTCTTGCTGATACAATGTAGAAGATAATTGTACAATATCTCATTTACTTACATGTGTAGACGTAATGTCTATGTACAGATATGCATCATATATCTAAAGGTTGGGTAGTAACACCGTCATCTTGAACTCGACGTTTTGGGTAGAAATACGAAAATGCGTCGCGCGTTTGTGTGTAGGTCAACATTTCATTGTTTCGAACGCGAAATCCCATATTCACACCCTGCCCACTTTTCTGGGTCTCCAGGACGCTTAGGTACTTTTGTAGGGTGATGTTGTTGTCTTTTTTGCTCACCCCTTTACAACTAAATTTGTCATTTGTTTTGTCGTCACCACCAAAGCAATAATAGGTCTTGGAGCACAGTCCGACAATGGCATCCCCGGACCATTCCTCTTTGAAGAGCCCAGGGGTGCGCTTATCATAGGCCGCGAGCTGTGGGTTGTCCGCGCGGGGGAACCAGAGGTGTTTTTCGTCTTCATACCTGCCACGCATGTGGGGTTTGATGACATCCTCCAGCCTGTCCGCGGAGATGGCGATGTAGGCCGAGTCGGTGTCCATCTCACAATACTGAAAATCCGACACGTCTACGAATTTCAACATGAAGTCGTAATAAAACTCCAGCAT
Source organism: Branchiostoma lanceolatum (assembly GCA_035149815.1). Lineage (NCBI taxonomy): Eukaryota > Metazoa > Chordata > Leptocardii > Amphioxiformes > Branchiostomatidae > Branchiostoma > Branchiostoma lanceolatum. The sequence continues at coordinate 32,161,754 of CM068866.1, forward strand.
TCGGAGTTTGGCGTACTGATAGACGAAGAAACCAATTTGAAGGGGGAGGTCAAACTTGATACGGCGCTTTCCCGTCTCTATTTCGTAGAACCCATCGACCACCTCAGTGACTTGTTTGAAACAAGGATCATTGATCTTTTGCGTCGCGGCAACTGCGCTGTCGCAGTAGCACACATTAGACTGTTTCTCTTTGTTGGTGACAGTCTTGCCATACGCGCTGTTGCCAATGAGTTTCATGGTGTCGGCGATGATTTTCTTTTTTACGTCTTTGTCGCCGGCACGACGCGCGTCACTGACATTGTTGCCAAAAGGTTCGAAACACTTTTTGGGTACGTATTCTAGCACTTGATAAATATGGGTCACTTCCAACCCCTTCTCCAAGTACCACTTAAGCAAAGGTGTGGCCAACAGAATCTTCTTACCAAACATGCTACCAATGAGAGAGCGTCTTGGTTTGGACATGATGTGATGCGTTTCTGCATACTGTTTCATGAAAGGACCGATGTCGTCGATGGAAATGTTGCAGTTTTTGAAAACCGGAGGCATCTCGGCAAAATGTGATTTGAGACGTGCAGGGACTCGGATGTCGCACTCGACAACACCGAACAATTTCTCTTCGCAGACGACCTGGAGAATTTGCTCTTTGGACAATTTGTACTTGGTTTCAGTCGGTGTCTTACGCCCAGCCAAAAAGGCGGACACCTCGATATTCCTCTTTAGTGTGTACCACTCACACTCCCACATTTCGACCACTTTGTACCCTTCTCCGCGCAAATACTTGGTCATTCCGTTTGTTTCTTCTCGTAGGTCGACCATTTTTCTATCTCGTCTTGAATTGATGTCAAGACCTGCGGTGAGGTGACAGTCGTGACCGTGCCAGAAGCACCCATGGAACTGAAAAATTTCACCAGTTTGCGAACAAAACCCGTCCACGGGAATTTGGCGTGGACCTATGCGTTTTTCTGTGTGGTTGAATTTGTTCCTGATGACGATGTCACGGCTGTGCGCTACCCAGTCTAGCCACTCCGTGGCCGTGCGCCCCCAAGAACGGACAGCGTACTCTTTACAAAACCTATTGCATTCCTGCCGGCGAATGTAATACCCGGTAGGCATGTCTTGCATCAGTGCCCACAGGTATAAGGCGTTGGCATCGAAACCAATGACCTTTTGACAGAGTTTGGGCTGTCTACCAGTACCTTCCATCTCTTTCTGTCTTATGAAGGTCTCACCCTTCTTGTGATACCTATGGAATATAATGCTGGGTCCTCCTACAATGTTATCTTTAAACAATTTGTACACTTCCTCGTTATCTACAAGGGTGAAGTAAGTGTGAGATGGCAAGTTCATAAAAAGATACTTGAGTGTCAGTCCCGGCACGCTGATGCCATCCTTAAACATGTCGATGCCGAGATCTCTATAGAAGTCGACCATCTTCTGGATTGCCTCCAGCATGGGGACGACGTCCTTGTTGTTGTACCTATTAAGGGAACGGGAAATGGAGACTGTCAGTTATCGGTACACTTACGAGGATACAAAGAGAAACGACAACGAGCTCTACCTGGAAAGGTCAAACGAGACGGCCATAGTACTGACCATATCAGGAAGTCTTCCATGGTCTTCATTGCCTGATCCTCCCAGACCTTTTCGCAGTAGGCGTAGTCCATTGCGGAGATGTGCGTCCCCCGTAACCGGCTGTAGAAAGCTTGGGGCGGTGGGAGGTGGGTCTGATTTAACTTATCGAGGTCGTCCATCCATTCGTATCTGTATTCGACGTAAGTAGCATGAATAAGTGACACTCTTTTACGCTTGGATAAGTCACCGCGTTACATTTGCAGCCATTAATAGAGAAGATCACTCTGCAATTGGAACACACCGACGTAAGAAAGCAAACTTACGGAAAGAAGCCTTTCGTCTCCTGGCACTCGTACGCCTTAAGCAGGTGAGAGTATGAGAAGCCAGGTGCCACGTAGTTCACCAGGTCCAAGAACTTCATGTCGTCCGTCTCTATCGACATGAAGCTGTTGTCCTTCTTAATGGGTCGTAGGTTCTCCTGTCGTGCGTTCAGGTGGGGGAGAAACACCTTCTTCATGGCGTTCACGTCATACTTCCCCGAGTTGAAACCAATGACAGGCAATTGACGTAGGTGTCGATGTAGCCGGTCGAACAACCTGCCGATCCAATTCCCTTTTCCTCGGTCTTCGTCTTCGCCGTTTTCATCCTCTTCTTCAATCATGGAAGCATCGCCGTGTTCGTTTGACGTTACAGAGTGTTTATCTTCTTCTGACATCATAAAGTCATCGTCTACAGCTTCCCGTTCTGACATCGCAAAGTGTTCGTTTTCACCGTCTTCGTCATTATCCGGATACAAGGCCTCAATCTGTTTAAAGACGTCGCCATGGTACTCTTTCAACTCCTCGTAGGCCGCCTCACTGATCTGCTGGAGATGCTGTAACATCTTGTCAGCAACAGCGGCCGGGTCACCCTCGGAGACGAAGCATTTGGCCTTGTTGAATCTCGGTACGTTAGAACAGACGCTAACGCTCAGGAGTTCGTGCACAGCCTCCCAGGTCATCTTGTCGGTTTTCTGGTCAGACAGAGGTTTGAGGAGACACTCGATATCGTACGTTGCCCAGTATGGATAGTAACGATCGTCTGGATTCACATGGATACCGACGTCATCCAGTTGTTCAAATATTGTTTGTCTCCCGTTGTACGCCCCGCCTGGGTAGATGTACTCTATGGCCCCGGTGCAGTTTGCCTGGTGGTATCGCAAGTTGTAAGCGCGCTTAAACTTCCTACCACACGTAGGGCAGCCGTACGATTTGGCATAGTTCTTAAAGTCCTTAATGTAGCTGAAGTGATCTTCGTATAAGTTCAGGTACATCGTGTTATTATGGCGGGTGAGGGGTCGCCTGACCAGTTTCGCAAACGGTGTTTCGCTTTTCTCGGCTTCTTCGTCATTCAGCTGAAGCGAGTAGACGTAGACGTTGACCTGAAAGAGCTTCTCTATGTCGACCAAGTCTTCCAGAGAAACCCCACAGAAATCCTTCTCGGGTATGCCCGTGGCTTTCAGGTACTGTTGGAAGAGCTCCTTAGTCGCCGTCTCGAGTTGTCTTGAACCCTTTCCATATTGTAACGCAAGGCAGCGGAAGAAGCACAGACTGTCCTCGTAAGGTCCATGCGTTCCACACTGAAGAGCGACGACGGCGTTGCTGTTGACGAGGTACGCGGGGAGATTCTTGAGCGCACCGATGGGATGGTTCCCCAATTTGCTGACGTAAAACACTACATGGGGGATGGCATGGACGATCCATTTAGAGTCCGGGCGCTGTTGTCGGCAATACTCGAGGATGTCCTTGTCGGCTATTTCGTCCATGAATCTTTGCATGTCTTCTTCGCCTCCGACCAACACCGGTTTCTGCAGGAAGGTGTGGTTGTTTTCGCAGGGGTAGTAATAACGCAGGCCATGCTCGTTACTACGGAGGACGAACCCAAACGACAGATTGATTTTAAACGTCGTCTCTTGGTCTCGGAAGATCGCCCATAACTTATCTGCCAGCTCGTTTATATTGTCGGAGGTCAGTCTAAAATTATAAGTGTCGTGAACCGATTTCCTCTGGAAGTTTGTACGTATGTTCGACCACTTGTCTTTGTACATCTGCTCCAAGGCCGGATCTTCGTCTTTCAAACCCAAGTCGTCGGGTTTGTCCAACGGGTCTTCTGGTAGGGGGAACACATCGGCCTGGACGGTTCTCCGCTTTGATACAACCTCTTTGGCGTTGTCAGAATGTCGTCTTTTGTGACCTCGTGAGGGGCCCGCCGCGCCTTCGGGGTGCACCTCTTCTCTGTGCTGCTCCAGTTCTCTTACCATGTTGAACGACGTGTTACACAGACGACAGTAAAGAAATGTTTTAGCGCGAACCTTGTCGTGTGTGCGTTTGTGTTCTCGCAACGCGTCCACCCTGGCAAACTTTTTCCCGCAAGAATCGCACTCGTGCTGGGGTACAGTAGACGTGTGCTTCTGTTGGTGGTGTCGTTTCAAGTCGTGGGCACGGGTAAAGTTTTGTTCACATGTCTCACAACGGTGAGTGGGTGACATAGCATGTGCCGCGTTCTTGTGACGGTCAAGGGACCTTTTATGTTTGTACTCTTTCCCACACCGATCGCAATGGAACGCCATGTTTTCGCTCTGAAATAAGGAACGAACCGAATAGTTCAAAACTGTAACGTGACGATTTTCGCATCGTACCTTTTTGTTATTAACTATAATGGGGCGGCGAAGGAACAGACGAGGTGGTGTCGAACATGTTTCGTCATCGACAGACTAGCAAGTCTGAGACCGCGACAAAAATATAACGGCCAGGCAAGTAGACATTGTGAATAATTTCTGTAAACGGATTTGAAATCACACAAAAACCTTTATGGGACCCCAAACCGACACCCAACCTCTCCCAAATTCCAACTGTACGGTTCCTAGGAACGTAGAGTAACAAAACTAACCAAAGTAGGGCATCAAGCTTTGATCTGTACATAGCGGTGCGCTTTTCTGTCATATTCGTTTTGACAACAACAACAAAAGTCTCCACCTGATGAAAATAATATCCTGCTTTTTAAACAAGACACAAACGATTATCGCACCCCTCTAAGTATAATGCCATCAACCTACACTGTTTTCGCTTGTCTACGTCGGGGGAAGTGAGAGAAGAAGAGATTGCAGAGCAGCTTAGAGCGCAGACTTACCAGTATGTATGATATGACGACTGTTCAGTTGACCGATGTGCCGGGCACTTGAGAGAGAGTCCAGCCGTCCTACAGCAGTTCAACAGGTCACTGTCTTTTCGCCCCTGGCTGTTGGCTTTTTATAGGGCTCAGGTCCATTCACGCTGCCACCTGCTCGTGCACGTGCACACGATTTGGGGCATAAAAAAGACACATTCGTGGGAACAAAAGCAAACAGAGGCGCCAAGAGGGCTCGAGGGAGTTCCCAACAATAGGGCTTGACCACAGGGGTTTCCCTTTGATCGCACGTGCACGCGTGGGAATCGTTCATTATCTCACCCCCCTTGGGACCTGACTATGCACATTCTTCTTGCACGTGCAAACTGTTTAATAGCTGCCATGGCAACATTAGGGGCTTGCCCACAGGGGTTTCCCTTCGATCGCACGTGCACGCGTGAGAACCGTAAACAAACGGTATCTCAAAGGGGCTCAAGGGAGTTCCCAACAAGCGCGTTCATCATCTGTAACAATGGGGCGCAGATCAAGGAGCCAAATAATCATTAATCTTTTGTCTGTGCGGCATGAGCACCTTCTATAATTGGAATGCTGTCGAATTCTTTTGTTCTAAACACGCGCCTTCACTGTATCTGTTACGGCAACAAGAGATGTTGCCTTCTTCTCCTTTTGACATCTCTATTAAATAACGAAGTTCACCCTTCCGCGCGCGCCTGTCACGGGTGAACGCCTCAGAGATGTGAAGCAGATAACTCTGGTCATGTATAAAGCATGATCAGGCATGTAGTGTACATTTCTTACAAAGGGGACGCATATCTCACCCCCTTGGGATTTGACTATGCACATTCTCCTTGCAGCTGCAAACTGTTAGCTGCCATGGCAACGGTTTTTTTTTTTTTCGGCGGCAGTTAAGATCCAAATTGTAAAACGTTTCTCGCTACCACACGTGGTACGGTTAAGGTTAGTAAACAATTCAAACGCGTCGTGTATTTATTCCGTACCACGTGTGGTATACGTAACGAGAAACGTTTTACAATTTGGATCTTAACTGCCGCCGAAAAAAAAAAACCGTTGCCATGGCAGCTAACAGTTTGCAGCTGCAAGGAGAATGTGTCAAGGGTGAACGCCTCAGAGATGTGAAGCAGATAACTCTGGTCATGTATAAAGCATGATCAGGCATGTAGTGTACATTTCTTACAAAGGGGACGCATATCTCACCCCCTTGGGATTTGACTATGCACATTCTCCTTGCAGCTGCAAACTGTTAGCTGCCATGGCAACGGTTTTTTTTTTTTTCGGCGGCAGTTAAGATCCAAATTGTAAAACGTTTCTCGCTACCACACGTGGTACGGTTAAGGTTAGTAAACAATTCAAACGCGTCGTGTATTTATTCCGTACCACGTGTGGTATACGTAACGAGAAACGTTTTACAATTTGGATCTTAACTGCCGCCGAAAAAAAAAAAAAACCGTTGCCATGGCAGCTAACAGTTTGCAGCTGCAAGGAGAATGTGCATAGTCAAATCCCAAGGGGGTGAGATATGCGTCCCCTTTGTAAGAAATGTACACTACATGCCTGATCATGCTTTATACATGACCAGAGTTATCTGCTTCACATCTCTGAGGCGTTCACCCGTGACAGGCGCGCGCGGAAGGGTGAACTTCGTTATTTAATAGAGATGTCAAAAGGAGAAGAAGGCAACATCTCTTGTTGCCGTAACAGATACAGTGAAGGCGCGTGTTTAGAACAAAAGAATTCGACAGCATTCCAATTATAGAAGGTGCTCATGCCGCACAGACAAAAGATTAATGATTATTTGGCTCCTTGATCTGCGCCCCATTGTTACAGATGATGAACGCGCTTGTTGGGAACTCCCTTGAGCCCCTTTGAGATACCGTTTGTTTACGGTTCTCACGCGTGCACGTGCGATCGAAGGGAAACCCCTGTGGGCAAGCCCCTAATGTTGCCATGGCAGCTATTAAACAGTTTGCACGTGCAAGAAGAATGTGCATAGTCAGGTCCCAAGGGGGGTGAGATAATGAACGATTCCCACGCGTGCACGTGCGATCAAAGGGAAACCCCTGTGGTCAAGCCCTATTGTTGGGAACTCCCTCGAGCCCTCTTGGCGCCTCTGTTTGCTTTTGTTCCCACGAATGTGTCTTTTTTATGCCCCAAATCGTGTGCACGTGCACGAGCAGGTGGCAGCGTGAATGGACCTGAGCCCTATAAAAAGCCAACAGCCAGGGGCGAAAAGACAGTGACCTGTTGAACTGCTGTAGGACGGCTGGACTCTCTCTCAAGTGCCCGGCACATCGGTCAACTGAACAGTCGTCATATCATACATACTGGTAAGTCTGCGCTCTAAGCTGCTCTGCAATCTCTTCTTCTCTCACTTCCCCCGACGTAGACAAGCGAAAACAGTGTAGGTTGATGGCATTATACTTAGAGGGGTGCGATAATCGTTTGTGTCTTGTTTAAAGAGCAGGATATTATTTTCATCAGGTGGAGACTTTTGTTGTTGTTGTCAAAACGAATATGACAGAAAAGCGCACCGCTATGTACAGATCAAAGCTTGATGCCCTACTTTGGTTAGTTTTGTTACTCTACGTTCCTAGGAACCGTACAGTTGGAATTTGGGAGAGGTTGGGTGTCGGTTTGGGGTCCCATAAAGGTTTTTGTGTGATTTCAAATCCGTTTACAGAAATTATTCACAATGTCTACTTGCCTGGCCGTTATATTTTTGTCGCGGTCTCAGACTTGCTAGTCTGTCGATGACGAAACATGTTCGACACCACCTCGTCTGTTCCTTCGCCGCCCCATTATAGTTAATAACAAAAAGGTACGATGCGAAAATCGTCACGTTACAGTTTTGAACTATTCGGTTCGTTCCTTATTTCAGAGCGAAAACATGGCGTTCCATTGCGATCGGTGTGGGAAAGAGTACAAACATAAAAGGTCCCTTGACCGTCACAAGAACGCGGCACATGCTATGTCACCCACTCACCGTTGTGAGACATGTGAACAAAACTTTACCCGTGCCCACGACTTGAAACGACACCACCAACAGAAGCACACGTCTACTGTACCCCAGCACGAGTGCGATTCTTGCGGGAAAAAGTTTGCCAGGGTGGACGCGTTGCGAGAACACAAACGCACACACGACAAGGTTCGCGCTAAAACATTTCTTTACTGTCGTCTGTGTAACACGTCGTTCAACATGGTAAGAGAACTGGAGCAGCACAGAGAAGAGGTGCACCCCGAAGGCGCGGCGGGCCCCTCACGAGGTCACAAAAGACGACATTCTGACAACGCCAAAGAGGTTGTATCAAAGCGGAGAACCGTCCAGGCCGATGTGTTCCCCCTACCAGAAGACCCGTTGGACAAACCCGACGACTTGGGTTTGAAAGACGAAGATCCGGCCTTGGAGCAGATGTACAAAGACAAGTGGTCGAACATACGTACAAACTTCCAGAGGAAATCGGTTCACGACACTTATAATTTTAGACTGACCTCCGACAATATAAACGAGCTGGCAGATAAGTTATGGGCGATCTTCCGAGACCAAGAGACGACGTTTAAAATCAATCTGTCGTTTGGGTTCGTCCTCCGTAGTAACGAGCATGGCCTGCGTTATTACTACCCCTGCGAAAACAACCACACCTTCCTGCAGAAACCGGTGTTGGTCGGAGGCGAAGAAGACATGCAAAGATTCATGGACGAAATAGCCGACAAGGACATCCTCGAGTATTGCCGACAACAGCGCCCGGACTCTAAATGGATCGTCCATGCCATCCCCCATGTAGTGTTTTACGTCAGCAAATTGGGGAACCATCCCATCGGTGCGCTCAAGAATCTCCCCGCGTACCTCGTCAACAGCAACGCCGTCGTCGCTCTTCAGTGTGGAACGCATGGACCTTACGAGGACAGTCTGTGCTTCTTCCGCTGCCTTGCGTTACAATATGGAAAGGGTTCAAGACAACTCGAGACGGCGACTAAGGAGCTCTTCCAACAGTACCTGAAAGCCACGGGCATACCCGAGAAGGATTTCTGTGGGGTTTCTCTGGAAGACTTGGTCGACATAGAGAAGCTCTTTCAGGTCAACGTCTACGTCTACTCGCTTCAGCTGAATGACGAAGAAGCCGAGAAAAGCGAAACACCGTTTGCGAAACTGGTCAGGCGACCCCTCACCCGCCATAATAACACGATGTACCTGAACTTATACGAAGATCACTTCAGCTACATTAAGGACTTTAAGAACTATGCCAAATCGTACGGCTGCCCTACGTGTGGTAGGAAGTTTAAGCGCGCTTACAACTTGCGATACCACCAGGCAAACTGCACCGGGGCCATAGAGTACATCTACCCAGGCGGGGCGTACAACGGGAGACAAACAATATTTGAACAACTGGATGACGTCGGTATCCATGTGAATCCAGACGATCGTTACTATCCATACTGGGCAACGTACGATATCGAGTGTCTCCTCAAACCTCTGTCTGACCAGAAAACCGACAAGATGACCTGGGAGGCTGTGCACGAACTCCTGAGCGTTAGCGTCTGTTCTAACGTACCGAGATTCAACAAGGCCAAATGCTTCGTCTCCGAGGGTGACCCGGCCGCTGTTGCTGACAAGATGTTACAGCATCTCCAGCAGATCAGTGAGGCGGCCTACGAGGAGTTGAAAGAGTACCATGGCGACGTCTTTAAACAGATTGAGGCCTTGTATCCGGATAATGACGAAGACGGTGAAAACGAACACTTTGCGATGTCAGAACGGGAAGCTGTAGACGATGACTTTATGATGTCAGAAGAAGATAAACACTCTGTAACGTCAAACGAACACGGCGATGCTTCCATGATTGAAGAAGAGGATGAAAACGGCGAAGACGAAGACCGAGGAAAAGGGAATTGGATCGGCAGGTTGTTCGACCGGCTACATCGACACCTACGTCAATTGCCTGTCATTGGTTTCAACTCGGGGAAGTATGACGTGAACGCCATGAAGAAGGTGTTTCTCCCCCACCTGAACGCACGACAGGAGAACCTACGACCCATTAAGAAGGACAACAGCTTCATGTCGATAGAGACGGACGACATGAAGTTCTTGGACCTGGTGAACTACGTGGCACCTGGCTTCTCATACTCTCACCTGCTTAAGGCGTACGAGTGCCAGGAGACGAAAGGCTTCTTTCCGTAAGTTTGCTTTCTTACGTCGGTGTGTTCCAATTGCAGAGTGATCTTCTCTATTAATGGCTGCAAATGTAACGCGGTGACTTATCCAAGCGTAAAAGAGTGTCACTTATTCATGCTACTTACGTCGAATACAGATACGAATGGATGGACGACCTCGATAAGTTAAATCAGACCCACCTCCCACCGCCCCAAGCTTTCTACAGCCGGTTACGGGGGACGCACATCTCCGCAATGGACTACGCCTACTGCGAAAAGGTCTGGGAGGATCAGGCAATGAAGACCATGGAAGACTTCCTGATATGGTCAGTACTATGGCCGTCTCGTTTGACCTTTCCAGGTAGAGCTCGTTGTCGTTTCTCTTTGTATCCTCGTAAGTGTACCGATAACTGACAGTCTCCATTTCCCGTTCCCTTAATAGGTACAACAACAAGGACGTCGTCCCCATGCTGGAGGCAATCCAGAAGATGGTCGACTTCTATAGAGATCTCGGCATCGACATGTTTAAGGATGGCATCAGCGTGCCGGGACTGACACTCAAGTATCTTTTTATGAACTTGCCATCTCACACTTACTTCACCCTTGTAGATAACGAGGAAGTGTACAAATTGTTTAAAGATAACATTGTAGGAGGACCCAGCATTATATTCCATAGGTATCACAAGAAGGGTGAGACCTTCATAAGACAGAAAGAGATGGAAGGTACTGGTAGACAGCCCAAACTCTGTCAAAAGGTCATTGGTTTCGATGCCAACGCCTTATACCTGTGGGCACTGATGCAAGACATGCCTACCGGGTATTACATTCGCCGGCAGGAATGCAATAGGTTTTGTAAAGAGTACGCTGTCCGTTCTTGGGGGCGCACGGCCACGGAGTGGCTAGACTGGGTAGCGCACAGCCGTGACATCGTCATCAGGAACAAATTCAACCACACAGAAAAACGCATAGGTCCACGCCAAATTCCCGTGGACGGGTTTTGTTCGCAAACTGGTGAAATTTTTCAGTTCCATGGGTGCTTCTGGCACGGTCACGACTGTCACCTCACCGCAGGTCTTGACATCAATTCAAGACGAGATAGAAAAATGGTCGACCTACGAGAAGAAACAAACGGAATGACCAAGTATTTGCGCGGAGAAGGGTACAAAGTGGTCGAAATGTGGGAGTGTGAGTGGTACACACTAAAGAGGAATATCGAGGTGTCCGCCTTTTTGGCTGGGCGTAAGACACCGACTGAAACCAAGTACAAATTGTCCAAAGAGCAAATTCTCCAGGTCGTCTGCGAAGAGAAATTGTTCGGTGTTGTCGAGTGCGACATCCGAGTCCCTGCACGTCTCAAATCACATTTTGCCGAGATGCCTCCGGTTTTCAAAAACTGCAACATTTCCATCGACGACATCGGTCCTTTCATGAAACAGTATGCAGAAACGCATCACATCATGTCCAAACCAAGACGCTCTCTCATTGGTAGCATGTTTGGTAAGAAGATTCTGTTGGCCACACCTTTGCTTAAGTGGTACTTGGAGAAGGGGTTGGAAGTGACCCATATTTATCAAGTGCTAGAATACGTACCCAAAAAGTGTTTCGAACCTTTTGGCAACAATGTCAGTGACGCGCGTCGTGCCGGCGACAAAGACGTAAAAAAGAAAATCATCGCCGACACCATGAAACTCATTGGCAACAGCGCGTATGGCAAGACTGTCACCAACAAAGAGAAACAGTCTAATGTGTGCTACTGCGACAGCGCAGTTGCCGCGACGCAAAAGATCAATGATCCTTGTTTCAAACAAGTCACTGAGGTGGTCGATGGGTTCTACGAAATAGAGACGGGAAAGCGCCGTATCAAGTTTGACCTCCCCCTTCAAATTGGTTTCTTCGTCTATCAGTACGCCAAACTCCGAATGCTGGAGTTTTATTACGACTTCATGTTGAAATTCGTAGACGTGTCGGATTTTCAGTATTGTGAGATGGACACCGACTCGGCCTACATCGCCATCTCCGCGGACAGGCTGGAGGATGTCATCAAACCCCACATGCGTGGCAGGTATGAAGACGAAAAACACCTCTGGTTCCCCCGCGCGGACAACCCACAGCTCGCGGCCTATGATAAGCGCACCCCTGGGCTCTTCAAAGAGGAATGGTCCGGGGATGCCATTGTCGGACTGTGCTCCAAGACCTATTATTGCTTTGGTGGTGACGACAAAACAAATGACAAATTTAGTTGTAAAGGGGTGAGCAAAAAAGACAACAACATCACCCTACAAAAGTACCTAAGCGTCCTGGAGACCCAGAAAAGTGGGCAGGGTGTGAATATGGGATTTCGCGTTCGAAACAATGAAATGTTGACCTACACACAAACGCGCGACGCATTTTCGTATTTCTACCCAAAACGTCGAGTTCAAGATGACGGTGTTACTACCCAACCTTTAGATATATGATGCATATCTGTACATAGACATTACGTCTACACATGTAAGTAAATGAGATATTGTACAATTATCTTCTACATTGTATCAGCAAGAGCAATTACAGACGATAACTACATACGGTATTAATAAACACAACGTTACGTTACACGAAGCTTGCTTGTCGTTCTTCCCAACCATTAGCTGGAGACGAATGCCATGATAAACAATAGCACACTTTCGCGAGAAAAAACAAACACGTACATAGACACTCATTAGTTGTTGAAAACGTGACAAAGATATGATTTATAAACACATACAAATTCAGACAATATATGTCGATCGTACCATACACATGTACAGAACATCACACACGTTAGTACAACTTACAAATACATCATACACATGTACAAAACATCACACAGGTTATGTAAGTTACGAACACAACAAACACATATACAGAACATCACACAGCTTAGTTAAGTTACAAACGCAACAGTGTTACAATAATGTACAAAACATCACACATGTCAGAATAACTTTAGGACATACACATGTGCAGAACATCACACAGGTTAGTGAAGTTTACAAACGGAACATACACATGTAGAAAAAATCACACAGGTTAGCACAACTTACAAACACAACACACATGTACAAATATTAAACATGTTAGTAAAGTTACGAACTCAACATACGCATGTAGAGAACACCACAAGTGTTCGAATAACTTACAAATTCAACACACACATGTTCAGAACATCATACATGTTATTAAAGTTAAGAATTAAACATATCATACACATGTATTAAACATCACACAGGTTAGTAAAGTTGCAAATACAACATACACATGTACAGTACACCACACAGGTTAGTTAAGTTACAAACGTAACATACACAGGTATAAACAATCACACAGGTTTAATAGTACAACTTCAAAATAAAACACACATATGCGCACAATATCACATAGGTTTAACTTAGTAAAGTGACGAACTCAACGTACCATACACATGTACAAAGCATCACACGGGTTAGTAAAGTAACGAACTCAACATACACCTGTACAAAACACCACACATGTTAGTAAAGTTACAAACATGACATACTTATGTACAAAACATCACACATGTTAGACTAACTTACAAGCGCAACATACACATGTACAGAACATCACACATGTTAGACTAACTAACAAACGCAACATACACATGTACAGAACATCACGCATGCTAGACTAACTTACAAACGCAACATACACATGTAGAGAGCATCACACAGCTTAGTAAAGTTGTAAACACAACATACACATGTACAGAACACCACACATGTTAGACTAACTTACAAACGCAACATACACATATACAAAACATACACAAATCTTATACTAACTTACAAACGCAGAATACACATATACAGAACATCACATAGCTTAGCAAAGTTTACAAACACAACATACACTTGTTACTAAAGTTACACATGTTAGTACAACTTATAAACACAACATACACATGAACATAACAACATACAGGTTAGTACAGCTTACAAACACAACATACACATGTACAGAACATCACACATGTTGATACAACGTATACAACACAACATACACATGTACAAAACAACACACAGGTTAGTGCAGCTTACAAACACAACATACACATGTTCAGAACATCACACATGTTAGTACAACGTATAAAACACAACATACACATGTACAGAATAACACACAGGTTAGTACAGCTTACAAACACAACGTATCAGACACATGTACAAGTAAATTTATCGATACATATATATAAACATATGACGTAGCCATGATAAAAGATATACACATATATCATGATATATGACGTGGCCATAATAAAGTCATCTATAAAAATATGTAAACATGTAACGTAGCTAATAACGTTAGACATACATAAAGATAATGAATATGTTTCAATAAACATATATGTCTAGATATATACATAAACATATATATACTTATGTATATATATGTATCATAAACGTGTTACTTATTCATATTTCATATCAATATTAATATATATGCTAATTAGCGCGCTGACAGTGACACCGCCATGGCACCGCCGGGATGGTGAGGATACTTATATATATATATATACATATGTATCATAAACGTGTTACTTATTCATATTTCATATTTCATATCAATATTAATATTTATGCTAATTAGCGCTGCCAGTGACACCGCCATGGCACCGCCAGGATGGTGAGACTCATACGACTTAGACTACACTACTAACGTACGTGCTTACACATTAGTTTCAGCGTCAATTTCGAGGCTAGCTGTAATCTGCGAAATTTGTGTATTTCTAAATCCGGCGTCACAATTCATGCGAGCGTCGGCCGACTTTGTACATCGCCCGAAGGTCGCCGAATTTCAAAATCGACCGAGCGTCGACAGTATTTTCCAATGAAAACCTCAGGCGACGTCCGTCGAACACTAAAAACTAAAAATCCCCCATAAGATGGTACCGTCTGAAGTCAATATCGACTAACATGGTAAAAGGCAAGTATCTGGATCAACTTTTATTTATAAGAGTCGCCCGAAGCCCGCGTAATCGACAGGACGTCGGCCGTACTTCGGCCGAAAATACACATTTGAAGCTCGCCAACACGTCGGCCGAGCTGAATTTCTTATTTGTGACGGGGGCTTAATGACAGTAAAAGGGCTCACCAACAACCTCCGCTGCCGCCTCCACTTCCTGCTGCTCTTGAACCTCCTCTTGAGTTTCCTTCAATTCGGCTGCAGCTTCTACAAGTTCGGCTGCGGCTTCTTCCTGTTCTTCTGAAGTTCCATCCTCCATAGCAGATTTGACCTCGTCTATAGCTTCTTCAAAGTCTTCCTCCAGTTTAACTACGGAGGACAAGGCGTGATGACAAACGTTAGGACTTCCTTCTGTAGAATTAGACTTATCTGTAGTGTGTCTTTACATCACGTATTCAGATAACATTGGGTTTGCTAACTAACAAACAACACAGACAAATACGTAATCACCAGACTGCCAAATATGTCACGATTTATATACTTAATAACCAATATAACGATGTGTTGCGCACGATTCTACTTTTCCCACGGTTCCTCATATTCTATCTTATTGTAAGCACTGTATTACACTAGACACGAAAATTAAGACCCATGGCTTATTTTTAATCGGAATGACAATAAGATACAGATTTTGATAGACCTGGTCCATTGTTTTGTTTGCTTATTTTCAATCTTTTCCATATTTCTTTACTCCTTTACTCAATCAATACTGGTATTTATTCCATGTTTTAAGTGTTCTTAGTGGTGAGAATATTTCCAAGATTACTACACATGCGAAGCATCTGCAGACAAAAAGAAGCCTTTAGGATACTAGCAAGAAGCATTGATGCCTAAATCAGGATTACTATTGTTATCGCCATTATAGTGCTTAAGATACTAACCGACTTCCTCATTGTCAACTCCGGCCTCCTCCATGTTTTCCGTCAAGTCTTCAAACTTCTCCTCAAGGGTTTCTGCCAGTTCTTCCACAGCTGAGGAGTCGTCGGTTTGGACAGCTTCCAATATGTCGTCAGCAGTGTCGTCTATGAAGAACGAAACATTTTTTTTTCAAGTTCAACTTAGAGTAAAAGTTTGTGTTCGAATGATGGAAATTGAAGTGTCCACTGATCTAGAATTTGAAAAAAAGTGGTGAATTTTGAAATACCTAAAATATGTGACAACATTTTTCAAATTATGATGATCATCTTATTAATAAGGAGTTAGTTGTTCGGATGTTTCTTAAATCTTGTCCTCTATCTGTCCTGGTGCTCTATTATAGCTCTAAATAGTTGTAATAAGTTACCGATGCCAATACTTACAAACTAACAATTGGTTAATCTTGACAAAGTTACATGTGTATACGAGGGCAACCAATGCGAGAGTAGCCGCAGTGAATCTTCTGAGAAATAGCATAAATAACGAAAAAGTACGTCCTATTTGCAAATAGATTTTAGCTTCCAAAAGATTTCTATTTGGAAACTAATCTGCGATAGCGGGCAGATGTTTAGTTGATCTATTTGAAAGGAAGGTGATTTAAAAACTGCGTATGGCCTGATACATATTTTCGTCAATGGTGGATTGTACTGTCAGACCCGTGTATTTTGGTTGCAAAGAAAAACACAACAAAATAATTATTTTTGACTACATTAGATCACAATTGCGAATTGTGTCTGACAGCATTTTTCAGGACAAAAGAACTACTCACCAACAACATCAGCTGCTGCCTCCACAACTTGTTGCTCTTGAGCCTCCTCCTCAGCTTCCTCCAATTCTTCTACAACTTCTACAAGTGCGGCTGCGGCTTCTTCCTTTTCTTCTACAGTTCCATCCTCCATAGCAGATTGCACATTCTCTATAGCTTCCATAGTTTCCTCCTGCAGGTCAACTACAAAGGGAAAAACACGATGACATACGTTAGGTTTCCCATCTACAGAATTAAAAGTATCTTCTGTCACAGTGTCTGATATACGTAGTGTGTCTTCACATCACGTATTCATATAACATTGGGTACAGTAGTAGAAATGTTTATCGCTAAAACAACATAGCAGTTAGTACATAGCAGCCAACTGGCTGAATTGCGTACTTGCTGTACAGGTTGTATTCAAAAACTAAGTATTTACCGCTTATACAAACTAAGTATGGGAACTAGGTACACTAGGTATGGGAACTAGGTACACAGACAAATATGCGCATCAATATGTCCATGTCTACAGTAAACACGATATCAAACTGGACATGAGCCTCCATATTTACTGCTAATATCTGTTATTGACAAGGAAAAATTTCTACAGTGATATTTCTGGGGGGAAGTAAAACAATTCAGAGCCCACTGGGGGGGGGGGGGGGGCTAAATAATACACTTTTTGCAGCCAGCCCGTAACTATCAGCCACCCCGTAACCATCAACAACCATTATTGTTGTTGTTGCAATGCTACTATTTAAGGTACTAACCGACTCTATCACTGTTAATTCCGCCCTCCTCGAAGACTTTTTCCAAGTCATCAACCTTCTCCGCAAGGTCTTCTGTCATATCCTCCACGGCTTCGGTGTTGTCGGCTTGAACAGCATCCAATATGTCATCAGCACCTTCACCAACGTCATCCTGAAGGTCCTCTGTGAAGAACAAGATTTTTTCCTCAAATTTGTAAGGAGTGTAAAAAGACATCGTGTTTACATGATGAACATTAGAACAACAAAGCAGGCATCATTGTAATACCTGGCTTATCAAAATTATAGAATGCCGCTGTTGACAATACTTCACTACACTTACACGAAATACGAGGATGTATTAGTGATGACGTTTGGAATAAAGATGTCGTTAGCGCTTTGCAAAAGTAAACAAACAAACAAACAAACAAAGTTGGTATGTTTTATGAACATCACTGACTCTGTGAATGGATAAGCAATGAAGCTAAAATAATTTTTGTATGTATGAAATGTGGACAGTCACGCTCTTACGTGACCTTATCCGACTCCTAGAGAATCTATCTTATTCATCTTTGAGATTTATTTATGTTAATAATATGAAAATAGGTATAAAACTTCTAAAAGTTTAAAAGTTCTAAAACAGGCATTCTGAAACACCATGGTACACAGATTCTTACAGGGAGACTCGGATTCGCATACGCCTGAGTATCTGAGTCCAGAAAGGTAAGTGCCACGTTCCAATGTATATTATATACTTACCTATTCGTTATGAATGTTAAATCACTCATAAATTAGATAATAAGCGATACTTACCAGCTTCTTCCTGTGCTTCTTCGATCTCTTCCTGTTCCTCTTCTGTACTCTCTTCTGTACTCTCACCTGTGAAGTATGCATACATTTTCATCAGTCTGAACTAACAGCTCAATGGCGAAAATGAACTTACCCCATTTTTGTGTGACGTCATGTAGATAAGAAAATGTTACATGGTGAGCATTGGATCGTAAGTTGAGGACATTTTTGCAAGACTCAGGGGAGTGAAATAAGACATGTGATACACTAGTACACCAGGGCCATGCAAAAAGTGAAAGCCAAGACCTCCAGGTTCTTAACCCTTAAGCTGCCAGTTTTTTTAGGCAAGTAAAAATCAAAAATGTTTGACCCCTAACCTCCCTCATGGAACCCGCGAAACAGCCGGCGGCCCTTACTCCCCTAACTTTCGGGCTTCGAGCGCTACACGCAGGCAAAGCTGTTTTCTTCTGGGGAATACCCTATCGCGGCTATAACTGGGCCCAGCACACAGCACATGTTTCTGTATCCCTGTTTAAACCGGGACTGGCGGCTTAAAGGCAGGCTAAACTTAATTTCGTAAAACATACTGCAGTATGTTAAATATACCACTAAGACCAGTTCTGACTTGTTTTACACTATTCCATCATATAGATTAGCGTTTTTACAATATTTGAAATTCGCGGTGTGGTGATGTAATACTGGCGATGTCCAAAGCCCTTTGACCTTTGTGACGTCAGATTCCGAGTCGGAGGAATGGCGTCTGAAGCAATTCCTATGGTGCAGGTGTGGCCGACTCGGAATCTGACGTCACAAAGGTCAAAGGTCTTTGGACATTGCCATTATTACATGACTATTTAGTCAACTTAACCTCAAAATCATTTTCACCATCAACACAGATGAACTCTTAATTGAAGTCACTCATTTTCTCAGTCAGACATTTTCATTAGTTGGTATGCAATATCTCAATACGTCGCAGAACAAGGTGAACTTTAGCAACGCATTCTAAAATTAGCTAATCTTAAGTCGATAGTATGTAAATTGGAAAGCAAAGAAAGGGATACCAACAAGTCAGACCGTATGTAGCCTTATCACTCATGCTTTTACATATAGCTACGACTTAATTGATACGTGGATTCCTTGTAGTATTCTTCATCACTTATGATAATAGAATTTTCTTGCTGATGAAAGAAAAGAGGGAGCTTTCGAGGGGAAGTAGTATTTTGTTACCTGATGATACTTCACTTATAGATACTCCGGGTCTCCCGACGAGGTCTTCAAGGATCTCCTCTAACTCTTCAACTTTAGTGCCTGGTACTATTAAAACAAGCCAAACAATTGGTATTAGTATTAAACGTATGTTTGTGACGTGTATGCTAAGATTGGCAGATTGCGCATAAAAAAAGTACAGAGATGAATTATTTGCCAGTCTTTTGTATCACTATTTGAATAGGCCTACCAATTCCAACCGCTGGTTGCTGTGGCACTGGAATCGGCTTGCGACCTAAAGGAAAACAAAACATCTAGCAAAAGCAACAGCAACTAGAAACAACAACAAGGCGACCTACATTTGCTTCATTGTTGCGCACAAAAGAGTTCAAAGCTCTTTTTTGTGCGTGCTTGCAGGTAAGCAAGCAAAAAACACAATTTAACTCACCTTTCACGAATCAAAAGGTATACAACATACATGTTACCATTGGCAGAATGTACCAACAGGATCATATTCCATAATTTTTCGAGTAGTGCCAAAGCACAGCTCGTATTGGCATGAACTAGCTACATATCGCTATTTGAATATGCAAAGCAGGGCTCCTACCGATTCCAGCCCATGGTTGTTGTGCAGGCCTCGGTCTATGACCTACAAGAAAACAAAAACATCCATAGCAAAAGCAACTGCAACTAGAAACAAAAAAATAGCCAGTCTATATTTCGTCAGTTTGGTTCACATGACAGTTCAAAGCTCTTTTTTGTACGTGCTTACAGCTAGCAAGCAAAATCAACTTGACTCGTCTTTTGTTAATCAAGGTCTCATTTGTACAGATTTAATAAAGTCACCTTTGAATGCGATGATTTGGTTGTTGATGATCTGAGGTGCTCCCTCTCCCGCACACCCACCACATCCACCATCACTGTCTGTAATTGGTCCAAGTTCAAGACCACGTCATAAAATGTACTTTTATAATCATGGTTAAATCTTAAGCCCCCCCCTCTCACTGGACCCGAGACACGCTGGCGGCGTCGCTGTGGCCGATCGAATTAACAAATCACTCATTTCGTCAACAACAAACGAATCTTTTTAAGCTTTGTGTGTTTTGTTGTCTTTTTGGTCATACTTTCGTTTTGAATGATATTCCCATAATAACATCAAGGGTAACACAAATCCAGTTTAGGACGCAGTGACGCCGCCAGCGTGCCGCAGGTCCAGTGAAAAGGGGGCTTTACTACTATGTATGAAAGTTAAACTTGATTCAAATTTAAATGAGTCCTAAACAACAGATGATAATCTTAGGAAGTAAAAATTGATATTTTTTACAGTATACGATAAAGTACCCACTAGTACCGTGCGCATCAAAAAGCATTCAGTATTCAACCGAAATTCAATCTTATTAACAATTGGCCTTCTTATTGGGCTTAACCACCCTCATTTATGCCGAAAATATCCACGATTAATGATGTATGTTTACGCATAGGGAATACATGCGTAGGGTCTGCACGGGTCTAACGAGTATCACATTGTTTTAAAACACACACCTTGTGAAATTAACCACAAGAAGAATTCTGTAAAAAGTCGGCTGATTATGTATTAATTGATACATAATCTAGTGGAAAATAACACCGCCTTCTGGAGTTTAGGACTCCTTTAAAGAATACAACGGCTTACCAAGAACGGTAATCTGGTTATTGATGATCTGCTTGCCCTTTCTTGGTCCTCCATTACCTCCGGGGAATGCTGGTTGCCCTGAGTTTGGACCAATGACAAGATTGACACCATCGGGTAGGTTTCCAGATGTCAATAGTTGTCCAATGGCAGAACCTGTAACGAAGAAACAAATTTGTAATCTCAGAAATTTGTTACAGTCATTTTCTTTGGCTTACATCTTCCAACAAGATGTTAGAAATTCCTATCATTTCATGTTGGAATGTCGATAGCGTTTTCATAGATGTCTCTAGGCAAAAAAGAATCACATTAATCTTATATATTTCAGAAAAGATGTAAGGTGGTGCCAGTGTCTTTAATATTGAAATTCATATTTCAATAGAAGCATTGTGTGGAGGATAAGTGGAAAGTCAGTACACACCAGGGTGATTGGCATCTCCGATAAGTAAGTTTACGCCTCCTGTGGGAACAAAATGTGTTCATCATATGCTGTGCGTTCGTTTTAGATTGACGTAGGCTATACCTTATGCACATTAATGGGAGGTAGCCGCATTATTGTAAAATAAGTGCGTACGTTTTACTAAAGAGATTGATCAAAAAGGCTTGTTTATAGTTACCTGGTTGGGACGGCCGATTTCCTGCAGGGAAAAATAACAATCATCAATATTGTCGAGAAGAAAGGTGCAAAAGTATGGATTGGCTACTAGCTACTACTAGGTGTGAGAAAACTGCAGCTGTATTTAAAAAAGTTCATAATTCAGGTATTTGCAACCTAGTCTACGAACTCTATGAAGTAATGCAATAACATTGTATGGTACGACATAGCGAGCTTCAAAATGGCGCCTTTGATGGATTATAGACAATCTCGAAGTGATTATGTTTTAGTCATCAAAAAAGTTAATGTTTTTATTTCTGAATGGCGTTTAAACTGTAAACCACAACACAACTGATCAGCTAGTCTTTGTCAAGGTGTGAACAATCCACTGCTTCTGTGACGTCACGTTTTTTGCAAGAGGGATTAAGGAGTCCATCTACATCCGGGCTTTACAACCATCCCTCAATAGAGACGGGGGGCGCCATAGACTTTTTGCAACTTATGATCCACCGCTCACCGAGTCACGTGTCTCATCTGCATAACGTGACGTCACAGAAGCAGTGGATTGTTCACTCCTTGACAAAGACTGTAGCTGATCAGTCGAAAATTTGGGTAAGTCCAATTTATTGTGTTGGCGTTTACAGTTTAACTCCATTCAGAATGACTTCTACCAACACAGATGAACTTTCAAGTGATGTTTTTATTTCCTTTAATGCTAATTACACGAAATGAAAGAAAGATTGGAAGATTATCTCACGGGGAGGAATCCCTAGCTGTTGTGGTCGAGGTACCGCTGGCTGCACCGCCACGGCTACAGGAAAAAACAAATTAATTCTACGGTATTTCTAAACTGCTTAACTGTTACAAACATGAGGTCACATTGCCAAACACATCAAATACTATGTAGATATGACAACTTACACAGTTTTAAACCATTCCACGGATGTATATGGCATATTAGTATCGCAATGGTACGTTTGCTAGGTCATATATTAGTGGTATGTACTCAATTACCTTACTTTTACTTTGATAATGTACATGCAATTAGCCTTCAGTTATGATTTGCAAATAGATATTTTGATCATCTATAAGTCTCTTTATCAAAGAAATTAGTGACAGTGAATTACACAGCATGAATGTGAATATTCGATAATGTACATGCAATTTAGCCTTCGGTTATCATTTGCAAATAGATATTTTGATCATCTATAAGTCTCTTTATCAAAGAAATTAGTGACAGTGAATTACACAGCATGAATGTGAATATTCGATAATGTACATGCAATTAGCCTTCGGTTATTATTTGCAAATAGATATTTTAATCATCTATAAGTCTCTTTATCAAAGAAATTAGTGACTGTGAATTACACAGCATGAACGTGAATATTCGGTAGTAGTAAACGTAGAAAACCACCTGCTGGCAGCTGTGGTTGAGGAGCAACCGGTAACGCTGGCGGCATAAGCGGCTCCCCCACCGCCGAAGCTACAGAATAAAATAAAAAGCAATTCTACACTACTCTAAATTGCAAAAAGCAAGAAGCTTTAACTAGCTGACTAAAGGACAAAAACACTACAAAGCATTCACCAATTTCACACTTCCCAAAATGCAATTTGCTGGGTACAGAAACGGATATACGTCAGATTCTCTCTAGGCGCCAACAGCTTCTCTCAGCGTGCGAAACCACGAAACATAATGGTCCGTGGGCACAGGAAATCAGTTATCACCGTGTAGAACACAGAACACAACTCAGAGACGGCACTTTCTGACAACAAAGAACAAACGCGAGTTGTGACCTACATGTATGAGGTCATCGGGCGAAACCAACTAAAAAAACAACAGTGGCGACGTGTTGACTAGTTGCCCAGAAAAATACCTTTGTCCACAAAGCTTGTCAAATTCACATTCCCAATATACATGTATCTACTGGGTAACTCATTAGCTCCTGTGTTTTACCGTCCTCCTACTCAAGGTTCTAGCTGTTTCCTCCTTTGTTTCACACGCTACAAGAAACTGGTAGCGCCTAGAGAGAATCTGACATATATCTGTTTCCGTACCTAGCAAACTGCATTCTGGGAAGTGTGAAATTGGTGAATGGCCAGCTGAAGCACATCAGGAGTAAAGTCCAAACAAACGGATGAAAGACAAACGGATGGGAGTCCAAGGCTGCAGATCTACCACAGTATGCAGATGAAGACAACGCAAGAACGTTCTTCGTAGGTCTGAGAGACGTGTATGTTCCCTCTATGGCATCCAGCAGTTCAGCTCACTGAGCGCTGAAGACAAGACTCCAGTCAGGTGCTCAGCAGACCCGGCCTCCAATATTGATCAAGAACATGCCATAGAGTCCACTTATACATATGGCGTTTCTGGAAAACCTCGCATTCTGGAGGAAACCGAGAGGGCCATCAATCAAAGAGAAACAGCACCAAGGCCTGATGGTACGTAGCCTGGTCCCAGTCTCTAGGGTCGGCTTAGTGGTGTTTTACCGGGCCAGTCAGTTTAGGTGCCAAGCTAATTAATCCAAGGCCGTAAACAACACCCCGAGCGGGCTAAGCTGTCTGGGCGGGTGAGGGTCACTCACAGTGCCGTAGAGATATCGGGGAGGCACCGAGGGTATGGATTCCAGGCTAGATGGTACGCCAGCCGAGCCAATTCTAAAAGAAGGAGGGGAAGCTAACACGGCTAAGCTGCAGACAAAGCAGAACGGCCGGATGTGTTCGGAAGAGGGATCGGTACCACAGAACTGCTAACATCATCCACAAAGCATCATGTGACAACCATATTGCTGAGTGCTGCAGGGAAAGTCGTGGACCGCATCGTCCCCAACCACATAACCTTACCCCTGTTAGATAACGTGGAGTCTGGAAGCAAGTGTGGCTTCAGAAGAAATTGAGGAACAATCGACATGATATTCAAACGTCGGAAAATTGAGGAAAGGTGTCGTGTCAGAACCAGAACCAGAACATGTACATCATGTTTGTGGATGTAAGAGTCTGCTTCTGAATGCCGTGGTGTTCACACCAGTGGAGGGCTCGCTGGCTAAGACTACTTTTCCGGACACGTTTGAAATGTACATAAGGAATTAAAGTATGGTTGCACATATGTACATAAACAAGTCAGCTTTGTAGTACCTAACCAAAAATATAAAGCGATGACAACACTGGCCTGCCATGCTCACTGGTGGAATGTCTCAGACATTGGCTGTCAGATCATTTACAAATTACATGTACAGAGCCCCAGTCTATACTGGTTTCTTAGACTACCAAGTAGACACCACAATTACATATTGTATAAGGCATATGTCTAGACACACAACTATCAAAGCTAATTCAGGAAAATATAGATACAATTACAGTGGCCTTGAGCCAAGGAAGATACCGGTGGAGGCACGACAAAGTGCTGAGGGTGTTAGCAGTAGCCCTGGAGGAAGAGAGAGTGAAGAAAAGACAACGTAGCAGAAAGGGGCCACAGTTCATAGGATTTGTGAAGGAGGGAGAAGCAAAGAATGGGCCAAAGAGGAAGATAGAGGAAGGAGGCATATTTGCAACAGCAACTGATTGGGTCATGCAGGTCGACTTGGACAGAAAGCTGGTCTTCCCAGAAGAGATAGTGGCAACAAGGCTCAGACCAGATGTGGTCTTATGGTCCAAGCATACGAAACAGGTGATACTGTTAGAACTGACAGTTCCCTGGGAAGAGAGAGCAGAGGAGGCATACGAGAGAAAAGCATTGAAATACCAGGAGTTGCTAAACATGTGCAAAGAAAGAGGGTGGAAAGCAAGTTGCTACCCAGTGGAGATAGGTACGAGAGGGTTCATCTGCCAATCCATGTGGAGGGCACTAGGTGTCACAGGAGTGAAGGGCAAGAGAAGGAGGGAAGTAACAAAAAAGCTAGCAGAAGAGGCAGAGAAGGCGTCCCGCTGGCTGTGGTTTAGGAGTGGAGACAAACAGTGGAAGAATCTCGGCTAGCAGTACCTGGCCAGTACTGCTGCCCCGCCTCCCGGAGGAGGTACTGCTGAAGGGGGCGAAACCACCAGTGAAGGGAGGAAGCAGCTGAAGAAGCCGAGAGGCAGTTGTGACATCACACTGTATTACGTAAGCTACTCGTCTGGGATACCCAGTGACAACTAGGAAAGTCTAGGTGACAACTCTGAACAGAAGAGTGACGGCGGGAAAGACCGATGACATCCGGGAAAGACTGGTACAAGGTGGGGAGGGTCTGCCGCCCAACCCAGCCGCCCTATTTAGGGCACCGCCCGTAAGGGCACCCACCCATTGCAACAAGTCACTATACAGAGCAATACCCCCAGGTGTTCCCGAGAGGGGGGGCGGAAGAGAACACCGTTGGAACGGAAAGCATGGTAATGACTAGGCAACGGCTCCGACTACGACCTGAACAACCCACATGTACACGGGTAGCAGAGGTATGCAGGTGTGGAAAAGTGTGTAAAAACAAAAGAGGGCTCAAGATCCATCAGACAAAGATGGGCTGTCTGAGGCAAAACCTTGACCAACGCATGAGGCAAACAATCCTCGGTGAGACGGAGGAGGTTATGAGACAGGACGAAAACCACAGTTCTCAGGACCTTCATGGAAGAGGAGAGCATCAGACAGACTCTCAGAACTCTGCTCCAGAGCCAGAGCCAAGGACGCCAGTTAGGCAGGCCATAGAAGATGAGCCGAGAGCACCAGTAGTTGAAGCAGAGAAGGAGAAGAGCGAGCCTAGGAAAAGCCAGGTCAAGTGGCCCCCAAGTAACGCGGAGAAAGTATGGAATCAGCTGGATGATGACCTGGAGGGTATTCTAGAGAATGTGTTAGCAGGAACAGCTGAGAGGAAAATTGAAGCAATGATGAGTATTGTACACAGCGTCGGTACGGAGAGATTCGGAGAAAAGCCCATAGGGAAGGGTAGACAGCGAGTAGAACAGCCTAACCGCCGAGAGAGAGAAAGGAAACGGATTAGAAAGGAGCTGAGAACTCTTAGGAAGAGATGGAGAAGAGCAGAGGAGGCAGAAAGAGAGGCCCTCCTGGAATTGAGAGATGGGCTAAGGAAAAGATTAATCAGCCTCGGGAGAGCGGAAAGAACTAGGAGAAAGAGGAAAAACAAAGAAAGACGGAGGGCAGCGTTCGTGGCAAATCCCTTCAAATTCACCAAGCAGATGCTGGGCGCAAAAACCAGTGGGAGACTGACCTGCAGCATTGAGGAAGTAGAAGAACACCTAAGAGTAACGCATGGTGATCAGGACAGAGATAGGCCCCTAGGGGAGGGAGAGGAAACAGCAGAACCGGAACCAGAACATCTCATGGACTGCAGTGAGATAAAGTTGGCAGAAGTCAAAGATGTAAATACAGAAAGCAAGAGCAGGTTCAGCTCCAGGCCCCAGTGGAGTTACGTACAAAGTATACAAGAAATGCCCCAAGCTCACAAGAAGGCTGTGGAAACTCCTCAGAGTATTATGGAGGAAAGGAGCGATACCAGAATCCTGGAAGAGAGCAGAGGGTGAGCAGTTTTGCAGTTTTGCCCCAAGCAGGAGAAAGCAGAGAAAGTAGACCAGTTTAGGACAATATCGCTACTGTCAGTGGAGTGCAAGATATTCTTTGCAGTCTTGGCCAAGAGGCTCTTGAACTACATGTTGGCGAACAAGTACATTGATACATCAATACAAAAAGGAGGTGTACCAGGTTTCTCAGGATGCCTCGAACACACAAGTATTATAACACAACTCATACAGGAGGCAAAAGCAGGGAAGAAAGACCTTTCAGTGGTCTGGCTGGACCTTGAAAATGCATATGGCTCAGTACCTCACCAGTTGATAAAGATGGCTCTAGAGAAATACCATGTACCACAGCAAGCACGGGGAATCATATTCCAGTATCTTGATGGTTTACAAATCAGATTCACAGTCAATGGAAGTACAACAGCCTGGCAAAGACTGCAGAGAGGGATAATAACAGGATGCACAATCTCAGTAATACTATTTGTTGCAGCAATGAACCTAGTGATGAAGCCAGCCATAGGGCAGAGCAGAGGGCCAAGAGGAAAATCAGGAGTGAGGCAACAACCGCTGAAAGCCTTTATGGATGACCTGACATTAACAACTGAGAGTGTGCTAAGTACCAGATGGATGCTGAGGAGTCTGGAGAAGTCAGCCACTTGGGCAAGGATGAGATTTAAAGCAAAGAAATGTCGAAAGCTGGTGTTGAGGAAAGGAAAAGTGAGTGACCGGATTCAGCTAGAGATCCAGGGAGAGACCATACCTTCAGTGACAGAACAACCGATAAAGAGCCTGGGGAAGAAGTTCGACAAATCGCTAGGAGACCAGAATAACATCGAAGAATTCAGGCAGCAAGTCAAAAAGGGCCTGCAAGCAATTGAGGAAAGTAAACTGCCGGGGAAGTTTAAGGTCTGGTGCTACCAGTATGGTCTTTTGCCCAGGATAACGTGGCCAATGACGATGTACGACATCCCACTTACAACTATAGAAGCGGTGGAAAGGAAGATCAGTAAACAACTCAGGAAATGGATGGGCCTCCCACCGAGCCTAAGCAAGATCGGTTTGTACTGCAGAACCTCAAGGCTGCAACTCCCATTGACATCAGTAGTGGAGGAATACAAAGTCTGCAAAGCAAGAGCTGTAATGTCCCTGGAAGGAAGTAGAGATGAAAGAGTCAGCCAGGCAGGAATAGAGATGAGAACTGGAAGGAAGTGGGTCGTGGGGACAGCAGTTGAAGAAGCGAAAAGTAACCTGAGACATCGAGACATAATAGGAGTGGTGGCACAGGGAAGATTGGGACTGGGTGCCAGTAGAGCAGTGAACCAGAGATGGTGCACCGCAGGACCGAAAGAAAGAAGGGACATGGTCCAGAGCGAGATTAGAAGGAAGGAGGAGGAGTATAGAAGAGCACAGGCAGTGAGTCAAGGATCTCAGGGTGCATGGACGAGATGGGAAGGAATAAAGGACAGAAGGGTAATGTGGAGCGAGTTATACAGATGGGAGCCCCTGAGAATCCAGTTTCTCATCAAAGCTGTGTACGATTTACTCCCACTCCAGCAAACAAGAAAAGATGGGGCATGCAGGAAGAAGAAAACTGTGGTCTGTGTGGGAAAAGAGGGACGCTGAGCCACATCCTCTCAGGGTGCACAGTGGCCTTGAGCCAAGGAAGATACCGGTGGAGGCACGACAAAGTGCTGAGGGTGTTAGCAGTAGCCCTGGAGGAAGAGAGAGTGAAGAAAAGACAACGTAGCAGAAAGGGGCCACAGTTCATAGGATTTGTGAAGGAGGGAGAAGCAAAGAATGGGCCAAAGAGGAAGATAGAGGAAGGAGGCATATTTGCAACAGCAACTGATTGGGTCATGCAGGTCGACTTGGACAGAAAGCTGGTCTTCCCAGAAGAGATAGTGGCAACAAGGCTCAGACCAGATGTGGTCTAATGGTCCAAGCATACGAAACAGGTGATACTGTTAGAACTGACAGTTCCCTGGGAAGAGAGAGCAGAGGAGGCATACGAGAGAAAAGCATTGAAATACCAGGAGTTGCTAAACATGTGCAAAGAAAGAGGGTGGAAAGCAAGTTGCTACCCAGTGGAGATAGGTACGAGAGGGTTCATCTGCCAATCCATGTGGAGGGCACTAGGTGTCACAGGAGTGAAGGGCAAGAGAAGGAGGGAAGTAACAAAAAAGCTAGCAGAAGAGGCAGAGAAGGCGTCCCGCTGGCTGTGGTTTAGGAGTGGAGACAAACAGTGGAAGAATCTCGGCTAGCAGTACCTGGCCAGTACTGCTGCCCCGCCTCCCGGAGGAGGTACTGCTGAAGGGGGCGAAACCACCAGTGAAGGGAGGAAGCAGCTGAAGAAGCCGAGAGGCAGTTGTGACATCACACTGTATTACGTAAGTAACAGCTTTGAAGGGGTTGGTTTGTCCGTTGAAAACACAATGTTATGGTTTTCGAAAAGTTGCCCAGTAAAGTTACGTATAGTATTGATTACGTAGCTTTGTTACACCTTTCTGGTTCATTTTCTTTGTCTGAATAATGAGAAAAATATAGGATTTTTCACAATTTCAAACGTCATATTGACATGCAAATGATTCCCGTCGTCTGCTCTGATCCCATTCTATTGTTCTTGGAGCCAGACGGGTAGAGATACCCTACAGAGGATAATCCATTTATGATGTTGGGATGAGGGTTGGAGTCAATTTAGCTACTAACACCCGGACAGAAGATACTTTTTATAGGAGGAGGACCCAGGGTCCTACTCTCCAAGCAGAGGTTGGCGGGGAAGATTGTGACCGTTTTATCATAACGGGGCATATGATACAACGGTCACAATCTTCCCCACCAACCTCTTCTTGGAGAGTACCGGGGTCCTCCCAGTCTCTCTCTCTGGACACGTGTAAATCAATGGACTGTATCGTACTTCCACCAAGATGGGAATTTCTCGGTCTAATTTCACATTACCTGAAAATACTGCTACGGTGCCCAAAATCACCGTGCATCATCGGGACCTCAATAACTAGGGTTTGCAACGCAGAAGCGTTCCGACTTGCAGCCATGCCCGGCATTGAAACAATGATTATGAAAGCTGAACTAAAATGGGCTGGTCATGTGGTACGTATTGACGACACACGTCTTCCGAGGACGGTGCGTGTTCTGCTCTGAGCCTATTTCTGACACAATGAAGGTTGGACGCCCTGACAAGCACTACAAGAACTTGTCCCCCATTACGAATGGGAGTCCATCGCCTCTGATAGATGTACCTGGCACCATACCGTTCATATCAAGGTCTATAAACATCTGAAGGGAACAGACGAGACCATCTGGATTGCAAACGGCAAGCCAAGAAATCCGAACGGAAAGAAAACCCGTCTCCAGCACTATACCGTCGTACGTCCGGTTTGTGGACGTATCTGCACCTCAGCATTTAGCTGTGATCATACTTAAGACACCATAACCCTACGATGGCCAAGATATTGTTCATCTGTAAGAAGAAATCCGACAGTCTATACATAAAACACATGGATAATGATATGGTACACAATGTTCTGTCGAAGTTTTAAATCACGTATAAGCATGTTTGTATTTGTGTGTAGGCTTTTCATTGGTCGGTTACGACCATGATTCAAGTCTTACATTCTGCTTCTTCTTGAACCTCCTCAAGCTCCTCATCCAAGTCCTGTACAGCTTCTTTTATATCCGCAGTGTTTCCGGATTTCGCCGCCTGCTCGACTTCAATGATTGCTTCATTGACGTCACTCACGAGCCCAGCTGAAATAGAAAAGTAATTCTGTTTTAAACATCACTTATCCATATCCATAAGACCCTGTCATTTGATCATAGGCATAGTTGTATGTTTTTGTCGATCGATAGAAAAGAGTTGGGTAGAAAAAGCATGATAAGTGCAATTATACTGGTTGTCACGTCAACTCAACGTTTTGGATTCTTTTATGTCTCACTTTTTTATAATTGAAATACATTTTATGTCAAGTTGCCCATTCTACGACAACGAAAGAAATGAGCTGTTTAAAGAGGCCACCATATTTCATCCTAATTTCTCCACATTTTTAGACGAAAAGAAAACTACTCTCCTCTTAACATCACAAAACCCACATATCACAGAAAAAGTGGGATCATTCGTCTTCCACAGTCTCGGAAAAAGAAGTCGAACTCAATAAGTTAGAACTTAGTGGCAGTAGTTAATTAACGTAAGACTAGAGTAGACATTTGTTATACTGTTCATTATTGTCTGTCCGTCCACTCCGTGTTACATGTACATGTACATGTACTTGCAATTAGCCTACGGGCAGGAATTTGCAATAAAACTTTTATTTATATTCAACCGTCACAAAAGCAATGTGATTGATTTTACTGTATTGCAATCAATTCCAATAGGTTAGGTTTCGCCGTTTTAATTCTATCGTTTGTTACAGATCGATGCTGATTTAGAGCTTTTTTGCTTTGATTGACAGTTAATATGATAATTATTGGGAAGATGGCCAGGATAAGATCTTTTTCAAAAACTGTCAGAAATCACTCAATCCTAGTGGACGGCAATGTCTTCCCAATGGAGACTATTTCGAATTGGTTACTGGCTAAATCATGTCAGGGAATCCTTGTAAGTAGACAGCCTTTTCCATCCCAGTCACCCTCCAGCCGATAGGATGGTTTTTTTTTTACCAGCTGAACATTTCTACATCTGGACTATACATTATCACTAACAGACAAGCTTCAACCCAATCACTACGTAGTGCCCAGTTGTAATAATCGCGTGGCAAAACAGGTGGTTTTGTGATCTCTACAACAATGCGGGCTCGAAACTTTGAAGGAAAGGAGGAACAACCTCTGCCGAAGATTTGCTGCCAGCATGGAAAAATCAGAGAGAACTGTAGACCTTTGGCCCCCAACCCGACTAGCGTCACATGGACCTAACCGCAGAAACTCAAAAACTCTGTCCCTGCCTACTACTCGCACCACTAGGTTTAGTAACAGCCAAGTTCCATCACTTCTAAGGATACTTAATGAAACAAAATGACACTACTGCCTGAGCAGTCTTATGTTATAATTAATGGATTTAATGTTGTACATACTAAATAGTATTTTAAAACGACAATGTTGTCAGAGTCGATTTCATGACAATAAGTGCAATGAGTACATAGTGCAATAGTTTTGTGATTGAATGTGATTCGTACGATGTATGTCACAATAGACGCAATTCAGTCTACAAATGTAGTACTGCAAGTTCTGTTGATTAATAAAACCATTTTGATTGATTGATTGATTGATTGATCTTAGACAAGGTAACTATGCTTACGATGTTGTTCGTTAAGGATGTCTCCTGCTTCGCCGGCAGTTAGTCTCTCAAACTCGGCCTGGATCTGCTCCACTTCCTGTTGTACATCCTCCTCATCACCTTCTCCTAGAGACTGCAATTTTGGAAGAAGTTCCTGGATGCCTTGTTCGGTGTCTTCAGCTGGGATACAGCACAAGAATACAATTTTGTTATACCCCCATGTTTTGCTGTGTACCTAAACACCGGACCTAAACTGGACGTAAAAACGTGTTGGTTCAGATTCCACGGACTGAAAAAAACTTCCTGGATGCCTTGTTGGGTGTCCTCAGCTAGGATACAACACAAGAATACAATTTAGTTATACCCCCATGTTTTGCTGTGTACCTAAACACCGGACCTAAACTGGACGTAAAAACGTTTAGGTTCAGATTCCACGGACTGCAAAGAAGTTCCTGGATGCCTTGTTGGGTGTCCTCAGCAAGGATACAACACAAGAATACAATTTAGGTATACCCCCATGTTTTGCTGTGTACCTAAACACCGGACCTAAACTGGACGTAAAAACGTTTAGGTTCAGATTCCAGGGACTGCAATTCTGGAAGAAGTTCCTGGATGCCTTGTTCGGTGTCTTCAGCTAGGATACAACACAAGAATACAATTTAGTTATACCCCCATGTTTTGCTGTGTACCTAAACACCGGACCTAAACTGGACGTAAAAACGTTTAGGTTCAGATTCCACGGACTGCAAAGAAGTTCCTGGATGCCTTGTTGGGTGTCCTCAGCAAGGATACAACACAAGAATACAATTTAGGTATACCCCCATTTATTGCTGCGTACTTAAACACCGGACCTAAACTGGACGTAAAGCTTTAGGTCCAAAAAAACACCTAAAAGTTGGGAACCAATTCCGAACTTGCAAAACACTGTCTCTCGTTTGAATTCTCATTTTCGTTCTAAATCGTCTAAAACTTTCCATAGATATCATCCTACTCTTTAGTACTTGCTCACTTGTTTTGTTCTATTCTATGTGATTAGAGGAAGAAACAAATATCATTATTTGAATTAGCAATCTTTAGGATTATCAATTTGGTTGGATAAAAGCAAGTAGTGCTAATTTCTTTTTGCGTGAAGTATGAATTTATTCCAGAGTTTCAAATGCGCGGACAAACATGAAGTGTTATATAGCTACCGATTTCTTGAGCCTCTGCAACTTCTACGGCGGTTTCCACGACTTCATCGAAGTTGTCCATCTTCCTCTCCAACACCTCCGCAAGCTGCTCGGCCCTCTCTGGGTTCTCCTCTTGTAGAGCGTCCTTCATCTCGCCGGCGATTTCCTCGATCTCTGCCTTTGCCAAATCTGGTTTAAGACAGGAAAGAAGACAAAAAGGTACTTAAATACACCATGTCATATGATTATGACTAATAGTATAGGAGGCAATGTAGCCTTGTGGCTTGAGTTGTCCTGGGGTTAGGGTGGTTGACCTAACAACAGGTCTGGTGCTGGTAGAGGCACGCTATTGAAAAGAACGTTACCTGAAGAAGGTAGGCGTGCATTGGCTACAGTTATCATATTGTTATCCATAATAATAGTAGATATCTAAATCCAAGGAAATTCCTGACAAAGCTCGGCTGACATGATCACGAAAAGTAGGCATGGAATACTCTTTTGAAAAAGACGCTATGAATGAAATAATCATGTCCCATCACTCCGAGAAGCCTGCAAATGCTATGAAGTCTACCTTTTTTTCCTTTCCTGTC
Organism: Branchiostoma lanceolatum; assembly: GCA_035149815.1. Taxonomy (NCBI): domain Eukaryota; kingdom Metazoa; phylum Chordata; class Leptocardii; order Amphioxiformes; family Branchiostomatidae; genus Branchiostoma; species Branchiostoma lanceolatum. The sequence goes on from CM068866.1 coordinate 32,195,862, forward strand.
TGCAAAAGATTTAAGGAAAATCACTCACCAACTTGAGGTGTGTCAGCTCCAGCATCCTCCGCCATTGACGCCAAGTCGTCTATGTTGTCAGTAATTTCATCAATCGTTTCTTCGGCTTGCTCTGTGTCACCTTCGGTCAGATCTGCCATCACATCTTCAAGAGCTGCCTGGGCGCCCTCCTGAGCAACCTCTGTCGGTGAAAACAAAACAACGCACATGTGCTTTTTAGACTATGGTATAGTGATATTGGATGAAGAAAACATCCTTCTCAAATAAAGTAGTAGTGTATCTCTACATGGACAATAGCATAATATAATGTATACATTTAGTAGGCCATATTACAGTATGTACGAGGGACAGTCAGTATATTTTGCGATGTTCAACAAGAAGATGTTCAACAAGAAGATATCAAGAAGATATATGTCTTTAGATTTGTGCCAACTTTCAACTCATTTGATGAAAACATTAGCCTGTTATGAAGCAACTTGCAAAATGTTCTGACTGTCCCTCGTATAACAACATTTTGCCCTAACATTCGTCGTACGGTTTTGAATTTTAGTAGAATTTTAAAGCAGACCATGATTCAAACAACCGCTACCAAGAATATGATAAAGCCTTTCCGTAACATTCCAACAGAAATTTGTTTCAAATATGCACGACTATCTCTGGAATACCTTCTATCGTGTGCCGGGTGTATCACGAATGTGACCAGGCTCTAGTATAACGTAAGTATTTATTTATTTTGTCTATTTAAGCTTTGTTACAAAAAGTAACTGGACATGGGTAACAGAACCAGATAAGTCATTCTCTAGACCCCTGTCAAAAATAAAAGCATAGTAAGCAAGAAGAACAATTCAATTGAACAAATACAATCGCAAACAATGATAAATGATAAAGATAAGTAGCCACTGTCAAATAAATCATTGGTAAATAAACAGAGAATAATGATAATGATATAAAGTATAACGAACCTTGCTCTTGTTCTTCCTCAGCCTGCTTGTTTTCCTCTTCATACTGCTCATTGAAGTCATCTACGGTCTCTTCCAGGGTTTCCAGCGCGTCTTCCCTCGCAGACGAGCTTCCACCACCCGCCACAATCTCCTCGAAAGCTTCTGCGGCGGTTTCAACAGCTTCTTCTGCCGCTTCTGTGGGGTGATTTCAACAAAGCAAAGGTGTCACAGAGAAACGTGCAAAATAATGCATTTTTCAAGACTCCCTTTGAATTAAAATGATTTTTTCAAGGTGTCTTGCTAAGGTCTGCTTGCGATGGATCTGCATAAAGCATAAATACAATACTGTACATATGTACATATTGAACAGAACAGAACCCACAAATTTTAGAAAAAGTGGGACTTTTCGTATTCCATTGCCAAAAAAAGTCAAACCCAGCTTGTTTAGATATAGCCAACAGTCGTATCTAGTATTAGCAGCCTATTGTTACAACAAAATCAGTCACAGTTCACTGACACATGTATGATTTTCCCTATGTTTCTACCATGTATTTGCAATTAACCCACGGGCATGAACTTGCAATAAGACTTCTCATATATTTTCGCTTGGAATTTAAATGTAAGAAAAGATGGTGAAGGTATTATAGTGGGTGTGGATGCATTATAATGACATAAATAATTTATCGCTTTAAGTGTTAAACATTTCCGTCATAAGTATCTACTGACCAAGCTCTGGTGTGTCTATGTCCGACTCCTCTGCTACGTCTTCTTTTGCCTGGACATGTTCCAGTATATCTTCAACAACTGATCCTGCCGCTTCGGCGTTTACTTCATCTAAGTTCTCACTTATCTCAGTCAGGCTGTCCTGTACGGCCTCTTCCGCGACCTCTGCAAGATGAAAATGCACAAATCCAAGTTATAATTATGATAATCATCTGACAAAAGGCATTTATATCTACATAATCACAGTAAATAAAACCAGTAGAATATTTCGAATACACGACAACCAAAATTAGACATCAATACTTATTCAAGCTGTTTTTTTTTTCTTTTATTATTACGGGCCGGATTGGCGTGCGGAATTGAGACTCATGTCCCATGTTGAACATTGCAAATAGCCACCTCCCCCCTCCCCAATCTAAAAAAGAAGACGCCGGCCGCACAAAGCAAGATGCCCAAGATGGTTGGCGAAGGTGGTTAGCCTGTTTCACATTCGTGGGACGTGGTGCTCTTAGGCCCCCCTCTCACTGGACCCGCGGCACGCTGGCGGCCGATCGAATTGACAAAGCACTTTAAGAATGTCATCGACCAAAAAAAACGAATCTTTTTGAACGTGTTTTGTTGTCTTTTTGGTCATACAGGTACGTTTTGAATGATATTCCCATTATAAAGTCATGGGTAACACAAGTTCAGTCTAGGATGCAGCGACGCCGCCGGCGTGCCGCGGGTCCAGGAAGATGGGGGCTTTTAAGCTTAAAAGCTACGATGAATTGAGTTCACGTTGGCCGGTGGGCAATGAAGTTGGTGGGAGTCAAATTTAGACTAAACTAACCTGCTGCCTGTTCAGCCTCTGCATCCTCCTGAGCGTCATCTGCTGCTACTTCAAGGTCTTGCATTGCTGAACCTAGATTTGTGATGGCGTCTGCTATTTCCTCTGTATCTTCGCTAATCAGAGCGCTCCGAACTTCATCCTGGGCTGCCTCTGCCGCCTCCAGTGCGGCATCTGTAGGTACAAAAACACGGTCATGGTAATGTATGTATAAACAGTGCATAACCATTGCACGATAAACAGTGAATATCCACAGCACGAGAACGAACATTCAAGCAAACCTTCCGAACAATTTACTCACGATTAAGCATGCTTAAATATCAGCTGTTTTCGTGCCGTGTCGTAATCATTTTATTTACAGAAGAGTAATTGACAATGATAACTTTACTAATCGGAGGTTTGACCCACAACTAGCAAATAGTACTTACCGACAGCTGGCGATTCGACATCAGAATCTCTCAGGGCATCTTCTAATTCCCCAGTTTGTTCCACCAACTCGGTAATTTTCGCTTCTTCAGCCGATGTGTCTCCTTCTGCGACCAACTCTTCAATTTCAGTTAGTGTCTCCGAAATCTCTCCCTGGGCGGCCTCTGGAAGATTATAAATCAACTGAATTCTTCACACGTTACATTGCTTCAAACAGTCGCTACCAACTCTCTATATACTCTACATACAGAAGTGGCAATGTAAGTATGGCCAACTGCGTCACACTTCGAGCTGTGCCTTTTCATAAAAAAACTTCGGGGGCAACATGTAATAATTAATGGCTTATTTGACATTGACATTGCTCAGAACATATCACACTTGCAGTCAAAAGACTTTATGATTGTATAAATACTTCATGTAGTATTTATACAATCATCGTGTGCAGTATAAAAGATTACAAGATATTATACTTAATTGCATCGGGTAGGCAATTATTGTATAGAGTTTTTTTTACAGTATTGGTAAAACTTAAAGTCATTAATGATTATTACAAAATACAAAATATTTCAATTTCATTGATCCACTGGTTATAATCAATGTATATTCGAGCACGTGTGATGCTAGATTACATTGTGACAAAATGGGTACAAGCCCTATATGAATTAGCCTGGTCCCAGTCTCTAGGGGTCGGCTAAGGGGTGTTTTATCGGGCCCAGTCTGCTTTATGGAATCGTTTCTGATAGCCTTTCTACTTCGGCTTTCACCCTACTTCTGCTGCCACCCTACTTCTGCTGCTACCCTACTTTCGCCGCCGTCCTGGGTGGCGAGCTAACCCAAGGCCGTAAACCAACACCCCAAGCGGGCTAAGCTGTCTTGGCGGGCGGGGTCACTCACAGCACCGAAGAGATATCGAGGAGCCACCGAGGGTATGGTTTCCAGGCTAAATATGAGAAAAAATGAATTGGCCAACCTGTCTCTTCTGCCTGCTCTTGGTCCTCCTGTGCCTCATCAAGACCTTCTCGGAGATCTTCAAACTCTTCCTCCAGCTGCTCTTCTGCTTCTTCAACGGCTTCCGGGTCGCCGGACGCTAAAGCAGCCTCTACATCAGCCACGGCCTCGTCAACGGCTTGTCTTGCTTCGTCTGTTGAAATATTCAATTTAGGACAGGTTGTGAGATATCTTATTATAATCAATTACATAATAGTATCTATTCGCATGAAGGGACAGCCTTACCTCAGACATTATTAGATAGTGACACAAAGTTCAAAAGTGACCATTGCATACTGTGTGATTGAACAGGTTTAGTATTGATGTGTTCAATTTACTTATGTCATGTCCTGACGCAGTTTCCTTGTACATAGGCCAATTCATATATACCTCTTTACTATTAAAAAGAAATCGATTTATCTCTGATGCAAACAATTGATGTTTCCTGAGTATCATGTAACATAGTTTCACATATGTATTCTGTATTACTCTTATTGTATACCGTAGTGTTTAGACTTTTGTAGAACTCAATAGCGTTGTTAATAAGCAAAGACATATATGTATTGACATTTTGTACTGCCTATGAACTTGTCATACATTGTACCTGTTACATTTGTTGTGCAATAAACTTTTACTTACTTTACTATGTATTTGTTTAAGGACCACAGGATGAATAGCTGCATTCATTGTAAGCTAATTGTGGATCCAAAATAAAGTCAAGTCAAGCATTAAAGCCATTTATCTACTTACTTACTATATATATATATATATATATATATATATGATACATAGATAGATAGATAGATCTACTTACTTACTATATAGATAGATAGATAGATAGATAGATAGATAGATAGATAGATAGATAGATAGATAGATAGATAGATACCTATTACAGGTGAATCAAGGCCCGCATCCTCTGCATTTTCAATCAGACTATCGACATTCTCTCCCACGGCTTCTAATGCTGCCCCGACTTGCCGTGGGTTCCCGCGGGCAAGCCCTGCAGCCATAGCTTCAAGGTTCTGTGAAGCCTGGTCTTCAGCTACCTCTGTTGACATAACAAAAAAGGACGGTATCAAAAGTATGATTCTGGACAAAATATTCACATGGGCATTATGTTCACTTGGTTCTCATAGACAAGTCCACAAAGACGGAAATGAGATAATACTTTAACAACATCACGATAACACAAACATTAATCCGTTCGAATCCCCTGACGCCGCCGATCTTGTGCTCTTGGGAAAAAGACACTTAGCAAAACTTCCCTCGCTCCACCCAAGTGTAAAAACGGGTATATTATGTGTGGGTCACGACACCAGCAATAGCTGCCTGTGCCTCACGTGTATTGCACTGTTGCAATTCTACTACATACTTCATGTCAAAACTGCATGTCATTCTGATACTGCATGTCAAACACGGTTGAAGACGAAACACATTCTATTTCAAATTGATTCAAATCAAATTCTAAATCTAATTCTACGATCAAGACAGAAATGAACTGTTTAAAGAGGCCACTAAATTCCATCCTAATTTCTCCACGCTTACAGACAAAAAAAACTACTCTCCTCTTAACATGACAAAATTAAACCCGCACATTACAGGAAAAAAGGGATCATTCGTCTTCCACTGTCTTGGAAAAAGAAGTCAAAACCAATAAGTGAGAATTTAGTGTCAGTATTTAGACTAAAAAAAGTCGCATGTTATACTGTTACCAATTGTCTATCCGTCCTTTCATGTTATTACATGTACCTGCAATTATCAGTCCACGGGCAAAAACTTGCAATAAACTTTAATTAATCAAAGAAAAGAAAATATATCACAGACAACATCTTACCTGCTGCCGCCTCGTCTATGGCTGCCTCCTGTGCAGTCTCCAGTTCAGCATTCAACTCGCTCATTTGTTCCTCCAAAACTTCTGCCGCCTCCTCGACGTTCTCTCCTCTTTCTACAGCAGCGTCAAACCCAGCAAACGCCTCTTGTGCGGCTTCCTGGGCATCCTCTGTTGTATAAGATAGCATTTATTAAAGATATAATAATGATAATAATAATAATAAATAATAACTTTATTGCAAGTTCATGCCCGAAGGCTAATTGCAGACAAACAAGTACATGGGAATACATGATATAAGTTAAAGAGATTCATCAGTCACGTGTGATTACAAGTTACTAGAATATTCTTCAATCAGTGACTTGAAAGGTAACAAAACACGTACTTCCAAATTTTCGATGTCTACTGCACATCTTGATCACGGAGTGACCTAGTCTCGCGAGAACTGAATGTTAAAGTTTCGTGTTCTCGCGAGACTAGCTATAGGTCACTCAATTATCAAGATGTACAGTGGACATGGAAGATTTGGAGGTACATGTCTTGTTACCTTTCAAGTCACTGATTGAAGAATATACTTGTAGCTTTTAAAGATATAAGGAATTTACAAATACCGTATTTATTTATTTATTCATTCATTTATAAATATTTAGGGTGGTTCCTTCAGTTAACTGAGTAATTGATTTACAAGGGAACCCTTACAAAACACAACAAATCAGGATACAAAACAGGCATATATTAACATTGACTGAATTAATAATGCATTCACAACAATATAACATAAGCAGAAACCATGCCATTAAATCATACAAATAACTCAGAGTAACTCAAAACAATAAGAACTCAAAATCACAACTGTCATTTGACTGTCTGTTTACCGAATGTTTAGAAACTATAAACGACTTATACGTCATTATAAAATCAAATAAAATGTACTTCTTAACTCCTCACAACTTTGTTTCCATTTGATAGTAGAAAATATCGCTTCTCATTGGAGGACAGCACTTTTGTTTAAAAGAGGATGGACATAACGCAGTTCTTAAGGCGAATGAGAGTGGTCTAACGACTATTAATTTAGTGATGTTATTATTACCGAGTTCGGGTCCTTCAATTCCAGCATCCGCAGCGAAGTCCTCGATTGCCGCCAGTTCCTCGCCGACCTGTTCGGTTAGTTCTGCCGCCGCCTCGGTATCTCCTCCAGCCACGGCCGCCGCAGCCTCACCAACACCCGCCACAGCTTCCTCTCCAAATGCAGCGATGTCCCCTCCTTAAATACAAAGACATAGTATAGTACTCGAAAAGTACATTCTGTTATTGCTGTCACAGTGAAAAAATTAAGCAACGTTATCAATGGTGCGGCCACATTCGTCGTAGACCACCGTACGATTTTGATGTTGTAGGTTTCGTAAACAGGCTGTGACTAGAATCTATAACATAATTTTCCATCTGGATTTTGCACGGGAATCCTAAGAATGTATATGTCCACAGTTTTACACGTTGAACACTCAACTAACAGAATCTGTCAATACAGACGACACACTTTAGCCTGAGTACCAGCCTCCGTAGTGACCGCTGGCTCAAGAAAAAAATCGTTAGCAAGCGATTTTTTTTTATCCAGCGGTCACTACGGAGGCTGGTACTCAGGCTAGACACACTTGCCATTTGCTGACAACTGCATTTCTTACAACATTTTCTTTTTATTCTTTATCAAAAAATTGCAACAAGCCAGTACATTTGTTTGTTCACGTTTTCACACTGTTAAGCAGTAGCATGTCAAAGGCATACAGCTTGATGTACTTATATCTACCGCCACGAGAATGTAGTGAAGCTGTAGCTGAAAATACTTAGCCTTTACCAGGCTCCAGAGGCGGCTGGAAAGAGTAGAAATTGGCCAAATAGACAGTAAACATGAAAGAGGACTTAGTCTGCTATAGGGGTACAGTTTGCCGCTCTGAATGGCATATTGGACCCTCTCTCCGTAGCTAACTCCCCTGACATACTATTCACTCTATTTGGCCGATTTCTACTATGTTTTCAGCCATCCCGCGGGGCCTGGTAGAGGCTAGAAAATACTCACCACTGACGACATCGATGTCTAGCCGGAGGGCGATACCATCTCCACCCCAGGTCAGGGGAGCGATCTGAAGGAAGCGGGCCATGATGACAGACTCCAGGGTCAACACTTGGGTCCCACTGTCGTCACTGTTTCCTTCGCAAGTCTGGAGAATAAGCAACAACAATTGTGAGTAGAATTTACGGAATTTTTTCAACTGTTTGTTAATCAATATGGTAGAGATATCTCAGGATTATGCATATTTATCATGATTGATTCATATGTTGTTGTTGTTTTCAAATTTAGGTGGGCTGACTACGCTCTATCTGTAGCAAGAGGCTAGATAAAGGCTTTGACTTGACTTGAGATTACAGGTGGTGGGACATATTGGCAGCCTTTAAATAGCTCTAGTGACCTCAGTACGACAGTTATTTCCCAAGGTGTGGCCATCGGACTTTACATTTTTGCCACCGCGAACATGGAATGGACCCAATATCATTTTCTATAAGTGAAGTGGATTCTTTAACGCGTCCGGGGTGTGACTTTTCTCAAGCAATGGACCTCATAGAATCTAGGAAGTATGCCACACATGTTTCTTTACAGCAGTTGCTGGAACTTTACATTTATTGTATTGTTGTGACTCTTACTATGTCTTGACCGTCGCCGTCCTGGTACGTTAACCACGTGGTGCCATCGGCGCTGTACCGCAGGTAGTACGTCTGAACCCAGCGCCCGGCTGCACCCTGGATGGTCACCGAATACAGTTGGTACACTCGTCCCATGTCAATCTGCAGGTACTGATTCGCGTCGTTTGTAGCGGGAGCCCAGTAGGCGGCCGAACCGTCGTCGTATGTTTTCCCGATCACGGCGTACCCGGCACCGTGCTGCTCGTCGAGGACGGAAGACGCCGAGAACCATCCGAACTGGAAGTACCGCAGCAGCGACACCGAAGCTGTGGATAGAGACATTAAAGGAATCCCAAGGAATATTAGGGCCCGAAAAATCGGATTTTGAAAGTCAATTTGTCTAGTCATTTCTATACATGATTAGTTCAAACAACACTATCACAATGTATAGCAACGTTCATGGTGCCGAAATACGACGTTGTTGTGATGTGAGAACTCACTGAAAATCGTGGCCAGAGTTTTTGTAGGCTCGCGAAACTAAGGGAATCATTGTGCGGCACGATTTTGCGCAGATTTAAAATCCTAAAAGTATGAAGTTATAACGCAAATGTGCTAAACAATGTTAGTAAATGTCACTACCATGAAGATTTCAGCGTTTTCGTATTTCCATTTTTTTGCCCTAATATTGCTTTGGTTGCCTTTAACACATGCATGTCCGTTCATCACTGACACAATTCTGAAATCACAACTTCTAGGGCATTTTTTCTTCAAATCATCACCCCTTCCTCGGCAAGAGCTAGATCAGATGTGTATGTTTGGAATCTAAAACTTTTAGTGACTCTATCTACTTTGATTGGTATTGCCTTTATGTTTACGGCCGAAGAAAGAGGGAGATGGGAGGAGTTGTGCCTTTCACGATGCCCTAATGACGACCTACACGTAGAACCTCCTCAGGGAATAGATAGCACGTAGAGCTGGCGGCATCGCTGCGTCCTAAACTGAATTTGTGTTACGTATACCCTTGACATTATAATGGGAATATCGTTCAAAACGTACAAGTATGACCAAAAAGACAACAAAGCACACAAAGCTTGAAAGTATTCGTTTTTTATTCGATGAAATTCGTTGAGTGCTTTGTCAATTCGATCGGCCGTAGCGACGCCGCCAGCGCGCCGCGGGTCCAGTGAGAGGGGGGCTTAACTGTTTCTTACCTCCCTCAGCAACGCCTCCAATAAGACCTCCTGCAGCCATCCCTCCTGCAGCAGCTGCACCTGCAGCAGCTGCACCTGCAGCAGCTCCACCTGCAACAGCTCCACCTGCAGCAGACATACTCATGCCTCCGCCCGCAGCTCCTCCAAAACTACCTCCACCTAACAAAACAGATTAAGATTGTATGACTGCAATCAACATGACACAACAACATTGTAGCACGAAGTTTACAAAAATGCCTAACAAGGCTGTAAAATATGAGTTAAAATATCTATATTTTTCGTATTTTGTAGAATAATAAAATAAATAATTGTTTCATGTAACTTCCGTGCCAATGTCACATTTCGAATTCCTCTTTTTATTTTACATGAGAAGCAACATTAATAGAGCAATGTAAAGAACGGCTTATCTAAGCGATGCCAACTGCAATTCACATGTCATAACCGGAAAATATAAATAATATAATATAATAGTCTTTATTGCATATTCCCGCCCAAATGGGCTAAATCCACAAATGACCACATGTGGTCTATACGAAGCATAATGCAAAATATGAATTGATAAGATGCTACATTCTAACATTGAAAAAACTAACAACAGACAAACTGTGGACTATTGCTAGAATAATGTTGATCACCTAGTACTTTCTTCTCTCTTTTTGAAACATTTGGAAACATGACTACATACTTTGTCTATTATATGTTCGTTCTTACATGACATCAGGTATAATATAAAAGTGTCCTGCTTTGACATTTTTTGCGCATTTCTTGACTAAGTCTATTGTCTATAAACACAACACTATCAAATCCAACGTAAGTTGACAAAAGTATCTCATATTCAGTAACAATATGAGTACCTACCACCGACGGCGTTCATGTCCAGACGTACGGCGATACCCTCTCCCCCCCACGTCAAGGGGACGATACGAAAGAAACGAGCCGAGATGACCGATCGCAGAGTCTCGACCTGAATTCCACTGTCATCGCCGTTGCCTTCGCAGGTCTGGAACAAGAGCATGAATAGACTTTATAGTGTTCTTATTTGTATCACGTATTACGTGACGTCGGCGTGGCGTAACGTTTAGAGCGTTGAACTCGGAATCAATAGGTCCCGAGTTCGATACTCACCATGCCCCGACGTTGTGCCCTTGGGAAAGGCACTTTACACTACCTTCCCGGACGGTGGAGTCACGCCCACCGAGGCTATTCGGCTAATCTGTCAAACTGTGCGCCAAAAAACACACTGCGGATTTGGTTGCCGATGTGCCAACATCTAGCACATTTGCCACTGAAAACCGTTAGGATATATAACATTATTTGTATCATAGTCTAAAGGACTAGTCTATAAATCGTTAGCATATTAAGATCTCGTATGTGTTAGAGAATGTTATCATATTATACTTATGCCTAACAAGGCTGTAAGATATGGGATAAAATATCTAATTTTTTGTATTTTGTAGAATAATGGTTTCACGTGACTTCAGTGCCCATGTCACATTTCGAATTCCTCTTTTTTATCATGAGAAGTAACATGAATAGAGCAATGTAAACATGCTCCAGCTAAGCGTACTTCCACCAGCTAAGCGTACTTCCACCAGCTAAGCGTCCTTCTACCAGCTAAGCGTCCTTACACCTGAAGATGGCAAAATGTTCGACTGAAAACTCTGCAAGGAGGCCAAAGGAGGCCAAGATTCTAACTAGGAAAAGACATCTATTCTAGGATCCATACGACCGAAGGGAGGACTGGTGGAGGCTAAGAGATTATACTGTTGCTATACTTACTATGTCTTGACCATCGTCGTCTTGGTAGGTCGTCCACGTGGTGCCATCAGTGCTGTACTGCAGGCGGTACGTCTGAACCCAGCGCCCGGCTGCACCCTGGATGGTCACCGAGAATATTTGAAAGATTCCCCCCAGATCAATCTGGAGATACTGATTCGCGTCGTTTGTAGCGGGAGCCCAGTAGGCGGCCGAACCGTCGTCGTATGTTTTCCCGATCACGGCGTACCCGGCACCGTGCTGCTCGTCGAGAACGGAAGACGCCGAGAACCATCCGAACTGGAAGTACTGCTTCAGCGACACCGATGCTGTGGAACGAGAGGCCGACAAGTTGTAAGTTCTTTATATAGATCTATATGAAGAAATTACAACTAGAATTATCGACGTCTTAGCTTAGATAACCCTACTTGTTGATCCTTTCTCAGTACGTCTAGCAAAACAGTTATCAACTCGTTTCTATGTCTCTATGTCTTACCTCCCTCAGCAAGGCCTTCAAAGATACTTCCTCCTGATGAAGACCAGCTCCAGCTGCCTCCTCCTCTTCCTCCTGCTCCTCCTGCAGCTCCTCCTCCGGACATCCAGCCGTGTGCTCCTCCTCCTGCTCCTCCTCTTCCTCCGGACATGCTCCATCCATGTGCTCCTCCTGCAGCTCCTCCTCTTCCTGCAGCTCCTTCTCCTCCTCCGGACATGCTCCATCCATGTGCTCCTCCTGCAGCTCCTCCTCTTCCTGCAGCTCCTTCTCCTCCTCCGGACATGCTCCATCCATGTGCTTCTCCTGCAGCTCCTCCTCTTCCTGCAGCTCCTCCTCCTCCTCCTGCAGCTCCTTCTCCTCCTCCGGACATGCTGAATCCATGTGCTCCTCCTGCAGCTCCTCCTCTTCCTGCAGCTCCTCCTCCTCCTCCGGACATGCTGAATCCATGTGCTTCTCCTGCAGCTCCTCCTCTTCCTGCAGCTCCTCCTCCTCCTCCTCCTCCTGCAGCTCCTTCTCCTCCTCCGGACATGCTGAATCCATGTGCTCCTCCTGCAGCTCCTCCTCTTCCTGCAGCTCCTCCTCCTCCTCCTCCTCCTGCAGCTCCTTCTCCTCCTCCGGACATGCTGAATCCATGTGCTTCTCCTGCAGCTCCTCCTCTTCCTGCAGCTCCTCCTCCTCCTCCTCCTCCTGCAGCTCCTTCTCCTCCTCCGGACATGCTCCATCCATGTGTTCCTCCTCCTCCTCCTCCGGACATGCCATGACCTGGTGGGAAATGACCCCAAATTTATCTGTGTTAGCAGAAATCATGAAGTAAAGTTGAACTGTAGCACAAAAATTGGACTTTCCGCCTAACCAACTCCAGTCTTTGTTATTACAGGAATGAACAATACACTGCTTTTGTGACGTCACGTTATGCAGATGGGGCATTTGACTCTGCGAGGGTTGAATCATAAGTTGCAGAACGTTTATGGCGCCACCCGTCCCGGTTAAGTGTTAAGGGATGGATGCAAAAGGCTTCTTTCACTCCTCTTGCAAAAAAAAAAGAAGATTTTGTTATATTGCTCGTTCCTTGACAAAGATTGAAGTTGGACAGTCGAACATTTGGAATCTAATTCTTTTGTGTTGGACATTACATTTCCATTTTACATCAGAATGGCCCGATTTTTTAAGGCACAGTAATAGTGAGTGTTAGTGAGCTAGACGTAGTATTTCGAGAACGCAAACCTCCACCAAAGTAGACTTACCTGCGTACTATAATATGTAATATGCAATTTGACACCTTCCTTCAAACAAGCTTCTACGAACATTGCAACTTTCATTCGTGAGGTGCCATTGCCATGATTTAGCTTGCAGGCAACTGAGACTACGTTTGCAAGCGACTGAAGCTTCTGTGCTACCCTTTGCGCGCCATGCATGGCCTCTAACTAGACGTCTACAGAACAGACTATGATGGCAGCTACGCAAAGATGCTACATGCCTCCGTCAACATCTCGTGGACAAAACATCCCACAAAGAAGTACACGAGCTCGTCAAGATGACGAGAGGTTGCGCATGCGTATACATTTCGTACAGTGCAGCATCTGGGGTCTCAAGCAAGAAGCTCTACATGCACCTGGCATCGTATGCACCTGGCATCGCTTTTCAATTAAGTGCTGTACTGCGTAATGCTACTGTCATGGGGACCGGCTTAAATACCTCCTTCATGCCCATGGCCTCCTTGGTCCTTGCCGTGGCTGCCGTGGCCGCTGTGGTCCTTGCCGTGGCTGCCGTGTTCCTTGCTGTGGCTGCCGTGTTCCTTGCCGTGGCTGCCGTGTTCCTTGCTGTGGCTGCCGTGTTCCTTGCCGTGGCTGCCGTGTTCCTTGCTGTGGCTGCCGTGTTCCTTGCTGTGGCTGCCGTGTTCCTTGCCGTGGCTGCCGTGTTCCTTGCTGTGGCTGCCGTGTTCCTTGCCGTGGCTGCCGTGTTCCTTGCTGTGGCTGCCGTGTTCCTTGCTGTGGCTGCCGTGTTCCTTGCTGTGGCTGCCGTGTTCCTTGCTGTGGCTGCCGTGTTCCTTGCCGTGGCTGCCGTGTTCCTTGCTGTGGCTGCCGTGTTCCTTGCTTTTGCTTTTGCTTTTGCTTTTGCTGCCGTCATTGCTGTCACTGCTTTTGCCTCTCCGTTCTAGGAAAGATGGCCACAGAGCAAATTGCAGTTAGGGGTTTTAGGGCTTAATCTATTTCTCGCCAAATAAAGCTTGAAAACTGCCGCCAAATCACAATTTAGGGCCATGAAATACAAAGAACAAAACTACCTTCGTCAAACTTTCGAGCCAACACATGTACAAGTTGCATGTATATTGGTCCTGCTATGCCCTAATTGATTAAGAAGACAGGTCTGCGTGTAGATGCCAACTTGCTGAAAATTTCTTCACGGGATGCCTTTGCCAAACTGTTATGGCCACAGGCCATCAAGTCAATGTTCAAAACAAGTCCAGAGGATTGAGAATACGGGACCTGGCCTATCTGTCCATTCCAAGTCCATTAAGGTCTCATTCCTGTGTTAGGCTGTTCCATTGGAATCAACGTGGAAATGCTCAACTTTATGACTAAAAATCTAGAAAAAAAGTTCTGGAGATGTTTTACTTTCGGTTGGAAGCACACGTGTTCGTCATGCAGCAAGAAAAGATTTTTCCAAATATAACCGTGACAACGATGTTCATCGCATTTTAAACTGCAGGTACCCACTGTCCGCACGAGGCCGCTGTTGTACTGCAAGTGCCTGACCATATCACTCATAGCAAAATGCGTACACGTCCGACCTATCGCTCGGATGACGAAACTTTCCTACCTAATCCTGACAGTAATAAACAAGCTTTCGTCTCAAATTCTTCTTATATCAGGTCGGGTCGATAAAAGGCAATTTATGATCCACCTAAACACACACCTCTTATGCCCAGTTATTGTTTTAGGCCGGATTCTTTGGGAGTATACACGCGGACTAACACGGGAATGTTAAGAACGGGGACTTCAACATTTCAAGTCACAACGAATGCTTAGAATACGACACTGAATGGCCAAAAGTGCTTACCTCGGATCTAGACATACACACTTGCGCTAACGAATGAAATCCATGGATACCTTTGACATGGATTTACCATTTAACATGGATTACACATCTCTTTTTCAATTGACCAACATCTAACTAACCAATCAACCAACCAACCAACCAACCAATAAAAAAATAACAAGATAAATAGCAAACGAATATACGGACAGCGAACTTCAAGACATAAGTGAATAAGAAATTAAAATCACTTAAAGATAGGCAAATTAAGCTAGAATATGTCGTAAAGCATAGCAGATGTATCAAATATACAAAAAACAAAACGTCCAATGTTTATCCTACACAAAATGGCGCTTGGAGAAAATTGACAGAAAATGTAAAAGAAACATTCTAAAACTATGAACACATGGTTCTCTTATTAATCAGTTTTGTAATGTTGAGTAAAGGTTGTGAGGTTTTACCCAGATGGAACGAAGTCAAGTTTGACAAAGATGACATCATTAACGGCAGTTAAAGGCAACCAAAGCAATGTTAGGGCCAAAAAATTGAAAATAAAAATGCTGAAATATTTTTTGCTAGTGACATTAACCATCTCTATTTAGCATTTTTCTGTAATAACTTCATTCTTTGAGCATTCTAAAACTGCGCAAACCGTGCCGTACGATGATTCCTTAGTTTCGCAAGTCTACAAAAACCCCGGCGACAATTTTCAACGAGATCTCACATCACAACGATGGCGTATTTTGGCATCATGGACGTCGCTATACATTGTGATGGTGTCGTTTGAACTTATCATGTATAGAAATGACAAAATACATTGACTTTCAAGATCCGATTTTCGGGCCCTACTATTGCTTGTGCGTCCTTTAATAGGTAGGGGGGCTCAGGATAAGCGTAACACAGACAGAAAAGAAATGATCATATACCTTCATCCCTTTTGTCGTTTTCCAGTCCGTCCTTCAGGGCCTCATCCAGCGCAGATAGCTCCCTGAGTAGCTCATCTTCAGACAGATAACGTCGCACACGGTTGGCATTGTGCACACCTGTGAACGGTAAAACGAACAGTAGCATGTAATAGCAATAGAATACAATAGAATATACAACTTTTTAGCTTCCCATTTGCTTTACACATGAACGCCTTTCAAGAGTTGCTCCTCTTCAAGGAGAGACCCGACATCAAGGGTGGGTCTTTCTATCGTTCAGTACACTTTGCCAAAATATGACATTGATAACCTGCTTTCCATATAAATAACATTGTTCAGCAGCAAATTATGAACAGAAGAAAAAAAAGTCTGTGAGTGTATCATTTGTTTTGATATAGGATACCTATCATGGGATATCGTATTATAGCCTGGAAGAATTGGAAATTGTCCACGTTTGCACAATTGTTTTAGATGGATGGTTTAACGCTTTGTTGTTTTCTGTTGAAGCACAAACGCCTCACCTGCGTCTAGTGAGGAAATAGCAATAACACCAAGGTAGATGTAGATGTGTACATCATGAAATAGGTGTTAGATGCCTTTTCCATGGTAAGAACATCGGGGCCTGCCAGGAATTCGAACCCAGAAGCTTTCAACTCTAAGTCAACAAGCCTCGCCACAAGAACACCTTAACAAGCTATCAACATAAAACTTGTATATAGTTACTGTATAACAATTCACCATCTGTAGAACGACAGCCCTGAATTTTGCCGTACATTCACTATGTTTCGCGGGACTGTATTTCGAGGTAGGAGTGCAAGGTAGATTTTTGTAGCGTTTCAAGTTTACGATTGGAATACTACAATACAGAGTACAGTAATGATACGAAGGACACACTAGTCTTGGTGTCATAAATTTGCAGAAGAGAGATCACCGAAAAAAATACAATCAAAGAGACTTTCAGAGTGGTAGCTATTTTGGTACATAAGGCTTCAGCCTGTCTAGTATAAGGTATACGGGCCCGACGAATCGCCGACTCAGTTTCTGTGACAATGTCAATGTTAGGGATCTTGTTAGGGGCTACTGCGAAATTTAGTCCTTTGGAAAGTAGGGATTTCTTTGGTTCTGTAAGAGTATGACTACTCAGGTTCTTAACCCACCTCTCGTCTGTTCTACTCGGTGTTGTGGCTTTAGGTTTAGAACTGCTAGGGGGTCTACGCGTTGAACTTTCAGGCACTTGGGGTAATGTACTGCCCACCACCACCACCCCCGGACGAACAACATTTAGTTACTGTACTAAAACAACAGTAGCTAATTGAAATATTAGCATAAACCTTGTCTTGAATTAATCTTCTTTTGCAGACTACGTCAAGACAGCCTAAATTGTCTTAACCTCATTAACATATCTATTCAGAGTTTTGGTATAAAATCTGGTTTTCCAGTCCTATCGTTAGTCATTGACGAAAGATAGCGGATGCCTCAGCCCAATTAAGGCCTGTGACACCTGGGGGTAGGCTAGGTTAGCAGTTATTTGCACGTAACTTTTGATGTATCTATCTATTTTCAAAATAAATTGGCCAGATGATGGAAATAACAAATATTTAGAATATCAAAACAAGAAAATTTTCAATCTCATATATTTTTGGGTTAAAAACAAAGATTTTGGTAAAAAAATACTGCTGTTCATTGATCTGTGAATTCCCCGGCGGAGGCAGGGACTTTAACCTTGAATTTTTACGACATAGGAGATAATTAGAATTGAAATTAATCTGTCCAAGGCTATTTTGTTTAATTTGACGATATCGTGTTTTATTTGGGGCCAAAACATTAAAAACAGTGATTTTTTTTCTAATTTTCCCTCAAAAATTGCTCTTGCTAAAATATGATCATTCTAAGGTCTAATAGCCTTGGATAATATTTTTCAGCAAGGTATGATGCTAACAGATTCATTGCTTTTTCTAGAAATCATGTGATTTTGACCGGGGAAATAGCATTTAAAGCTGACATACTGCTGGGATTTAAGCTGATGTGTAAATTCCCCGCCGTTTTCGCGCCATACCACACCCCGGGGGGCCGTTCGAACGTTCGAACATGTTCAGCCGGTACCATTTTGCAGCTTCCACGGGGGTCCCTTTTTGTTAATAGCCTCTACTTGTGTCAATATTTGATTGATATTTGATCAATATCTGTACTGTCATTATTCATAAGTCCCGTCAAAAGTAGTTAGTATGCCAAATATTTAGCAAATTCCTGTTTTTGCAATACAACGTTACATTGTACCCGATTGGGCCATTCTGAAAACGTCATGGCCTCGCCAGGTTACCTGCGGTCACTGAGCGGTTCGAAATTCATGTTCGACAGAAATTGTCACAGGCCTTAAACTGCCTGAGGCTGTCTGAAACGTCTGACTGTTTCAAAATTTTATCCAGTTGCTTGAGTAACTATTTTTGGCGTAACTTGCTACCTGGATGTCTAACCTTCATCAACGCAACGCAAATATTTCAAGATGTACAGTGTCGAGTCTGCACTATGATGACCTATGAAGTGAGTGCTTAAGTGGGCGTCGCCTTAAGTAGATTATTAACACCCCGTGCACATGAGCAGGTACGTTTAGTTGTCTGCAAAGTATCTATGCGTTACTAAGCTCGTAAAGTCATAGACTCTATCAGCCTCCGCGGGTCGCTGGGAAAATAGTAGAAATTGGCCAAATAGAGTCAATATGAAGGGAGTCGGCTATGGAGATATGGTCCAATATTGCAACCCTAACTGCGCCTGCAAATGAAACCCTACATGGCCAAAGTCCCCCGGCAAATGT
Organism: Branchiostoma lanceolatum; assembly: GCA_035149815.1. Classification (NCBI taxonomy): domain Eukaryota; kingdom Metazoa; phylum Chordata; class Leptocardii; order Amphioxiformes; family Branchiostomatidae; genus Branchiostoma; species Branchiostoma lanceolatum. The sequence continues at coordinate 32,214,511 of CM068866.1, forward strand.
TCTCTCTATAGCCGGCGCGGTTAGTCTGGTAGAGACTAGTGAAGTCAGGCGATGGAACGGAATGAGCGTGAGAAGTACACACATAAGAATTATGTGTTCTGTGTTTCGTTCAGTACATAATACATATAAAATCGAGCATAGTATGTAAATCACTTCACAAGGCAAAGTAACGATTAAATACCCACAAAATACTAAGTACCATGCGTGTTTGTAATTGACCTACCAATCAAAAAACGAACCAACAATGAACCAACAAACCAACCAACAAACAAACAGACCAACAAACAAACAAGCTAGCAAAAAAACAAACCGGACCTAAATGTGCGTAATGATTGCAATTTATCCGAGCCGAAAACATATCTACTGATGCACAAATTTGACGAAAATTTCTCAATACGCAATTTATTAGATTACCAAAATCAACGTGTAAATGATATTTTACACGTCGAATTAAATTTAACTGAGCAATTCACTCTCTTTAATTTCTTTCCTCGACCATTTATAATTTCAGCTTGAAATGTAAACAACCATTTTTGCATTTTCGTCGGAATATTGCCAAATCAATGTAAACTTATTCAAAAAAAGACAGAGCTTAGGCTTGGTCCCTCATATCTGCGTTGATATTATACTTATAACGTCTCAAAGTTAGGCAAAAATCTAAGTTTTTTGTAGCCTTAAAACATCGTATTGTTTTGAGGATGCCCAAGTACTCAAATATACATTTAAATCAACTTCACACCATTTTTCTAAAAGTTTAAGCATCGGTCTAAAACTGCCCTTTTGTGTTTTCCGCTACGTTATAGAATTTGGCAGTGAGTCTGCTCTAAACTTTGCCAATTTCCATGTTGTCACTGTACAAAAATCTGTCAAAATGGCCCCAAAACCTGATTGGGCTGTTGCCATGGCAACAATTGGTGTTGAACGGAAAGACAGCTATTTTCAGGGGTTGTGGGCCAAGTACTATCTCTGTGCAAAATATGAGCCAAATCGATTTTCTGACCGTGAGCACTATTGTTTGATCCTTACAGACATCAATTGCACGACTTTAACGATCTTAACACGACTTTCCTCACTCCATCCAGGTATATAAACGGGTACCTGACTTCGGTTTGGGCGGTAAAAGGTGGTGGGATTAGAGGGTTGTGCTCCACCTTCCAATACAGTCCCTTGACACAGTAGATAACTAACTACTGCCCCTACGGCCTCAAAATGGCTATGGGACTACCTTTATATCTACCTCATGATATCAAGATACGACACAGGGGATAAAATCAGTTAATCTCTCCTGGTGGACAGCTGATCAAAGTCAACTTAGAATAGTTACTGTAGTAGTTGTAGCGAGTCTTCGACAGAACCTAGCCTCTACCAGGCTCCACAGGTAGCTGGAAAAATAAGTAGAAATTTGCCAAATAGACAGATAACATGCCAGAGGAGTTAGCTGACCAGGTCGCAAACTGTACTCCCTGGACAACTAACTCCTCGGGCATGTTATCTGTATATTTGGCAAATTTCTACTATTTTTCCAGCGACCTGTGGAGCCTTGTAGAGGCTAGACAGAACCAACCTACCTTTTCTATAGTCAAGAACGTCTTGACCTAATCAAGAACTTTGCTAACTCTCTCAGACAATCTTAACATTTCCAGTATTTACTTTCACATGTCAGAGGTCGACAAACAGGGTCAAACTCAATATCCCACCCACCAGACTTATCGAAAATAGTAGTGGTACTTTTCGGTATGAGTGGATCAAATAAATCTGTCCGTATATACACAGCTTGTACTCTTCAGTACAAACCTGGTGAGTTATGTCATTTGTTACTGGGTGGGCCAACTACTCTCTCTCTTCGCAGCCAGAAGCTGAATTGCGAGGAGCGCACATTTGGCGGTGCTAGATCGCAAGGGTCTGTAGCGACTGCCATTCGGCGCGCAGGTGACCTCAATACGACAATTAACCCATGTGCGGCCATAGGACTGTAAGTTTTGAACCACTCCCACCGGGAAGGACCCCTACTCTTTTCGATAAGTGCGATGTTCTTTAACGTGCGGGTTCTTTAACGTGCTCGAGGTGTGGCTCTCCTCAAACACGGGTCCTCCATTTAACGTCCTATCCGAAGGACGTCCCTAACCGAAGCTAGGTACTCATATACAAGTGAGTGAAGTAAGGAAAAGTGCCTCTCCTAAGGGCACAACGTCAACGGGACAATCGGGAAACCCCGGATTCGAACTCAGTACCTCTGGGTTCTGGGGCCAAACACCCTGCCACTGCGCCATGGGACGGTTTACTGGGTATATGATACAAACAAACAAACAAATTTGGCCGGGTCCCTAGCCAAAGACGAAAAAGGCACTGCTGTATTATGTTCCTCTCACTTCATGTGCAGACAACTCAGATAGGGTAGCTTGTTCCTTGCCGGAGGGAAGGCGTATCCTTGTAAAATCTGTACTCACTCATCGACTTAACGCTATGCGTTCCAGACAACACAGATAGTCAGTCAGACGCACGCTACCGCCCCAGGGAAGGTATGGCAGTACACCCGGGATACCTTAAACGGTTCGACCTTTTTTTTTTACGATCGTTGCAGACAACATTTTACAGAATCTACAGGCGTTACCCACAATTTCTGTCCAAGGAGTTGCTCAAGTTATTTTTCGGAGGAAGGAAATTACCGCCCGTCGTTTAAAGAAGTCGTACGTTAAGTTACAAAAACTTGGCAACTTGCAGTGTCTATAACCATTTCCACTGCTGAGGTCAAATATGCAGGGGACAGATCTAGAGACACATATCTCTGTACAGATATAAATCACCATGAAATCACCAACTTCGTCTGAGATTCCAAACAATGAATGAGTGAATGAATGGTTTCATTTGATAATTTTGATCGCATGACGGAAAGTACCTCGCAGCCATAGGCTTAATTGCGTACTTTTTACATTGTGTTACATAAAAAAAAACTGGTGATATTAGGCAAAACGGTAACAATAATATCATCCTATTCAACATTAATACATTCTAAAATCGCAGGTAAACACTACCTTAAAACAATATGTTCACTAAACAAACAAACGCGAGTCTTTCACAGGAAATGCTAACTTGACCGCTTACAATTAAGAGACAAAATGATCACGAGGTTGTCCATACCCTTTCTACCGCTGAGGTCAATGCAGATAACAGATACCACATTATTAAAACACCACCAACGTCTAAAATACCAAACAGCGTTGACTAAATTACCAAATAACTGAAGGTTGTAGGCATTTCAAACGTATTTTCCAATATTTTTCGGACCTGTAAAACCCGATTTTTCTTTACGCATTCCAAACTCACACAGTAACATTCCAACATTTTTCAGACCCATACGTTAACGTGATTTGTCTTTGCGAACGATGACCCGTGAACGCTAGAATATACGACACTCTACCCACCATATAGCCCATCAAATAAATTTGAAAAAGGTATACCTAATCTTTCCCGATTTACAACAATAGAAAAGTGTTAGCCTTAAGCAACAAATGTCAACAAATCTATGAGAAGTCAGTCGCTCAATTTTTGCCTCATTGTGCACAAAATTCACTGATATAATATTTAAGATATTTCTGATACCGTCAAGTTATGTATTTGCAAGAGACCATTGTCCACACTTCTATACTGAAGTGTATTTGCCTGTTTGTGTTTCGACGATGAAACTAGTGGCATGTAAGTCGTTTTAATTTTTCTATTCTCTCGGCTTGTGGTTTTGTCGCTTTTTGCTATTTTGTGAGGTTTTCCTTTTTGATAGTTAGACAATTTGACGTCAAAATCAAGCCGGAGTCAAAACTCTCCTTGAAGAGTATTTTTTTAAGCGCTGACACGAATATACTAACAAATCTAAACATGTTTGTTTCGGGTTCAACACTGCAAGTAAGCTAACATGACACAATCTAAGATCAAAAAGAATCAATTCCTTGTTTTTGCAGTACATCTGGCCAATCTAAGGACGATAAAAACTCGTATTTGGTCGGAAATAAACCTAAGAAACTATCGCGAATTATAGTATTTCTTCCGTTATCCTCGGTCACATTTGTCGAAGGCCGTCGTAAGATTTTGACACATCTGTATCTACATAGCCGGTAGAACCGCCATTCGGCGTAACACACAAGCTTTGGATTTCGTAGGGGTTTCAAGCTGGCTGTAACAGATGCAGCCCCCAACAATGATCAAAGACAGCATTTTTCGTCACAAGGTAGCTAAGTTGTACAGGAGACATGCACGACTATACCAAGAGTGCCATTGGTTTGTGAACGTGGGACGAACCCTGGACCGGGCCCTTACGCCTACTTCCACTACGGGGGTGTTCACACAAGGCGTATCACTTGTTAGATGAACTTGAGCGAAGTATTTCTTACCTGGGACTGAGTTGACAGTCAGCACCCCCAGTAGTAGAACCAAACACACGACGTAGAACCTCATGGTGACGCCCCAAGTGTGTCCCCGGCTGCGTCTGACTGTCGGGCGGTGGGTAGCCTTGTTAGGACCGCTGGAAAAAGTGGGCGGACCGGCTTAACAGCCATGGTGGGCTCTGATACGAGGCCTAAAGGCACGCCTGGGGTAGGGGCAATGGGGTTAGCTGGCAACGCCTGTTCAATACCAAACAATCTTTGTAAAAAAAAAAGTGACTCACGAACGATATTCAATTGTTAGCTGGGATAGATTGACTTTAAATTTTTCATCAGCTGTTGTTGCAGTCCACGGGAATAAGTCTCTTTGAGTTGAAGTTCAGAATTGAGAACACATATCTTAAGAACCTTTAAATAAAGATGTAAGAACGCTAATGTCTGTAGTAAGGCAACGACTCTTCCAAACGACCCCCGGCCTCGTAAGAAAAAAACAACTCAAAACTACAACGCTATCACGGATACAAATACTGTACCGGTAAAAAAATTATCTTTTGTGCGCCAATTTACGATTCGTTTATCTGTTCTTAAGTCACAAAAGATACAACCACTTATGTTAAGTCTTCTACAAGTGGCCAACGATTAGCATTTCACAAGTATCTATAACGATGTATTGTTTGGTGGAAGTCATGCGTGAAGTCAGATGCAGACAACTTGTGGTTGTGTGACTCAAACGTTTTCACCCTTGCTCTGTGTGCTAATTTATGCAGAATCAACTTTAAAGTTTGTGATTTCAGAAGGGTGTGAGCGTATGCCTTGCTTGTATGTGTATTTGATCAGAAATGGTGCGTTATACACTTCTTACACGTGTGTATGCATCCTACTTCACTAAGTAATTATCAGACAATGGATACGGGGTCTTTAACCTGAACGCTGCAAATGTTAGACACGCGGTCGGTCACGTGGAGCTATCTGTAAATGCATTTAAGGTCGCGTGGTTTTTATTTCGCGCTAAGGGGAAAATTGAGTGTTTGCGGTGGTTTTAAGTTTGAGCCAGTGCTATAGTCACATATTGCTACAGTATTGGACAAAAATATTCGCGGTGGTTTTAAGTTCGCGGTGAAACGGTCGCCGCGAAACCGCGAGCATAAAACCGCCGCGAACATTTCTGCATTTACAGTAACACGCGAGTCGCCATTTTAACACTAGCTGGACAAGTGGTAGCAGGGAGAAGGTTACAAATACCAAATAGACACATCTTCATTTCTTTCATCGTAAGTTCTCTCAGGAGCGTGAAGTTAGTGATTTTAGAAAGGTGTATATACTAAAGAAGGGTGTATACATTTAAGAAGGGTGCATACGTTCATTTAACAAGGGTGTATACATTTAAAAGAAAGATGTACATTTAATGAGATATCTCGATTTTTTGTATGGATTTCTAATAAGTTCATTACCAAACAACCCTGTGGAAAAAGTTGACGTGTGAAGAATATCCATTTTTCAGCTATTCTGGCCGAACTAACTACTAATTGAATATTGTCGTAGTCCATGGGATAACGTCATTCTTAAATTTAAGTTCAAAATTGATAGCACTTTTAAATTAAGATGTAAGAACGCTGCCGTCTGGCGATTATTCCAAACACCCCCCCCCCCCCCCCCGTCGAAAAGCGTGACCATAAACTTACGATGCTATAACAAGGGAAGCACATAAATACCGGTAAAAAAATTATCTCTTTGTGCGACTATTATCCTTGAATTGTTCTAATTTACAAGATATAACCTGTTATGTTAACTCTTCTACAATTGGCCGACAATTCGTATTTCACAAGTATCCATGACAATGTTTTGTTTGGGGTAAATCTTGTCTGAATACAGATGCAGAAAACTAGTGGTTGCGTGACACAAACTTTTTCAACCTTGAAACGATGTCCACTCTATATGCCATTACATTGCCATTGCAAAATCAAGCTAAAAGTTTGTGATTTCAGAAGGGTGTATACATCTGTTGTATAGAGTTCAGTGCACGTGGTCAGCCTGAAATAAAGGTGTGTTATATATTTCCAGTACCTATATGTACATGCGTGTTACTCTCCAAGCAGAGGAGTGGTTCCGTCTGGTTTTTGACGTGTTTTTCGGCGTTTTTGTCGGGCTTTCTACTTTGTCATGTTTTTTTTTGTTTTTTTTTGTCTAATAGAGACCAAAAAAAAAACATGACAAAGTCTAATAGAGACAACAACAAAAAACATGACAAAGTATAAAACGTAACCCGACAAAAACGCCTGAAACACGTCAAAAACCAGCCGGAACCCCTCCTCTGCTTGGAGAGTATGTGCGTGTGTCTCATATCTTCAAGTAATGACCAGACAATAGATTCGGGGTCTTTAACCTAAGGCTGACTCAACAGGTCACGCGGCAAATGTTAGGTACGCGGTTGATCAACTCGTGGTCCTCGAGTTTTTACAATAAGACCATTCACGTGGAGCTGATATAACCTCGTCCCTGCTATGTAGCCTGGAAACCATACCATCGGGGGCTCCTCGATATCTCTACGGCGCTCGGAGTGACCCCGCCCGCCCAGACAGCTTAGTCCGGTCGGGGTGTGTTTACGGCCTTGGATTAGATTACGTCGCCACCTTATTGTATTGTATTGTTATGTTTAGCCATAAGTATGGCTAAACATATTGTTTTCTCTCATGTTTCTTCTTCTTCTTCTTCTTCTTCTTCTTCTTCTCCTGTCAAATCTTCAAATCGATTCATCTCTGTCATTTTTTGACCAAATGACCTGAAATTTGGTACAGAGGTAATGTAGGCAAAAACCAATGTGCGTTCTTTTCCTTGTTTTGATATTGACCTTGAAAGTGATTTTATTGAGGTTTTTAGGCTATTTTTAGCATATCTTGGCCTCCTGCGCCCTGGTATTTCAACCGAATGACCTGAAATTTGCTGTATATGTGGCTTGAACAAATATTTAAAGGACTACATTCCCATTTTTGGCATACATATATTCAGAACGATTTATTTTGGGCTTTCTTGACAATATTTGCCACTTCTGTCACTTTCAATACTACATATGACCTACAGGTCATTGACCCCGAGTGCCTTGCACCTGGCCAAGCTAGAAGTTTGCTTACGAGGAGGAAAGACCGGACATAAACATTTAACGTGATTATCGGGAAAACACCATGTTCCCTTAAACTCAGTGGTTAAATTGCAGTTTAGGAAATTTTATAACAGAAAACAAGTTAAATCAATGATTTTGTGAATGTTTATTCTAGCATTAGTTATTCCAGATATTTTCAAACTCCAAATTCTTCAACACAACACGGGAGATCGTTTCTCCTCAGACTGGCGCGACACTCCTGTCAAAATTGATTGATGATCTCTCTCTGCCGCCGACTTCATACATGATCAAAGGCGGGTGGTAGGCGGTGCGCGGGGCCGGGGAAACTTAAACATATAATGTAGCGAAGTGTTGCACAAGGAATTCTCACGCTGAGGGGTACATGAAATAATGCTTACAAAATAGACCTCTATGAATCGGGCTACATTCAGCAATGGTAGACGGATTCGGGGCATGCCGCGCAAAACACATGGTCTCACTGGGGACATGCGTTTTTGCGTTAGTCTGGTACTAGTGACTATTATGTGCCGGGAATGTTTATCTATCGCACGCCTTGGAAGGAAGTTCAACCATGATAAATGGTCGGCCGTTGCGAAAATTTGGAATCCCATGCTGTTGATTTTCGTGATTGAATCTGTAAGAAAATATATTTTCATGTCGTTCATGTTTTTGGGACGGACGCCGGGACGGGGTGAATTTTTTCTATCATTTTCGTCCCGTTAGTAATGCAAATCGAATCGTGTTGCACAAGAGGCAAAACACTAAAAACGTGGGTCTTGTGGAGTGTTTTGGAGCGGGAAAATGCCGGATATTAGCGGTGCCGAACAGTGTACATCGTCGCGCGCGGGTGACGCTCCGTCAAAACAAATCCGCTGGTGGTCTAGCGCGGCCACCGAAAATAGGCAGAAACACACAGGAGGACTTAGCACCTTCGTTTATGAGGGCAATTGTGAAAATCTTTTGTTACAAATTGTTCGAACATTGAAACATTTGGATAGATGGTTTGAAACTGTTCTAAATAAAGAGATTTTTGTGTAGTTACGTTCGAAATGTTTCCAACGTATGTGAAATAAGTTCAAACATGTTATAAGTTTCAATTCTAATTGTTTGAACACTTTAGAACTATTGTGACTTAGACATTCTTTTAATCAAAATAGTTCAAACATATTACAAATATTATATTAAAACCCTCTCGGTGACTTTGAATTGACTCAAATATGTTGTTTTTGGTCATTTCCTTCGTCTCCTGTCAAATCTTCATATGTATACAATGGAAAACTTCATTCTTCCCTGGGGTTGATCTTTTTTAATTCAATTTTGAACTGGGTTGATTATGCGCAAGTGTGTAATTTTCAGCGGATATTTTTCGACTGGTTTACATGGAAATGGCACGGAATATCCCATTCTTGCAAGGGGAGGATTCTTTAATTATTTCTTTCAATTTTGAGCTGGAATGATTATGAAAAAGTCCATTTTTTGCATGGCGAGGAGTATGGCTAAACATGCTGTATTTGCTCGCAAATGTTGCCTTTCTAGTATTGTATTGTATTGTACTGTACTGTACTGTACTGTACTGTATTGTATTGTATTGTATTTAGTAAGTAAGGATATTAAGTTTTCTTCTATATTTCTATTTTGTATCATGTTTAACAGTTGTTGCCATACTTTGTACCGTGTACAATTGTCGTGCAAATAAAGTTCTTCTTCTAAAAGAGATACATATTCACGTAATTTTATTCCGGAGCTTGCATCATGTTTTCCTTTAAATGGTGATTGTACCTTCATGACAATTACGCAACTGACGTCTACAATACTGGAGGGTTAAAGCTGCTAGGAATATTTGACTTTGTACAGGAAGTTACAGTCACGTATTGGGCTGTAACATAACATGCAAAAATAACTTTACCGTCATATGTTACAATTTCGCCCTGGTAGTGTTAAGGAAGATGATGGGTTGGTTAAGTGTTTACAATTGTCTCCATGAAAGCATAGACAAATCGATAAGAAATTAAAGGCTCACAGTATACTGACATCACATACAAAAATCAGATACACTTATACGCCCTGAGACATAATGATCAAAATGTTGAAACGGACACTAGATCAGGCTATTGAATGTTGAAAGTAATGTGCGTAGCTACATTCTTGGTCATAAAAATCCTACTTGGTGCGCTGTTGTTAAAGGAAACCCAAGCAATACTAGGGCCCAAAAATTGAAATTTTGAAAGTCGACTTATCTAGTCATTTCTTTGCATGATTAGTTCAAACAACACTATCACAATGTATAGCAACGTCCATGATGAAAAAAATATGACTTCGTTGTAATGTGAGAACTCACTGAAAATTGTGGCCGGGTTTTTTGTAGGCTCGTAAAACTAAGGGGATCATCGTGCGGCACGATTTTGCGTGGTTTTAAAATGCTCAAAGTATTACGCAAATGTACTAAACAATGTTAGTAAATGTCACTACCATAAAGATTTCAACATTTTGTTTATTTCCATTTTTTTGGGCCCTAATATTGCTTTGGTTGCCTTTAAATGGAGACTGGTATATCAAGAGGGCGTAACAAGGTGCAGACAACTTGTTTGGAAAAGGCGTTTCCGTGTGCATGTGTTTGAATGACGGGTATGAGTTACTTAATGTGCACACTGAAGACAACTCATGGACATGAGCACCAGGTGCGCCCAGCGACACCCCGATGTGTAAAGGGCATGTTGGTCACATGTGACACGCAGTTGTCTGTGCTTTATGGCTGTGTGTAATACATTCCATACAAACAGTTGTACACAAGGAGGACGAATGATCTCCCTGAAGGTTTACGCATACAGGCTTTGGTTCTCAAATATAAATTTTCACCCCAAGAATGTTAAGGTTTTTCTGCTTGTGACTGTGTGTGTGTATATATATATATATATTATGCCTGTGTGTGTGAGTGTATGTGTGTATATATGTGTATGTACGTGTGAATATACATATATATATATTTCTGTGTGGCCACGTGTGTTTGTGTATATACCGTGGCGAAGCCGCATTGCACTACCACTAGCTACTTGAAAAAGCATTATGCTTCACCTCAATTGAGGATGCCTGTTTTACCTTTGTAAATATATATATATATATATATATATATGTGTGTGTGTGTGTGTGTGTGTGTGTGAGTGTGTTTGTTTGTGTGTGTATGTGCGAATGCTGATAATGAAAGAATGAGAATGAAAGGGTCGCAAATCAGTGTGGGTAAGGTGGACTCTACCTTCCCTGATTCCCATCTTCCCAGCTTCGGGAATTCGAGTATTCAATTTCATCGTATATACACAAACTGTTACGTTTGTCTTTCTTCCTATACCTTAAAGTTACAATCATTATATAGACGATCGTGAACATTGTTATTAATCATACATGTATCATACAAGAGACAAGTAAGGTCTTCCTAAACAATACAGCAATGTCTTCAAGGGTCAGTCAGGGCGTATCAATCATACTCACTGTCACAGGTGTGCAAATGACTAAGAGGCACATGCGGTGTACACTCTTCAAAATGTCTTAAACAAAGGCTGAAATGTCAACTTGGGTGTAAAAAAGATCATATCGTCCCATGTTTCCTGTTAACTCCCTTTTCAGACAACTCACAAAAGTTTGGTCCTCCCATTTAATCCTTGGCGATGTACTCAGGTGAAAAATGTCAGCTTGAACGCTTTGATCAGATTATTCTAACTGGCTTCACCTCACATGTTAGAGTCGTCTGCCTCTCCGCGTCTTGTCATGCCCCGGTCCATAGAACGAGGGCAGGGCTATCATCTTCCAAACCTGTATCAGTTCATTGTCATTCCTTTGTGTTGACAATATTGTCATTGAAACCTCATATGGATGATTGAATGCTTATAAAAATTGTTTTAAAAGGTAGCTTTCACACATTGCAGTTTCTAAACTGTAAACTGATATTTTGTTCAACACACACACACACACACATAGACAGACACACACATCGACAGACACACATGTGCATATGTACACACAGAGACACACTGACACACACATATGCACACACGCAAACACACAGACACACACACGCACGCTCACACATCAATGACTTTCAAGGATCAAGATAATTTCCTCCTGGATGAACATGTGTGAATGAAACCTCAGCCTTGAGCCTGATTAAACCAATGAGACATTGGGTTTGTGATGTCATGCGTAATCAGATAGGTTAAAAAGAGAGATCACCCCATCGTTTATACAATGTGTGTGTTTGTTTGTTTTTTGTGTGTATGTGTTTGTGCATGTGTGTGTGTGCCTGTGTACAATGCGTGTGTGAATGTGTGTGCATGTATGTTTGTGCACACTGTCAGATGATTTTGTGTGTGTGTGTGTATGTGTTTGTGCATGTGTGTGCCTGTGTGGGTGTGTACAATGCGTGTGTGAATGTGTGTGCATGTATGTTTGTGCACACTGTCAGGTGTTTTGTGTGTGTGACCATGTACATGTGTATGTATGTGTGTGTGTGTGTTCGTGTGTGTGTGTGTGACCATGTGTATGTGTGTGTGTGTGACCATGTGTGTGTGACCATGTGTGTGTGTGTGTGCATGACTATTCGGAGTAGATGTATAAAGACAAATGTTGGAAGTGAAGAGATTATATCATCAAAACCCAGCCTTAGTTAAAAGAGAACACCAAACATGATACAAGTAAGTATTGCTTCAGTTTATTTCAATACTTAGTAGATTTCCAAAAATTGTCAGTGTTGAAATGCCCCCTACCAACACTTCTGCAAAGTGTGCATAAAGTAAATACATAAATGATTTGACAGAAAAAAATAATTAACACCTTTCATCTTGCTTCTTTGATGGCTGAACTTACCTATTACTATTATAGTCAACGTAAATATGTTCTTACCAAGTATTTCCTATTAGTATTATAATAACCTGGCAAAAATATTGAAGGTCAGACTTATGACATAGATACATAGGAAATATAATGTAAAATACATACATTCACAGAGAGAAAAAATCAGTGAAAATTTTGGTATCAACAAAATTTACAGCAACATTTTCCTCAATAAAAAAGAGAACTCAGCTGTAGTGACATGAATATAAGCATAACTTACAGTAGCAGTATACTATATGATAGTCACTGACAAGACTTTACATTCTGAATAAACTTTATCAAAACTGACAGTGGTTTACTAATTATTGAAAAGCTTTGATATTATTTATTCCTCAACATCTTCATCTGGACAACACTGAAAAACAAAGAGCTAAAATCAGAGGATATCTAAAACTTCAGACAGCCAGTGAGTGGGTCAGTGGGTCAGTGAGTGAGTGAGTGAACCTAAGTGAGTGTGAGTGAGTGAGTGAGTGAGTGAGCGAGCGAGTGAGTGAGTGAGTGAGTGAGTCAGTCAGTCAGTCAGTCAGTCAGTCAGTCAGTCAGTCAGTCAGTCAGTCAGTGAGTGGGAGTGGGTGAGTGAGAGTGGGTGAGTGGGTGAGTGAGTGAGTGAGAGTGTGAGTGTGTGAGTCAGTATATGAGTCAGTGAGTGAGAGTGGGTGAGTCAGTGAGTGAGTGACTGTGTGAGTGACTGAGTGTGAGTTGAGAAAAACATGATACTCACATAGTACTCTACAAAGGAGACTTGCCCGTCCTCATTCCTGACCATGTACTGGAGTGAGAGGAATCCTCGGTGGTCAGTTCGGATGGAGATTTTACAGGACAGAGACAGGGCCTTGACCGACGGCTTCAGAAGGGACAGCTTGTACCTGCAGAGATTCGAATTTTAAGTATCTGAATTGGCCCAGCAGTATAACTGCCCTCTAGTGAAACACACTGGTATTACAGGCAGAAGACTGTGACTGACTGTATCAAATTTTATGTCATACCTGGGCCGCGAAAATGTTCGATACAGGTGTTCTGGACCGTGTGATAATTTTCCGTATCACGCGGGGTTCTAGACCTGTATCACACGGGCTTCCATAGAATATTTAGAATGCATTTCGAGCGTGCCGGTTGCGCCGCCATCGAAAATTTGAATACCGGATTCGGAGGCTAGAATCAATATTGTTAACAGTTTTTTGTTCGAGGACACAAAACTCCCTCAACTTCTGGCGCATTCCGCATTGAAATGTGTGTTTTCTCGGGTGGCATAAAAAGGGCCGTTGGGCAATCCTACCCACGGTCAGGCTGGTACCGAGGGTCATACGGAATACCCTGTGTTGTATGCTATTTGAACAACTATCGCTTAGATGTTGAGGGTATTGTTACCTGTTAGTCTGTGTCTGTTCACACTGGAAAGACTCCACCATATCTGAGTCCTTTGGGTAGTCAGCCTACACAAAAACAACAACACAACAACACAACAACAGATTAACAAAGAAATGCATTTTGTGATAGAATGTAGGTTGTATAACAATAGTAGGATTGGTCAGTCGACCAATCGTAGGGAATTACGCTGAGGAAGCGACATTTGACCTCCGCTCGTGCCGTCCTCAGAATTGCGACATCCGCCGTCCGTACGGCTGGGTTCGCCTCCCGCTCAACGTTCCGTCGGAAACCTTTCCCCTCTCGAGCTTTCATGAAGCATTTCAACCTACCGTGCGGCGCTCCCCAACTCCCGAGGCACACGAATCTGCCAAGAAACTCGCGGGTTGCCGTCCTCGTTGGGCCCGACTCAGACAGCAGGGCCGCGGTGTGCACTACAGCAGCGTGCTTGGGCTCCCAGTGACGTTGCCCACCTGGATTCGCAGTTCTAAGCGAGAGCTCCTCCCGACCCTGAGTCTCTACACTGTTCGTAATCTTTGGCGACGTCCTGCAGCGAGTTTTCTTCACCAGCCTGGGACTGCACACCCGTTCCTGCCTGCCTATAACGTCCACAGAGACAGTGAGTCCACAGTGACCGGAACGACAGCCCCCCTCCCCACTTCCCGCCAGTGATGCCGGGTCTCGCGAGACGCCCGAGACGCCTGAGACTTTGGCAGCCATGTTTCTTCCCGCGAACTACGTAAACAACTTTTCCACGAGCGGTCCTTCCTCAGCGCCCGCCTCTCTCCCTTTCCACCCGTCCCTACACGGACTCGAGACTGCGGCGTGCTTCTACAACAGCTTGCACAAGGCTCCCAGTACACCCACTCCACGCCGATGCGACTTTACTTTCCGGTCCGATTCGGAGTTCGCGGCAGCGCCCTGCAGCGAGATCGTCACCAGTCTGGGTTCGCAGAGCCGCAACTACTGAACTTAGTGTAGAATAGATTAGATTAGAGTAGTTTAGCATAGCCAGATTGACAGTGCATCAAGACCAGCTCCAGCTGCGTACCGAAGACACCCATGACCCGCCCACGGCCCACTTCACAGTACTAAGTGAGAGCTACACGCCGACGCACCTTTCCGGCCTGACTCTACGCTGTTCGACAGTGCCCGGTGACGTTCTGCGGCCCGTTCTTCGCCAGTCCTGGACTGTTTTGCATGAACTCGAATATCTAGCTACTTCCTAATTTAGATTTAGTACTACCTCTACAACTAACTACATTTCCGCTACGCGGTTTGGGGCCCTCACTTCTTTCGGCTTGGCCGTTGATGTCTTTGTACAACCAATAAGCCTCTATCACAGAGCAGACTCACATATTAAAGACATCACATGCCCCAAACCGCGTAGCTCTATTCTTGTATTGTATATGTGTACGTAAGTGTAATTATAGTAGGATTGGTCAGTCGACCAATCGTAGGGAATTACGCTGAGGAAGCGACATTTGACCTCCGCTCGTGCCGTCCTCAGAATTGCGACATCCGCCGTCCGTACGGCTGGGTTCGCCTCCCGCTCAACGTTACCACCATCCCGCCCTTGCTGCAATTTCGTTTCTTTAACGAACGAGTAGAATTGTGTAAACTTACCAATACTGTACGTAAATGCTACACTGCAGTTTGTGTTATGACCGCCAAGACCACAGTCTTTGGCCGTTGATGTCTTTGTACAACCAATAAGCCTCTATCACAGAGCAGACTCACATATTAAAGACATCACATGCCCCAAACCGCGTAGCTCTCTTCTTGTATTGTATATGTGTACGTAAGTGTAATTAAGAGAGAAATGTTTGTATAGGCTTTCACAAAGCCTATTTCCCTATTTCATACACATAAGACCACACCAATTCTACTTCTTGGTTAACGGAATTTAAAAAAATGCTAGATTGGAAAATCAACATGAAAACAGGATCTCAGAGGAAAGTTTCAGGGAGTGAACAGGGTCAGGTGCAAGTTTTCACCCCAGCCTTCTGTTATAATGATGTCCTCATGCTAAGATTTAAAAAAAAATCTGTTAACCAAGAAATTAAATTGGTGTGGCCTAATTATAAGTATTGTGGAAAAATCCCTTTTCCTAATGAAACTAGACAAACCTTCCTTCGAGAAGCATATCTGTTCTTTTATCTCTACAATAGCTGACAAGCGAGGAAAAGCTGAATTTATCTAATGATAGTTAGTTTTATTTTGTATCTGTTAACTGTATCTGTTCAACTTGTTTTGTTTTGCTGTGACCTGTACTTAGCCCAGTGTGGCAAAAACGTGCAAAAAAGGTCTCCATTCATTCATTATCACATATTGTACATTTACATTATAAATATGTTCTAACCAAAATTTACACTAATTTCATTTCAAAATCTGTGATATAACTATCAAAATCTCTTTTAAAATTTTGACCATGCCAAGTTAATATGTTGGCCGGTTCTTGGAGTAACAGCTGAACTGGAAGTTCAACATGAAAACAGAATCTGAGGGGAAAGTCTGTAAACAGTACACATTCTTAGATAGTGGATAATATAATAAAATTGATAGAATACATTGTGTTGTATTTCATTCATGTCATACCCACCCAAAAACACACATTTCAATGCAAAATGCGCCAGAAGTTGAGAGAATTTAGTGTCCTCAAACAAAACATTGTTACAACTTTATTTCCGATGTCTGAATCCAGTATTCAAATTTTCAACACTGGTGCAACTAGCATTCGAATCATTTGATTGAGGCCCGTATGATAAAAGTAGAAGCCCGTGTGATAACCCAAGTTATCATGATCATCCGAATCCGGTATTGGAATTTTCGATGGCGGCACAACCAGCACACTCAAAATGCATTCCAAATATTCTATGGACGCCTGTGAACTCTAGAACCTCATGTGATACGGATAGTTATCACACGGTCCGGAACACCCATATCAGGCCCTGGAGGTATGACATAATCATGTATATTATAAATTGTGCATACCTGGGGGGTGCTGCACTAACATAACATAACATGGGATCTCTCTCAAACCTGTTTTTGAAAGTAACAGATTTATGTAACCCGGTGGATTAATGTTAATGGAGTTCACTAAGTTCATCGGTGTGGCTTTGACGACAAATGAGCTCAATAACTGAAATTGTACACTGTATAAGATTCAAAACTCAAAATAGTGACTAGAAGAACTTTGTTGAAACTTACATGAATGCTGCCTGCATATCCGAATGTAGAGAGTCTGAAGTAAGGTTTGTCTGGAGACATCAGGATCTGTAGTACCTCACTGGTCATGTCTAGTTCACTCCAGGCTTCTCTTAAACACTCGGACTGGAGTAAGGGAAGGAGTTAATACTTCACTGGTCATGTCTAGTTCACTCCAGGCTTCTCTTAAACACTCCGACTGGAGTAAGGGAAGGAGTTAATACTTCACTGGTCATGTCTAGTTCACTCCAGGCTTCTCTTAAACAATCCGACTGGAGTAAGGGAAGGAGTTAATACCTCACTGGTCATGTCTAGTTCACTCCAGGCTTCTCTTAAACACTCCGACTGGAGTAAGGGAAGGAGTTAATACTTCACTGGTCATGTCTAGTTCACTCCAGGCTTCTCTTAAACACTCCGACTGGAGTAAGGGAAGGAGTTAATACCTCACTGGTCATGTCTAGTTCACTCCAGGCTTCTCTTAAACACTCCGACTGGAGTAAGGGAAGGAGTTAATACTTCACTGGTCATGTCTAGTTCACTCCAGGCTTCTCTTAAACACTCCGACTGGAGTAAGGGAAGGAGTTAATACTTCACTGGTCATGTCTAGTTCACTCCAGGCTTCTCTTAAACACTCCGACTGGAGTAAGGGAAGGAGTTAATACCTCACTGGTCATGTCTAGTTCACTCCAGGCTTCTCTTAAACACTCCGACTGGAGTAAGGGAAGGAGTTAGTACCTCACTGGTCATGTCTAGTTCACTCCAGGCTTCTCTTAAACACTCCGACTGGAGTAAGGGAAGGAGTTAGTACTTCACTGGTCATGTCTAGTTCACTCCAGGCTTCTCTTAAACACTCTGACTGGAGTAAGGGAAGGAGTTAATACTTCACTGGTCATGTCTAGTTCACTCCAGGCTTCTCTTAAACACTCCGACTGGAGTAAGGGAAGGAGTTAATACTTCACTGGTCATGTCTAGTTCACTCCAGGCTTCTCTTAAACACTCCGACTGGAGTAAAGGAAGGAGTTAATACTTCACTGGTCATGTCTAGTTCACTCCAGGCTTCTCTTAAACACTCTGACTGGAGTAAGGGAAGGAGTTAATACTTCACTGGTCATGTCTAGTTCACTCCAGGCTTCTCTTAAACACTCTGACTGGAGTAAGGGAAGGAGTTAATACTTCACTGGTCATGTCTAGTTCACTCCAGGCTTCTCTTAAACACTCTGACTGGAGTAAAGGAAGGAGTTAATACTTCACTGGTCATGTCTAGTTCACTCCAGGCTTCTCTTAAACACTCCGACTGGAGTAAGGGAAGGAGTTAGTACTTCACTGGTCATGTCTAGTTCACTCCAGGCTTCTCTTAAACACTCTGACTGGAGTAAGGGAAGGAGTTAATACTTCACTGGTCATGTCTAGTTCACTCCAGGCTTCTCTTAAACACTCTGACTGGAGTAAGGGAAGGAGTTAATACTTCACTGGTCATGTCTAGTTCACTCCAGGCTTCTCTTAAACACTCTGACTGGAGTAAGGGAAGGAGTTAATACTTCACTGGTCATGTCTAGTTCACTCCAGGCTTCTCTTAAACACTCTGACTGGAGTAAAGGAAGGAGTTAATACTTCACTGGTCATGTCTAGTTCACTCCAGGCTTCTCTTAAACACTCTGACTGGAGTAAGGGAAGGAGTTAATACTTCACTGGTCATGTCTAGTTCACTCCAGGCTTCTCTTAAACACTCTGACTGGAGTAAGGGAAGGAGTTAATACTTCACTGGTCATGTCTAGTTCACTCCAGGCTTCTCTTAAACACTCTGACTGGAGTAAGGGAAGGAGTTAATACTTCACTGGTCATGTCTAGTTCACTCCAGGCTTCTCTTAAACACTCTGACTGGAGTAAAGGAAGGAGTTAATACTTCACTGGTCATGTCTAGTTCACTCCAGGCTTCTCTTAAACACTCCGACTGGAGTAAGGGAAGGAGTTAATACTTCACTGGTCATGTCTAGTTCACTCCAGGCTTCTCTTAAACACTCTGACTGGAGTAAGGGAAGGAGTTAATACTTCACTGGTCATGTCTAGTTCACTCCAGGCTTCTCTTAAACACTCCGACTGGAGTAAGGGAAGGAGTTAATACTTCACTGGTCATGTCTAGTTCACTCCAGGCTTCTCTTAAACACTCCGACTGGAGTAAGGGAAGGAGTTAGTACTTCACTGGTCATGTCTAGTTCACTCCAGGCTTCTCTTAAACACTCTGACTGGAGTAAGGGAAGGAGTTAATACTTCACTGGTCATGTCTAGTTCACTCCAGGCTTCTCTTAAACACTCCGACTGGAGTAAAGGAAGGAGTTAATACTTCACTGGTCATGTCTAGTTCACTCCAGGCTTCTCTTAAACACTCTGACTGGAGTAAGGGAAGGAGTTAATACTTCACTGGTCATGTCTAGTTCACTCCAGGCTTCTCTTAAACACTCCGACTGGAGTAAGGGAAGGAGTTAGCACTTCACTGGTCATGTCTAGTTCACTCCAGGCTTCTCTTAAACACTCCGACTGGAGTAAGGGAAGGAGTTAGTACTTCACTGGTCATGTCTAGTTCACTCCAGGCTTCTCTTAAACACTCCGACTGGAGTAAGGGAAGGAGTTAGCACTTCACTGGTCATGTCTAGTTCACTCCAGGCTTCTCTTAAACACTCCGACTGGAGTAAGGGAAGGAGTTAGTACCTCACTGGTCATGTCTAGTTCACTCCAGGCTTCTCTTAAACACTCCGACTGGAGTAAGGGAAGGAGTTAATACCTCACTGGTCATATCTAGTTCACTCCAGGCTTCTCTTAAACACTCCGACTGGAGTAAGGGAAGGAGTTAATACTTCACTGGTCATGTCTAGTTCACTCCAGGCTTCTCTTAAACACTCCGACTGGAGTAAGGGAAGGAGTTAGTACCTCACTGGTCATGTCTAGTTCACTCCAGGCTTCTCTTAAACACTCCGACTGGAGTAAGGGAAGGAGTTAGTACTTCACTGGTCATGTCTAGTTCACTCCAGGCTTCTCTTAAACACTCTGACTGGAGTAAGGGAAGGAGTTAGTACCTCACTGGTCATGTCTAGTTCACTTCAGGCTTCTCTTAAACACTCCGACTGGAGTAAGGAAAGGAGTTACTGTCAATGCAGAAATGTTTGCGGTGGTTTTATGTTCACGGTTTTCGCTGCGACATTTCACCCCGAACTTAAAACCACCGCGAACATTTTTGTCCAATAGTGTAGCAGTACGTGACTATAGCGCTGCAGTGAACTTAAAGCTACCGCGGACACTCCATTTTCGCCTTAGCGCAAAATAAAAACCATGCAAACTTAAATGCATTTACAGTAGTACTTCACTGGTCATGTCTAGTTCACTTTAGGTTTCTCTTAAACACTCCGACTGGAGTAAGGAAAGCAGTTACTGTAAATGAAGAAATGTTTGCGGTGGTTTTATGTTCACGGTTTTCGCAACGACATTTCACAGCGAACTTAAAACCACCGCAAACATTTTTGTCCAATACTGTAACAGTATGTGACTATAGCGCTGCAGTGAACTTAAAGCTACCGCGAACACTCCATTTTTGCCTTAGCGCAAAAATAAAACCATGCAAACTTAAATGTATTTACAGTAGTACTTCACTGGTCATGTCTAGTTCACTCCAGGCTTCTCTTAAACACTCCGACTGGAGTAAGGGAAGGAGTTAGCACTTCACTGGTCTAGCTACAGTTCATTCCAGGCTTCTTTCCCTAATAAACACTCTGGAATTTCTCTCTCTCTCTCTCTCTATCCAATTTAACGTCTTTTGTTCCCCATCATCTGGGGGTTAGACGTGCTTGCACATGG